>CM026565.1:34728653-35426570 GCA_015143295.1 Tetracentron sinense
GGTTTGCGCCGTTATCGTTTTTTTTGGTGAGTTATTTTGTTTATGTCCTCTTTTGAATGTCCAGTTCCTTCTTATTCCTTTGTATTCCATTCATCATCGTGATTGCAGATTAAGGTAAAGAAGCATCAATCCAAGACAGGTTGCACATTGTTCACATTTTATTTTCAGATTGTATGTATTTAAGCATGTGTGCTCATATGCCTAGTTCACTTTTATTTTATTTTACATCTTTAATTTTATACTGAAACAACATTTCAAGAAAAAATTGATATGTTCCTTCTATACTTCTTTTTATTTTCTTACCTTATTTCCAATTCAATGAGAATTCTACAAATTTTCTATTTTAACGGTTTAGAGATTTGTTTTGCTTGCATCCCCAAAATTCTGTAGTGTTGAAAGGATAGAATCTGTAGGAAGCATCTATTATTATTAAATGGTCTTCAGATCAAGATAGATATTTGTAATTTTGTATCATATACTGGTATTCATAGTAACTTGACCTTAATACTTGCATTGGCTAACTGACTCAATGTGTTTTTCTTTAATACATTTTCTATTTTCCCTTAGAGTATTGGTGTCCTTACGATCCATAGCACGCACCTATAATTGAAAGGCTTCTTCAAGACTATGTCCAGAAGTAGATTATAAGGAATTGGATGCAAATAACCACTATTGGAAAGGAAATATTTATCACAACAGATAGCTGAAGATCTCTGCAATTCGGGGTTTATTGCTATGAAACTACCCCTCCAACAATAAGTTCATGGCCATCGAAAAACCATGCTGAAAGGGCTTCCTTGGTATTGAAAGAGGAGGGAGTTAACATCTACAATTGTGCTTCATCTTTCTTTGTAAACATACATCATCACACAAATTCGAATTACTTATTTGCTAGATCATCATCATCACTAATGCCTTGTTCCAATTTCCACTGGTTGTGGTTGGAACAGGAGTCTTGTCCACAAGTCCAGTCTATCGGAGTCATATCTTTTGTTAAACCATGGGTTTTTAAATATTTTATTATTCGGTTTAATGTGTGTTGTGTAATTTTTGACTTAATATAATATATTCTTGCATTGTATTCAGTTATCAACTTTAGTTTTTAAGAATTCTAACAGAATTGTTGTCTATCCCAATGCTGATATGGATAGTTTTTAAAGATGGAGGCAAAGAGGAGAAGAAGAAAAATCCAGCTTCATCACCCGTCAAGTGTTTATTTTGTTTGCATGGAGTCTCATGCTTCTTCCAACGAAAAAAATCAGTGTATTTTATTCAAGAAAACGATTCGTGAAGCAAGGTGTCTTTTTATGCATGTGCACAAAGTTTCCAGCATGGCTAAATATATGGCTAGGTTGGTAACATAGAGACCTTCCTTGTTTGCAGCAAATATGTTCATCTTTTTAGTTTGAAGATACCATTCCAAATTGGAAAATGCAGGTTTTCTCTCATTTTATCTAAGACTGTCAAGCTAGAAGTAGATCTTGCAACCGTTTTTATTGAAATGATTGAAGATACACCTTGCAGGGTATAAGCCGTTGCTTCTTTCCTTCTCTCTTGTCTCCCCCTTTTCAACTTAATTTCTCTTGTCCAGTATGTCAAGTCAACATAGATTTATTAAATTGCAGGATGAAGATGGGACATTGTCAAAATGAAGATGGAAACCCTCTGATACATACAGATGGGACCGGTTTTATATCCGAAGACTTGGCTTTGGAGTGTCTGAAGAATACATCTAAAGTAAGTACTTCAATCAGGAAGACCTCAAGATTTGTGATTCTGATGTTGTTTTCAGAGTTCTTAGTAAGTAAATTTTCTCTTATGACCACTGTACTGGGAAAGTTCCAGTTAGTCCTTGATAGAAGTTTGGTGACCTAAAATTTCTTCTCTATTTGGTATTGTGCGAATGACTATTGGCCATCTGTTTTGTTACTTTCTACTATTAAATCAAAAGTGGTGCTTACATGATTCAGTTTATTAATTCCCTGGATTGTCTTACAAGTTAAAAGGGTCCTTACTAATTATTTTGACTCGTTCACAGTAATGTAAGACCAGATTTTCATTGGATTATTGGTATTTTTCTTTTCTTCTTTTAATTTGAGCAACTAAAGTAACTTGGTGTTTAAGATGAAGTACATGTTAAACACATGCTTTGTTGGCAGATTCTTTAGTGGGGGATGCTAAAGCTTTCAAAGTGTTCAAGGATCAATTTTCATGCCCTGATAAAGTTGAGGAGATTTGACAAGTGTGATTCGTCGGGGGAGAGGGGATAGAAAAGGTATTTGGAGGTTGGCTAATGTCATGAATCATGTTATACATTTGGTCAGCGGTCAGCGGATGCTGGCTGGATGTGTTGGGAGTTGGGACAATTTGACCCTGCTTGACTGATCCCACTGCAAGGCCGTAAAGAATGAGAGACCATTCTGGTTGTTAATTAGGATGTGTCGAGAAAAAGCACTTTGTGACTCGTGAGGTGTGAAGTAATATGCTTCAAAGTACTACATATTAGTCTATGGATTGGAGTCATTTGTTCCAACTGCCATGAGTACCGGTTGAGTAATTCACACATATATATATCTATGTATGATGTTATTTATTGCATGAGTATCTGTTCGTAGTGAAATCTCACCACCAACAGAGTAGTTCACCAACCTTGGTGCCCCTCCATAGACTCAATCATGGCAAAATTATGAGTACACAGTGCCAGCAGGCACACATAAGTCAGACACCCCATCTCACACGTAAAGGGAGGGGAATTACCTCCTTGTGTCAGCCAATCAATGGCTGCTATGTGTTCTCCGTATAGTTAGAAAAGAGGTATAGTTGGTTTATAACTAAGTAGCACTCCTTCTCCTTCCTAATCACGCGGGTTAGATTTTTTTTTTGGAAGGTATGGGCTAGATGTTTTACGTTTGATAAACTCCTCAAATGGGTTAGAAGTTTTACTTTTATAAACTTCTTAAAGTCTACATGTATTTAGTTGTCTTTGTTGATAACCACTACTAATTCCGTAATCAACTCTTCCTTTCAAGAGTTGTAAACCAAGACAATTCTATACATCAACCAATGCCTGATCAAGAGGTGCATACCTCAACTAATGATTGCATACATCAACCAATACATGATTCTCAACCAATGAGTGGAAATATAGAAAAAAATTTTCCTGTTTAAATGGTTCCAAGATTGAGGGATTGGGGAATTTTGGTGTTTATGGGTTTATGATCTTCTCTTGTTATTATATGCACGGCCTGGTGCACTGCAATTTTGGGAACAGTACTGAAGTCATAATTCACGCCTTATCTGTGGTAAGTTATTAGCTCCCTATCATATATTTCTCATGCAATGCCTATTCATCATATTTTCAGATCTTAAAACATTGTTGTGTCTTGTTAAATAGTACAGAAAGGCCATCCTTTTGATTCTGCTGAATATAGTGATCCCAATATTATCAGTCAGTCTTCCAATTATCATGCATAAGACCCAAATTGCTAAAAGTCACTTAATTACCTGCAACTAATCCTCAGTACTACCTTATTATGGAGAAAATTGTGCTTTTATCTTCACATAAATAACGTAAATCATCCAATGTTTGTTGATAGATGACATCCTTTCAGAAAGATTCTATTCGGAGTTAGATGTTCATGTTGTATTTTTATTTATTTTGTTGATTAGTAAATGTAGATTGACTAATAATGAGAGAGAGAGAGAGAGAGAGAGGCTTAGCCCTAAACTTGGGTTTAGTCATAGTAATAAATTTTTATGTTTTTTTCGATGTTGAATATGACATTAGTGAGCTTCTCTGATTTGAAGTATTTTGATAAATATTTAACCATGAGTAACTAATAATAATACAAATTTTTAAATGTAAATTGATAACATAATATTATAATTAGTAAAAATTGATAATAATAACATATTTATTAAAATTCTATAAATAATATAATCTTATAGCTAATAAAAATTAATAATAATTATTATTATATTTTTAGAAAAGTAATACGTGCAAAGCACGTGCACCTTTACTAGTATATATATATATCTATAATTTTATAATATTACTTAATGATGTCCTTTTGGGGCACTATTGTCTTTAGACTTTGAGAATTATCATTCCTTGACTTGCTGTTTAGCCTTGTCATGCTTCAGCTCTAAGTCTTATGCGTAGTATAATCTATCTAGTGATGCAATTATCATTCCCACCAGACTCTTATTCCTAGACTCTTAAAAGTATTGATTCCTTACTTTCGCTCCTGAACTCGGTAAGTATGTTGCTTCACACAGAAATAAATATTCTCTCCTTTTGTTTGTATTTCAGCCTACAGGATTTTGGCATTTGGTATCTATTTAAGATGACATTCTAGACGATGAGGATTGAGGAGTGACTATATGTATTGAACAACTTATGAGATATTATGTATATTGTGATTGATTTTAATTTTCTTTTTATTGACATTTTCGTTATGTTTTCTCATTAAAATTTAAAAGAAGTACTAGCACCAAGGATATTTCTATCTCCGCTGATGCGCTTGTTACTTGCCTTTTTTGATTCAGTATTTGTTCTGACAAATTTAGGAACCAAAACTGGTATTGCAGTCCATTATTCCTTCTTCTTTATCACCCATATCCTTGACTCCATGGTGTGTTTGGATGCAAAACTAGGTTTAGTTAGACATGCTAGACCTTGTACACAGTTGACTGGATTCGTACTATAATTTATATGCTTACGGTTTACTTGATTAGATCATGCAAGACCCATGTTTCAAAAGTGTCTGCTTTCATCCGAGTTAAGCATTGACACATGAACTAGTTTATGGCACATGAATATAAATAATTTAATAGTTAATCCCACAAAGTTATATAATTCTTAGTTGAAGCTCTAACATATTAGCATTAATGAATATATTTATACCATTTTTGAACCAAAAAAAAGAAGAATATATTTATAGCATTTTATGGATTCTTTAGTACTTATGTAAAATCGATTCAGATTGTGCAAGTACAAGACAGTTGCAAATTGATCCGTTGTGTACATTTATTTATCTGTCATGTTTTATTTCCTAACGATGCGCAGTGAAAATGGTCCAATTTCTGGAAAAGTGTTAGTTTACAAGCACCCGGGGCTACACTTCGGCGATATCCATGTTTTAAATGCAATCGCTGTCAACGAGATGGAGCACATAGTTGGCAATGCTAAATATGCCATTTTCTTTCCCACTCAAGGTCCCCGATCACTGGCCGATGAAATAGCCAATAGTGATTTTGATGGAGACCTCTATTGGGTTTCCCAAAACCCTCAGGTTGGTATCGGTGGTCCATTACTTTTTATTCTAGTAATTATGTTTGACATTTAAAGGAATCTAGTACCTGGATTACTCATTATGATTAATTGTTACGGGAAATTTTCACTCTGTACTGCATTAAAATAAAAAAAAAGGGTGCATATTTTCCTCACATAAGTTATCTGTGTTGTTTCATGTTGCGAATATGTGTTACTTACAATTATATTTAAATATTGCTTATGTTCTTGTTCTTGTAATTTTTTATTGTTACGTTTGCTTCTTAATCTTATCTATGGAATGGTTTTGAAAGAATCTGTCTTTTATGTGAATATCATTATGCAAGGTCCATAGTAGGTTTAGATCTCCCAAAATGTTTAGTACAAATTTTTTCTTGGAATTGGGATGCCATAATGAAGACTTTTTTTTGGTGATTATGTATGCCTCTTTTTGTCTAATAAATACTAAATACTTTAGGGGTATCTAGTGCATCCATGTCCATATCCGAATCTGTGTCTATATCTAGGATTGAGGCATGGACTCTTGTTGCTATAAGACAACAACCAAGTCCAAGTCTGAATCTGTGTCCCCATCAATGCATGTGACTTGCCTATGGTCTTGGAATCTGTGCAACATTGATAGCAAGGGTATAGAGGAGTTGAAGAAGTACCTGAAGACGGGCGGAGCCAGGTGGGGGCTTGTGGGGCATAGCCATGAGGCAAGTGGATCTGTCCCGTAAACAAAGAGAAATAATGTCACACCCCGAAACCCAAACTCTCGAATCTCAGGGTGTGAGTTCTCATTCAATCTCTTGGCTCATATTATAAAATATTTAATCATTCTTCATCACACATAATAAAGATTTGAACTTCCAAACTCACCTGTATAATATGATTCATCAGAGCAACTATTTACATATGTACAATTTACTTTATACACCAAAATTTTCATCACTTTCTACTAAAGTTTGTATTACAACATTAACCTCAAACCCAAAATATACCTTTGATGATATCTCCCTTTTCACTCTTTATACAAATATACAAAACTCCACACCTCAAAAAGAGACAACCGCTTCTATCTCTATTAGCCTGCTCTTACTCTGCAAGAGTAGTATAAATTTGGGTGAGCTGGAAAGCTCAATAAGTAATTTCCATATGTGTAGGATTCAATGAACTTGAAAAGAGATGCAGTGGAAATATATGCAATTTTCAAACTAATTATCATGCGTATAATTTTCCAAATATATGCATGAGACTATATAAATAATTCTGCTGCAAATCATGAAGTTAAACTGATTGTAAATACAAACCTCCCGTTAAATCATAATTCCAAGTAATAACGAATCCCGAAATAAAATCTTCAAAACTGTAAGATATATAACTTACAACTATCCATGTTAGTATATAAATCTATTAGCACCAAATACTAGAGTGCTATCCTATACTGACTAACGTATTTTTCACCGATCTTGTCAGCATAGTCGCCTATAAGAGATCACGGTAGGATGATACTCTTAAAGGTTCTCTCAAAATAGGACAAAACTGAATTGGTACATTGGATTCTCCCAATCATTCCAACGCAGCCGCCGGGACCACCCTAATACGCCGGGGTCTACCGGACGTTCCGTACTAAGGTCAAAATCCTTAGGCTCTCTTGGAATACAATGTGAGAATGTAACATCCACAAGGGTAACTCACCAGCTGGTTAATGCAATCATAAACTGACTACCAAATCCATGGATCGTCAGGGTGGTATTATTCCCTAGATATCCACTGACTACCAAATCCATGGATCATCAGTGATATATATCGAAATCATATTTATAATACATAAGTGAGATTCAAATCCCATAATCACATAACCCGAAGGTTTTTCTTTCGAAATCTGATACACATAAACTCGTCATTTACAAAAAACAAATATGTAAGTCCTCCATAGTTATTCATAATTACTAAAAATTTCCACTTTTGATTTCTACAATCTGAAATTTTTCACATACTATAATCTGAATTTATTTTCCAAAATCTTTGCATATTCATATAACAATTCAATAACAAATTCATTTAATAGAATTAAAAGAACAACTAATTGAATAAAAAACATATGAATTTACTTACTAATTTCAAAAAGGCAGGTGAAATAAAAATTGTTTTATTTCCTTCCTTTCTTTCTTCCTCCTTCCCTCTTCTTTCCCTTCCTTTCCTTTCCCTTTTCCTTTCTTTCCTTTCCTTTTCTTATCCTTTCCTTTCTTTCTTGTTCTTTTCTTTCCTCCTTTCCTTCTCTACATGAGCTCAGAACTTCACTGTTGTTACTGTAGCAGTAATACAAACTCTGTTACTGTAGCAGTAACACAAAACAGAGAACGTTTATAAGTAGCTTACGTGTGGGTGGGTTCACCACCACCCAACACATATCCTTAACTTTCATTATTTATATAGTAAACCCTCATCCTTAATATTATTACATCTAAACCCTTAATCTATAGATTTAGTTATAATTACCTCCTTAATCACTAGTTAGGTAATTAGTTACTTACTAATTGTAATTAAGAATAAAAAGTAAACTTATTATACTTCTTTAGCTTACCTTATTTACAAATTAACCCTCCCTCTTAACATTTATTATAGTTAAGCCCTTAATCGCAAATTAGAAGATAATTAACATCCTAATCACTACTTAATCAACTAATTATTCACTAATTATGATTAGTAATAAAAAATAATATATATATTTTTTATCTCTCCAAACCCTTCTCTACACTAGACGGGTCATTTCTGTTCATGTCAGATTTTAGAAATTTTGTTCTGATTGATCGATATTATGATCTGAAGTCTAAATTCTTAGGGTCACACCTTCCACTATGTATATATATATAGTCTTAACTCATACATTTTACATATTTAGGTGCGAGCAACACAATATTTGGTAATCAGAAGTTGGGTCATTACCTCCATCCACTATGTTCGTAAGATATGGACATAATGTATGGACAAAATGGCCCGAAAACTTAGTCATAGAAAAAAAACGGGGCTATGCCCCAAACCCCCATCCACCATGTTCCATCAACCATCACGTGCCCCCCCTAGAGGAAAATCCTGGCTCTGCCCCCGCTTGAAGAGTCACTTCCACACATAAGATCTGGTAAACTAAGGTGTTTCTTGGATATTAAAGTTGCTATATCTAAGGATGGGATCAATGAGAGTTGTAGGGGATCCTGAGGCGATATCGAAGATTAGCTGGGAAATTAATCTATATGACCATTACTCAACCTGACATTCCCTGTGGTATGCTTATTGTTAGTCAGCTCATGCATGCTCTCAGAGCACCACACATGGATGCCATTCTGTGGATCATAAGGTACATTAAGGCTGCATTTGGCAGAGCTATTTTATACATGGTTTGTGGTCAAGTTCAGATGAGGGGCACTGTGTTGTAGATTGGCTGAATTTCCATCTGATTATGATAGGAGATTGACTACAGGGTATTGCACCTTAGGTGGAAACTTGGTTAAAGGGAAAAGTATGGAACAAAATTTAGTGCCCATATTAGAGTGTCAACAGGCCGAATTTGGGCCAAAAAAACTCTTGTAAACAGGCCGGTCTTGGGGCGGGGCATATTCGAAAATCACAAAAAGGCTAGGCCAAGCCTCGCCCATTGACAACCCTGGTCCAGATTTAGTGCTGAGGCCGAGTATATAGTGATATCACATGCTACATGTGAGTTGATGGTTGAGAACTCTTATGTAGGAGTTGGGATTCAAGGTTGAAATGCTGATGAAGCTATATTGTTATAATCAAGCCGCTATACATATCACCAACAATTACGTCTTTCACGAACGAATCAAACATATCAAAGTTGATTGTCATTTTGTTGAGGAGAAGGTTACACGTAACGAGATTACTAATCCTTATGTGAGATCTAATTAGTTAGTTAGCACGTAACTATTTGGCAGGACTTTGTTTCAAGCTGGGCATTGATTATATATATCCTTCAGGTAGAGGGGAAGTGTTAAATGTTGTTAGTTTAATTTATAAGTAATGTTATATGCTTATTGTAGACACACTAGCTTGCATGGAATATTTTCACCAAAAAGACTATGTGGACTGATTTCTTTAAAAGGAAATACCTTCATGGGTCGTCTGCACGAGCTAATGTCGCAACTTAATGATAAGATTTCGTTGTTCGAATCTCTTCGATTTCCATGCACGAGTACCTTCCTTCAAACATAAATATTCATAGACTCTAGCTTTTGAAGAGAAAATGCCCTTTTGCACGGCCATAGACCCATTTAGCTCTTAAGTACCGAATGATGAAATCAATAAAGTGCGAACCAAACTCAGAAATCATCCGAGATCGAACCATGTCAAAGCCCAAGCTAACCTAGCACGCCCCAAAATACCCCTTAGGAGAAAGTGGAATTTTGGCATGTGACTTATCTTAACCCATTTAAAGAGCATTAAAAGCATGCTAAAATGTGGACCTGAAATTTTGTTCATTAACTATAACTATTGATACTTCATGTAATCATAATTCAAGTCCACAACTAACTAAACATAATCCAAACTGAAATATAAATAATTCATAATTCATGAAATTCGGTTACAAATCTCTTTAAAAGATTAGATAAAGATTCTACCCTGAAATCAATAATAGGGATAACGGTCTAAATTCATTTATTCTTCTTGATGATCATCTTCTTGTTCTTTAATATACTCTTCATCTTTCCACGATCCCGGTACACAAATATCAAATCTCGAACCTGCCGACAACAAAAGTCATCGGCTGAGTAACAAGTTACTCTGCGTATATAACAGACCACAGTGAACAATATAATGAACATTAATTAGCATGCATTTTTCTAATTCATATATCAATTCACATACATAATCAGAGTGCGGAAACAAACAGGTACATTATGTCAATTTCTTTCTTTAAATTTTTTTATTTTCGTACTTTCTTACTTTTCATTCTTTTCTGACTTTTCTGACTTTTTATACTTTATACTTTATCGTTTCATGAACATATTCACATGCATTTGTAATAACTTAAAATACCGTTTTACCGTATAAGGAAAGGAGTTACTATACTTTACTTTACCGAGATACCACCCTTCATACATTATCCGGCACGGACGGCTTAGTACATTTTCTGGTATGACGGCTTACTTACTTTGGCATACTTCTCGCCCTTTGATGGTATCCAGTGGTGCAAAACACATACATGCTTTATCGTTTTCGTGTGTCTTTCTTTCTTATTTACTTTACTTTAGGTCTTACTTATAATCTTCTTAGTGTCTTTGATTCTCTCTTCATTCATTTATATATTTTTCATTCGCGAGTGCTCAATGATACACCTTTTATTTAAATTACACCTTAGACTATCGGTCAAGGGCCATAGGACATCTCACCATAACGTCCCTTTTCACTATGTGAACCAGGCCTAGGCAATCTTGACTTTCATCAAAGGTTCATTTACCAAAATATATATCATGTATAAAGAAACATAAAAGAAACACATAACCTTTCGTATTTTCAATGATTCGACAATCTAAAATGCACATAAATCACGATCTAATTTACATATCAAATCCTCTTTTGTTTAATCAACATCAATATCCTAATTATAACACATTTCATCAATAATAATTCTCATGAATTATAAACGTAAAATCAAACTCACATATAATTAAAATCCCACAAATAATTCATCCATTCAATTCCATCCATTTATCCCATTCTCCTCATAAATCCACACACTTCAATAAAATTTCCTAATCCCCTTGTTGAATCATAAATACTTTAATATGGTTCTTCACATTCTAAATTAACAATTCAAGAACAGGGATCATAAATATGGTTATTCACATCATATTTTAACGATTCAAGAATAATAGAACGAAATCATAAATATTTTTCACTCATTTTAATTCATCCTTTTA
Organism: Tetracentron sinense; assembly: GCA_015143295.1. Taxonomy (NCBI): domain Eukaryota; kingdom Viridiplantae; phylum Streptophyta; class Magnoliopsida; order Trochodendrales; family Trochodendraceae; genus Tetracentron; species Tetracentron sinense. The sequence continues at coordinate 34,739,868 of CM026565.1, forward strand.
GGTTAATATTCAAAATATGGATCACTAGATTTGTTATTTTACTTATCTTGATTGCTTCCCTACGATCTTACGCTTGCGAATGAGTTCGATCTAAGCCTTCACGCTCTTCTCCTTGCAAAACCTTTGATTTCCCTCTTAAATCTCTCGAAAATAACTTCTCTCCCTTCTTCTTTAATGAGAACTCATAGGTTTTTCTTCCATTTTTCTCTCTAATAAGTTTTAGAATGATACAATCCCTACAATTCTTGAGTTAAGGTCTTTATATAGGCAATACCAGAGTTGGAAAGTGATTAGAATTGCCAAAAAGACTATTCATAAAACACTATTCACGTGGTTACTGTTCATCCTATTTATAGTTTTGCCACTGATCTTCGAATAATTCTATAGAGCTCAATTCTTATCGGATTAACCTAAAATTTGAACCATAGTTACTTTAGGTCAGTATAGAATTTACCTTAAAAGTTTCATAAATTTTGGATGAGGGAAAATGACCAACCTACCCCTCTTATGATAGAGACAATTTTGCTTATTTTGACCATTTTCTTTGCTTTAAACCTTAACCATTGATCATGCAATCCTAATAACTTTATTTAGAATTTTACATAGACATATTTAGACATAGGTAATCATCAATTAACATCAATTAAACATTCTTGGACATCAATTAACATTAATTGTAATGATTTAAGCAAAATTTTCATAATTTTCATTCAATGTGCACTAGTTCCAAGAAAAATAAGTTTTGGGTCTCTACATAACCCAATCCCAAAAGAGGGGAAAATTAAATTCTTTAAAAAACTGTTTGTTTTTGGGAGAAACTTAGTCTTGCATCGCTTAGAAATGAAAACCTCATTCTTTTTCACATATATAAAAGGCCCCTCACCCATCTTTTTCAATTAACTCTTGAAAGCCATAGACTTTGCCTCCACTTTGAAAACCTTGAGAGGAGAGAAACTTTCGTTAGAGAAAAATCCTAGATTTTAGATTGAAACCCCTTGAGATCTCCAAAAGTTTGGAGAAGAGAGAAAGAGCTCACACCCTGCCTGGAAGAAGGATTGGAGTTCTGAATTTGGAGCGAAATTGAAAGAAGGTTTGCAACATGATTCGCTTTATTTTGATTCTCCTTCTACCAATATAAGCTTCTTCTTCTTTTACTTTCCAATGGTAGTTTAAGGTTCCCTCCAAGCGATCGTGAGGAAGTGGAAACCCAGACGAAGGAAAGTGGGGGAAGAAGAAGTCTTCGATTTCTTCATTTTCATTAATTGTCTTTATTTATTTATTTTAATTTGATCTTCCTCTTTTCCATTGTGTAAGCGAGGCCACTCGAATCAGTCGAGGTGAGAGTTGGGTGAGAGTTGACCTTCGCAGATTTCAGCGAATAGGGCTCACCGCTCAAGTAGAGAGAATCACCTTGAATCGGTCGAGGAGTGGTGTATTCCAATCTCGAAGTAAATCAATCAAAAAAAGGAAGCAAGTAGAGAGAATCTCCCAAAAAAGCATATGCGGGGAACACTCAACCATTTCAAGTACACTACCAGTCTCAACCATTAGTAGCATCGCATACATAAATGCAACACACTCAAGCAGGAATGCCGCAACAATAGCAACAACTCATAAATCAGAGTTAAAATCCGCTCCCGATGCATAATGCCAATATCGCGACCACCTCTCGAACAGTCAATGTTATTGACATGGGAGGATGCAATGCGGACCCATCCAAATTGATTCAAGAATCTCGAACCAAATTTCAAGTCCATTTGAACAAGAATCAAGTCTCCCTATCACCCACACCGTATTCAAGCATAAACCATCCGCCCAACAACCCCTCATCCTGGATTGGCCATCCCCCATCACCATCACCATCACGTCCCCATCTGCTCCATCGCCATTAGTTCTAAACTAGCCCACAACATCATCAATCCCACCTCCTACCCAACCACCTCTTGTCCTAATTTGGTCTACCCCAGTAATCATAACTGACCCAACACCACCGATTCAATTAGACTTAAAGGCCTCCAAAGAAGGTCAAGATGATCAGAAAGGTAAGTCAACAGAAGGTCCAGACTGGTCAGGTAATTTCCCCAGGATAATGATGATGATATGCAGTGAAGGAGACAATGAAAATTCAATCCACCCTTTGAGCGCAAATAAAAAGTTGAAGAATTGGGAGGTGGCTCCCATCTTATGGTGCAAGGTCAACCATACCTCAATGATCCCTAGAAAGCAAGGCTTCATTAGATGTTTGGTTTACCACCTGAGGATAGGCCTTCAACCTCGGGTGGTGTTGATTTAGAAGCCCGCTTTTTTTTTTTGTAAAAAAAAAAACAGCAAAAAAATGTTTTTTACTTTTTCCAGGCCATTAAAAAAAATGTTTTTATTTTATTCCCTGGCATTTTGTTTTGAAAAAAGAATCTTTAAAAAATATATATGATCGAGAGAATTTGACTGAAATAAATGAAGATAGGTATATGAGGAATATGGATCACCATGAGAAGGGCGCTAAGATCAATGTAGGAGAATCTGAATCCAAAAACCTAGGTTCAGAGGAGAGCCCAAAATGGTGAACATTGGAGTCTAGCTTGCTGCTACACAACAATCTGATGTGATTGACATTTTGTTTGGCATGCAGATATGGAATCCTAAATGAAATAATCACAGATAATGCACAGAACTTCAAGAACAAGCAGATGAAAGCACTATGTGAGTAGTTCAAAAATCCCCCATCACAATTCCTCCCATTATAGACCACATGCGAATAGAGCAGAGAATCAGCAAATAAGACCCTGCAGTAGATAATTGAAAGATGTCAACGACATACAAGGAATGGCACAAGATGCTCTATTTTGATCCCCATGCATATCGAACATCAGGTGGTGCAACTCCATGATAAAAGCCAAAATATGATAAGCCGAATGGTTAGGAGCAAGATTCAACCAGCTCGATTTGATAAAGAAAAAGCATTTAAATGCAATGTGTCCTGGACAATGTTATCAAAGAAGTGGCGTAAGTTTACTTTGAGATTTTAAAGAATATGATGCTTCCAAACCAAAATGATTCACGATGAGAATTCAAGCTAAATCATCATTACATGGTCAAAAGGGTTCTTTTTGGTGGATCTCTCATCATGGCAGATGGAGAAGACCTTCCCGAGCCAATTAATTTTGACTCTATTGAAAGGTACTATGCATAGTCCAATCTTGAATGGAAGAGAGGCCATCCTTGCATCTCTCTTATCAACATCATAGATCATTTTTACTGTCCAAAAAAAAGCAAGCCTTAATATTCGTTTCACACCCAAACGGAGACATTTTACACCCACATTGGGGCATTTTGGGTACAAACAAGTAAAGCCAAAAGTTCAAGTAACTCTGGTGTCTTTGAAAGTATGCCTCTTTTTTAATTTTAGAAAACAGTTCTTGGGAGGCATACATCGAATCCCAAGATCTGACTAAGATTCTAATTGATTTTATTCACTGAAGGTTAAAATAACAATCACCTTTGCGACTTTGAAATTGTTAAAGTCAAATCCACGTTAGAACAATACTTGTAAAACTTCACAAGTGTAAAGTATCCTTCGCGATGTACACGAACTTTTTTCTTCCTTTAAAGCTTTCTCTAATGAAAGCTAATGGCACTTCCAAATTTCAGCTCTATGATCTTTGTTTTTTTCTTGAATCTCAAGGTCCTTTCTTGATTTAGCAAGATTGGTTCTGTTTTTGCTCAAGAGAAAAATTAGAACCAAGAGAGAAGATGGGAGATGACCTTTCACAATCCAAGGAGATGAGAGAGGTGGGCGTGAGATTAGCGGAGATGACAGAGAGCAAAAACGTGGAGAATGAATTTTTTACGAAGGGTGGGCGTCCCACCCTATAAATAGACTCTTCTTGGATTGCTTGCCAATCCAAGACTCCTTTTCTTAATCCAATTAGGATTCCTCAATAGTTTCCTTTCTTGATTACTCCTAATTAATTAGAATTAATCTTTAAAAGAAACTAACCTTATCAATTAGTAACTAACTAATCTTATCCTTATCTAATAAGGAATCTTGAATTAGTAAATAACTAATGGAATCCCATTTAATTAGGGAATCTTTAATTAGTAACTAACTAACCTTATCCTTATCTAGTAAGGAGTTTGCTAATTAGAAATTAATTTAACTAGGTTCCATTCTTGAAGTGGGCGTCCCACCCTAGGTGGGCCCCACTTACACACGCCCCTTAGGGTTCTAAATCCTAAAGGTCATCCTTTTGATCTTTATCAAAAATTCTCAATGGGTCCTACCCATTTGGTTTTTCACATCTAATGCGATCACACCTATTAGAGTTTCACTACACTATATAGTGATTACTTAGAGAAATTAATTTAATTAATAATTAAATTAAAAGTTTTAAGAAGGTCCTAGTGTGTGGGATCTAAAGGGATCTCCTATTTCCGGTTGTGAGACCAAGTACTTCACCTTTTTGGTTGAAGCATTGTTGCTAGGAAACACTTTCCTAAAACTTCATTAGGATCATAGAATTTTATCTATGTCCCTGGACTTCCACCAATCATAATAATGTCCATTAACACAATGTGACTAACCTCCAGAAATTAGAGAATTGCTTGTAAGTACCATCTCACAATATATTTACAAATAAATCCTTCCACATTCTGATATCACATGTAAGCTTCCGGGATTGGAACAATTCCACTGTCTAGTTTAGCTTATGAATAGAACTTTTTCTCATGAATACTTTTTCATTGAACTGAACTTCCAAGACACTTTTGAAGAAACATTAGAAAAGAACTAACATGTATATATTTATATACTTTTCCATATTGAAAATATCAACTTCGATAAAGATCATTTTACCGAAAAGCACCAGTACTGGATTTAATAGTTCAGTTCAACAAGTATCACCTTGATATCATTATCTCCAATCAAGGAGTAGTGGATTCCTTATTTAGTGTTTACACACTTCTCCAAACATTGTGTACATGACCCAACATACCCGGAGTTAGTCCAGTGAATTGGACATTACCGATTGACACATCAAAGCCATATAGACAGATGTTTGAGAAGATGTTAACCTCTTAGGTCTAAGGACAATTTGTCGAATGGATAACCCCTATACCATCTGATAGTGTATTTCATAGGGTATCCACTAGTGACCCCGTTCAGTATTATATACTTACTACATATACTCACATGTCAGTCAAGAGTCAACACTCTCTGTGAATGAGATTCATCACACTATCTTATAGAACTACTCATGTGCAAGTCATGATGAAGTACGGCGCCCAACCAGTACTCTATACGCTTCGAACAATATTAGGTATACAAGGAACCGGAAAATCATATCTCCTTGCAACCTTTACATGATTTTCTTACAATATTACCTATGAAACTTTATGTCATCATCAAATGAGACAGTAATTGATATGAATACCCTTTCTAGTTGGTTGTGTAAATATGATGCTTGTCTAATCAACTTAGAAAAGTCTCTTATTAGCTTTCGAGGGAATATATGTCAAATAGTTTTTTTAGTACCCCCGTGATCAATTGTGAAAAAGTCAATTGCTTCCGCCGAAATTCAGTACATTGGGGCAATATTTTTTTGCCCCCCATGATCAAAAAGAAAAAAAAAGGGAAAATCAAAGCAAAGCAAAGGGGCAAAAGCCAACTACCTCCTTCAAAAGTTAGAGTTACTCCCAAAGTGTCCATACAGTAGGGCAATTTTTTTTAGTACCCCCATAAAAAAGTGAAAGGAAAAGCAAGATAAATAGAAAAAATAGCCAAGGAGAAAAGGAACAAAACCCAAAAGCAAGTAAATGTCTCAGTTCTTCCCAATTATCACAATCTTTGAGCCTTCATCATTTCTTTCAAAAACTCTGACTATAGCCTATGTTTTTTCCTAGTCCTCTCAGATAAAAGATAACCATGAAATCTTAAAATTGGACTACGCATTTGCATATATGAGTTCAGGCGATGCTGGATTAGAGTGACTGAGAGAAATCTATAAAGAAAAACATGACTTGAAATGGCACAATGAAAACTCGAAAGGGCGTTGTAAGTAAAAAGGTCAAATCATGGCAAAATTAAATTATTGCGGGCACGATGAAAACTCTTTGGGGCGTCGATGTGCAAAAATTATGCAGGCCAAACCTTTTGAAAACTGTAACTGACATCAAGGACAAAAAGACAAAAAAAAACAGTTACAATTTAGACAGTAGCATAACGTTGTTACATCTTGAGGGTTAATTTAAGGGACAGGCAACTGCGATAAAGAGGATCCTATATTGGTTTGAACACCTCAAAAATGGTTTAAATTATACCCATCGGTTTTAATCCTATCAAAATTCTCACTAGCATATTTTTCAAGGTAAAAAAAAGTAACCTCTATGCAGTGATTTTCAATAATATTCTCCATTTGTTACAAATTACATACAAAATCCAAAATGCGGAAAAGGTAATCAATAGATTCCAATAACTCTTGGTTTCAGTACAGTTGACTTCGGTACGACACAACGCCCATCATCAACATTTGGATCTATTCTCCCTTGTTAGCTTGCAAAAGCACAAATATAGGGAATAAATTGCATTCATTTCTTCTTAACATGGTACTTATGCATAAACTATTAACCTTCAGGAAATCAAATGACCAATGTCAACTATCTAGCATTTACCTGTGTAGGACCAGGAGCAACATCGAAGTTCGTATCCAGGTCAAAAGTGTACTTTCAATTGGACCTCTTGTTGGTATAATGTAGTTGGTATAATCTAGTTATGGGCCTCCTCTCTTATGTTGTAGAGTGACCCGCACTTTTGTTTTTACTTTGCTTTCTCTTGTATTGGCCTTGGCCCAATTATTTTCTTAGCCAAGTTAATATAGCTAGTAGAGGAGAGGAACACGATTAATTCCTCATCTCTCTTCTCCCATCTCTCTCCTTTCTTTCTTCCTCTTCTTCTCTTAAACCCTAAACCTAACTACAAAATTGCTTGGTATCAGAGCATCAAAGAAGGAAAGGGGAGCTTGATTAAAATCACAACAACCAACAAAAAGAAAATAGCAGGCCAACAAGGACATTCTTGCCGTACGGCTGACGTCAGCCGTATGGCTCAGGCAGCCCATGGGGGTGTTTTGAAGGTAGAATCTTAGAGCTTTTGAATTTAGAGAATTTTTGAATCAAATATCATGTGATTTGGACCATTATTGAAGAAGTTACATGGATTTAAAGAAAATTTCAGAAAAATTCTGGAAAAATTACTGTAGAAGTTCAGAGCTGTTTTTATCCAAACAATTTGTAGTTTGTGTTCATTGGACATGGATGACACTTTTTTTGGGTAGGAATGTTTCTAAAGTGGGTTTGGGTGATTCCACAAAGATTTAAAGGAGTTGTGAGGTTTTTTCCACACTCCTAGGTACCGCATTTTTCATATTAGGGTGGTTTTTGTGGCTTGTTTGCTTATGAAAGCCCTGATATTGTTTCATTGAGTCTTCTTAAGACTTATGATTGATAAAATCAAGATAATATCAGAAGTGTGACTCTTTTTTTGAAGTTGGTATTGAAGTGTGAGATTGGAGGTGACTTCTTTCTTGCTTTGGGTTTGGGGGTGTGACTCTAGTATTCTAGCAAATTCTGGGTGTGTGCTTTGAAGAGATTCCAATGTCAGACGAATCTCAAACCTCAACTGAGATACCTTCAAGGGTTAGGATGAACCATGAGGGATTGAGTAATGACAATCCTCACTTGCAAATCACGTCGGAAAAGCTTGATGGTGAAAATTATGTTTATTGGGCAAAATTTGTTGAAATGTACATTGGAGCGAAGGGTAAATTGGGTTACCTACTTGGAGAGATAGCGGAACCTGCCAAGACGGAGCCTACATATTGTAAGTGGACTCAAGGCAATTTGATTGTGATGTCTTGGCTCACTAATTCCGTATTACCCCACATTAATAGGGGCTTAGTGTTCTTGAAGACTACTAAGGCTATTTGAGATACCCTCTCTCAGACTTACTCGAATGTAGGCAATTTTGCTCAGCTTTATAAAATTCAACGACATATCTCCCAAACTTGTTAGGGGGAGATGCCCTTGAATATATGTTTTGCTAAGTTGAGGGAGAAATGTAAGGAATTTGATCACTACTCAGACTTTAAGCTTAGTTGTACTGCTGATGTTGTTGCCATTCTAGAAGTCGGTTGAATGAATGCGAGTTTTTGAGTTCTTAGCCGGTCTGAATCAGGAATATGAAAATGCTCGATCACTGCTCCTAGGTCGAGATCCTCCTCCTGAGACACTTAGTCAAGTATATGCTTATATCCAAAATGAAGCAAGCAGACGTGATGTGATGACTTCCAGGACAGTGACTGCTCCCGAGAGATCTGCACTTTCCTCCACTTTCCAGCATGTGGAAGAGGTGGTGGTAGAGGACCTTTTAGAGGTCGAGGTAATCGTTCTGATGGTTCCCATTATGATGAAAAAGACAAGTTGAAATGCGACTACTGTGGGAGGACTCGCCACACCCGTGATTAGTGTTGGAAATTACATGGATGCTCTACACAGAGGGGTGGTCGCTCAGGTGGATAAGGAGGTGATTCTCGCTGTCCAGAAGGGTGGTTCGGCGACCCTTTTGCCCATATTGCTACAGCTGTTGCGACTTTTGGGTTTACTACAACGCCGACATGATCTCGGTTAGTATCTAGAGATGATATGGAGTCTCTTCGTTGCGACCTTGATGAAATGCGTAGGGCCATGTCCCACCAAGGGATCCCTCCAACTTCCTCCTTTCCTCAGTTAGGTACATCCGCCACTGTCCTACATGTCTCAGTCTCATCTGCTCCTCACTCTTGGATCATTGATTTTGGGGCCTCCGAGCAGATGACTGATATGTCTTCTATTTTTTCATCATATCATCTTTATTCTAGGAGATAGTTCGTATTGCGGATGGTACTATGTCTCAAATTGCTTGTATGGGTACCATCCATGTCTCTCCATCTATGCCTTTATCGACTGTTCTACATGTTCCTAACATTGCTACTAATCTTTTATCTGTCAGTAGTATTACCAAGTCTCTCAATTACAGTGTCACATTTTTTCTTTTCCATTGTGTTTTTTAGGATCTGGTGACGAGGCATATTGTTGACAGTGGTCGTGAGAATGATGGTCTCTATCAGCTGGAATCTCCTCCTGGGATGATTGCTTATTAGTCCTCTTCAGGGCCCAGGAGTAATTTTCACCGGTTGATGCGATGAAATTTTCATTTAGGCCATCCATCTTTTTTGCCACTCAAGAGGATGTTTCTTTCTTTATCTGCTACTTCCTTTAAATGTGAAACTTGTGAATTGTCTAAACATTGTAGGGTTTCCCACCCTCCTAGTATATCTCAATGCAATTCACCTTTTGGGCTAGTTCATTCTGATGTTTGGGGAACCTACACCTAGGGCTGTATTCGGGCCGGGCTTGGCCAAGCCCGGCTCGGCTTGAATGGATTTGATCGAGGCCCGAATCCCTGCTTGGCCCGAAATGGAGCTTGAAAGTGTGGCCCGAATTCAAAATCGTGGCTCAAAGCTCGGCTCGGCCCGAATTGATTCAAGCTCGAGCCTTTCTTATGAATAGAATGTCCTCCCGGATTTTGGGCTTAAAAGCTCCATTAGATGTCTTTTCACCTACATCTCCCTATTTTCCTATACCACCCAAAGTATTTGGGTCTGTCTGCTTTGTGCGTATGTCCAAACCTGACTGCACCAAACTTGATCCTCGTGCTGTCAAATGTGTTTTTCTTGTATATTCCCCCACTCAGAAGGGTTGTAAGTGCTACCATCCTCCTTCCAAGCAGAAGTTTTTGTGTATGAATGTCTCTTTCTTTAAGGAGGTTCCTTACGTTCCTCCTCTGACGAATCCTCTTCACGGGGAGAATATTGATGTTGAAGCGTTGTCTTCTCTTATACGTTTTCCTCGTCCTATTTTCGATATTCCTGATTGTATTGTGATTGATATTGGACATACGCAAGAGAAATAATTGCAGGTTTACTTCAGGTGATCTCGACCTATGTCTCATGCCCCTGACTAGATTCTCCCTCGGATCCAAATCCTTCTAACTCAGGTGATGATTATGATCCACAAGTTGATGATTCTAATCTCCCTATTGCTATTAGAAAGGGAGTTAATCTTGCACTCACCATCTTATCTCTATTTTTGTTTCTTATAACTCATTATCTCATTTCTATCATATTTTTTCCTCTTCATTGTTTGTGGTGTCCTTGCCTTGTAGTGTTTCTGAAGCACTGGCTCATCCTAAGTGGAAGGATACGATGTGTGAAGAAATGTGGGCTCTTGAGAAAGTGACACATGAGAAATTGTTGACCTATCAAGGGGATAAAAACTGGTTGGATGCAAGTGGGTTTTCACAGTGAAATACAAGTTAGAAGGATTTATGGAAAGATACAAGGCTAGACTGGTTGCAAAGGGTTTCACCCAAACTTATGACATTGACTACCATGAGACCTTTGTTCCTGTGGCTAAAATGAATTATATCCGTGTGATTCTCTTTATGGCTGCTAACCAAGACTGGCCTCTAATCAATTAGATGTGAAGATGTGAAGAATGCCTTCCTTCATGGAGACTTATTGGAGGAAGTTTACATGATTGTTCCTCCTGGATTTAGCTTCCCCCAACACAAGGGAGAGTTTGTAAATTAAAGAAGGCCTTATATGGTTGAAACAGTCCCCCCCATGCCTGGTTTGAAAGGTTTAGTGGTGCAATGAAGAAACAAGAGTACACTTAAGGCCAAACCGATCATACCCTATTTATCAAACAATGTCAGGTTACGACAATTGCCCTTATAGTCTATGTGGATGACATAGTGTTGACAGGGTCTGATGCGAAGGAAATTAAGAGGTTAAAATCTCAATTGGCTTCAGAGTTTAAGACAATATAATATGTTAGTATTTGTATATCTAACAAAAAAAGTTTGTAGATAGAAGAAGAAAAAAAAGACAGACAGTGTCAAGTATGTTTCTATCATGTTAACTTGTTCTTTCTCTCAATGGGTTGATCAAATGGTCCCTCTCCCTCTGTTTATGGGTGGACCATATAGTCCCCATTTGTTTTATTCCATGGTTATTAAATTACAGCTAGCTCAGGTGGCCCAATAAAAAATTAAGAGCCTTTAAATGCCTCAAATTCCTTCTTAACCCCCTCCCCAAACTCTCTTAAACTCATATTTAAAGGAGTCTTTTATAATTTAAACAAGTGCAGACCCTATAATTATATATTTTACTTATCAATATTATTTTTATTACTTATCTTGAGTATAATCGATAAAAATAAATAAATGAGAGTAAGCGGTACGACATCTCCCTCTCCCCCCTCTCTTCTTTCTCCCCTGTTCAGCGTCACATTTGACTGTCAGCTATTTTCTGTTTTTTATTTATTCTTATATTCTCCCTTCTCTCCCCTCTTTCTTTCCTATTGGGTTGTTTATTTTTTTTCACTCACAATCTCTCTCCCCTCTTTCAGCAGTCATTATAGACTTAATTTTTATTCTATTTTTTTTCCAATATTTGAAATCCTCCTTTATTATTCTTAGAATTGTCTCTAGCGATGATATTAAGAGGTTAAAATCTCAATTGGCTTCAGAGTTTAAGATAAAGGACTTAGAGCAATTAAGGTATTTTCTTGGCATAGAAGTTGTCAGATCAAAGAAATGAAGGATTTTTATCTCACAAAGGAAATACATCTTCAATCTTCTCAAAGAAACAGGGATGATGGGATGCAAGCCTTGAATGCACCAACTAAGCAAAACCGCAAGTTAACAGATGATGATGGTAATCCTCTTTGTAATGCAGGCAAATATCAGAGACTTGTTGGTTGTCTTATCTATCTCTCTCACTTGCCCTGATGTAGCATATGCAGTTAGCATAGTGAGCCAGTTTATGCATGCTCCAAAAACCTCTCATCAAGAGGCAATCTATAAGATTCTCAGGTACTTGAAATCCTCTACTTAGAAGAGGATTATCTTTGGCTGTCATGGGCACTTAAGAGTAGAAGCATACACCAATGCTGATTGGGCAGGATCTGTCTCGAACTGGAGATTTACATCTAGATATTGCACAATTGTTGGGGGGAATCTTGTAACTTGGAGAACAAGTAGCAGGCTGTTGTGGCGAGGTCTAGTCCAGAGGCTGAGTTTAGAGCCATGACTCATGGATTATGTGAATTGCTATGGGTAAAGATTCTTCTGAAGGAGCTTGAATTTCCAGCAGATAGGCCTATGAGTCTTTACTGCGACAACAAAGTTGTAATTAGCATTGCACACAACCCAGTCCAACATGATAGAACTAAACATATTGAAATTGATTGTCATTTCGTCAAAGAAAAAATCAGCTTTAGAGAGATTTGCATTCTTTACGCAAAGAATGATGACCAATTTGCAGATATCCTCACCAAAGGAGTCCCAAGCTATCGCTTATCTGATATACTTAGCAAGCTGGACATATGTGATATACGCACCAGCTTGAGGGGGAGTTTTGGTATAATGTAGTTGTTGGTATAATCTAGTTATATGCCTCTCTTATGTTGTAGAGTGGCCCACACTTATGTTTTTTACTTTGCTTTCTCTTTTATGGGCATTGGGTCCAACTATTTTATTATCCAAGTTAATATAACAAGTAGAAGAGAGGAACACAATTAATTCCTCATCTCTCTTCTCCCATCTTTCTCCATCTTCTTCTCTCAAACCCTAACCCTAACTACAAAACTACTGCTTTATGTTGCAAAACAACAAGAGAATCAACAACGGGTAAAAAAGAGAGTTCTTTTTTAAAGGTTCTTTAATTGCACGCTTACCTTGCTTACTTGAAGTCATAGTGACAAAGTCGGGTTTCGGGAATAATTCGACAAGGTCAAGTTTGGAAAAATTCGGGAAAAAATAAATTATTAAATATAAAAATATACCAAACAATTTGATTGAAAAATATATAAAATTAGTAGATTTTTTGCCAAATTTGAGAAAATAATTAAAAAATTCACGAATAATTCGCGAATCCAATAATTCACGAATAATTTGGCAACCCAAAAAATGCGCGAATAATTCGCAAAAATTTGAAATTTATCTTAAGGAGGCCAATTAACTATTATCCAAAGCACTTTCAGTAGCCTCCCATCATTCTATATGTTTGTTTTAACTATGCCCAAGTCTGTGGCAGTTTCGCTGGAGAGAATGCAGAGGGAGTTCCTGTGGAATAAGAAGGATGATTCATTCAAATCTGTTGGCCTAAAGAAGAGGGAGGTGGGGTTAAATCTTAAGTCTCTGATTCTAGTTAATAAGGCCATGCTCGGTAAATGGATTTGGAGATTCGGAGCGAAAATGACTAGTTTGTGGCGAGCTATGATAGTAACCAAATATGGGGAGTCTTCATGTTAGGTCCCGAATCAGGTGAAGATCTCCCATGGATTGGGTCTCTGGAAGGGGATAATGGTGACAACTACTTTGGTGGTGCCTAAGTTCCGGTTTATCTACAAGGGTCTAAGGTTTGTTTCTAGAAAGACGTCTGGTGCGGTGATTCGAGGCTTTAGGATGATTTTGGGCATATATTCTTGCTAGCTTCCGACAGGGAGGCAGTTGTAGGGGACTACTTGGAGAGAATGGGAGAGGGGGTGGTATGGTGCCTGGAGTTGAGATGTGATTTAAATGATTGGGAAGTAGATAAAGCGTCGTGTTTGTTGGCTCGTATTTGTTCCTACTACCCGAATGTAAAAATAAAAGATTGCAAGGTCTGGTCGGGCAGCAACCATGGTCGTTTTTCAGTAAGATCACTCGTACTCAGCTTTGAATAAAATCCTCACCTGTGACCAATTACAGCATAAAGGGTGGATGATGGCCAATAGGTGTTTCTTGTGCCTCCATGCTGAAGAGTTAGTGGACCATTTGCTCTTGCATTGTTCCATGGTGTTTGGTATTTGAGGGTACTTCCTTTCTCGCATGGGTATGGACTGGGTCTTTCCCTCGTACTTTCTTAACTTCTTATTTTGTTAGCCTTGGGTCACTGAGGATAGTGCTAAAGTGCCTCTATGGTCGGTGCTTCCGGGTGTTATATCATGGATGATATGGAAAAAGAGAAATTTCAGAGTCTTTGAGGATTCTGCAGCATCCCAATCACGCATTTGCGCTTGTATTCGGTTGGTGGCTTTGGAATGGGCGGGTTTGAATTATGATGGGGAGGAACTTCGGGTGGTGCTAGATTGAGTTCCTCCTCGGGTGGAGTGTTTAGGATAGGAGATTGGGCTGTGCTTTTTATCGCTTGATTGTTTTTGAGATTATTTACTTGTAATATCTTGTTTTCTCTTTTCCTTGTTGCTCTTGTTTCCTCCTCCGTTTGCTATATATATTTCTGCTTGATTACCGATAAAAAAAAAAAATCGCCTATTGCACACTTATATTACGAGGAAGGGTAGTTTTGCCATTTTAGTTGAATCACTTATGGGCAGCATTCTTGTAGTTCTTGTTTTTCAATTAAGTTAACACAAAAGAAGGGGACAAATTCTACATTGAAATTCTAGTCTCTCTTTTTCCCCTCTTCTCCTTTTCCATCTCGTATGTTATTTCTTCTTTATATCATTTTATAGATGATAATTTTGATACCTTCAACATATTCCCATCACTATATTATTTTCGCGAGCATTTTCAGATAGAAGTTGAGGAAAAGTAAGAAGTTTAAAATATCTTGGCAATTCTCAAAATGAGATGGATGATTGTGTGGCATGGCCCATTTTTAGTAATGGTGAAAAGTTTAATAACAGAAACAAAGAATAAGAAAAATGCAAGGGAAGATAGAGAGAGAGAGAGAGAGAGAGAGTTAGAGAGAGAGAGAGAACAATAATGGCAATTCTTGGCCAAAATTTTATTTCCATGCTTTTTACACCTCATTTTGCTGATTTCTGAATAAAGGAGATTGATGTGTACATTATTGAGGCTGACTCTCAAATTTGCTTGAGGAGATTAATTCTCCAAGACACTCTTCTTTCCTGTTGTCCAACCAATTAAATTGCTAGAGGCACTTGTTTAACCCTTGAAGAAGAGTTAACACTGGTCTTTTTAGAATCTCAGTTTCATATAAGGTCATTCCGCCATAGAACAGTTGGACAATCATAAATGTGTCTAGCTAATACATACGCAGTGATGTTTTCAAATGCACCAGTGAGATCGGTGCATTTGTTATCCATTGCATCCCATCAACAGTCTCCCATGTGTCTAATCATTATGCCACCCATGTGGGGGAACACCTTTGCCATGTGAAATGAGGCATCATGACTGAGGAGGGTTTCACCCATTCCCCTCCCCGCCTTCAAATGTAAACATTTACTATGCCCATCTTGGGTATGTGTGGCATGAAATATAACTATATAAGCCATGTGTAGCTAACAGGATAGCCACAATGATAATCTCGAGTAATTACAATAGGCTGATTAATCAGTAAGAGATAGTCTCAAAAAGCCATTACCATGTCCCACGTGTTTATATCATTAGCAACTAATATAATTGTTAAGGTATGTGAAAGCACCAAAATGTATAAATACGTCCAACATTTTATTGCTTGAAATTTCATTTTTCTTACATTTATCCTCTGTAGGGTTATTCTGGCATTTTTTAAACTATTTCCTCACCTCTCTCTCTCTCTATTGTTGGTTGTCTTAAACAACTTGCGCCTTATGTGGGTGGTACTCAGGTCAGACTATCCATCAAGGTGCTAGTTTCAGCATTGACACTGCTTGAGTTAGGTCCCTGGACTGAATTTTGAGACCTTGTCATGAATATGATAGTGCACAAACATGGATGTCTTTCTTGTCTCAGTGACAAGCATTATGCAGTGAAGTTTTATTCCTCACTAGGTTCTATTTCACTGGAGAAGTACCTTGCAAATCTTGTAGTCTTTGAGGTCGTGAGTTTTATATATATTTTCTTGATAATTAACCTGATTTATTAAAAGGGAAACAATGACACGAAACCGAAAAAGGTGTTGTACGTTGGAGGAATGCTTTTATGAATCTTTTCTGATGTAGACATGCCCCTTTATGATTGCAATTTAGTGGCTGGTAATATATGCTTTCAAACTAATTTATGGACATTTCATTTTCCATGCCACAATTTTCGTTTCCACGCCTTTCTTTATTTACTCTATTTTCCTGAATTTTTAAGTATTGGCTTGCTAGTTATATCAGATTACTTTTACATATTTTACATTTAAAATACTGCATTCAAAGTTTGATATGCAATGATGCACTTGTAGTTGTTTGAATCATAACCATCTAATTCTTGTCCCAACTATTTGGAGCTGGCTACATGAATCCTCCCTTATTCTATTCTAGCTTGGGCCATATCCTCTGTAAATGTGTACAGCTTCGGATAATTTCTCACTGGTTCATTGACCACTCTTTTCAGCCTTCATTTTCTCTTTTGTAAACCTTTGACCTACACTTGTGCTCCCCTCCTCACAGGTGTTGTCAACAAAGTGCACATGAATAATTGTTTTGATACCTATGATACATCATACATCATGTTGGTACAAGGAAATGCTAAGTTTATATTTGACTTCCTATTTTTTATTGAAGTGTGAAATGTTAGATTTGTTCAGCACTGACCTCAATGTTGTATACTCTTTCAGCTATTGAGTTATTTCCAAGAAAGTGAACCCTGGAAGCGGGTTTATTCAACAAATAATATCTGCACTCGAAAGCCAACAGAGTTTTCGGATGAGGAATTGGAGAAGGAGCTTTTTCAGCAATTCTTAACAACTAGGTTTCAGCCAAGGTATGTACCCACCATGGATCTCTAGAATATTTTGATTAATTAACTTGAGGTTTGGTTTAATAGAGATATGGTGTGGAGTGACCCAACAAATAAATAATGTAGCTTTGAATTGGGGTAGCCTTATACCATGTTTGCAGATCAGCATGGTTAATGTAAGTTTTCTAGTTCATAAATGCATGCGAAGCTCCCAATACTTTAGTGAGGGAGCGTACAGAGCTATCCTTGGTCTTGGAGACTTTATAGATCATATCGGAGAGTTGGTTGAACGGTTCCACACGCCAACACGCATGAATGGCATGAGAGATGCTCTAGCTAGAGACAAATATTGAGATTATTTTTACATAGGAAGTTCTCTTCAGATCTAGGGCTTATTACATCTTACTTTTATTCAATCCATATATAATATATATATGTATATGTAGGTCTGACTACATACTATATTATTATCCATAAAAGATCCCAGTAGTAAGCATGTGAAACTGAACATATATATATTTTTCTTTAGTATTCTTGATGTAATACAGTTTTAGAAATTCAAGAACGTGTGTGGGGTTTCTAGGTTCAGATTACAAATAGGTTTTTGGTGTAGAATATTCTGTTGTATTTCTCTTTCGTATGTGTAATCCTATGCTACACCCTGTTACACTATAGCATATGATATTCTCTCTTTGGTAGCCGATAATGGCATACTTGTAATTAGGGGAAACCCTATAAATATTATGAGAGAGAGAAACATTAAGTTCTCTCCTCCTTTAAGTTCTCTCCTCCTTTCCTCTTCTTCCCTTTCTCTTCTTCTTCCTCCTTCCAACCCTCGATATAAAACGTAAAACGTAACCCTAAGGAATTCTACTTGGTATTAGAGCGACCTAAAGAACAAAGGAAGCTCGAGAATAAGAACAGATCCGCCGGAAGCTGCTGGCGGCAGCAGCCGTATGGCCGACGTCATGATGAGGTGTGTTTTTAATTGTTCATAGTAGATCTGCTATTTAGAGCATTTATGGTAATTTTTTCGGGAGTTTTTGAAGATCTTAAGTGTGATTTTGAGAATTCCGAAATTTTTTCTTTTCAAACTAGTTGAAAATACTCCTTATAGGGGCTTTTAATTGGGAAAATTGGTAGTGATTGGCCCCTCTCAAAATTCCGGACATTTTGGTACTAGTTTCACAACGATTATAATCTTGCAGGAGCTCTGACAACATTTTTCCCGAGGGATTGTTTTTCGATAGGTCACAATTTGGGGTATTATTTTGCTCCTTTCTGCATTATAAATGCTATGGATGATTTTTGAGATGTGTATGAATGCTTTGTGATGACTTTCGTGCCCTCAAGGTGTTTGTGTGCTTTTGGGGTGTTTTTTGGTTATTGGACCATTGGTGTTTGCTAATTGTGTTGTTGAACCCTCATGGTAAGTGATAGTAGTGTGTTAAGGGGCTTGATTTGCTGAAATCAATCCTTAGTTGAAGAAACATGGGCGATTCAGAAATCAATTAGCCCTTAGTTAATGATAGTTCATTGCATGTGGGACATGGCGACTCCCGGGGTCCGATTTTTACTGATATTTACTTGCATTTGGGGCATGAAGACTCGCCTATTTTTCAAATCACTACCATGAAGTTGAACGGTAGCAATTACCTTGCATGATCACAATTGATCATTTTGTTCATAACAGGGAAGAGTAAGATGGAGTACCTGATAGGCGAGAATCCAAAGCCTCACACTATCGACCCAAATTTCAAGAAATGGCAAGTCGAGAACGCCACCGATATGTCATGGCTTCTCCACTCCATGCTTCCAGATCTTAGCAGCAAATAATACCTTATCTCTATAGCCTAGGAGATATGAGACGCCGTGATGCAGACTTCGAGGGGGGCACACATGCTAGAGTTAATGAGTCGCGCTAGTGTATTGGGCAACTGATAAAAGGTAATGCCTCTTTGATCATGTCCTATACTCTTTGTCTTATGTGGGAAGAGTTTGATATGTTTCATCTGTATAGGACTCAATGCAGTGAGGATGACGTTAAGTATAAGAAGTATGTTGAAGACATCGAGTCTATGAGTTATTGCTTGGCCTCAACCCCGAGTATGAGCAAATCAGAATCCAGATTTTGCGGAAGGAGCCATTCCCTTTCTTCATTGAGCCATATTCCATTCTCCACAGGGAGGAGCATTGCCAGCATAGCATGTAGCGCTCTTCTCTAGAGCAGTTTGCTCTTCTTCATGGTCACATCGTGGAGGTCATAGAAGCAGACGAGGTGGTAGGTCAGGGACCACAGGTGATGAAAGAGACAAGTTGAAGTGTGACCACTATTGTCGCACTTGACACACCATAGAGACTTATTAGGACCTCCATGGTCTCCCACAGCAGAAAGGTGGTCGTAGTGGCTGCGGTGGTGGTCATGGTGGAGGACCTGGCTATAACGCTCACTCAGTTGCCTCTGATCCAACTCCCGCTCTTACATATAGGGCATCGTGCTCTTGTGACAGTCTTAGCCTCTTCCGTGATGCGATAAACTTAACCGCAACAGATACTCTTGAGCTGCCACAAACCAAAGATAGTAACACTACTGAAAAATATAAATTCCTACAGCTCTTAGAACCCAACCCTAGGATGCACATGGACCATCCTAGGGGTCTTGTTTGGATTGTATTGGCCCTTTCTTCATGGGCCTGGCCGGCTACCATAGATCCTTAAGCCCGTGTTGTCTGACAACATTAATTTTGTTGGTTTTCAAAATTTAATCCATAGTTGTTAAATGCGTCGCCTCAGGCAGTCGCCTAGGCGAACAGGCGCTCTGTTGGGCTCAGGCGACTGGCCGCCTTAGGCGGTCATTATTAAAAATCTAATATTTATAATATTATTACTATTTAAGGATATAAAAATTTATTTTATTCGAATATGATTGTTCGGTAACAAAAAAATATACTATTATATATATTTCTCATATCTTTTACAATATAATATGTTAGTATTTGTATATCTTACAAAAAAAAGTTTGCAAATAGAAGAAAAAAAAAAAAGACAAACGGTGTCAAGTAAGTTTCTATCATGTTAACTTGTTCTCTTTCTCAATGGGTGGATCAAATGGTCTCTCTCCCTCTGTTTATGGGTGGACCATTTAGTCCCCATTTGTTTTTTTCCACGGTTGTTAAATTACAACTAGCTCAGGCGGCGCAATAAAAAATTAAGAGCCTTTAAATGCCCCAAATTCTTTCTAACCTCCCCTCCCCCAAACTCTCTTAAACTCATATTTAAAGGAGTCTTTTATAATTTAAACAAGTGCATACCCTATAGTTATATATTTTACTTATCAATATTATTTTTATTACTTATCTCGAATATAATCAATAAAAAGAAATAATTGAGAGTAAGCGGTACGACATCTCCCTTTCCCCCCTCTTCTTTCTTCCTTGTTCAGCGTCACATTTGACTGTCGGGCTATTTTTTGATTTTATTCAGTCTTATATTCTCCCTCCTCTCCCTTCTCTCTCTTTCTTGTTGGGCTGTCTATTTTTTATCACTCACAATCTTTCTCTCCCCTCTTTTAGTAGTCATTGTAGACTTAATTTTTATTTCATTTTTTTCCAACACTTGAAATCCCCCTTTCTTATTCTTAGAACTGTCTCTAGCGATGATTCTATCAAAGTACGTCTCGACACTGGTGTAATTTATATGAATGTAGAGCCTCGTATAAAAGAAAATGCATTATACATAGATCTCATATTAAGGGAAATTTCTACAACAAAAAGTTCATCAGGCGACGCCTCGGGCACCTCGGGCTACCGACTCAGGCGTCCATGGGGTTTGCCGCCTCAAGTCGCCTGATCGCCTTGACAACTATGATTTAATCTCTATATGTATTTTGTACTAAAAGCTCTTGATTAATGGAAAATTCATTATAAGTGTGACTATTTGCACTACATTATCTCATAATTTTTTCTCTTTAGTACTTTAATTAATTCAAGTGATGCGGGCATCAGATCACCCATAGGTACTAGGTACGGGTATAATATGGCATTGATCCGTTCGGGAAGTATGGGTGTTATACGACAAGAACACAGTAAAAGTACGGCAAAAATACGGCGACCCCTTCTAAAACACGTATTATATGGCGATACACGTAAAACACGTAACACGGCAAAAATATACAATTTTAAATGGCGACCCCTTCTAAAAGTATTATACGGGTATAATATGGGTGTTTGGTAACTATGGGATCACCTAGTGTGCTAGTATATTAGCAAAGGCGGAGGAGAGCCCCTACACAAGTCTCGGTATGGATAGATGACTTGTATATAAGCTTACATCATGTTTTCAATGAAGATCCACCGTTGGACCATGCTTGTGATGGAGATTCACCATTGGATCTTGTCCTTGATGGAGATCTACCATTAAATCTTGGTATGGAGGGAGATCTACCGGTGGGTCAAGATGTGGAGACTTCGAGGGATGCGATTAGCCTATAGGATGGCATGACCCATCATAGATGGCTGGCCTCCCTTGTTAGTTATTTTGTTTATTTTATAGTTAGGGGATTACTTTCATAATGAGGGTTCTTTGGGTAATTGATTGTTTTTCGTATGTTTAGGGTTTCTTCTTTTCTCTTTAAATACTACTTGGGGGTGATTCCCTATCAACTCTAAGGTATGTTCTTTTGATCTTCCCTCTTTCTCCATTGCTTTTTTTTTTTTTGGTTCATTGGAGGTCACATGGACCTAAGGGCTACACAATGAGGGGTAGCCCTCCCCATCCCATAAACCCCCCCAACCCTGTTGTAAGTGCGATTCGATCCCATGTCTCTGATACGAGTATCATAGTAACAAAGTTCTCGAATAATTCCTGAATTGTTCCCGAACTATTCATTTTTTAAGCGGATAACATTTAAAAAAGGCTTTTTTACTCGAATTAACGAAAAATTTTCGAACAGACTAATTATTCGCGAATAACTCTCGAACTAACAAATAATTCCGTACTTATGCCATACTTTTTCCGAATAAGAATTTCTCACAAATTGTTTGTTCATGCTTATTTGAAATTCTAAACTAAGAATAAGAGCAAAATGGACTTTCTATTAGCAATAGAGCTATTGCCAATAACCTGAGATTTATTTCACATTGAGAAATCTCCATTCGACTGAAGTCACCAACTAATAGATGAACTTTATTCGAGTAGGTTATGTTTGGGTTTTGATTACATTTGATTGAATTGAGAGAAAAATATGATATTGAATGCTAGTTAGTTGGTTGAATTTCGATTGAATTGAGAGAAAAAATATGATTTGTGCTATTTATTCTGAGCTATTTCTATATTTTGCTAAATAGCTATGTCATGCCAAATAAATACACTAATATATTGTTTCTCTGATTTTATCTATTCAGATTATTGTTTTTCCCATTTCTATATATTTCTGAATTGCTTATGTAATCTGATTTGCACATACAAACATGTAAACTAGATTATTCTTTTTTCTTAAGTTACATAAAGTCTGCTTAAGTGTAATGTAATTTTTTTCTTGAGCTCGCAAGTTCACATAGTGCATATTTTTTTGGGAATTTGGATAAATGTCTAACATTGTAAGATTAGGCCAATACATTCAGATTCGTAGATGGATTAGTTGGTATCATGTTCTTATTTTTATATTATTATTTATATATCTGAACTTATCCGAATTTGCCGATTTTTTTCCTTTTTTTTCGAACTTAATCTCTGTTGAATAATTCCCAAACCCGAACTTTGTTACTATGGATACGGTGCCAAGAGGCTTTACCAACTAAATTAGTTGGCACCTACCTCCTTTGCTTTCTTTGTTTTTCTTCTTTAAACCCTAATCTACCAAACCCTAGTCCATACCTCACTGCCACAGACCCCCCCTGCAATTTCCTCACTGTTGCAGCCGCTCTCCCCGCATTCCCAGCCCAGCCGCAGGCCCCCCCTGTAATTTCCCTGCAATCACAGCCTATCCCCACCCATCCCCTTGCTGTCGCAGCATCCCCTTGCTGTTCCTGTTAGGTCGCAGCCCCCTACCCCCTATCCTAGCTGCTGCACTAATCCCAGCCTTACTCCATTGCTATCCAACCCTCATACAGATCATTGATCTTGCTGTAACAACCGCCCTACCTCACCCTATTGCAGATACATTCCCATAAATTCTAAACCATAAAACAGCAACCCTACAACCCCGAAACCCTTAAAAATAGCAACCCTCCTACGATTTCAAAGCCCTAGAAAAGTAAGAAAATCTATATTTGAATTGAGGGCTAATCCCTAAGCTTGTGGAAGCACAAATTTCCATACAACACTTACCAAAATAACTAAAGCCCATATTGTAGATTTTTGACGAGGCATCGAATCTTCATAAAAATTGTTTTCTTGAATTTTCTTGAATAATTATTGTGATAGGATTGCTATTTTATGATTTTCCTTATTCTTGCTAATCCAATCTTAATCTCAACACATTAGATCTTAGGCCATTGCATAGTCCTACATCTACAAGTTTACTTGATTTGCAATAGGTGTTTGAAGTGCAAAATAAAGCCGAACAGAGGTGACATTTATTGGTGTCATGATGTGAAATTTGCTGTCTTTCCTAGAAAAACTAAAAAGAAAATGACTATCATTTCGAAGAAATTTTTCTTCTTCTTTTGTGGTTCCTTATCCCATCTATTAGAAATCAAATCATGTTTCAGCATTCTACTCTATCAAGGGCCATGTCTTTGGTTAAAGTGTGTGTTATCAATTTTTTTTTAATCTCCATTCATGTTCTTTTCGGACTTCTAGTTGCCCGTTTAGAGTTTTTAACTTGCATCAACTCACTTCTCATTGGAGCCATCATTGGTCTTCGTTGAACTTGTTCAAACCATGCAATCGTCTCTCCCTTATCTATCACTTAAAGAGCTACTCCTAGATAATCTACGATGAGCTCCATATTTTTTATCTTATCGTTTTAAGTATTGCCACTCATCCCTCTCAACATCCTCATCTTAGATATAGTAGATTTTGCTCCATTAAGCATAGTTGGTCTTGCTATTTTTGTATTAAATTTTATTATCATTCTAATTGGAATGCAACAATCATTTGAAAGAAGAAAATAACTTAATGAATAATTAAGTAGTTTTATCCATAACAATGTTTTAAAACGTGAAGGCGTGACGCGAGGCGTTAGGACCTCGCGTAAGCCTCACATGAAAGCTTCATGCTCTCTCATTTTAACAAATAAATAAAATATAAGAAAAATTGCAAAAAGATTCAAAAAATTAATGAAAGATTATATATATATATATATATATTTGTATTCGTGTGCATTGTGTGTTCGTGTGGGCGCACGCATACACAAGGGAAATACTATATAAGTTAGTTGAACCAAATAAAAAAATGACATTTAAGTCAGTTGTGACTAGAAACCTAATTTTTATTTAATGTATGAGACCTACGCCATAGACATAAAAAGCGA
Source organism: Tetracentron sinense (assembly GCA_015143295.1). Lineage (NCBI taxonomy): Eukaryota > Viridiplantae > Streptophyta > Magnoliopsida > Trochodendrales > Trochodendraceae > Tetracentron > Tetracentron sinense. The sequence goes on from CM026565.1 coordinate 34,764,110, forward strand.
GTTTCAAGACATGAGGCATGTGTCTTATGTGAGCCTCATGGTTGAGCCTCAAGACATTTTCCTTAAGGCTCGCCCCGAGGCGAGCCTCATGGCCTAAGCTTTGCACGCTTTTTAAAACACTGATCCATAGGCACCAAGTCGGAGATCAAGAATTGTTCAGCTAGGGAAATTTTTTTTAAAAATGGAAAAATAATGGGGCAAGATTTGAAAGATAAAAAATAAAATTATCAATTATGAAAATTAGAAACAATTATAATCCCTATATTAGTTACTTATTCGGGAGTTTTTCAACAAGTTGTGAATAATTTGCATTTAATTCACAACGTATTCAAAAAGTCACGAATATTTTGTAAGTTAATTGTTCAACGAAAAAGTTGCGTTTTTCTGTTGTTGAAAAATCAGAGAATTTTGTTACTATGGTTTATCTAACAATTGCAAAAAGTTTGTTGTGTTATAGGTTCTTGATGGTACTTCTACGTATGTACTATACAGACACTAATAAAATATCATCTTATGAAAACTCAAAAGTAGGCTCCTTCCAAATATCACTCACAACATGAACCTTGGGGAAGCTACTTTGAATTACGAGTTAAATTTTTTATGAGTACATTCATGGTTGATGTCTAACACCAAAGTACTTAGATTCTTTTGTGAAATATGATTGCTTTGTTACTTCATAGTTCATACTGTTATCTATATCCAATGAATCTACTGAATCTATTTCCTTTTTCAATTTTTAATGAACAAGGATTACTGTAGTTTCAGTAATTTGTTTTTCTGGATAATCTTCATTATATTTTAAATTTTTCGTTCTAAAGCCTAAGAATGGAGCAGCCTTCCAGAAGCTGAAAATCTACTTTGGAGACTCAAAAATGGTTCATTGGTAGTGCATTTTAAGCATGCCATGCCATACCTAGAAATCAGATCTCATTCTTCGGTCCCCTAAGCTGAAGCTGAAACTTATAACTATCAAGTGTGATGGTCTTGAAGATGTCTTTTGACATGTGGCCATGATTTAAATGTTGGAAAAATCAAGTTCAACAGGGTTAGAAAGCATTACATTCCTTGTTTGAAGAAGCTGAGGAGCTTTTCTGAAAAGAATCACACTACAAGTAGTCACAGATGTTTATAGGCAACCACTGATGGAAAATACTTACTGTAACCCTAACTGATGCTTAAATGTTGGAAAAACGGACTTCAATGAGGTTAAAAAGCATTGCTTTCCTTTTTTGAAGAGCCTTAGGAGCTTGTTTTGAACAGAATAACACTATAAGCAGTCACAGACATTTATAGGTAACCCCGGATGAAAAATAGTTACTGTAACCTAACTGATGCTTGTAAGATGGTGAGAGAAAAGAGCTTTTTTTTTGTTATTATTTCCTTTTCTTCTTCTTCTTCTTCTTCTTCCTAAGACTGTTTACCGTCATGGACTTTTCTCCTACAGTTAATTGATGCCATGAATATGACCTTGTTCTTATTTCAAATATAAAAGGTGAGGAAAAATGCCTTCTTCCCTGTGGCATGTGTTATTAAGTGGAACTTGCCCTAATGGGTGAGGCTAAGATGGAAAAACTTTTGGACTGCCATATAAGCTGTCATGCATAAGAAAACCACCCTTTCCAAACTTCTTGGTTGGACAGGCCCATCCAGGACACTCGGGTCTGCCTTAAACTGTTATACGGAAATTCAAAATTAGACATTATCTCCAATGCCAATTATAACTATTTTGCACTTGTATTGTGCTGTGGTTCTCTGATACTGATAGTTGGAGTGGTTTTTGTACTCTTCCAGTAACACTATGGGTGTGGCAGCTGACAGCTGGTTGGCGTTTATGGATAGAATTTTAACACTAGGAGGTGAATGCGCTAGTGAAAAAGAATGCGTGAAGGAAAAGATGCTTAAATTGGTCGATATCTACTATGATGCATTAGATGCACCAAAAACGGGAATGAAGGTTAGTTTCTTAACTTGTACCCTCATATGCCAAATTTCCGAAGTTTGTTTGGGTTTATAAGCTTGTATTTATGTTGTCAGTTTTTCTATTCTAATGTGCATTAGAGATTCTGATAATTATCCTACTTGCAAAATTATTGTAACTTAACCTGCCATTGGGCTTTAGGATCATGTTGTTGCAACATATCAGATTAGATTCAACCAGCCTCCCGCACTCATGAGATTGATTCTCATGAGTCACTTCTATCTATTTATGCAAAGTGAAGATGTACAAGGGACTGATGGAGGACTTTGAACAATCTGACAGACATTGTAAGGCATTTATAATGTATGGCTAGGAAATAGTGAGGTATATGAGATTGGCAAATCAACTGAAGTAGGGTTTGGTAAGAGCTCTTTATAAATTGGATGAAACTTAGCAAGTTCCATCAAATGTCAAATAGTTTGAATATCTGCAACCACGCAGGAGGGGATAAAATGCGAGGAATTGGAGAAATAAAGTGTTAGGGGAATGAAATATCATTGTTATAATGTGTACGAGATACACTGAGTCATTATGAAGTGTTTCTCATCACAATTAGGATAATTTCTTATTAAATTAGGATTCTTCTAGATTATGAGTTGATTACCTTTGGATTTTGTTAGTTTCTATATATGCCCTATTTAGGATTATTGTAGAAAATCAATCAAGTTATCAATAAAGTTCAATTTTTCGACATGGTATCTAAGCTCACTATCAAGTTCTTGATCTATCCGTCCTTGTTGGAAGCCACCATGTGAATATCTGTTTTTAAACATCCAATGGATCCACTTCTGCTTCGTCAAAAGTCGTTAAAAACTCTTTTAATGTCTATTTTGTTCGTGTTACACAAAAATGGGTTTGGTTGATCCGAGGGCAACATATCTATTTCAGCTGCTTGCTTCATCCTCTTTTCTATGTGAATATCTAGTTGACCCGTCGTTGCAACATTTGAAAGTCGCCGATAAAACTCTACTGTGTCACGCTCACGAATATTGTTCAACCTCTGCAAGCTTGAGAGGGAGTGTTGAAGAAAATGGAGCAGCAGGGGACTGAAGTATCATTGTACTAGCGTCTGAGATACACCAAATCATTACTAATGGATTTCATCATAATTGGGATAATATTTGATTAGATTTGAGCTTTTAGATTAGGATCAATTAGATTATTCTAGATTGTGAGTAGATTACCTTTGGATTTTGTTAGTATCTATATAAATCATGTTTATGATTATTGTAGATGGTCAATCAAGTTATTAACAAAGTTCAGTTCTTCTAAATGTGACACTTTATACTTGGGTTGGGAACATAATATATGTTCGAGGAGAGAGAAAAAAAACTTTAACCTTATTTTTCTTCTTTGTTGTTACACTACCTTATTGTAATTCTTTGGGGTCAGGAACACGAATTCTATTCCACCATTCAACTCTATCTAGAGCCATTTTTTAGGTTAAAATGTATGTTACCAATTTTTGTCAGTATCTCCATCCATGTCCTTTTTAGCCTTCCCCTTGGCCTTTTAGATCTTTCAACTTGCACCAACTCACTCCTTCTCATAGGTATTGTCATTGGTGATTGTCAAACGTGTCCAAACTATTTGAATTGGTTTGTCCTTAATTTATCACGTATTGAAGCTACACCTAAATTTTCTCAAATGTGCTCATTTTGTATCTTATCTATTCTAGTTTTTGCACGCATCTATCTCTACATCCTCATCTGCGCTACAGTCATTCTATGTTGCTTTTGGTTGTTAACATTTTGCTCCATAAAGCATAACTGGCCTTATTATTGTCTTGTAAATTTTCCTTCAAGCCTGCTCAGAATGCATTGGTTACAATTAAAGAACAACCCTCTAACCGAAGAAAAGAATAAAGGACACCTCATTGATCTTAATTATTCAGCCTAGACTATCATCACCAGTATAACCATATTATCATGATTGGATGAGAATTATTTGACCATGAGAGAGTCAGTGTACATAAGAAACTAAGAGTTGAGTCATGCTCACTCGAAGTGAATCTCAGTTCTTTGATTTTACTGCTGAATTTCTCCAGCCAAGCTTGAGCTTATGTTTGTTCATAGAATGCACGTTGACGAAAAATATGGCAAGGAAACTTCAGCAGACCATGCTGATGTTTTGTATAAATCTCTTCATGAAGATGACCACTGATAGATGCAATCTTCATTTGACATGAGAAATCTCCCATTGACAATGGGCACAATGATTACGCCGCGTGGTTCTACACTTCTACTGAGCAAAGGTCTCATCATAGTCAACTTTGTACTATTGCTTTTAGACTTTAGTTACAAGGTGAGCTAGATTTATTCAAAGAACAATTTTACTTGGCGATCACCCTGCGTTGACCTCTTATCACTGGTAAAACTCCTGGCTCAGGGAGGCACAAAATCTTGAGTTTGCATAAAGTCAAGAACATCTAGCTCCTGCTCCAAACACAATAATGAAGCCTAACAAATGAATATTGATGAGGTACAGCAGTGTAGGTATTCAGTTTTTTTTAGTTTAAGCAACATCAGGAGCATAAATCCTATCAATATTTGACACCTCTGCATGGGCACGATAAGAGTGACTTCCTGAATAGGAGAATGATAGGATGCACGAAGAGGAGAGGAACCAACGAAATCAGCAATATCAAGGTAGGGATCTAAAGAGGAAACTCCTGACTAGACGATGGATGTGGACTCAGACAGAAGTACATGAGTGTTGATTGTACGTCAATTAGATGTCTGGGGATGGATAACCCTACCCATTTCACACTGAACAATCCCAGCTCTCGTGTTCATACAGAGCACGAAAGGACATAAAAGTTATTTCCTTTCCTATTATCTTGTGTAGAATATACACAATTTATTGTACCACAGCTGTTAATTTGTTGCAAGTCCTCTGTACTCTCACGAAAGCCGGAACAGCTTTTTCACATAAATCTTACTTTCAAGTGGTTGCATTTTCCTGCACTTGAAATTTATCGTTTGCAATTCTCTTCTAAAGTCATTCATAATTATCTAACTTTTATCTCCAAAACAGGTTGAAGTCCCGGAGGACTTTAAGGCTGATAAATTTCCGCATTTCATGGAAAGGACAAATTCTTATGTTTCAACTTCTATTTTGGGATTAATTTATGATAAGGTGGATTCAATTAAAACTGAAAATCCATCATCAGAAGGTAATCTTTCCCTCATTTATGACTGCTGACTTGCAGTTACTTTGATAAGAAAGTGAGGTTTTCTGACTCGGTCTATGCAATGAATGAGATAGCCTTTACTGGAAATCCAATATGTAAATTTGGAAACCAAAATTGAAATTAATAGGTAGTTCGTTTTTCCTCACATAAGCATCCGATATATTATGTTTTCTTTCAAAATAATAATAAAATGAGAAATATCCTTTGATTACATGGTGATTGAATTGCCACTATGCATGAATATTACAAGAGTCTTAATGAACCTGTTTAACATTCTTGTGGCAATGATTAATAGTTATTTTACTGCTATGTAGAAGAGTGGAAACTCTCTTGTTTTGATTATGACCTTCCTCAAGCCTGCTTGGAGTTATGGAAGAAGCATTATGATCAGTACAGAGGCGAGATGAAATTTGCCATGAAACTTGATGGTGAATCCAAAAATGAGTCTGCAAATAAAGTTATACAGAAATATAAGCAGGTGATCTTTCAATGTTTTTTACTCATACCTAAAGCCCAATTTTTTGTGTGAGAAAGGTGATGAGCCTGCCTCCAGTGCCTACTTTCGAATTTTATAACTTACTGACTTGTTTCTGCAATGTAGATATTATATGGTGCTGTGGGGTTCAAAGAGAGTACAAGGAAGAGGGAGGAGATCTTTAATGAGGCTCTTGCTATTTATCGAGCCACTTATGACTATGCAAAGACCAAAGGTGCTGTCAGCTACTGCAGCTTTGCTTGGAAAGTTGCAGGTCCCGTTCTCTGTGAGCTGCATGCCATAAAGCAGGGGGGAGAGTCCATTGTCTGTTTACCGTCTGTTCTACGTGAAGTTATTAATTAAGAAAAAAAACTTTGTCATGTAAATAAGTGTTAAGCAATGGAAATTTAGTCTTCTCTGAGTATTTACTTTTCCTTTGCCTCCTAAGCACCATTGGGTGCATAAGATACATTCTGAACTCTCACAGAAACTATAAAAATATGAGAGAGAGAGCATTAACTGAGCACATAAGAGTAAATCATACAAAAGAATAATAGACAGCAAATATTCATGAGCATGTTGTCTAGTGTTCAACAATATTGATAACCTTCTGTTAATCAAGCACCTTTCAACAACAAAAACAAAACTAATTTTGGCTAGGCAGTCTTGCTGCTTATTTTAAAACCAACTTTGCATAAGAAACTTTTTTTTTTTTTTTGGAACGACTATCCGGGCCTCTTAGAACATCCAACTAAGTCCTTCCGTGTTGTGCCCCAAAATCTCTCCCAGGAGAATGTGGAACTTTGACACGTGATTTACTTAACTTAATCCATTTAATGAGCATTAAAGACATGCTAAAATTTGAACACAAAAATTTCGTCAACTAATTAACATTTGCTACTTCAAACAAACTTTAATTAAAATCCATAATCAACTAAACATAAATAAATCGAATCATCCATCGCGATCTTTAACCGTCATACTAAGCCAACCATAATCAATTACAATTCTTGTGTAATTCAAACAACCACTAATAGTCCAAACTCAATAATATGGCCATCGATCAAGAACCCGATCTTTTTCGGGATGATCACATTTTGGTTCTGTAATGTACGCTTCCTCTTCTCACGGACCCGGAGCATAGATATCAAATCCAAAACTTGCCGACGATAAAAATATCGCTTAAGTAACAAAATAACTTCATGTATATAATACTCATAATAAACAATGTCATGAAAATCAACAAGCTTACGGTTACGGTTAACAGATCAATTCAATTCACATACATAAATCAGAGTGTGGAAATCATAAGTGTTCATTATGTCATTCACTTTCTTACTTTATTACTTTATAACATATAACATGTAATGTGTATAATTTAAAATACCATTTTACCTATTATGGAAAGGGATTGTTATACTCTGCTTACCGAGATACCACCCTTTGTACATTATCCGAAACAGACAACGTACTTAGCACATTATCCGATGCGACGACTTACTGTTTGCCCTTAGGCTATTTTGATGGCAGTTGGTTCATGTAAAACTCATCATAGATTATTGATTTAGTGTACGTTTTACTTTCTTATTTTGACTTGGTCTTACTTGTGCTCTTATTGGTTCCCTTAATTTCCACTTCATGCTTGTGCGTATTTTACAATCGTGGGTGCATGTATAAACAAAGACTTTTAAATCAAATTCACAAATCATACTTTAACAACATAGATAAGGGATCATATCGAATTATCAACGTACTTTCATAACAAAATTGCATAGATAATCATATTAACATAAATCTCTAATTCCACAAAACCCATAAATTTCATCCAAGACATTCAATCCATCCAATTCAACTTCATAAATACATCCATTCCTCTACACACATTCACATAACTTCATAATAATTCTCATTCCCCTTGTTCAAGCATAAAATACGATATTTACATGATTATTCACATCTTACTCATGTTATTTACATTTTACTTAGGTTAGGTTTTTCACATCCTACTTTAACAATTCCTAAGAATAATGCATAAGGGATGATAGAAATGCTTAGATCTTCTTTTATTCATATTCTTTACATAGATATATTTCTTAAATTTCTTACTTTAGGTTTATAATCATAAAATTGAGAATTAAGAGAAACTATTTACCTTTTTTGATCGATCTTACGCTTGAGAATGCCTTCAATTTCTAGGCGTTCCTTCTTCTCCAATTGAAAGCCCTTGTAAACTCTAGGTTTTTCCCATTTTTTGTTCTTCTCAAAAGTCTAGAATATTTTTCTAACTTAAGATTCCCGAAATAAAGAATTTATATAGGTTTTAGAATTCTAGGTCTTTTAAAACTGCTAAAATCGCGACTTTTCGTGTTTCCGGACACGACCTATAATCGATCACCCACTTACTGCGATCGATCGTAGCTTATACAAATTTTTGGGAACCTTTCGGGTTTCCCTACGATCGATCGGTATGTCACCAACGATCGATCGCTCCTTGTGACTGATCAGCTTGAGATCCTGCAATTGATCGGAACTGGTGTCATATTTTCGACAACATTATGTTCCTCGTTTGATCAATCGTCTAATATCATGCGATCGATCGACATTGGGTTTTAAAAAAAAAAAAACTTTATTGATATCTTTAATTTCATGCAATTTAATCATAACAAGGGCTAATAATGAATTAAATATTTGAGTTTCTACATCTAAGCATTCTACATTAATTTTCATAGGGACACGTACACTAAAATGATACACATTTTTTTAGGAATTTCATATAAATAACACGAATACCGATTAATTAAATTTGGGTCTCTACACTCGGGCCATGCAAATCCCCTTATACTACACAATCAGGAAAGTCGGAATAAATCCCAAATGGTGGCTAACAAGGGGAAGGGACTCAAACTCAAGACCTCCGCTTCCTGAGGTGTGGTCTTGGCCTATGAAACATGATATTCCAACGAAGATTAATGAAATAATTCAAATACAAAAAACATAATCATGTCCCAATGAGAGAAAAACAAAACTTGTTTCCATTGTTCAGCAGGTTTTCCAGAATGACCTGAAGAAGCTGCTTGCTGTGCGGTATGGAAGGAGATCAAATTCGAATTTAAAGCAATGGATATGACTGCAAAGAGAAAACCAGGCCACTGTTTGAACCCAACAAAAGAATTTTAATATATCATATTTTCAATTCATAGATATTGCATTGCCTATGGATGTTTCAATTCCTGCTATCCAAATAGATCGTTAAGTGTGATGCGCCAAAAGAAGGCCATACCAACACTATTGATTCCCCATAAGCTTGATAAACTATCAAAAGAACTGTAGCTTTTTATACCATCCAGCCCCATTGTTGGGAAGAAAATATGGTGTACTGAGATAGAATCACAGCCATCCAATTGTGATTGATCTCAATCTGCTCACTCAAATATTTGAACCGATTGGGCTTGGAGTTTTTGGCCCAAGCCCATTTTAATATACTTTTAACTAGGATTGTCTGCCCGACAAGGCGATTTATTTTAAAATCTCTTAAACAATCCTGCCCAAGCCCATTTTAATATACTTTTAACTAGGCTTGTCTGCCCGACAAGGCCATTTATTTTAAAATCTCTTAAACAATCCTTTTTCTTATCAATTCCTCAGTAGGCTATGTGTGTTGGCCTATGTGAGTGTGTGTTAAATCATTCAATAAAAAAAAAATCGTTAGCAGGCTTGCCTGTCACATTTATTAACCAGGCTGGTCTGGGTCCAGTCCACCCATTCACACCCCAAAGAGGCTCTAGCTCACGTTATATGGACTCTCCCTTTTATTATCAAGGTATATAGTAAGATAGGTCATATTTTGTTCGTGCTTTGGAAGGGAACTTAAGACATGACAGTTTTGTCATTTTACAATAACATTTGATGATGATGTAATTTGAAGATATTGACACGTGGAGATTTTCACCAAATCAGAGCATGTCTTGCCACCATCTGGAGTGACCAGATGGGACACGGATTAAATGGTTTTTCTCCCACGTTCATTGGAAATCTCCGCAATCGTTGAGAATACCAAGGTTATGTGGCAGCGCAATTATCTCATCAAGCTTCAATTTGTCTGCAGAGAGGCCAACCAAGTTGCTCACAATGCAGCCCATACGGCTCTCAATATAAGCTTAGGTTGTTATTCTTTCGCTGAAGTATTTTCCTGGTCGGGGATCTCTTCTTCTTCTTCATTGTCAAATTCTGTAAACACCGGTTATCCTTAAGGCTCCATTCTTTTGGTGGAACTTTTAAAAGTTCAGAACATTAATGTTTTGGAACAAGAGACAAGAGTCTCTAAAGAGGGGAGAGATTTCTAACCCTTTCACTGGATGATATCTCGGATTTATCGAGTTCAATTTAATTAGAAGTTCCACATCTATGGAACTTAAAAAATCCAAAAGTTTTGGTGGAACTTGAAAGTTCCATATTTGTAGAACTTTTGCACTCTATGAAATAATATAGTTCTAGACATTAAGTAAAATTGACATAAAACAATGAAAGTTCTAGACTTTAAAAGTTCCACCAAAAGAACGGAGCCTAAATAATATAGCTTCTCAAAAAAAAAAACCTGGTCCCATGGCATAGAGAGCTTTTGAAGTTCTATGGAGTTCCACTACTCCGTGAGAATCACATGCGATTTAGTCTAAAGACAATTTTACTTTGTTCTTAATTTCCATGCAAGAATTCGGTTCAAACAAATAACATGAATCTTGCCTCTTGTCAAGGGGTTGAAATATGGTAGGCTACTACTCTCCCCGTTGTATGAGTGTGTGTATTCCCTTCATCTCTTATCTCAGTAACACGGATTATGCCCCAAGACTGGTGCCTTTGTCTAGCACTATAGATCCTCATGAGGATATGCTTTGTAAATGCGTATAACCCGCTTTAATGATACTAGGGTTGATGTTTCTTGGGGAGGATGAAGAGTTATGGTTTGGAGAGCCTAGAAAGAGTTTGTTAAATGTATAACGCTTTTAAATCAATGTTTTTGTTAATGCCCTTAAACTAGTATTTTCTATTTAATTTATGAATACGTCTTGAAAGTTATATAGTCATGACAATCGACACAATTTTGTTATAACGAATCGTTGACATGGCAAGTTCTCTAACCGTCTAATTCCTTTCTCACACATTCAATTGTATATCGGACACATCAAGTTATAGCTAGCTAGTTGTGTACATTAGCGTCAATCTCACTTAAATTCCTATCAATAGGGGGTGGCCTCATACAGTTCGGATGCCTTTTGAGAACTTAACTTTAGAACTTTAACTTTTAGTTTAGAATTTTAAGAGACTTTTGCTTTTGAGTGAAGAAAACGTTTTCTTTGTAATGAAGTTTCCTTCAATTGAAGAGAGTTTTCTTCGTGTAAAAGATTAGAGTATCCCCTTTCATTACTTTGTTTTAAATAACATTAATTAATTAATCATGCAAAAGAAGATTATAGAAACCGTCATCATCCATCTCCACAAATACAAATGTGGGTACAAGCACATTCTAACAACATTAATTAATTAACTGTGAGCAAAGGCTACTAGTAGGTCTTTATGTGTCCAATACTAAAAGGGCATTTGGAGACTCTATTCTAAATAGGTAGAGTTTATTTGAAAATTGAGTGGATTTAAACTTTAGAATGTTAAGTTAAAATTTAATTAGATGTTTAGAGCTTTTTGAAGTGGATATTTAGAGGTAAAAACTTCTACTTTAAAAAGTAGCACATGTCTACTTATTACTTTAGATGTAAAGCCTTCACTTTAAAAAGATTTAGACTTTCAATTAAATTTTAACTTAACATTTTAAACTCTAAATAAGCCCAATTTTTAATTAAGTTCTATCTATTTAGTTTATAGTCACCAAACGCTGCCTAAATAATATTATTTAGTATTGCAGTTCTAATGAAGGATTAGAACTGCCATTGCAGCCAGTTAACACCGCCAAAATAGGGAAAAGCCGAATAAAGATAAATCTTTGGGCACAAGTAATTTATTGAAAAGATTCGAAACGTAATGTCTGCTTAGGTTACAAATTCCTTTTGTTGTTAAAAATTGAAATAAAAAATAGTTGGTTCCTTTTCGGACCTTAGATCCAAATAGACATTTAGTCATCGTTGGATCCATATCACTGATGTAAACATTTTACAAAGTTTGATTTGTGATTGTCGCGAAAAGGCATAGTTCTTACTTCACGATGTGGCTTTGGGTCGGGAATGGAGAACATTGGCAATTAAGGTGTGTGCTTTTTAGGTACTCTACGGATAGAGCATGGGACAGTCAACCACACAATTACAGACTTACCTATGGAAAGGTAGCACGTGTTTTTTTTTTTTTTTAAATTAACCTTTTTAGTGGCATTAGGCTCCACTCAACATTTGATGAGTCACTACACCACTTTTTTTTTTATAAAGCATTCGGGTGTGTGTTAGTCCGGTATCGGATAACTATCCGACCATGCTGTCCCTTATAAGTTCTTTGGTGCCTCAAACGGTTGGTATCTGTTTTGAGGAGCTCTAGGGTGAAGCTTATTTGGGCTGCATGTGTGGTATGTGTGGTGTGTTGTTTGTATGATGTGTGTGTGTGTTTGCATGGATGGTGTGAGTATTTTCTTCAATTGCCTTCCGTAATCACCTTGTGGTGTTATTGAGTTTATCAAAAAAAAAAAAAAACTACACCACTTTTAAAAACATTTATTGGTTATAAGTGCGTAAAAAACCTATAATATCTCTTATGCAGTCATGATATTGTAATTGATATCATTTTTTGCATATAATTTCTTTAAGACAATTGATATTTATCGTGAAATTCATTTGTTTTCCTTTATTTTACATCAAAACAAACGGAGTAATAGTTACACTTGTAGTTAAATATTTTTGGGTGAAAATGTTATCATGTAACACACACTATAAACTCACACACACAATAAACCTAAGATAACCGCTAAGGTGTCATAAGGGTAAGTCCAAACAGCCACTCCAAAAGCGCCCATCTTAAGGAGGGTTGATGACCCCTTACACACCCCTACGAAGTCTACTTCTCAACCAATGTTGTACTAAACCTGGGATACGCACTACCTATTTGATTAAAGAGCCGTGCTAATCATATTCTCATTAAAAAACCAACACTTATAAAAGCAAGAATGTGTCTTAGTTTTTGGACGAGTAGGGAGTGCCTGAGAGGAGGGCTAGCATGCCTCTTGATTAAATAATTAGTATTATTTATGGGTGGTATCGTTTAAGAAGTGTTTCATTGATATAATAATGGGTTTTGCGTTAAATTCTGGCATTGCTAATCATTTATTTTTATTTTTTTCTCATTTTACACTAGCTTAATAGATTGAAAAAGGCCATCAAATAATCAAAAGTTGTCATAGATAATCGAATTTCTAATACTAATCCATCAAACACTTAATAATTTTTAATAAAATAAATAAAATCTCAAATAAATAAAATTGACAAACTAAAAACTTAAGATTGGAAAAAAAAAATGTTAGTATCTTTACAATTATAATGTGAGGGTGAGGCGTAGCTTGATTTTTCCAAAATTCCCAAACTACCATTTTATAAAACAAAACATTGATTTAATATTTTACTTTAATTCCCAAATTACCCCTTGCTCATCTATCTATTTAAAGAATAAAATCACAGCAATCGCGATTGAACTCGAGGAGAGTTCAATCGCACCTACGGGTTAACACGTGTCCCTTTTGACTCCTATTAACTATAATTAACTCTTTCCCTTCGCTGTCACGTGCATTGCACATGCCACTCGCTAGTTGGAATAGTGAGAGAGGTGACAATAAAAACATGCAAAAAATTTAAAATATAATTTTTTTTTTTAAAATGAGGTGTAGTTATTATTATTTAATTATAACATTGTTAAATATTTATAATATTATGTGTGTGTATTTGAAAGAATTATGTTCAATTAATCTCAAGAGTTCTTTTTTTGTTTTGTTTCTAGAGCTAGCAAAATCCAATAACAAATGATATTTTCACACTTCTTTGGACTGGAACAAAAACGTAGTGCAATAAATGAGCAATTGAGGTTGTTATTTGAGTTGTCAAATTTCAATTGGTTATATGGACTCTTAATTCTAATTTTGGTATTAAGAGTTGACCAGAAGATTTTCTCTCATTTGTGCATGGTATTTAAAGATTTTTTTGGATATAAATTCTTAGTAGTCAGACTGTCAGTAGGGATTAGTTTGGGCAGTGGAGCTCTTGCTTACTCGTACCCTGGTGGGATTAGATCCCTGGACCTCCACCATGGGAAGGCCACACCCTTACCACTCACGCAAGAGGTGGGGGTGTTATTTGAAAAGTTAAAGTTAAAGTTTTCTATTATTATATTTGCTTGCCTAGGCATTTGAAAGATGGAAATAATTGAAAATTCCTACGGTTACAAGATGCACAAGCATTAAATAGTGGGCTCACTTGAAGGTTTTTATTTTTTTGATTGAAACTCACTTGAAGGTTTGCGCATCCAATTATCAATCGGCCCAACTCTCGATAATACCTAATATCCAGAGTTTTAAATCACTCCCATTGAAGTATTTCAATTCATCTCAAGAACTAAAGTTAGAGTAGTGATAGGCGGACCCATGGATCCCATTTGCTAACCTAAGGCACCTATCCATTGGTGGATGCCCCCCTCTAACTATTTTCCTTAAAGTTATAGTAAATTACACTAACTATCCTTGAGGTATGGTGATATTGCAGACACATCCCCTCTTGTTTGAAAAATTACAAGTTAACATTGTTAATTAAAATTATTCTTTTACTAGTTTACCTTCTATTTATTTCTATTATTCTATTCCCTATACCCGGTTATAGGATTTGCTCGCAGGTCTTCTTCGTCTTCTCCAAAACTCCCCGCAAGTATGGTCTCTCTATCTCTATCTCTCTCTCTCCCCTCGATTGAATATGATCCCAACCTTTTTTTCTCTATATGTTTTTTATGTTTAAGGAAAATAGTTAAAGTACCTGAGAAATTCATTTATAAAGCTAAGGCTGGGAGTGTTGGTCCCGTTTACTATGCAATTGTTCCTTTATATGCTGAACTGTGAGCAGTTTTGATTACAATTAATAACTGTTATACCAGTTTGTTTCTGATCATTTGCATGGATCAATGAGATCCAGCCTTAACTTTACAAATGGATTTCCCGTTAACTATTTTTCCTAAACGAGTAGTGATAGGCGTATTCATGAAATCCATTTTCAAACCTAAGGCATCATCTCATTGGTGGATGTCTCCCTCTTAAATAATCACCACGTTCGGAAATGAATTTCATGGATATATTAACTATTTCCCTTTCACATTTATTTAAGTTTATATATGTCTCCAAGTCACGGTCTCTTAAACCATGCTTTTGAGAAACCTTCACATGAAGTATTCAACCCCCACTTATCGGATGAAAACCTAAATATCAACAGATGAATCCTCATTTCCTGCGAGCGTCTATTTACTTGTTCGGTCTTAATTTCTCCTACCACATCATCCATCATCCATAGTACAAAGCCCAGTCTATTTACTAGAACTTTTTATTCACTTGTGATATCCTTCACCAATTTCAAATCTATGCCCCCTTAATTGCTGCCATGAATGCAATCTAAACCTGAATGGAGAACAATTTTTTTTTTTTTTTTGGAGACCATCCCAACCCATTTTATATTTAGCTCCAAAGACCGTCTCTAAGCAAACCCGCCTTTGGCCTATGGCGTCAATAACACCTCTTTACTTAACCACAGCTACACTGATGATGAAGTGTTTTTGTTAATAAAAAAAGTAATATTTTTTATGTTATTGGTATCTTGGGGGTAATTTAGACATTTAAAAATATTTAAAACATCCATTTTAGTAAGGGTATGCTAATGGAATGAATAATCTGTTACCAATAATTAAAATATAGGGGAGGGTACTGTAATTTTTGAAATAAGAGGAAAAGTTTTTGCATTTCACCGTACCTCAGTGGAGTTTAGTGTAATTTACCCTTAAAATTAAGGTTTTGAGTAGTGATAAACATACCTATGAATTCCATTTCTAAACCTAAGACATCCACCTATTGGTGGATCCCCTCTTACATGCTCACCAATTAGGGTTTTTCATTATTACGTGTGCCTTGGTATTTGGAAGGTTTATGTTGAATTAATGTAAGAGTTAAAGTTAAAGCTGACCAATCGAGGTAGAGGCATGACTCCTGAGCATGGGTGGCCTCAATCGTCAGTTCGCATAGGCAACGGATTTCCTCTTGTAGATGATACTCGGGCAAAACTCTTCAGCTGACTTGTGAAATGGTGTTTACTGTTTAGTTTAGTGATAGCATGCATCTCCCGTTGGGCAGTACGCACACACATCCCAGCTTGCTACATGTATTTTTTTGATACTCTTTAACTATAGTTCAGATTAACCAAATTTTGGGGTTGAATAATCTAACCTTAGTTTTTAGGGAAAAAAATATCTTACAAAATTAACCACACGGTTGAGTGAATCATTACTAAGTTACTTTTTTTAAAATGTTTTTTTTTGAAAAACTAAGGTTAAATTATTTAACCTTAGGGGTGAATACAATCCCGCCTCTGGCCTGAGTGGTAAGGGTGTGACCTTCAGTGGAGGAAGATCCAATCTCCGCCAGGTACGAGTTGCAAGAGCTCTATTGTGTTGAAATATTGTCTTACAATGCTGCTCATTCCGCTCAGGCGGAACTAACCACCGCTCGAGCAGTTGTGAATAGAATTGAAGATTTTCATGTCCAGCATCACCTGAGCGGCGGTGCAGCTCCGCCTGAGGGGCGTCGAGCATTCAAAATGTGTTTTTGAGCACTATTGTGATCCGCTCGGGCGACGGGTGCGGGATTAGGTTTTCTAATTCCGATTTTTTCCTTCTATAAAAAGTTATTTGTACTAGAGTTTGAGTAATGTGAAGCCAAACTATTTCTTTGAGAATTGAGAGAGATTATATGAGAGGCTATAAGCCATTTTTCTTTACTTTGATAATTAGTAAAAATGTGATCTCTCCGTAGACACAGTCACTGATCTAACCTACTAATGTAGTTAAATGATAACCGCAACGAAAAAAAAAAATCTTAAGGGTGAATAAATCTTATCCACATTTAATAGGTGTCAAAGTGACCATGTGGTGAGCTGGAAAGGTGTGCTCGTATTGGCCAACAAAACGAGTGAGATGCATGCTATCACCTCTTTGACATCCTTTAACTCTGGTTAAGATTTACCCACCATTAAGTTTAAATAATCTACCCTTAGTTTTTAGAAAAAATTAACTTGGTTATGATTCACTTGTTCTTATGGTTTATTTTATTAAAATATATTATTTTCTAAAAACTTATATTAGATTATTTAACCCTACGGTGAAGTGAATCTTAACCAAAGTTAATGAATGTCAAAGAGGACGCGTGTGATGTGGCGAGTTGGAGATGGGGTTTTTCCCAGATTGCCCCTTTAGTATGAGGTTCTTCCCCAAATAACCAGGTTTTGAAAACCCTTCTCTAAATGCCCCCACACACATGTGCATCTATTCGCACATGCAAACTTTTTACATTTTATCCCAATCATTTGAAAAAAAGACTTTGGGTATCCCTACCTCATTTCTGACAAGTTCTTCGTTCCCACCCTATTTCCGATGAGAGAACTTCATTCCCACCCCATTTCTGGTGAGAGATCTTTGTTCCAAGAGCGTTCTTTCCATGTTCTTTTCGTGAAAAAACTTCATTAACCGAAGAACAACCCTCATTTTCGGGTTTCTTGTGTTTTTTAAAAAATAAATTCAAAAAAATCATTGTATGTTTGATTAATTCATGGAAAAATATTTATAATCATTGTATTTATGATTAAAAACCTTAAATTTCATGTTATATATGTGTTTACATGTGTTTTTTTTTCTATTTTCTATGATTTACAGTCATGTTTCAAAGCTTGAAGATGACGGTCGATGCATTTTGCACGGGGTCGATGCATAAAATGCATGAGGTCGATGCATTGTATCAACCTAATGCATTTTGTACGCAGTCGATGCATTTTATACGGGGTCGATGCATAAAATGCACGAGGTCGATGCATTGCATTAACTTAATTCATTTTGTACGCGGTCGATGCATTTTGCACAGGGTCGATGCATAAAATGCACGAGGTCGATGCATTGCATTAACCTAGTGCATTTTGTACGCGGTCGATTCATTTTGCACGGAATCGATACATAAAATGTACGAGGTCGATGCATTGCATCAACCTAGTGCATTTTGTAAGCTGTCGATTCATTTTGCACGGGATCGATGCATAAAATGCATGAGGTTGATGTATTGTATCAACCCTGCACGCAAAAAACTTCTGAAAACTCAGATTTTTGCGATTTTTTTTCATTTTTTTTAAAATTATTATTATTATTTTTTCAAAATCAGTATAGATGGTAATGGAGGAGTATTTAGAAGATGAGGGGAGTGGGTGAGCTTCATTCATCTCATCCACATACGTATCTTCTTATTCTTGGAATGAAAAACTCTCACCGAAAATGAGGTGGGAATGAAGAACTCTCACCGGAAATGGAATGAGAACGAAGATCTCTCATCCACGAACCTAAATCCCTCTTCTTCTTCTTTCAAAATCAATGGAGGGGTATTTAAGACTTTTCATAAATATCAAATTATGGAAAATGGATTATAAGGGCATTTAGAGAAAGGTTTTCAAAACCTGATTATTTGGGGAAAAACCCCATACTAAAAGGGCAATATGAGAAAAACCCTGGAGAGGGTGCGTGTACTATCCAACGGAACATTCTTGATGCATGCGATAACCTCCGAAACACCATTCCAAGCGTCAGGCTTGCCCGAGTGTGATACTATGGCATCTGCCAGAGAAAGTCCGTTGCCATCAACCTCAAGAGCTACTGTATATATTTCCATCACTATCTCAAAACAGCGGGAAATTCTATTTGGGACGTTGAAGAAGTTGAGAACGCGAACTCTGGCACCAATTTCCGATACTCGAAATCTGCAGAAACAATCGATTTGAATTCCAACAATGGCGGATCCTTCCTCCGAGGTTCCTCTCCCACCTTCTGTAGAAGAAATACTGAGAAGAATCTGTGAAGAACAGTCGCTTCCACCGCCAGATTCCAGAGCAAGAACCGAGCTCATTTCTCTTGGCGAGAAAGCATCTCTTCACCTGTTAAGGAAGATATCTGTTCATAAAATTCAAAGTCTCAATGGATTCATCATCGACATGACGAAAAAATCCGATCCTGTCGCTACTCAGGAAAGCGTGTCCTTCTCCATGCCGCAGCAGAGTTCCTCTGGTTCTTGTTCTATATCTCCGCAAGGTGATTGTCCAATACGCACAATTTTCACGATTCTCGTGTTTTTCCGATGTTTCTGTATGACATTTGGGTAGAATTCCAGTTCTTCTCGGCTTGGAATTGGTTTCTCAGTATACCTTTAGAAAAAAATGGGTCCCTTTTTCAGTTATTTTACTGATGTTGATTTGAGTTGGTTGCATATATGTGAAACGTTTTAGTTCTTCATTATTCTAGACAAGTTGATATTGTTTTTTTGAGCTATAAGAGTTTCGGGTTTTGGTCAGATCACAATAGAAGTAAAAAATCTTATGTATTTTTGGGTTTCTTTTAGGTTTATGTGATTCTTTTTTTTTTTGGCGAAATTTAGGTTTTTTGTTATTTGTTGGACGATTTAAGTACGTGAGGTGGTATGATCTGTGTATCTGTTGCAATTGGACTTGTAGCTTGTAATTAGACATTGTCTTCTTACAGATGATGCAATCTCACACTGTCCAAGTTCGGAGCAGTCGACGACACAGACTAGCTCGTCTTCTTTGAGTTTGGAGAGATCAAGCAGACCGATTACTCCTCATCTTAAGGCCCTGGGTGAACTTGAGTTTAGGAAGGCCTTCTTGATATTAAGTTACATTGGGAAGTAAGATGGTGTTGAATTTTATGCCTTCTTTCTTAAATCTACTATTTTGATTGATTATATTATTGTGGTGATGAATTGTCAAACCTGGCAGAGAACATTGATCGGAATTTGGTGTATTTCTTCTGCAGGAAGAGGCTGGAGGATGTTATATCTGTCAATGTAATTCAAAAACTGAAAAATTTGCCAATGGATGAATTTGAGCCAGAAGTTTGGAGTGTCTTGGGCCGACAATGTATTGAAGAAATAGATCGACAGAAGGTGAATATTGTTCTTCGACAATTAAATTTGTGTGATGCTTTCTATATTTCCATTTCATCATGTGGGATTGAGATTAACTTATTTACTTGAAATATCAATCTGGTGATAATATTTTTGTATTGGTACTGTTTGAATGATCTCTTTAGTTTCTACCATGAAGCTTCCCTCATTCATGCTAATTCATCCTTTTCGAATCAACTAATCGCCTGAAGCTTGAGAAGTTCTGTTTCTGAAAATGCAGGATATGCTTTCACAATTCAAACTGTAATTTTTTTTTTTTAAATAATGACTTTCCTTAGCATCATGTGGGCTTTCGCTGAATGGAACTTAGTCATAGTCACTGATATATATATATATATATTATTTTTTTAAATTTATTTTTCATCAGTAAATCTACAGGTATTATATCTATTCAAATACGTCAAATTTAGCATCATATTCTGCCATCGTATCCTTCATGCATCTGGGTAACACACGGGACAAAAGTGAAATCTTTATGGAGTGAATTTCCAAGTCGCAGATGCATCTAGAGAGGTTTTAGAAAGCCTAACAAGTAATACCATATGTTTCTCTAATATGGGCAGCATCTGGATGTAATGCCTCCTTTTGATCAAATCCAATGATTCTCATGATCACTTATGTTTTTGTTTGCAGGTTCTTAATTGGGATTCTGGAAAAACGTACGTCTATCACTGTTATGTTTATCCAGATGGAAGTTACAGATTTAAGGTTTGTACTTATCGTCCACAATATTTTCTTACAGAATACTGTCCCCCCCAACCCCCCTGCAGTCATGTTCTCTGTATTCTTATTTTGTTGATGGTAAATATATCAAAGAATTGATCTCTTGTACACTATCTTGTCTACGTACTTGTTTTAAATCCTTCCATAGTACATACTAAACTATCATGATTGAATTTCTTAATGAAAGTTTAGGAGAGACATACCTCAAGAGAATTCTTTTTAAAAATAACTCACATCGTCTATATGATTCGTAAGTGAAAGCTCTAGAAATCCAAATAATAATCCTTCATTCCTACTGATAAAAAAAAAATAAAAAAATCCTTCTGTACTCCTTTCTCCAAAGCTTAAACATTGAGCTAATATTAAAGGTAGAGTCGAGAGTTTTCTCCACGGTCCAAAAGTCTAAATTTCAGACCAACTTCAGGCCCCTTTTATAGAGCCAAATACCCACCCCTACAATAGCAAGTACAAATACATGGAAAGTGGTCTCAAAAATAGAAGATATACAGTGGGCTACCATTCCAAATTGTGGCCTACTGATACAACCCTGCCTTCTAAATGAGCATGCGCAAAAATATAGGTTGGGGCACTAGGGCTGCCATTTTTCTTTAGTTTTTTTTTTTAATAATAGAAATGGTTCCTTTATTTTAATTTATTAAAACAAAAAATGGGGGTAGACCCCTGTTTTGAACAGTGATCCTACCCCTTTCTTTTTTTTGGAATTTTGAAAATAAGTACCATATGTCGCTTTCTCATTGGCCAAAAAACTATTTTGCTATTTTAAGCCTATTTTGAGTCTTTGACCCCGAAAAAAGCCCAAATTGAACCGATAAATATTTTAAATAATTTTGATCAAAATGGTAATTATTTCTATAATATTTAGGGACATTTTCTTAATTTTACGCTTAGGCGCATTTTGGTAATTAAAAAAGGTAAGGGGTATTTTGGTAACTTTTCAAAACTATTGGGATTACACTGTGGAACTCTCAGGTAGGTCTGTCCTGTAATCTCCACAAGGGGTGCAGAATTGGGTTCTAACAGTAATTAAGTTATCTTAGATCTAGAGTTGAGCTTACTTAGTTTTCTTAGGTTAGGTTTTAGGGTTTTACTTTTTTTGAAATAGTTGTTATGAGAACATTGTTACGGACTTTTAAACTTCTAAACTTCTAAACTTTTGATTTATTGAATAAAACTTTGCCTTTAGGTTTTGAGTTCTTTTGAGAAGTTTTGTGTTGCTTGGATTATTTTTCTTTTTTAGAATTTTTATATTTATAGGTTTCCTTATTTTTAGTTTGTTGTCGAGTCTTGTAATAAGACTTTTTCTCTATAAATATCTTTTGAACCTCATTATTCCATCCAGGGGCAGAGCCAGGATTCTCTTGTGGGGGGGGGGCTAATAATGGGGGTTCGCCCCCGAAATAATTTTTTGAGGGCCAAGTTCTTGGGCCATTGCATTTGTTTTGTGTTCATTTGTAAAGAATATTTTTTTTTTCTCAGAAGTTTAGGGGGGTTAGAGTCCTCCGTTGCCTTAGCTCCGCCCCTTTCCCATGCTACACCCCCTATTGTTATCCCCCCCCCCACCCAAAATTTTAGGGGGGGCTTCAGCGGCTCAGCCCCCCTAAGCCCCAGGTGGCTCCGCCCCTGATTCCATCACCAATTTCCTTTATGTGAAAGATTTTTCCTTTAGATTTCCCAACCTATTTTCCAATTTTTAATACAATTTTCCATTTCATCCTACATCCTATATTTTGTGCTTCTAAGTTCCATTTTCATTTCAAAGCAAAAAAAAAAGTTTGATATTCATTCATTGATCACTCTATCTCTAAAACCAATCATTTTGTCCACTTTTGGTTCCACCACCTTATTCTTTGGCCCTTTTTCGTTTTCATTCTCTTTGGACGCTTAATGTGAAGATCCATGATCATCAGCTTATGTTGTATGACTAGACTCTCTCTGGAATAACATTGTAATCTTTGCATGTTGATAGATCATTCCTACGAGTAGAAAAAAAGGTCAATATGGCTCTAGTTTGGACCACTATTGAAAAGTAATTAAATACTCTTTTGAAAGTATGTTAATCTTGGACTGTATGCCCAAAAATATTTTTTCCGTATATATATACTAGAAAAAATATCGGGAAGCTTATTAACGACCTGATCTACAGATAATTATGTGCATGTTAAGAGTTCTATTATCTTTTGTGCCCTTGTTTGGTTAGTGATGTTTGTTGGTTGACTTGAGACCTGTAAAAAATTCGGCACACATAAAATGCCTAATACATGTGGTGAAAACTATGAAATGTTCATATGAATGAGAGTGAGTGTTGATTTGTCTAAATACATGTGTCAGTGTTGATATGTGTCATCTTGTGTCTATGGCCTATGTGTTAACTACAAGTTAACAACATTTCAAGAAAGAGTCTTACCGATCAAAAAAAGAAAAAAAAACATTTCAAGAAAGAGCTGAATCGTCTTTTTTCCCCCAGGTCAATAAATGCAAATTAAATTAATATAGGGAAATATGTACCGATAGAGATTCATGGATAAGTTAATTAGGAAAAAACGAAAGAGGAACACAACAAAGAGCAGATGAAAAAGCAAAAAAAAAAAAAAAAACTGAATAGGAATCATTTATTTATTTTTAAACTGTTTAAAGTCCCCGTAAGTTCTCAATTTGATTACCTGAGAAATAGCAATGTTATAATGATCTGTTTTTTCGGTTCCACAGTAAACTATCTATCTCAAGTAATGTAATGGGTGCAGTTCTCTCAATTTTGTACACAAGTTTTACTAACACTATTCCAAAAGACCCAGTTTGATTCCTTGCAAGCAAGACTTTTCTATTTTATTTCTTGGGGAGAATTAATTGACAATAGTACTGTCCTTTGGCTATTAAGAAGGTTTGGATATTACATTTCTTAAATTTGGTCACTTAAACTTGTTTTACAATGTAGAATACATATACCTGTTTGTTCTTCATTTGTAAAGATAGACAGTTATTGAACCTTTGTTGATATTTAATGCAAAACATTTTAGATGAAACACAAAAATGCATTCTAGTTGAAACACTAGACACCTAGACCCATAGAATTTGGCCCCATCTATTTGTTATTCCATATGATTTATCTTAATTGGAATCGTCACTTCTTCACAATATAAACTAGTTAATTTATACGTTATTTTTACTGAATCAATATCTCGATGAACTTAAGTTTTCATGTCATATATATATATATATAGTATTAGCATTCCATTGCTATTATCTGTAAACCATTTTTTACTTTACATGATTATATTAAGATTTTATTTCCATTTGGACTAACGAGCTTGTTGACTCCTTCAGGGCCCGTATCTGGATAATACAAGAACTCACCTTCAGAGAGTTTTGGGAGATGACAATGTATTAATTGTCAAGTTTACAGAAGAGGTAACAGACAGAAGTAGTTCAGCTCTCAGTTTTAATAGTTCAAATGCTGAGTACCTTAAGATTGCAAAAGAAGGAATTCTTGTTGGTTTGCGCCGTTATCGTTTTTTTGGTGAGTTATTTTGTTTATGTCCCTCTTTTGAATGTTCATTTTCTTCTTATTCCTTTGTGTTCCATTCATCATTGTGAATTCAGATTATGGTAAAGAACCATCAATCCAAGACAGGCTGCACATACTTTACATTTTATTTTCAGTTTATATGTATTTAACCATGTGTGAGCATACAGAAGGGACAACAAAGGAAAAAGAAAAAGAGGTGTTTGCACCCATGAACGCAGAAACGGGTCTTCTTCCAGATACAAACCCTAATTTTTTCTGATTTTGTTTGGGTGAAACCTAAGATTCAATCTCCATGGCTGAATTGGATTGCCGGAAGATCTAAGGTAAAGAGGGTTATGGATAACCCTACCTTGGTAGAGCCTGCTCCTCCAACATCTCCAAATCCTCCTCTTTCTTTTGCTGTGACACTATCTTGTTCTATCCCCCAGCCTTCCATCTCCCTCTCTTCTTAATTCTGCTTCCCCATCAAGCGACCCACTGTTCATCTTGGAGAGCATGTTTTAATTTTTTCCAAGGAGGAGATCAATATTTTATGTGCTCCATTCAGATTCTCTCTTATAGCTAAATGCTTCTATGAGCGACCATCCTTGCGATTCAATCTTTCATTCATTCCTCATTCCATATCAAACTTGCTTTTGATATAGGGGTTCAAGATTTTTAAAAATTTCTATTCATTAAATGGATTCCAGACTTCCGATCGGGCATTGGACCTTCCATCGTCCAAGTTGGATCTCTCTCTCTAACCTTCCACTCCACCTTTTCGATGAAGGAACCCTAATATCAATTGGTAATCTGGTTGGAAGGGTTTTTCACATTGATGGGCCAACAAAAGCTTGTTCTCTTATGTGTGGAAGTGGACCTTCGTAATCAGGCATCCTTCTAGGTTTTGGATTGGGTCGTCTGATGGCAGGCATAAATGTATGGGTTTTTAAGGTAAATGGAAAAAGATCGTTTATGAGAAAAACATGGCTTTTTGTATCCACAGCTTGAAGCAAAGGCACATGGTTGAGGACTACAAAGCTGTGGCAAAGAAGCTTCAAGCTAAGGGGCGCCAAAATCAATTTGATATGGCAAAAAATTCTGTAATTGTGGAGAAGATTGCTGGGATACTAGAGTCCATAAGTCTTGTTGAGAACAATGGATTGGATGTTTTTATGAAGTCTGGGTTAGTCAGACCACTTGCTCAAGGAGATAAATCAAAATTAGTGAATCTAGATAACAATGGGTGTCAGAAGCATACTCATGCCAAATCTTCAAAAAATCAGGGGGCGAGCTCTTTAGGTTACTTTAAAGAATGGCTGCAGAAAACTGTTATTGTTCAATCATTTCAACCATCTGGGTTTAGATAGGATAGGCTGCCCTTCATAACTGAAAATGATGAGCGTGAAATTTTTTGTATAGAGAATCTGATCCAATGGTGACTACCACAATGGATGAAGACGATGAAGCTCCTTATAAAGATATTGATGAACTTGTCTCTGCAGTTGTTTTTGATTATGGGGTTTTTTCGGAAGATGCTGATGATGATAGAAATAATGAAGACCCTCAGTTTGATGATTCTGCTAGTACTAGTTCGATTATAGATAATGATTTTGAGAATCCCATTGCCAATATATATATGCAGGTAGCTGAAATTGACAGTAATCAATAGGTTGTTCCCGTGATAATTTCAGATGGTGTAGAGTTTGTTGATGTTGGTGTTGCCAAGGGCGGAGCCAGGATTTTATAGTAGTAGGGGCAAAGCAATGGTTCATAAAAAATGGTAGTAATTGTTCGATAGATTTGTGAAAAATTATTAGGTTGGTACAAAATAATCAGAATCTAAGGACGATACAGCCCCAAAATTTTTTTTATGACTAAGTTTTTAGGGCATTTCACTCATATATTTCGTACATATCTTACGGTTATTGTTTCTCCTTGTTTACACCCTTGCCCCATGACTATGTCCAATTAAATAATTAAATAACATGCTATAGAAGATATAGTTGAATAATATAGTATAATTGCTCAACTTTGGTTAAAATTTTTAAATCTTAGGGTTAATATTTATTATTATTATTATTTAAAAATAATGTTATATTATTGAACCCCTAGGGTTATTGAAGCTTATTCCCAATTAATAAAGTTCAAAAGGGCCATGTGTTGACTTGTCGGCGCGATTGAACTCTCCCTGAGTTCATGTCCCCATTCCCAAGATGAGATCGGATCACAGCCAATCGTGATTGGACTCGGGAACAATTCAATCGCACCCATTGGTCTGCACGTGTCTCTTTTAACCACCATTATCCATAGTTAATATTCATTAACCCTTAAGGTTCCACATTTTAACCTTGTTTTTTTATATAAGATATTAAAAAAAAGAGCGATAGTCCCCTCGTTGGCTGAGGAGGGGACTATTCCTCCTCGCTTCCTCCTTGCTCTCACATAGCCGACCCTTTAACTCCCTTTTAACTCGGGTTAGTTAATTTTAACCCTTTAGTTAAATGGTTTTATTAAATTTTACTAAAAACCAAGGGTAGATAGGTGAACCCTAAGGGTAGATGAATCTTAACCATAGTTAAATGGGGTTAGATGGGGGACACATGGCAAGAAAATGGGAGCCGAGACGCCCCTCCTTGTGTCACCGACTGAGGAGGTGACTGTTTTCCTAAAAAAAGAACTTTAGGGTTAAGAAATTTTAACCCTAGGGTTAAATTTTTCTATAAAAAATCATGGTTAGATTGATGAACCTTAAGGGTTAGTGAATCTTAATCATGGTTAATAGGGGTTAAAAAGGACACGTGTTGACTTGTGGGTGTGATTGAACTCTCCCCGAGTTCAATTGCGATTGGTTGTGATTCGATCCCTCCCATGGCTATGCATGCTTATAAAAAAATTCGTTTGGTCAAAAGTTGAGTGGGGGCACGTGCCCCGACAGGCCCCACCTGGCTCCGCCCCTGGTTGTTGCTACTGTTTCTCCAGTAGAGGCTCCTACTCACTTAACTTTGAGGAGCAAGGCATGATAACTCTACTGGATTTTTTGGATGCAGCCAATATGAATACTGTAGATGGCCACGAGCATCAAATTATACTAGTAAAAGATTAGGGATCTTTTTAGTAACAAAATTGTCAAGATTCTAATCTCTGTACTCAAGTTTAGTAGCCTAAAGGCTCTGTACAAAAGTCTATTGCTATAGAAGATAACGATACTCAGATGAGTGAGGTTTCTATTACTCTCATAATTTGCAAACACCTAGATCATTAGGCTCTGATCCATTTCTTGAAGATAATTCTAAGAGCCAACAGGAAAAAAATTTCAAGAAAAAATTGGGTACCTAATGAGCTAGGTGATATCTTAGTGTCTCAAGATAATTTTTGTGATACCATTAAACCAGCTCTAGTATCTGACAACGACAAAGAAGTGAACAAAGGAGTTGATGCTACTCCTGTTGTCGAGCATTGAAAATATGCTGTGATTTTTTTTGGTAAGAGAAAATCTAGTTTGATTAATTTTCAAAGCCGAAGCAAATCGTTGATGATATTCTTATTGAAGATTCCCTAAAAGAAAACGGTTTTCAACCGGTGACTTCGAAGAGAAATAAGAAGAAGAATAAAGCAGTTGACACCACATCAACAATTGATTCTTCTCAACGAAAGACCAAAGAGGGATGTTAGGAAACCTACTCGATTTAAAGAATAATTTTATGGTGCCTCTTCGCTTGCTGGTTTAAGGGTAAGGCTTTATGGCCCCCACCGTTGATGTAATTGACATTTTAATAAACAGGTAGATCGGTATGGAAGGCGGGTTTGTCTCCTAAGGTATCCTTCTTCCTTTGGTCCGCAGCCTTGGATAAGATACTAATATGCAACTACCTTATGAGTAACTATCACCACATTCTTGGTAAGAATAACGTTATTTGTTTCTTAAATGGAAATTGTGGGTGGAGCTTCATCTTCCCGGCCTCCGGATTCAAGAGTTTCTTATGCACAAGCTCTTGTTAAATCTTTTGGAACCCATCCTTCTAGTTTGGAAGATATCAGCCTAAAGGGTTTGTTCATGCTGGATCAATCTCAGATGGTAAAGAAGCCTTCAACTTTTCAAGGGGAACCTGCTCTTTTCTTCTCGTCGGAAGAAATCGAGAATTCGTCTGCCCCTTTCAGATTCTCAATCATAGCCAAGTTTGCCTTCGGTAGGCCTTCTACCGATGATCTGAATTTTTTTTGAAGGAAACTTTTCACACTCGTATGGCGTTCTCAGTAGCTATCCGGGATGCTCGCCATGCCCTAATTCGCTTCGAGTCAGAATCAGATTATCTTGCTTTATGGCTGAAGGAAGTAGGCTATATCTCTAGAAAACTTGTTAGATTCATCAAAGGGTCTCCTTATTTTAAATCTGGTTTCGAGTCTTCCATAGTTGCGGTGTGGATTAATCTCCCAGGTTTGCCGATCAACTTTTTCAATCCAAAGGATTTAACAACAATAGGTAACTTGATCGGTAAAGTTCTTCTAGTTGATGGTCCTACTCACAACATTTCTAGACCAAGTTTAGCAAGGATCTGTGTGGAAATCGATTTAACCAAAGAAAAAGTTCATAGATTTTGGCTAGGCATGAGTTCGGAGGGGAGTTGGCAAAAAATTATTTATGAAAAGGACCCTTCGTATTGTTCTTGTTGCAAAAAGTTGGGACACAAGTTAGATCACTCCAAGATGGGAATCTGATCAAATCTTCCAAGAGAAAACATCAGATCAAACAACAAAGGAAAAAAACTAGTTTCTGACATTCAGATCCTTGGAAATAGAGGTGCTCATACTGTAAAATTACAGAATCAATCGAGGAGGAACCAAAACGGTACCTGGATTGCAAAAATCGAAGGTTCAACAGAAGAGAACTTGAAGCAAAGTAATGATTATATTGCATCAGTTTCTCAAAGCCATGGGAAAAAAAATTCTGGTTATTTAGAAGAAAGGGTGAACTTAAAGGACGCTACGGTGGAAAAAGAAGAGGCATTTACAAATGAGAAAATTGATGCTGAAGATCCCATAGTTTCAGTGGTCGTTTTAGAGCCGAAAGAGGTCGTTTCCCTTACAGTTAGCTCATCCAAGAAGGGCCTATTGGAAAATATTTCTGAAGTTGAAGACTCTTTGGGTAGAAGAGAGGTTGCGCTAATAGAGAATGCAGAAGATGTAAACGTGATTTTTCATTCGGAGAAATCAGCAGTTGAAAAACTCTCTACAAAAATCTCAGTGGGAGCCTTAGCTCAAAAGGAGATTGTATCTTTCTCTGTAAACCCATCCGAGGAAGGTCTGGGTTTAGAATCTACCAATTCTGCAGGTTCTTTGAGAAGAGAGGCTGTGTTATTTGAGAATTCTGCAAATGGAACCTTGAAATATCCCCCGGTGATATTAGAAGTTGAAGATAGTGCATGAAGATCCCTCAAACACGCTAGGTGTTTGTGAAAATGCCCAAGTGAGATCTGATGTTAGCGTTAGATTTGGTTCAAACCAAGATATGAACTTAGTTCTCCCACCTTCAGAAACTGATCATGGTGACAATTGTGATAAGAGTTTAAACCCCCCATCCCTATATCAAAATTCTTCTGAGGATCCTTTTCTATTAGCTGAAGTGGAGGACACTTTAAATTTTAAAGGAGAATGATCATGGATCCTTTTTTGGCTGAACACCAAAACTTGCTCAATGCCCTACTAACAACAATACCTAGATGGATATTCAAACAGAAAGAGTCTGCCCAACCTAAGGAGATCATTCGAGGCGAGTCAAATTGTTTCTCTGGTTCCAGACTGGCCAACGATTTAGAGGTGAAAATTGGGGCAGAAGCATGTGTAGCTGTCTCTAGGAGTCAAATTTCTGAAGGTCAAGGGGAGGTTGAGCTTCCTAGTGGGCTTGATAGTAAAGGGCAAGTTTGTGATGATATTCTTGTTGAAGAATTTGAAGAAGAAGACGGTTTTCAACTAGTGACATCAAGGAGAAATAAGAAGAAGAAGAAAGCATCAAAAAATGATTCTTCTCAAGGAAGACCAACGAGGGAGGTTAGGAAACCAACTCGATTTAAGGAATAATTTTTCTTTGGTAATGTAAGAAATATTCTTAGTAAAGTCCTATGTATTAGTGTTCTTGTGTTTTTGTAGGGGTAAGGTTTTATGTCCCTCCATTGCTTATTCTTAATAAATTGGTAGGGGTCTGCCAAACCCCCTACTCTCACTGAGTGACAATTAAAATTAAAAAAAACTACCTTATTAGTCTAGGGTGCAGATGGCCAACGACTGTTTCATGTTCCTGGACATCGAGGAGACGGTAGATCACCTCATACTACATTGCCCTTTCGCTCATAAGATTTAGAGTTATTTCCTCTCTTATCTGGGAATTAACTGGGTCTTTCCCCACTCTTTCCGGGACTTCTTATCTTGTAAGTTCTCGGTGTTATTGGGAGAAGAGGGTTTCGAAGGGGATCCATCACCTTTTGCTAGAACCTGCCTAAGGATAGGGCATCTCTTTGAAGCATTGGTGCTCCATTCTAGAGAATTTTGATTTAGCTTGGTTGTACTTTCTGTTGTGACAAGTGACAACATGTTTACATTTATTTTTCGTACTACGTTGTTTCCATTTTAGCTAGCTTTGCGCTTGGGTTCACTCTCTTGTGACCCATAGCCTCTCTACTGTACTTCTCCTTCATTCAATATATATATATATATATCTTTTACCATTTAAAAACAGATAGGGGTCTCCTAACCCCTCCCTCACAGATGGTTTTTATTAAAAATAAATAGAAATGTGCGAGCATATGCCTAGTTCACTTTTATTTTATTATTTTACATCTTTAATATTATATTGAAACATCATTTCAAGATAAATTTGATATGTTGCCTTCTATGCATATTTTTATTTTCTTACCTTATTTCAGTTCCAATGAGAATTCTACACATTCTCTTAGTTCAATGGTTTAGAGGTTTGTTCTCCCAGCATCCCCAAAACTTTTGTAGTGTTGAAAGGATAGAATCTGTAGGAAGCAAGTGTCTAATATGATTAAATTGTCCTGAAGCAAGATAAATATTTGTAATTTTGTACCATATGTTGACCTTAATGTTGGTTGCCACAACAGCCACTTTAAACCCGGGTCATCCGGCGTTTGCGTAGAAAACAATATAGATAATATAATACAAGTATTTACCTGCAATGTTTACAAATTCTTGAAGATCTTCCTTGCAGGGGATCTTCAAGTCTCTTCTCCTCCTCTTGTTGGATGCGGAGCTTTTTCCTCTTTTGAAAATTCAGAAAATTAAGAGAGTTGGGACCAGCCCTATTTATAGGGTCCCAAAATCCTACCCATCAAGGATTTTGGGTCCGCATAATGTATTGTGATTATGCCCTTAAACATGACACGCTAGTGCAGTCCGATATACCTTAATGATCACCATTGCATGATCGGACTCTTAACGGCATGCTTTGATCAATCGGAAGATTAATCTGGGGTTTCAACAAATCAAACCCCGTGATCATTGTGTGGCCACAAGATTTAACACTTGATTCTTGCATTGACATACTGACTTAATGTTGATTCCTTTTCTATTTTCCCTTAAGAGTGTTGGTGTCCTTTCGATTTTTGACCTGTACATATAATTGAAAGCCTTCTTCAAGAGCATGTCAATAAGTAGATTATATGGAATTGGACTGCAAATAACCACCATTGGTATGGAAAATATTCACCACAATTAGACAGTTGAAGGCCTCGGCATTAGGGGGCTTATCGGCATGAAATCCCCCCCTCCAACATTGAGTTCATGGTCATCAAAAAATCATTTTGTGTAAGGGTTTTTTTGGTGTTGAAAGAGGAGGGAGTTAAAAGTTTACAATAATGACGACTGACCGCTGACTCATTTATATCTCTAGGTCTTAGAATTTAAAGTATCCGTTGTGCTTTATATTTCTTTGTAAACATACATCATCACACAAATTTGAATTAATTATTTGTTAGATCATCATCATCACCACCACCAATGCCTTATTCCAATTAGTTGTGGTTGGTAGCACGAATGTTGTTCCTGAAGTCCAGTCTATTGAGTAGAAAGAGGAAGAAGAAGAAAAAGAAGGAAAAAGAGAAAAGAGGGATTAGAGATATTGTGATAATTATTCACATCTCTCATCTCCTTTATATATTATTACTAAAGGGGAATTACACATTTACCCTTATGTGTATTACGTGTAATAGACATGACTTTACACGTAATACACACAATATAATTAACATAAAATATCATAAACACTCCCCCTCAAGATGGTGCATATATATATATATCCATCATGCCAATCTTGCCTAACATTTCGAGTAACCGAGCACTACTAACTATTTCGGTAAGAAAATCAGATAGTTGATCATGAGCCTTCCTAAATGGAGTGCAAATGGAGTGCACACTTCGCCTTTGATGGTTTGTTCCCTGATAAAGTAACGATCTATCTCAATGTGATTGGTTCTGTCGTGAAAACCGGACTGTGAGCAATATTAATTGCTACCTTGTTGTCAAAGTACAAACTCGTAGGTCCTTCAATAGGAAATCCCAATTCATGAATGAAGATCTTTAACCATAATAACTCACATATACCATGTGCCATCGATCGAAATTCTGTTTCTGCACTCCAGCGAGTAACCACCACTTGTTTTTTACTTCGCCATGTGACCAAATTACCTCCAACTAATATACAATAACCGGATGTAGACTTTCTGTCATCTTTAGCTCCTGCCCAGTCTGCATTTGTACAGGCTTCAATCCGCATATGACCATGTTTTCTAAATAAGATTCTCTTACCTAGGGATGATTTGAGATACCTCAAAATCCTGTATGCTGCCTCCAACTGTGTGGACTTGGGAGCATGCATAAACCTGTTCACTAAGCTCACAGGATAAGCAATATCTGGCCTTGTAAGAGAGATATATTAACCACCCCACTAATCATTGAAAACTACCAACATCTTGCAGAGGAATACCATCCATCTCATCCACTTTGTGATTTTGTTCAATTGGGGTGTCAGCCGGTTTAGCCCTAAGCTTTCCATTTTCACGTAAGAGATCTAGGATATACTTTCTATGAGATATAAAGATGCCATCACGAGATCTAGCAACCTCTATTCCCAAAAAGTACATAAGAAGACTCAGATCCTTAATCTTAAACTCACTTGCTAGATACTTCTTCAGTTGTTCAATCTCTGTCATGTTGCTCCTTGTCACGACTATATCATCTACATACACAATAAGGATTGTAATATCATTCTTAGTACGCCTAATGAATAAGGTATGATCAGCCTGACTTTGTGAGTATCCCATCTTTTTTACTGCCGCATTGAACCTTTCAAATCAGGCTCTGGGAGACTTCTTTAAGCCATACATTGCCTTCTTCAATTTGCAAACCTTCTTTTCACCCCCTTCAAGGTGAAATCCTGGAGGAGGAGCCATATAAACTTCTTCATTCAAAGTACCATGAAGGAAAACATTTTTTACATCAAGTTGGTATAATGGCCAAGACTAATTAGCTGTCAATGATAAGATTACACTGATTGAATTTATCTTTGCTACAGGAGTAAACGTCTCCTGGTAATCGATTTCGTTGAAGTGTAACCCTTGGCTACCAACCTTGCCTTATATCTCTCAACTGATCCATCTACTTTGCACTTGACTGTGAACATCCATTTACACCCCACAAATGTTTTTCCTTGAGGAAGATTAGTCATCTCCCAATTATTATTTTTATCCAGTGCAATCATCTCTTCTATCATTGCTTCCCTCCACATTGGTTGTTTTAGAGCTTCGGTGACAAATGATGGAATGAAAATAGATGATAACGAAGACACAAACGACCTGTAAGAAGGAAACAAGGCTTTATACGATACAAAGTTAGCAATGGGATGCTGAGTACATGACCTCTTACCATTCCTAAGAGCAATAGGGGTATTAGATTCATCAATGGACACTGGAGAGGAAGGTGAAGTACTTACATGGAGGGTTTTACCTGGATCCGAGGAGATGATTTGGCCCGAGTCCGTTTTCGCTTTGGCCCTTCTTTGGTAGACTTGAATCTCCCCTTGTTTTCTAACATTCTCCTCTTGAGCAGTAGTATCAGAGTCATCAAGAGCCAATGATGAGGGAGGAGAAACCGAATCCTTCGCTCTTCACACTTACTCTCTCCCTGGAGAGAGGAAGGATTGGAATAAAAGGGAACAGACACAAAGAATGTAACATCCATAGAAATAAATTTCTTTCGAGAAAGAGGATGATAACATTATGATGAGAAGAATACCCAAGAAAAATACACTTAAGAGCCTTGGGATCCAACTTAGTTCGATGGGGACCCAAGATATGCACATAACAAACACAACCAAACACCTTGGGGGGGGGGGGGGAAAAAGAAAAAAAGGACTCTCAGGTTTTAAGAGCTGAGAAGGGGATTGAAAGCGCAAAATCCGAGATGGGAAGCGATTAATAAGAAATACAACAGTTAAGACAGCTTCAACCCAAAAAGACTTTGAAACATTACACTGAAATAGAAGAGCACGAGTTACCTCTAACAGATGACGATTTTTTCTCTCAGTAACACCATTTTGTTGAGGGGTGTAAGAATAAGAGTACTGATGGTTTATCCCATTTGTAGTCAAATATTCTGTCAACCCCCCACATATATATTCTCCCCCTTGATCAGATCGAAGAGTCTTGATCTTTTTTCCAAATTGAGTCTGAATCAACATTTGAAGTTGTTTGAAAATTGTGTATACCTCATTCCTTTGACTTCATGAGATAAAACCAAGTATACTTAGAATAATCATCAACAGAACTCACAAAATATCAATAACCAATGATAGAGGTAACAGGTGAAGGGCCCCAAACATCGGTATGAATGGTATCCAATACAATGGAACTTTTAGAAGTTCTAGGAGAAAAAGAAGCACGATGGTGCTTTGCAAGTTTACACACTTCACATCGAAGATCAGACATGAATAAAGAAGCAAACAAGTCGGGAAATATAATTCTTAAGTACTGAAATGAAACATGACCAAGACGGGCATGCCAACACAGTACACGCTCTTTATTAACACTACTACTACTACTATAAGACTGAAATGTTCGAGGGACAGTGGGAGTCACATCCAACAAATAGAGGCCATTAACTTCATGGCCCGTTCCAATCGTCTTTCTCGTTACCAAGTCCTGAAAAACACAATAAGAAGGAAAAAAAGTGACACTACAATCCAGATTTTTAGTAAGAGAACTAACAAATAGAAGGTTTGTTGCAAAATCAGGAACATGAAGAACAGAGGCTAAAGAAAGGTGAGAATGAAGATTAACATCTCCCTTCCCAGCAACAGAACATAGAGTTTCATTTGCAATTCGAACTTCATCTCTACCGGAACAAATAGAATAAGTAGAAAACAGTGAAGGCATGCCAGTCATATGTTCAGAAGCACCTGAGTCAATTATCCAGGTGGGACTCGAAGAAGTAGACACATGGTGAGCAGAACTAGCAATACCTGACTAAACAAAAGTAGAGGTGGAGGTGGCAGATGGGCCATCAAACTGAGCCATAAAGCATCGAATGTTCTCTATTTCTTCCTTAGATACAAAAACCATATCCCTTTGAGAAAAAATACCCTGTGAGGTTTCCACGAAAGCTGACATAGCCTTCAAAAAATCACCCAAAAAGTCTCAATACTTCAAAAGGAAACACCCCTTTTACAAACATGACCAACTAGGTCAATAACAAATTTTTTCAGCAAAAACAACAATAACCATCACCTTCAACACCTCTTACTGACGTTTAATAGGGCTGTTTTACACAAAACAGTCTATGAACAATCACTTTAGGGTTCCCGAATCAAACTCTTTCACCAAACAAACCCCACCCAAACAACTATTGCTTTGTTAAAAATAATGAATCCACACATTTAGAACTCTAGATCTAATGATTCATAATAGATTTAGATGTCCATCAACAACCCAAGAACCTTAAAAACTCAAATGATGTAAATCTGATTTTTTTTTTCATAATATCATTCGAGCGCGTGAAACATCAACTTAGATACTCCAAAAAATCAAAATAAAATCAACCCAAACTCCAAAATATTAAGCCATACTGGATTCACATGGCACTATTCACGCGACACTATTCACGCAGCACTATTCACATGTCATTATTCATGCCATTAAAAAAAAGAAAAATGTAGACCTTGATTTCCTGCTCTGATACCAAGTAGAAAGAGGAAGAAGAAAAAAAAGAATAGAAAGAGGAAAAAAAGAAAAGAGGGATTGTGATAATGATTCACATCTCTCATCTCCTTCATATATAATTGCTAAAGAGGAATTACACATTTACCCTTATGTGTATTACATGTAATAGACATGCCTTTACATGTCATACACACAATATAATTAACATGACATATCATAAATACCCCTGTCAACATATAGGAGTCATATCTTTGGTTAAGTCGTGAGTTTTCAAATATTTTCTTATCCAATTTAAATGTGAGTTGCAAGTAATTTTCAACTTAATACAATATTTTCTTGCATGGTATTGACTTACGAACTTTAGTTGTTGAAAATCCTAACACGATTCCTTGTTTATCTCAATACTGATATGGATAGTTTTCAAAGATGGAGGCAATGAGGAGAGGAAGAAAAATACAGTTTCATCACCTGTTAAGTGCTATTTTGTCTGCATGGAGTCTGATGCTTCTTCCGACGAGAAAAATCAGTGTATTTTATTGAAGAAAACAATTCATGAAGCAAGGTGTCTATTTATGCATGTGCACACAGTTTCCAGCATGGCTAAATATATGGCTAGGTTTGTTATACAAAGACAGTCATTGTTTGCAGCCATATATGTTGATCTTTTTGGTTTGAAGATACCAGTCCAATTTGGAAAATGCAGGTTTTCTCTCATTTTATCTCAGACTACCAAGCTTGAAGTAGATCTTGCATCCGTTTCTATTGAAGTGATTGAAGATAAACCTTGCAGGGTATAAGCTGTTGCTTCTTTTCCTTCAGTAGATCTGCTCTTGTCCCCCCATTTTACAGCTTAGTTTTCTATTGTCCACTATGTCAAGTCAACACAGATTTTAAAAAATTGCAGGATGAAGATGGTAGCATTGTCTATAATGAAGATGGCAAACCTCTGATACATACAGATGGGACCGGTTTTATATCTGAAGACTTGGCTTTAAAATGTAAGAGGAATATATCCAAAGTAAGTACTTCAATCACGAATACCTCAGGACTTGTGATTCTGATGTTGTTTCATAGTTCTCGCTTCTCAGTAAGTAAATTTTCTATTTATGACTAAGTGTACTTGGAAAGTTCCAGTTAAGGTTAGCCTTGACCACAAAAAAATCTAGTTATTTATAGAAGTTTTGTTACCTAAAATTTCTTCTCTATTTGGCATTGTGTGAATCTCTACTGCTCATCTGGTTTGTTAGTTTACTTGAATCAGTTGATAAATTCCCTGGATTATCTGACAAGTTAAAAGGGTCCTTGCTAATTATTTTGATTCATTCACTGTCAGTGACTTAATTAAAGACCAGATTCTCATGGGAAGTTTTATTTTCTTGTTTTAATTTGAGCAACTAAAGTAACTTGTGTTTAAGATTAAGTTCATGTAAACACATACCTAGGTGACAGATTCTTTGTGGGGGAGGCTAAAGCTTTTGAATTGTTCAAGGATCACTTTCCATGCCCTGATGAAGTTGAAGGAGATTTGGAACATGTCAGTTGTTAGGGGAGAGGGGATAGAAATGGTCTTTTGAGGTTGGCTAATGTCATGAATCATGTTATATATTTGGTTAGCGGCTGGATGTGTTGGGACAATGTGACCCTGCTTGACTGGATTGCACTGAAATGCTGTAAAGAACGAAAGACCATTCTGGTTATTAATTAGGATTTGTCGAGAAAAAGCACTTAGTGACTTGTGAAGTAATATGCTTCAAAGTACTTCATAACAGTCTATTGTTTGGAGTTAATTGTTCCAGCTTCCATGAGTACCTGTTGAGTGCTTCATATAAATCTATGTATGAACCATGAAGTTATGTGTTCCATGAGTATCTGTTGGTACTTGGTAGTGAAATCACACCACCAAACATAGTATTTCACCAACCTTGGTGCACTCATGGCCAAATTATGAGTACACAGTGCCAGTAGGCGCATATAGTCCCCATGTCACACGCAAAGGGAGGGAAATTGCCTCCTTTGTGTCCGTCAATTAATGGATGCCATGTGTTCTCCCCTCACGATAAAAAGGGAGTGAACATTCCTAGTTATGGCAGCCAATCTGGCTGGCACCTTTTCCCCTTGAGGTAAAAGGAGGAGGAACTCCCCTCATTGTGGCAGCCAACCATTGGCTGTCATGTGCCCCCTCTAGATGGTAAATAAGGCTGAACAGCCAAGTGGTGGCTGTTGTGACCCAACTTCTGATTACTTAGAGAATGTGTTATTAGTACCTAAAGGTAGTAAATATATGAGTTTTACATAGGGGAAGGTATGACCCTAAGAATTTAGACTTCAGATTATAATATCGATCAATTGGGGCAGAATTTCTACAATCTGACATTAACAGAAATGACTTGTCTAATGTAGAGAAGGGTTTGGAAAAATATATATATATATATATATATATATATAATTTTATATTACTACTTATGATTAGTGAGTAATTACTTGATTAATCAGTGATTAGAATGTTAATTATACTTTGTTTTGAGATTAAATAAGATAAATAAATTAAATTGTTTTATGACTCACCTACTAGCTTATGATGAGTCACCTACCTACTTGGATGACTCATCTAGTAGTGATAACTGTAGCACCTTGTGAGACATGTGGCACAAATGACACCTAACAACTCTAAGTGACACCTAGTATCTCTATGATACCTCACCTTCTTCTCTCTTCACTATGTAAAAGGGTTCCAGCTTCCTATCATTCGGTTACAAACATTCAGCCCACTGCCCTCACGTTCCACACTTCTTGTTCTCATCTCCTAATCTTTCATCATCTACTAATTTCCCTCAACTTCATCTCTCCCTTCCATCTCTCAAATCCTATCTCACTCTCTCACGGTTTGGGGCTCAAGGAGCTCCTTGGTGGTACTGAGAAATCAAAGGGAAGAAAACAACAACAGAGGGATCTAGGGTGTGTCACCACCATCCCTTAAAGTAATCTCAACCCTTATCTCCATTTTGATAGTGGACATGATAACTGAATTGGGTTAGATTTGACACCATGAGGGTTTTGTTTATGAGCGGGAAGTTGCAGAATTCCCTGCACACCTCTAGAGTTAGATTTTTATAAAATGCTAGACTCAAGTTGTGGATCCCATTTTTCTGCCAGAGGTTCATATGAACCAAACCAAGGGTTTGGGCTAAAGTGTGGAGGTATGAGCCCTTATTTGGTATTTAAAATGTAATTAAGAACAGAAAAGATTTGTTTTACAAATTCTACATTTTTGAATGTAGTCTGTCTTTGGGGAAGATGATTCCCTAGTTAAAACCCCTGGTTTCCTGCAAATTTTGGTGAGAAAATAGGAATGTAATTCTAAGTCTAATTTTAAATGAAACAAATTTCAGGTCCAAATATTCAAATATTGAATGAGTTATGGTTGAATGTTCCAAAATGACTCATTCTGGAAAACAGTTTCCAGCACCTGTTCTCGTTGGTCAAAACTCCTAATGAGCTATGAACATCATCAATTGTGAATAAATCATATGTTTTCTACAATACACGATAAGTGTAGATTCATATCAACTTGATTTCATCCCATTCAGAGCAATAGTTTAGAAGATATGAATTTTTAATTGTGATAGGGTCTGTCTGCCCAAATGATTCAGATCAATGCTCTTGAGTAAATTATACTTTTCTCATTATAGATCCACACTTGAATAGATTGAAACAAACAATGAATGGGTCTTAAGGGCAAATCATAAATTAAGAGCATAAGCTACATAAAGGACCCTAGGGGTATAAACAAAATTAAATAAACAAATTGGAAAACGAATTTCTAAAGATGGTCATTTGTTTGTGTTTAAAAAAGGAAAAAATATGGAGAAACAAGAGAGTGTTGGCTAAGGCTTGGGTTAGTGTTTATCGACTGAGAAGGAGTTCCTTCTTGCTTCTGAAATCCAGATCTTGCTATAGAGGTGTTTCCAAAGCACTAAATAAAAATATTTGACTTTGATAAGGTAAGTACATTCTACTAGCTGACTTTGTAGATATAATTATGAATGTGATGTTTTGACACATGCATGTTGTAACTTGTTGTGGCGTATGTTAATTAACCATGACTAATATCATTGTAAGTACACTCTACTAGCATATGAACCATGACTAATATCATTATAAGTACACTCTACTAGCATACCTTAGAGATGGAATTATGTAATGAGATTCTGAATTCATAACTCTTATTACTTGGTATTGAAGCATGATGATTAAGTATGTTCTATTGTTTAAACTTTATGATTGATCATGCATGCATGTCATGATTTCAATTTCAGTTTTACGTATGCATGTTTATACAAGTGTTAAAATGAATTTAAAAAGAAATGAAAATGGTTTATGACAAGTCTAAGATCTTAGTTCTAGGCTCTAAGTGTACTTACAATGATATTAGTCATGGTTAATTAACATACGCCACAACAAGTTACAACATGCATATATCAAAACATCAAATTCATAATTATATCTACAAAGTCAGCTAGTAGAATGTACTTACCTTATCAAGATCAAATCCTTTTAGTGCTTTAGAAACACCTCTATAGCGAGATCTGGATTTCGGAAGCAAGAAGGAACTCCTTCTCAGTTGATAAACACTAACCCAAGCCTTAGCCAACACTCTCTTGTTTCTCCATACTTTTTCCTTTTTTAAACACAAAACCATCTTTAGAAATTCGTTTTCCAATTTGTTTATTTAATTTCATTTATACCTCTAGGGTCCTTTACGTAGCTTATGCTCTTAATTTATGATTTGCCCTTAAGACCCATTCATTGTTTGTTTCAACCTATTAAATTGTGGATCTATAATGAGCAAAGTATAATTTACTCAAGAGCATTGATCTGAATCATTTGGGCAGATAGACCATATCACACTTAAAAATTCATATCTTCTAAACTATTGCTCTGAATGGGATGAAATCAAGTTGATATGAATTTGCACTTATAGTATATTGTAGAAAACATATGATTTATTCACAATTGATGATGTCCATAGCTCATTCGGAGTTTTGACCAACGAGAACATGTGCTGGGAACTTTTTTCGAGAATGAGTCATTTTGGAACATTCAACTATAACTCATTCAATATCGAATATTTGGACCTGAAATTTGTTTCATTTAAAATTAGACTTAGACTTACATTCCTATTTTCTCACCAAAAATTGCAGGCAACCAGGGGTTTTAACTAGGAAATCATCTTCCCCAAAGACAGACTACATTCAGAAATGTAGAATTTGTAAAACAGATCTTTTCTGTTCTTAATTACATTTTAAATACCAAATAAGGGCTGATACCTCCACACTTTAGCCCAAACCCTTGGTCTGGTTCATATGAACCTCTGGCAGAAAAATGGGATCCACAACTTGAGTCTAGCATTTTATAAAAATCTAACTCTAGAGGTGTGCAGGGAATTCTGCAACTTACCGCTCATAAATAAAACCCTCATGGTGTCAAATCTAACCCAATTCAGTCATCATGTCCACTATCAAAATGGAGATAAGGGTTGAGATGACCTTAAGGGGTGGTGGTGACACACCCTAGATCCCTCTGTTGTTGTTTTCTTCCCTTTGATTTCTCAGTACCACCAAGGAGCTCCTTGAGCCCCAAACCGTGAGAATGTGAGATAGGATTTGAGAGATGGAAGGGAGAGATGAAGTTGAGGGAAATTAGTAGATGATGAAAGATTAGGAGATGAGAACAAGAAGTGTGGAACGTGAGGGCAGGGGGCTGAATGTTTGTAACCGAATGATAGGAAGCTGGAACTCTTTTACATAGTGAAGAGAAATGAAGGTGAGGTATCATAGAGATACTAGGTGTCACTTAGAGTTGTTAGGTGTCATTTGTGCCACAGTTCTCACAAGGTGCTATATTTATCACTACTGGATGAGTCATCCAAGTAGGTTGGTGACTCATCATAAGCTAGTAGGTGAGTCATAAAACAATTTAATTTATTTATTTTATTTAATCTCAAAACAAAATATAATTAACATCGTAATCACTGATTGATCAAGTAATTACTCACTAATCATAAGCAGTAATATAAAATTATATATATATATCTTTTCCAAACCCTTCTCTACATTAGACAGGTCATTTTTGTTACTGTCAGATTGTAGAAATTCTGCCCCGATTGATCGATATTATGCTCTGAAGTCTAAATTCTTAGGGTCATACCTTCCCCTATGTATAACTCATATATTTACTACCTTTAGGTACTAATAACACATTCTCTAGGTAATCAGAATTTGGGTCACTACAGTCTCCCCTCCTTATAAAAATTTTGTCTCCGAAATTAAGACGACACAAACAATTAACAAAAGACATTTCATTCATTTCATATTTACTATATACAAGATCGAC
Organism: Tetracentron sinense; assembly: GCA_015143295.1. NCBI lineage: Eukaryota > Viridiplantae > Streptophyta > Magnoliopsida > Trochodendrales > Trochodendraceae > Tetracentron > Tetracentron sinense. The sequence goes on from CM026565.1 coordinate 34,806,858, forward strand.
ACCGTGTATCAGAAACATAATACATCATATGATACCCAACATCTCGTACACTGTGCATAGTTCATGTCTTCTTGACAAGTCTCACTTTAACTTTTTACTGGGTAGTACTACCCTAACTACTTTTCGTGCTTGTGCCACGGGTTCCATCCTGAAGATCCGACATTAGGTTTCCATCTCGAGGGGTTTGCAGAAGCGGGTGGCCATTCAGCACTATTTTCAGTAACAAGATCATCCAAAATTATCTCATAGCGCATAGGGTTTGTTTCAATCTCTAACGCTTGTTGCAAAGTCTTCATTCGAGTCTGTAAACAATGATGCACTATTGATTTCTGCTGCTCAGGGGAATAACACGACCATCTTTCACATACAATTCGAGCCTCTCGAGATACTATTCTTGTGGCATCCATCATTACAGCTTGCTTGTATTCATCTCTATCCCTTGACATCACTCCTGTAAGCTTGAATTTGAATCCTCCCCAACTATCTCTACTACTCATTGAAAATACCTGCCAAGACTCAAAACATTAGTTAAGACACTATCCAACAACTTAAAGTTCAATAGAACATTCTAAGGGAAGTCCAACAATCCGCTAGGTACTTATTAAATTAAAGTGCCTAAGATTATCATTCACTAAGTGTATTAAACAATGTTAACAACCAATATACTTATATCTTACATACTACATTGTTACTATAAAAACATAATTTCGACCATTAAGCCCTAGCGAACCTAAAGCCTTGGCTCTGATGACACCCTGAGAGATTTGCTATCAAATCATGTCTAATAGCAATGAAGTGCTTTGAAATTATGCAAGTCAATGAAACACACCATACAATACATATAAATCACTCAATTTATTTGTCAACAATAGGCTCGACGTAGTTATTAATCCTTTGTAATGATAGTGATATAAGCGGTGGGAAGTGAATTGGAGAAAGGTGTTGAGCGGAGATGAGACGGTGGAGAAAGAAGGAAGCACTGGGTTAACACGTGGAGGATGAAGACGTAATGTCGCTATGACAATGATATCGAAGAATGGGTCGATTAGGTGGTGTTATTGGCAGGAGTCAGGACACTCAGATCCATGAGGTATTTCAGATCGACGTGTGATTAGCACCAGTGAGGGGAAGAGAGAAACAAAAATGTCGGTGGATTATCAGTCTTGTTTTAAAGGAAGAGAATATGAGGGAAGAAGTCAGTGAATAACAATTAGGGTTATTAGAGGAACAAATTCCTCTAAACGCTCGATGAAAACATTTATCTCTTAGTGATAGTGATGAACATGTCAATACTATACTCTTTCTGCGGTGGCGTTTGTTTTGAGAAAGGATAAGGTAAGGAAAACAAAGAAGTCGGCTGTTATGGCGATCGGGGTAGTTATGGCATAACAGTTATAATTATAGTCATAGTCATATAAACATACAACTAGATTCCTAGTGTAGCTAAATTGTCTCATTATCGGATAAGTATTAACCGATTCAGACTAAGACTAACTGATTAGTCTATGCTTGGCCTACGACTCCCTATACGGACCTAATGCCTTTGTTCTGATACCACCTCTGTCACGCTCCAAAATATCCCCTAGAAGTTTAGGATTTGGATTATGACTTAACCTGACCTGTCAAACCATCCTGTAATTAACAAGGCATACTACAACGGAAGCTAATATTTTATATACCTAATTGAAGTATTCCAAGACATACTAAAGCTATATACATGCACCTAATCATAAAGAGCAAACATACTTGTTCATTTTCCCTTGATCACAGGAGCCTATTTATAAAGCCAGACATCCAACTCTCTAGCCTCCACTTGAGCTTCCATACACTGCTCTTCTTCGCTGTAATCTTCCTCAACCCATGGCCTAGAACTACAAGTATCAAAGCCAATACCTGCCGACATGAAATGTATGGCTGAGTATGGAATACTCCGCGAGTACAAACCAATAGCTAACAATGGATAATAAACTTGACATAGCTTACATGGAAATTAAAACAATATAATCATGATGCAGGCATGAACTTACTTAAACATTTCTTTTCATGCCATTTTAAAACATGTTTGTGGATGCATAAGTTATGGTTCTTGTCGTGTACATGTTTGTAAAATCATGCAGTATTGTTCTTGTTCTTATCTTACGTGAATCATGATATTCTACTTGCTCGAACCTGCTTGTTCTTGTTCTTGCTTGAACTCTTTGATACGTGTTTGTGAGCCGGGAGTTAGAGCCTTGACTTGGTAACGGCCATGCTTGACCATTATAGTATAATATATATATATATATATATATATAATGTCAAGGTCTCCAACCCCGTTGAACCAGCCCTTGTGTCTGGCATTATCATTGTTTTTGATCCTTGAAAGCCTAATGAACTAGAGTTAGACATGATCCTTGGAGCCTAGAACTAAGATCTTAGACTTGTCATAAACCATTTTCGTTTCTTTTTAAATTCATGTTAACACTTGTATAAACATGCATTCTTAAAACTGAAATTGAAATCATGACATGCATGCATGATCAATCATGAAGTCTAAACAATAGAGCATACTTAATCATCATGCTTCAATACCAAGTAATAATAGTTATGAATTCAGAATCTCATTACATAATTCCATCCACAAGGTATGCTAGTATATTGTACTTATAATGATATTAGTCATGGATCATATGCTAGTAGAGTGTATCATGTCTAAATCTAGTTCATTAGGCTTTCAAGGATCAAAAACAATGATAATGCCAGACACAAGGGCTGGTTCAACGGAGTTGGGGACCTTGACATTATATATATATATATATATATATATATATATATATATATATTATACTATGATGGTCAAGCATGACCGTTACCAAATCAAGGCTCTAACTCCCGGCTCACAAGCACGTATCGAAGAGAGTTCAAGCAAGAACAAGAACAAGCAAGTTCGAGCAAGTAGAATTCCATGATTCACCCAAGACAAGAACAATACTGCATGATTTTACAAACATGTACACGACAAGAACCATGAGTTATGCATCCACAAGCATGTTTTAAAATGGCATGAAAAGAAATGTTTAAGTAAGTTCATGCTTGCATCATGATTATATTATTTTAATTTCCATGTAAGCTATGTTATGTTTATTATCCATTATTAGCTATTGGTTTGTACTCGCGGAGTATTCCATACTCAGCCGTACATTTCATGTCGGTAGGTATTGACTTTGATACTTGTTGTTCTAGGCCATGGGTTGAGGAAGATTACAGCGAAGAAGAGTAGTGTATGGAAGCTCAGGTGGAGGCTAGAGAGTTGGATGTCTGGCTTTATGAATAGGCTCTTGTGATCAAGGGAAAATGAACAAGTATGTTTGCTCTTTATGATTAGGTGCATGTATATAGCTTTAGTATGTCTTGGAATACTTCAATTAGGTATATAAAATATTAGCTTCCACTGTAGCATGCCTTGTTAATTACATGATGGTTTGATAGGTCAAGTCATAATCCAAAGTATCCTAAACTTCTAGGGGGTATTTTGGGGCGTGATAGTGGCAGCCTATCACTGGACACTAGCTTCCTTATATTTCCCCTTGTGATAAAAAAAATGGTAACCCTCCTCTGAGTAGTTGGCTGCCATGTGTCTTCCCAGGTGGTTAAAATGGGGAAACCCTTCCCTGGGGCAGCCAATTAAAGGCTGCGATGTGTCATCCACTCTTTGAAGAATTACCAAGGGACCATCCTGAAAGAGCAAATTGTCAACAGTTTTCCCGACCAATACATGAAGCACATGTTTTGGCCATTTGGCAGCGACCAGTTTCTACTGATAAGACGATCCACAGTTTAGATCTAATCCAAAGAAGCAGGTCACATAAAGATAGCCAGTTTTGATGGAATAGGAGTTCTCCACAGTAGATTAACTGCAGAATGGTCCTGTCCTGGTTTACCAACTTTTCAAAAAGGATTTTAGTGAGAACTCTATTCGTTTATTTTTGTCTCCCCACTTTTACCAACATGATGATTATTTTCTTACACTTCACGGGATACCAGTCAAGCTGCAGATTCCCTAAAAAAAAACTGTCGTATAAAGGGATACCTTGTACATTGGGATACTATTCCCTTATTGAAGATTTCCTCTCTTTTGATTACAATACTGTCATGGAAGTAGGTATTTTCTCCCTGCTATCTTTTCATAACAATTCTATCCCAGTACTAGATATTATCTTCATTTTCCTTTATACCCTCCCTATTTTCTTTTAGTTGATTCACGACCAGTCACGCGACTAGTTTATATCATGTCTAGATTGAACACCTGGTAGTAATGATGTGATTTTGTTGGTGGAGCAGGCATGTGGATGGTCAAAGTATGGGCTGCAAAAGGGATTTGTCTCCAACTTGTTCTTAATTTTGTTGTTCTTGTCATTTTTTTGTAGTTAAATATACTAGCTAGATATTTTTTTTATTTTTGCCTTTCTTTTTTTATTTCTTCACTTTTAATCAGGACATACTGTTTCTTTTACTTAAAGGTATAAGGAGGAACTTCTGTTTAAATGTACACAATCATTTCCCTGTAAATGAGATTGGAGTGCCAGTGTTTCATCAACTAAGATTCCTACGAGGTCCATTTCAGGCTCCACCAGGGGCAGATTTTTTACCCAAAAGAGAATACTTTTTTTGCTAAGTTTTTGTTGAGCTATAGCTCCACTTCTCGAGGTCTTTGCATGTTGAAGATTGAGCTCCAAGCCTACTTATTGAAGCATCTTTGCTCCCATGTTTTATTTTACTCCATTGAAGATCATATTGAGATTTCCCGACTTCTAATTGAACAATACAATACCCATCTTTCTCTACTAATTCTTCTTGTCATACCTTCCTTAGATTTCTTATCATTTCTTCATCCCTTCTACTTTATTCTATTTTCAATTTTGCTTTCTTTCTTTCGGAATACTGAGATAACTATTGTTGGGAGTAGCATGCCACAAAATAATTCACTAGCTCTGAAGTGTGAGAAATGGTAGCAGTTGACAAAATGGAGGCCGTTCGATGAGAATCATAGCCTTGGTGGGGATGTCTGATGTGGTATGGGGAGTTTCCTTGAGGGATTTTTCACATACTTCTCTAAAAGCAAAATGGGTAATGGGGCGTTTGGATTGGATTTTATTAGCTAAAAATCAATTCTGATAAAATAGATTTTGTAAAATAAATTCTCATTCTTAATAGAAGGAGAAATTGCCCCGATCTACGGTCTCGATTAAGCCACATCAATATCTCATCATCCTCAGTCAAAATGGTTACTTAACTCTTAAGTGCACTTTACTCATTCAAAATAGCCGTTGTAGCTGTTGACTTGGTTTTACACCACTTAATGGTACACTCTGATCAAGCTACCCAATCTGATCAGACATGTTCTATCATCAAACGTCCCACAATGCCAACATCCATATCAATGATCATGCATATGCAACATGAGAAAAACACCTATATATATTGTTTTAAAACATGATTGTATGCTAAAGTAGGGGCGGAGTAGGGGCGTAGCTAATTAGGAGAGGGGCGGAGCCAGGGGCTCTAGCCCCCCCTAAACTTTTGAGAAAAAATATATTCTTTACAAACGGACACAAACAGATGTGATGGGCCATGAATTTGGCCCTCAAAAAAAAAATCAGGGCCTACTCTCCCGAAGCCCCATTGTTAGCCCCCCTGCAAGAGAATCCTGGCTCCGCCACTGTGCTAAAGTGCATGTGAGGTGTATGACAAAGTATATACAAATCAGTTTTACCCTATAGATTGAGGGTTTCTTTCATCCGGAGTTATCCTTCATCCGTGGTTATTTCTTGATCAAGGGCTTGTAGCGACATGATCAAACAAGATTTGCAATGCATATTAAGAGCCACCTGACAATCACATTGTTTTATTAATATGGCAGATATACATTCTTTACCTTGAGGGGAGTTTAAAGAATTAAGTTTCCTTAAGCCAGTCAGTGCTATTTGATATTTAAAAATGAAATCTTCTAATTGGATACCTACCTTGTGGTCTCCCTTTTTGAAGTTTAACCACTGTTTACTTCTAATAGTCCTGGCAGTTGGCACCCTGAGTTTGGTATTCTGTTATCCTCGTTTTGGACTGAAAAACCCACTTACATTTCAATTCATGATCAAATTTTGTTGATTCAGTTATTCATGGTTTTGTCTTTCGGTTGCATCCATAGTTAGTTTAAATATATTTTTTTTAAGTTTAAAATCCTTTGAGCATTGCTTCTTATGATATTCTATTCCATGTTACCAAGTGTAAAGTTTAATACTCTCTCATGACTGTAGATAAACTTGGACATAAAATATTGAGCACACAACAAGATGAGATAGAAAAAGGTAGAGAAAGGTCATTTAAATAACTTATTATACAATACAGTATGGATCCAGTAAATAGTGCTGGTATGTATATACATTCATGCTCCAAATATCTCATTTTGTGCCTCATTAAGTTTTGTTTTTATATTATCTTAGAATGCATTTAAATTGAATTGAGAATTTTTTTCTTGTTCATATGGCCGAATTTCTTGGAGCTTTTTCTAGTTCATTGTTGATATGTTTTGCATTTTTGTAATGTCTTTTAATCTTCTTTGTGCATGCCATATGCTTCTAATACATTTATTCTCTCTTTAGAGAATTCTTGATCGCGCTGAACTTGAGAAGCAATCTTCAGAGTTGAGTCAGTCGAAATCTCACATTTTGGAACCAGTACAGCATCTATTAATCCATGCGGTGCTTTCTTTTTATATTTCTAGTTATTATCAATATGGACATAGTTATTTTAGCATTGATTTCTTTTTCTTTTCCATTGTCTTCTAGCCTTTGCTGATCCAGTCCCGTCTGTTCAACAATGGTTGTGCTGTCAAGGGAACCTTTCTTGTCAACAAAAAGGTATGCATTTTGTCATTTTTTAACAAAATAAAAAATGGGATGATGAGGGGTATTTCCTTGTCTGTTATTTCAGATTTCTGCTTTAAATAGGATATTTTTACCTCCCACTGTAATACCATTTGATTGACTATTGATAAAATACTGTTTTAATCAAACAAGTACTGGGAAAGGAACATGGCTATATGCTCCAGTTTAGGACATTCTCTTTTTATATGGTGTTCGTATCCGCACTGATCAGAAAAAAAGAAAAATAATCTTCATTTGAGGTGCTCACGTTGTTATCCAAAACTAAAGCTAAACTGAGAATCCTTGTGCTATCTGAAACTCCGACATAGAATATTACGGTCTAGAAGATTTTGTGGGGCACTAAAAGCCCCAGCCTGTGTAAAATTCTGTTATTTCTCCTTCTTGAGTTTTACTTGTAGCCACAGGCAGGCTGTGCTCATTATTAAGGACAGAGCTATTCTTTGCAAGATTGACATTAACTCTGTTGACATGTACATGTCCTTGCTTCCATTGACCTTTTAGCAATACTAAAGAATTGTTTTCAACCGAGTTAATGTCCTTCAATTGAAACTCAGAAGGTGCAAATTAAACAGGACAACATTATAAATCATTTACATCAATTCGTTTTGAAGAAAAAGAATGAATGTAATAAAATTTAAATATTTGCTTCTTGTTATCAATTATGCACTTCTTACTTATAATTTCCATAACAATTTAGAATTTTAAGATTGGGTTCTAACTACTAACTTCTTTCAAACTATGCTTGTTTGATTCTCTTTCTTCTATCACAACATGCTTTTTGTAACTTTTCTATGTCCAACTTTTGTAGCTTCCTCCTAAAACAGTTCAAATACGACCCTCAATGATAAAAGTTGAGACAGACCCACAGCTTTCATTAAGTCAAACTGCCAATTCTCTGGAGATTGTTGGGACAAGGTATACTTGATAATCTAAATCAAGACCACCTTTATTATCTCAATATTGACTTCATCTTTGGCAAGAAGATAGATTCATCAGATATGATTATGATATTATGAACTTGTCTGTTGTCACTTAATTTAAATTTCTTAACCAGCTTCAGATATTGTAGTTAAAGCCTTCTATGATACCACCAAGTGTGTTCCAGCTTCAAAATGAATAAGGCAAATCTTCAAAATTGTAGGAGAAAATTTAGAAGGAGATACTAAGTTTAAAATTTCATTTTGAGCATAGGTTATTTGGACTTCATACTAATACCACATAAAACTTTAAACAAACACCTTGAAGTCAAACGAGATGTGGTCAAAAAGAAAACCATTCTTTGTGTGAAGGTGACCATGACTGACCTCATTATCAGGGAGATTTGAGGATCACCGTGCTCAGACTCGTAGTTCCATCTATCGGGGCATCCTACTAGTATGGGATTTGAAGGTGGTAGAAGTAATCGACCCTGAGGTGGGATCTTTCATATTGTCCATCCTATGCCGTTTAGTATTGCATGGTTTTTGTGGGTTTTTCTAGTGTTTATGGCCCGTTGAATAATTCTGATTCCCTTGATTTCTGGTAAGAGTTGGAGGATGTGAGCGTTAGGTGGGACACTCTACAGTGCCGAGGCGGAGATTTTAAATATGTGCACCTTCCTCATGAGAAATTGTGAGGTTGCGCTATCTCCAACAAAATAAGACTTTGAGGACAGTAGATTAGTAGGTTTGATAGTTAGGGTTTGAGAGAAAGAGAAGAAGATGAGAGAAAGAAGGGAAATGGAAAAGAGAGAATGAGTTATCTAGGGATCCCTCATCTCTATGGTATTTGTATCACTTGGGGAATATAACAAAGGATGGGCCCAAGGCCTATACAAGGGAAGGCATAAAATGAGAGCTAACTAGGGGGTTATAGGGCCCATAACAATATACAACACATCCCCTCAAGTTGGTGCATATATGTCACACATGCCCAGCTTGCTAAGAATATCAAGTAAGCAATAACTAGGAACCACCTTGATGAGGATATCTGCAAGTTGGTTACCGGTCTTCATATAGGGAATGCAGATTTCTCGTGAGCTGAGTTTTTCTTTGGTGAAGTGTCTATCAACCTCAAGATGTTTGGTCCTTTCATGCTACATAGGGTTGTGGGAAATGCTGAGTGCGGTCCTATTATCATAGTAGAGACTCATAGGCTTTTTCACTGGGAACCCAAGTTCCCTCAAGAGAACTCTCATCTATAATAATTCACATATCCCATGAGCCATGACTCTGAACTCAGCCTCTGCACTAGACCTCGCAACAATTGTCTACTTTTTGCTTCTCCAAGTGACAAGGTTAGATGTGGATCTTCTGTCGGAAATGGATCTTGCCCAATCCGTGTCTGTGTAGGCTTCTACTCTTAAGTGCCTATGAAAACCAAAGAGAATCCCTTTCCCAAGAGAGGATTTAAGTACACGAGAATCTTATAAACTGCTGCTTTAGGAGAGGTTTTTGGAGCATGCATAAATTGACTCACAACGCTTACTGCATAAGTTGTGTTAGGGCGAGTGATGGAGAGGTAAATCAAACGACCGACCAACCTCTGATATCTTCCTGCATCACTGAGAGGTTCTCCACTATCTTCTGCTAGCTTGTGATTCTGCTCTATTGGCACATTCAAAGGTTTACATCCTAACATCCCTGTTTCTCTGAGTAGGTCTAGGATGTACTTCATTTGTGAGATGAAAATCCCTCATTTCCTTGATCTGATAACTTCTATGCCAAAGAAGTACCTTAACTGTCCTAAGTCCTTTATCTCAACTTCTATAGCCAGTTGAGATTTTTACCTCTTAATATCTTTTTCATCATATATTGTCAATACTATGTCATCCACATAAACTATAAGGGCGGTGTTTTTCTTGACAATGTTTGAAAAAAAGTATGATCAACTTAGCTTTGAGTGTATCCCTATTTCTTTATGGCTCCATTGAAACTCTCAAATCAAGAATGATCGCACGAGGAGACTGCTTTAACTCATTTAGGGCCTTCTTTAGTTTACAAACCTTCCTTTGTATCGTGGGAAAGCTAAAACCAGGAGGAACAATCATGTAGATTTCTTCTACCAAGTTTCCATGAAGGAAAGCATTTTTCACATCCAACTGATGAAGGGGTCAGTCTTTATCAACAGCAAGCAAGAGAATCACATAGATGTTCATTTTTGCCACGAGGGCAAAGGTTGGAGAAAAGATGGCTCAAATATGAAAAATTAGGAGTGAGTGATCGATTGGCCACATAGTGGTTGATCGATCGGTGACTGTAGCGGCGCAGTGTTTTGAGTTCCGGAAAATTCATTAATATAGTGGCGGATCGATCGGCGACGTGGTGTTTTGAGTTCCGAAAAAGTCATTAATTCGTTTTTGGAGAGTTTTCTCTTTTGGGAAACTCCTATTTTGTTAGGGTTTCATTTCCTTTTTGTTTTGGGGTCTCTTTTGGCTATAAAAGAGAGGCTTGGGGATTAGGGTTTGTTAAGAAATTTCTAAGCAAAGCAAAGTATTAGAGTTGTCAAAATCTAGGTTTGGGTTGAGAGAACAAGAAGACTTTTGTGAGAGAGAGCATTGTGGGCTTTCCTTGAGTTTGATCTTCGTTGTGGGTTCTTGTCTTCTGTTTGTAATCTTCTCTTGGATTAGTGAAGTTACTTGGAGTGCTTTGACCATGGACATAGGTATTTAGGCCGAACCACATAAATCTTGCTTTGTGGTGTGTGTTCTTGTTTGTTATTATTATTTCTCCATTATCGTTGATTTTATCCTAAGGGATTTCCGCACGACAAATTGGTATCAGAGCTATTGGTTTAGAATGACGACAAAGATTTCGGGTTTCAGATTTGAAGTGGAGAAATTTGATGGAAGTAAAAATTTCTTGTTATGCCAAATCAAGGTTCGTGACTGATCCAACAAGGCTTGCACAAAGCATTAAAAGGAAAGGATAAAAAGCCCGAAAATTTGAAGGATGAAGATTAGGAAGACTTTGATTTGAAGGCGGTGAGTGTGATCTGTCTATGCTTAGCGGATGAGGTATTATACAATATTCTTGAAGCCGTCTTCTTGAAGAGAAGACGGCTTCAAGACTTTGGTTGAAGTTAGAGAGTCTCTACATGAAGAAATCGCTCACTAACCGGTTATACTTGAAGCAAATGTTGTATACACTCAAGATGGTAGAAGGTTTGAAAATTTCTGACCATCTTTATGAATTTAATAAGATTATTATTCAATTAACGAGCATTGGTGTGAAACTTGATGAAGTCAGAGCCCTATTTCTTGTTATTTCCTTACCTCATTTGTTTGATCACCTTGCTACAACATTGCTTTACACAAAGGAGGACATTAGTTTGGAAGATGTTACTGCCGCTCTCCTCTTTAATGACTTGAGAAAGAGTGCGCAAAGTAGTGAAAACCATGAGCAGATTTTACTAGTTGAGGGAAAGACAAAGGATAACAGATCTAGAAAGGGGTCCAAATCATTTAAGAATGTTGAGTGCAATCATGGCCATAAGAAAGGGCATATAGCTCGACATTGCCGTTTAAAGAAACGTGAGAGGAGGAGGAAAAAAAATCCTCTAGTACAACCAATGTGGCTGATGAAGGTTCTAAGGATTCAGAAAGTGATCCCATGGTCCTTTTGGTTATTACAAGTAAGGTGTTGTCTAAGGACAAATGGATTCTTGATTCTAGTTGTTCTATTTTGTAGGGACTGGTTTGCTACCTACAACAAGGTGGATGGTGGCACTGTCTTAATGGGTGATAATACACCTTGTAAGATTCTTGGGATAGGGACAATCAAAATAAGAATGCACAATGGTGTAGTGAGGACATTGACGGGAGTGAGGTATGTCCTAGATCTGAAGAAAAATCCGATCTCTTTGAGTACTTTAGACTCCCTGGGATGCAGATTCTATGCATAAGGTTGAGTGCTAAAGGATCGAAAGGGGGCTTCGATTGTGATGACAGCCAGAAGAAGAAGGAATTTGTCTGTGTTGCAGGGTAACACAGTTTATGGTGGAGCATTTAAGGCAAATAAAGCTCTTGCTGTTCCTAATTCTAGCCTGGCAAAGGAGGCGCAAGTTTTGGCAAATAAATAGGGTTTGCATTCAGATATGAAGGTTGCTGAATATATGTCATTCAACTTTGATGATGATTTGTAGGTAGAGTTGGGGACTCTACATATTTCGCAATAGGGTTAAAGAGTTTGGGTGAAAAAGTCTAAGAGACGCTTAGACTTACTCCAAGTTTGGTAAAGTGGAGCCTTGCATTCAGTTTTGGATTATGTTGGTGAAAGCGAGATGTCACATCAAAGGATGTTCGCGGGATTCTCGCCATGGTGGAGAATTGTAAAAACAATGGCTCGAATATGAAAAATCTGAAGTGAGTGATCGATCGACTGTAGCGATTGATAGGTCACTATGTGGCGGATCGATCGACGACGCGGTGTTTTGAGTTCTGCAAATTTCATTAATTCGTTTTGGAGAGTTTTCTCTTTTGGGAAACTCCTATTTTGTTAGGTTTTCGTTTCCTCTTTGTTTTGGGGTCTCTTTTGGCTATAAAAGAGAAGCTTAGGGACTAGGGTTTGCTAAGAAATTGCTAAGCAAAGCAAAAACTAAGCAAAGTATTAGAGTTGTCAAAAGCTAGGGTTTGGGTTGAGAGAACAAGTAGACTTTTGTGAGAGAGAACATTGTGGGCTTTCCTTGGGTTGATCTTCGTTGTTGGTTCTTCTCTTCTGTTTGTAATCTTCTCTTGGATTAGTGAAGTTACTTGGAGTGCTTTGATCGTGGACGTAGGCATTTAGGCCGAACCACGTAAATCTTGCTTTGTGGTGTGTGTTCTTGTTTGCTATTATTATTTCTCCATTATCACTGCTTCTATCCTAAAGGGTTTCCGCACAACAAAGGTCTCATGATAATTAATTCCATGGGTTTGGGTGAAACCCTTTGCTACCATTCTTGGCATGTATTTTTCCACAGATCCTTCAGACTTGTGTTTTTCTGTGAAAACCCACTTGCATCGAACTGGTTTCTTACCTCTTGGAAGATCCACAAGCTCCCATGTGCCATTTCTTAAGGGCCCCCATTTCTTCACACATTGCATTCTTCCACTTAGGATTAGCGAGAGCTTCAGATACACTGCAAGGCAAAGGTATCAATGGAAAGGAAGAGACAAAGATATGATATGAAGCAGATGAGGAGTTATTTGAGAGAAAGTTGGAGATAGGGTGTTGAGTGAAAGATCTAACACCCTTTCTAATGGCAATAAGGAGATCAAAATCATTAACAGATGAGGAGTCAAAGACATACTTGAGTTGGAAGAATCCAGATCGGAGGGAGAATCCTGGCAGGGGGCATGCGACATAGATCTTGGGCGCCTGGATTAAACCTGCAAATCTTTTCTTTTCTCATTTCTAATGTCAACCATAGGAGAATCTATATGAGAATCACAAATATCATCAAAGATAAGAAGAAGAAGAAGAAGAAGACAACTCTTCAACATCAAACTTCTCCCCCTGAAGAGGAGTCTTCGGAGGAGGAAAGTAAGGGACATCCTCAAAGAGAGAGACATCCATAAACATAAATTTCCTCTTAGAAGGGGGATGATAACACTTATAACCCTTCTGAGTGGGGGAATACCCAAGAAAGCATACATGATTGCATGAGGGTTAAGTTTAGTGCGGTTAGGTTTGGGCACATATACAAAGCAGACAAACCCAAACACTTTGGGTGATAGAGAAAAATGGAGAGATGTAGGTGAAATGATGTCCAGCGAGGCTTTGAAGTCCAAGATCCGTGAGGGCATTTTCGGTTCATAAGAAAGACCGCGGAAAGTAAGGCTTCTGACCAAAGATAGGTGGGAACATGCATAACAAGGAGAATGGATCTAATGGTGTCAAGAACATGTTGTTCTTACGTTCAGCCATGCCATTCTGCTAGGGTGTGTGAACACAAGTAGTTTGGTGAACAATACCATGTCTCTAAAGTAGGTGCACAAGTTTGCACTCAGCTATTCCCTACCATTGTCAGATCGAAGAATCTTAAGCTTACATCAAATTGAGTGCATATCATCCTATGAAAGGCTTTAAAAGAAGCATAAACATCAAATTTGGACTTAAGCAGATTTACCCAAATGGGACGAGAAATATCGTCAACAAAAGTCACAATATTTATAACCAAACACAGAAATAGTGCAAGACCGCAAACATTAGAATGAACCAGTTCAAACAGTGAATTGCATTTAGAATTACAAGGAGGGTATTGGACCCTGCAGTGTTTAGACAAGTCACAAGTATCGCATTAAAAAAAACATCAAGAGACAAACAACTAAGGAAACATCCGTTTAAGAAGCAAAAATGATGGATGACCTAAACGAAAGTGTCATCGCATCAATTGATCAAAATCACTCCCGTGTCTTGAAGAGGACTGATAAACACACATCACTGGAGAGGAATCTAGGTGATATAAACCATCCTTCTCACAAGCATAACCAATTATCTGCCTCGTCCCCAGGTCCTGAAAAACACAATATGTAGGAAAGAGTGTGACTACAATTTAGGGACTTGATAATACACTAACTGAAAAGAGATGTATCAATGTTAGAGACATGAAGAACAGTAGACAAGTGCATAGATGGAGAGACATGGATGATACCCTTGCCTTTAATTGGGGACATAGTACCATCGGTAATACAAAATTTTTCTCTCCTAGAATAAGGATGATATGAGAAAAATATGGGGGCATACCAGTCATATGCTCGAAGGCTCCAAGATTAATGATCCAATAGGGATGAACAGATGGGACAAAGACATGTAGATGCATTAAAAGGAGTTACCACATGACTCTACGCATGGCTTCAACTTCACGGCAGAGGAACACATCATCTCTAAGAGTCGCTGTGACTGGGGAAGGTGCATTAGCTGTGGAAACATTGGTTGAGGAGTCGCCAACTGCTCTTGTGCGATGAGAATCACTCCCAAATCCTCCTGTGTGACCCTCTCTCTGGGGAGATCGCCCATGCAATTGCCAACATTGATCACAGGTGTGACGAGTTTGCCTACAATAATCACACTTCAACTTGTCTTTGTCATCAGGATAAATTCCATCAAACCGATTCCCCTAACCCATAGGATTTCCTCTCGTGCCTCCACGTTGGAAAGTGGAGGAAAGAGTTGACGTCTCAGGAGCCGCAATTACCATGCTAGGCGTCATCACATCTCGCCTACTCGCTTCACTTTAGATGTAGGTATAACCACGATTAAGAGTGTTAGGAGGAGGATCCCGACCAAGGATCTGTGATTGAGCATTCTCACATTCTTGGTTCAATCCAGTGAGGAACTCAAAAATCCGCATCCGTTCAACCCATTTCTTAAAAGAAACAACATCAGCAGTACAACTGCGTTGGAAGTCGGAGTAGTGATCAAACTCTTCCCATTATCCTTCAACTTGCTATTGTACATTGTCAATAGCATCTCGCCTTGATGAGTTTGGGAGATATCCCATTGGAATTTATAGAGTTGGACAAAGTTGACTACTTTGGAGTAGGTTTGAGATAGAGTGTCTCATACATCCTTCACAGTCTTCAAGAACACAAAACTGCGGTTGATATGAGGTAACACAGAGTTAGTTAGCCAAGACATCACAATCAAATTTTCTTGACTCCAATTGGCATGATTAGGATCCAATTCGACGGGCTCTTCTATCTCTCCAAGGAGGTAACCCAACTTGCCCTTAGCGCCAACTTACATTTCCACAAATTTTGCCCAATATACATAGTTCTTACCATCAAGTTTCTCCGAGGTGATTTGTAAGTGAGAGTTGTCATTACTTGACCCCTCATGGTCCACTACAATACACGTAGGTACCACATCCGAGGATTGAGAATCGTCCGACATAGTCTTTTTGTCAAACACCCACAAAGCAAACACACAACAAGGTAGCCTAAAGAAATGGAGTCACACCTAGCACACTGACCTTAATTGCAATAAAAAACTATCCATAGACCTTAAGGACTCTAAATGATGCTATTCAAGTGGCTGTCATAAGCAAACAGCCCACAAAAAACACTTCAACTGGCCAAAAAGGGTAGCTAGGGAAGGGGAAAAACACCTCACAACATCTTCAAATCTTAACGAAATACCTCAAAACTTGTTTTGGGATGTTGCCAGCAAAAAAACGGTCCAACCTTTGACCAACAATCAATGCGAAAAACAACCCATTTGGATGAAATCGAATCTAAACCTTCACAATGTATTTTTTTCAGAATTTTTCTGTAATTTCCTTTAAATCATTTTAACTTCAATATTGATCCAAATTATATGATATAGGGTTCAAAAAATCCCTAAAATCAAGTTCTCTAAGAAAATACCTTCAAAACAACCCCATGGGTTTCCTGAGCTGTACGACTGAAGTTGGTCGTACAACAGTGACGTCACTGTCCTCCTTTGCTTTCCTCCTTTGAGTTTGTTGGTTTAATCAAGCTTCTCTTTCTTCTTTGTGGCTCTGATACCAAGCAAATTAGTAGGTTTGCTAGTTAGTGTTTGAGAGAAAGAGAAGAAGATGAGAGAAAGAAGAGAAATGGAAATGAGAGAATGAGTTATCTAGGGATCCCTCATCTCTAAGGTATTTATATCACTTAGGTAATATAACAAAGGATGGTCCCAAGGCCCATACAAGGGAAGACATAAAATAAGAGCTAACTAGGGGGCTGTAGGGCCCATTGCAATATACAACAAGGACGTAATATTTTGCCATATCGTTATTGATTGTCTACTAAAGAGAGATCAATTCACATGGTCCAACTATCACAAGAGTCTGACATTTAGTAAGCTCAATAGATTCCTCTTCTTTGCTCAGTGGGAGGAGAAATTCTCAAATGTCATCCTCGTAGCCCTCCATAGACCTACTTTTGATCACATTTAATTATGTTGGAGATAGCTAGCATTGGCTATGGTCCTACACTCTCAAATTTGTAAACATGTAGTTAGAACACTCTGATTTCAAGGAGATGGTGGAGGTTGGCTTCAATTTTTAGGTCTGGTTACCACCGTATTTGGGCTCAAGTTGAAAGCTCTGAACTGAGGCTCAAATCTTGTAATAAGGAGGTATTTGGAATCCTATTAGAGAACAAAAGGTGGCTTTGGAGGGAGATTGAGGTAATTGACGCTAAGGAGGATCTTGGGTCGATTATAGATGAGGATGCTAGGAAAAGAGAGAACTTGAAGTTGGAACAAATCTGCCTAGACTTGAAGAGGTTATATGGAAGATGGAAGCAAAATAATCAAAAGTATAATGGATTAAGGAGGGAGATTGAAACACATGTTTCTTCCATAAAATAGCTAACTATCGCTTGAGATCCAATTTTATCTCCAGGCTAAAAGTTGATGGGATATGGAAGGAGAGGGGGGGGGGGGGGGGGGGGGGGGATTTAGGGAGGCCTCAATTTCTTATTATGGGAGATTGTACAAGAGTGTCAAAGCTTCTAGCTGAAAATTGATGAGATACCTTTTGATAGGTTAACAGATGAACAAGAAGAGAAATTAGATAGAACTTTTGAGGTGGAGATTCTCTGCGTGATTAGGGGGATGGAAGGGAACAAGGTTCTAAAACCAGGCGGATTTTCAATTGAATTTGATAGGAATTGTTGGAATATTGTTGGCCTAGACTTCGTCAATGTTGTTAAGGAGTTCCATCTTAATTGGAAGTTAGAGTGGGTGCTCAATAGTACTTTCATGGCTCTATTTCTCAAAGTGGAAGGTTCCTAAGACATCAAAAACTTTCGCCCAATTAGTTAGTGGAGAATGTATGAAATTTGACTAAAGTCTTGGAATCCATACTAAAGCTAGCAATGAGCTCCAAATCTCCCCCTTCAGGGCGCCTTTGTGGGAGGTAGACATATTCATGATGAAATTTTGATTGCCAACAAATGTGTGGACAATGACACTCTTATTCTTTGCAATGCTTCTAGTAGGCAATTAGTGCATCTTCTGGTGTCTATTTATATAAGGTTTTAGGTAGTGTTTGGCTTCAAGATTAATTTTGTCAAAATCGAGATTTCCAGGGTAGGGATGGTGTCAGACTTAAAGGACCCAGCTTCTTGTATGGGGTGTAAGAATGGGTCCTTGCGGACTTTATATTTGGGTGTGCCTCTTGGGGCTAATTATAAGCCAAGTTGGCCTGTCTTCGGTCGAGGTGCGTTTGTCCAAGAGATTGATAGGTTGAGAATCTACATTCTTATCCAAAGGGGGTCATTAACACTCCTCAAAATGTACCCTCAACAATCTTTCCACTATATCATGTCACTTATTACTATCCCGGTTTCCATTGTCGAGAAATTGGAGAAGATTTAGAAGGATTTCTTATGAAATGAGAGGTCAATTCAAACAGATATCATTTAGTGGATTAAGCCTCAAACTATCTCCCTATAAGGAGGGCAGCTTAAATGTGAGACATCTGGTGAAAGTCAATAATGCGTTGATAGGAAAGTGGCTCTGGCGCTTTGGGGAAGAGAGTGACAACTTATAGAGGAGGGTGATGGTCAATAAATATGTATAGAAGTCCAAAGAAGTTCGACTATCACACGATGTCGGGTTATGAAAAGGAATCATGAAGCTCAGGACTTCTCGAAACATATTAGGTTTAGGGTGGGTGTACATGCAAATTTCAAGCGTCTCAAAGGATGAGACATTTGACATCCATTGTCAAATATCCTTCGCAACTAGAATTGCTTGTATGATATGGGGGGGACTTCCCTTCTGGTCTAGATGATTCTAGATCGTTAATTACGCTCTTTTTAAAGAGCAACCTTTGATTAAGAAGAAAGGAAGAGAGAGATAATGAAAAAAGAAATTTTATTAAATAAGGGTGCCTAATGCCCCATTTGGGTTTACTAATGCCTCAAGGAGGATTTGTTTTAAAAATAAAAGAAGAAGGAGAAGGGGATTAAGAGGGTAGGCGTTTGGAGGCCCACCTCATATTTTTCATCTCTTTGATGTGTTTCTTCTCTTGGAGCTTTTTCTTCTTCTAATCTTCTAGGATTTTAAGCCTTTGCACTTGGATACTTGTGTGTTTATGCAAGTGTACGTAGTTGTCTCTCTTTTTGAGGGATGATCTCTCTTTTATAGAGGAAAGAGGGGAGAGGGCAATTTAATAACTACTCTCTCAACTGGGTGGGGGAGTGAGGGATTACTGCCATCTCCCCCTTGGATAAAACGTGGCCAGAGAGGAAAATTGTTGGTTCCCTGTCTGAAATTCTCCTTTTACTTAAGAGAGTAGTGGGTGTTATACCCCTACAAATATGCCGTGTGTCAATGGATGAGGATTCCAATGTAATCCTCTGAGGTTGGGGTCTCTTTTTGAGACCTTTGAAAGACTTGATAAGTCTAAAGAGGCCACTTGGCGGCTTTTAATTGTCTTATCTTTAGCAGGGTTAATTCCTTACTACTAACTACTAGAGGCCAGGTGGTTGCCTATGGTTGGGTATAATCTGTGAAGTAAGGGTTAGCCCATTGCTGTTAGAATTTTATGTGAGGCAGCAAGGATTAACCCTTTTTTGCTGCCAGAGGCTAGGTGTTGGCCTCTGAATGAGTCTATTTAAAGCAGCAAGTCAAACCTTGCTATTGCCAGAGGCCAGATGTTGGCCTCTGGTTGGGTTTAAACTTGGCAACAAGGGTTCACCCCCCGGTTCCTCTACCAGGTGCCAAGTGGTGGCCTCTGGTTGGCTTTTTGTTTAAGACAAAGGTAACCCCTTTCTACTGCCAGAGGCCAAGTGTTAGCCTCTGATGGGTTTAAACTTGGCAGTTACTCCTTGTTGCTGCTGCCAGGGCTCAGTGGTGGCCTCTGGTTGGCTTTTGTTGCCACCAAAGGCTAGGTGTTGGACTATGATTTGCCTTTTTTATTTAAAAAGCAAGGGTTAACCCCCCCCTCCTGCTGCAAGAGGCCAGGTGTTGGCATCAGTTAGCTTTGAGCTTGACAACAAGGATTTACCCCTTACTGTTGTTGCTGCTAGAGGCCAGGTGTTGGCCTCTGGTTGAGTTTAACTTTGGGCAGCAATTATCCCTGTTGTTGCGGACACATGGTGGCTTTCTATTGATTATAATTTGGGCAGCAGTGTTTGCAGAGGGCCACATAGTGGCATCCTATTGATTTTATATTCTCAACAAGGGTTAATATGCCATTGTTGCGAGAATCCACGCGGTGGATTATTATTGGTTTCTAGTTTTGGAAGTAAAGGTTGATCCCTTGTTGTTGCTAGTAAGGATTAAAAATACAGTTTGGGAGATGTATTGGTTTCAACTTAAATTTATATGTATCGGTGTTGGATGATACGTATAATTTTTCTTTAAAAAAATTACAAAAATCAAATGAGTTATATGAACCAAATATAAAGTCATGGGAAGCAACTCAAAGACAGTAGCAAACACACTATTTTGAAAATCGGAACGGATTGGCCGGTTGAACTGGTGGAACCAGGAACTGGCCAGGTCTACGGTTCTCAAAATCTTCATAACCGGCAATAATTAAAAACCGGCCAAAATCAGTATAACCGGAATAACCCTTCCAGCCGAACCGGTAACCATCGGAACCGATAACTGATTCCAATTACCGGTTGGTTCTGTGCGAACACTCTAAACTATTTTTCAGCCTTCAGGCTATATTTCCGACCATAATGGCCGGGAAAAAAATTAAAAATTAAATGAAAAGGAGCTTCTTGGCGATGAGCTTCATCAACTCGTCTTCCTGTATACACTCTTCATCTTCACCAACACTCCATCAACTTGACTAACATCTGAGGCAAAGTGTCTCTTAACTCCTTCAGGTAGGTCGACCACAATGAATAGAAATCAGGAAGAGAAGGGTGTTGCAGGGGTGGTGACCATGATAACGCTCACCCACGCGCATCGAAGAGTTGGAGCTTCAAAATCCATGGTGGTTTCTCGGAGAAAAGAGGTGCTGTCTTGGAAGATGGTTAAGTTAAGGTTTGTCGGGCTCACCCACTTAAGGAGGGAAGAGGAAAGGTAAAACAATAATGACTTTTTGGGCTCATAACATAATAAGAGAAAAAAAATGTCAAACAAGGCATATATATATATATATTGGGAATGTTAACCTAGTCAACACATGTCCTTTCACGCAATTGAGTGGTTGAAGATGGTTGAAACTAGAAACATTCAAAGTCTCATTTCTTGGTGTTATCGGTTGAACCGATAGGTCAAACCGGGAACCGGACACCTAACCAATTCGACAGCCGATCCGGTTATGAAAACATTAAGCAAACATAATTACAATTACACAATGAATTAAAACATAAATAACCAATAAATGATACGTATGGCCTATTTTGTATTAGTATAAATATTGTATAGGGGGCTACCGAAACCTAGACGTATTGCCCGTTTTATATTGGTTTCGACAATTGTTATTTCCATGGATGCTATCATGCTAGAGTCCGTCTTTTGGCCTTTGGTTGGTTTAATTCAGGCAACAAAGGTTAACCCTCCTCCCATTTGACTTATCTTCATAGCTAGGGTTTACCCCCTACTGCTCTAGGCCACGTGGCTCCACCTAGTTAGTTAGGGCTTCGCAACAAGGGTTGATCCTTGCTCGATAAGTAATTTCCTTGTAGTGATATATGGTTTTTTTGACATAATATTGTTGTGAGATAATTATTTTATCGTACTGTTTTTCCTGGGTTTGATTTATGTGTTGCATAACAAGTCATTCCCAACTTATTTTCTTCCTCTTCCAGCAATAAACCGAAGAAAACATATCTATCAAGGTTTTTAATTGCACTTCTTAGTTATGGAGGGGTCCCAAAGGAATACTTTATGGATGTCCTTACAGATTCTTTGGACAATGCTCAAAAGATTCATTTCAATAAACGTGCAGCGTTAAAAGGTATCTATCAAGTTTATTATTGGTAGGTTGTCATAAATGTTTATTCTGTGGTCATATTGACATTGACTTTTGTTGAGTCTTGGTATCCAAAACATCTATTTTATATTCTGATATTGACTTTCCACTACCTTTCCGGAAACAAGCTATCATTCACATTCTGACATTAAATTTTGTGCTTTGTGCAATTTTATTCCCCATTCAGTTCTTTTTCCCCAAAGTTTGCAACTTCTTTTAATTATCTTACCTCTGACTACTTCACTTGTAGTTGCTCTGAAGTACGGAGGAATGGATGATTTTCTCTTGCCAAGAATGATTTTATGTCGAATTCCTCTTGATTAACCATATTTGCAATGTCTTTTGTCTGTGCTATTGATAGAAGAAAGGAAAGGGCTCAAGGGAGGAAAGATTCCTGTCAGTGAGTGCTATTATCTAATGGGGACAGCTGATCCAACTGGGTTGCTAAGTAGCGACGAAGTTTGTATTATCCTGTATGTATTTCTAATCCTACAGCCATATTTGTTCTTTTTACTATGGGCCATTTCTATTAACGGAAACAGTTTAAGAATATTAAAAATTAAGACAAGTATAGAGGATAAATACCTAGAAACTCCTTTTTCCAATAGTGTATTATCATTGTGATCATTTCTCATACCATTAGTAAGATTACTTAGATAGGATACTGATATAAGAGAATGCATTATTTTAAAAAAAAAGCTACATACTAATTAATTTTGACAAAGATGTATCATCCAGCTCAGAAGATTGTGGAATGCCCAAATACAGGTAACGGGTATGGACACCTAGAAATGGTTCAATGTATTGATATGGGTGTCCCATCCTGCATGTTGAATCTTGATACCAAGATTTTACTAATTTTTTTAAAGTTTCATTTTCTACTCTTTATGCCATGCTAAATTTAATGGAATTTATTAAATTTGCAAATCTTTTGGTAAGATTTATAACAAGTATTATATATATATATATATATATATATATATTAATATCATTATAATCAGTGCCTTATCCCAACTGTTAGGCAACTCAAATCTATCAAAAGCCATTTTTCTTTCGAAGCTTATGCCCTCAAAGTTTTCCTCAGTATTATAACAATCAGTATTATTATAGTAAAAAAGAAAATCGTGTTGAAGTAATCATGCAATCTCTAATATCTGGATCATGAGCAATCATTAGCGGCTTGGCCTAACTTTGCTTCAGCTATTGCTTTACAGTACTTTGTTGGTTGGTGTAGGGTGAATCTATCTTATACCAATCATTTAATTTACAGCATAATATTTTTCTTTCGTAGAGGGATTTTTAGAACTTGACACTACACATTGACAATATATTCAATGGGACAAGTCACTCATTTGCTCTTGTTATACAATGTATTTCATTAAAAGAAAACTAAATTTTTGAATTTTTAGTTTAATCTCTACATGGAGTTTCAAGGTCAAATATTGAGATAATTGGAGGAAGTAATTGACGATAAGATTGGTTTACAAGTTGAAACTAACTATGCCATACAAAAAGCACACTAGAAATACCACTATAAAAACTGTGATATATAAAAGGAGCATTTGGAATATATATATATATATAGAGAGAGAGAGAGAGAGAGAGATGAGAGAAGCTAATAACTGCTACAATAAACAACCCTTTTCTTAGTAATCTTCTACCAGTTACATGTTTCTTGCTTTGACCACTTTGTGTATAAAAAATTTCCTCCTTTTCCACCTCAGTTCGTCCTATAGACCAAACTACGTGCCACTTCGGATTCTTGTTTGTTGCACTATTTGTAGCTTTTCACCATTTCAAATTGTTGATATTTTCGGAAACAATAATTCTTAATAATACATTTATTGAATACATAAAATATTTCATGATATATATATATATATATAAATATATATGATTTTCTAATATTTGTTTAATGATGTTCTTTTGGGGTACTATTGTCTTTAGACTTGAAAATTATTATTCATTGACTTGCTGTTGAGCTTTGTCATTCTTCAGCTCTAAGCCTTGCGATGTATTATCTATCCAGTGATGCAATTACTGAAGATGGTACATTTCCGTGATTAAAGAGACGTCTAGGACTTATAAATGTCATGATCTGAGTCCTTCCGCGAGACTCTTGTTTCTAGACTCTTAATAGTACCACTTCCTTACTTTCTCTCCTGAATTCGCCAGTATCCTGCTTCACACGGAAATAATTTATCTCTCCTTTTGTTTGCTTTTCAGACTACGGGATTTTGGCATTTGGTACCTAGTGTAGAAGACAGTCTAGATGACGAGGATTAAGGAGTGACAATATATGTCTGGAAGACTGGAACAACTTATGAGTTATTCTGTATATTGTCCTTGATTTTATTTCTCATTAAAATTTAAATGAGGCAGTTGGACCAAGTATATTTCCAACTTGGCTGATGCGCTTCTTACTTTCCTATTTGATTCAGTATTTGTTTTGACCAATTTTTGAACAAAAACTGGTATTTCTGTCCATTGCACCTTCTTTATTATCTCTATCCTTGATTCTATGGAGTGTTTGGATGCAGAACTAGGTCTAGTTAGTCATGCTAGACCTTAAACTCAGTACACTGGCTTTGCACTATTGTTTATATGCTTACGGGTTAGTGGACTAGATCATGCAAGACCCACGTTTCAAGATTGTCTGCTTTCAACCCAGTTAAGCATTGATATGTGAACTAGTTTATGGCACAAATGGCACATGCATCTAAATAATCTAATAGTTTATCCAACAAGGTTATATAATTCTTAGTAAAATCTCTAACTAACATATTAGCATCAATGAATAAATTTATATAATTTTATGGGTTCTTTAGTATGTATGTGAACATGATTAAGATTGTGCAAGTACAAGACAGTTGCAAATAGATCTGTTGTGTACATTTATTTATCTGTCTAACAATGCGCAGTGATAATGGGCAAATTACGGGAAAGGTATTAGTGTACAAGCATCCGGGTCTGCACTTTGGAGACATACATGTTTTAACTGCAACCTATGTCAAGGAGATGGAGAACATTGTTGGCAACGCTAAATATGCTATTTTCTTTCCTACTAAAGGTCCACGATCATTAGCAGATGAAATAGCAAATAGTGATTTTGATGGAGACATGTATTGGGTTTCCCAAAACCCTCAGGTTGGTATTCATGGTCCATTAATTTTTGTATTCTAGTAATTAAGTTTTACATTAAAAGTAATCTAGTGCCTGGATTTGCCATTATGATTATTTGTTTCATGAAATTTTCACTCTGTAATGCATCTAAATATAAAAAAGGTACATGTTTTCCTCACTTAAATTAGTTATCTGTGTCGTTTCACGTTGTGAATATATGTTCCTTCAAATATCATTTGATTATTATTTGTTCCTTAGAATAAATTTTCTCACATAAATTAGTTATTTGTGTCGTTTCACGTTGTGAATATATGTTCCTTAAAATATTATTTATTCCTTAGAATATTTTTCCTCACATAAATTAGTTATCTATGTCGTTTCACGCTGTGAATATATGTTCCTTAAAATATTATTAGTTCCTTAGACTATATTTCTTCACATAAATTAGATATCTGTGTCTTTTCACGTTCTGAATATACGATGTCAAGGAGATGGAGAACATTGTTGGCAATGCTAAATATGCTATTTTCTTTCCTCTTAAAGGTCCATGATCATTAGCAGATGAAATAGCACATAGTGTTTTTGATGGAGACATGTATTGGGTTTTCCCAAAATCCTCAGATTGGTATTCGTGGTCCATTAATTTGTATTCTAGTAATTAAGTTACTTAAGTTTTCTTATCTAGGGAATGCTTTTGAATGGATCTATCTTTTATGTGAATTTCATTATTGAAACATATCTTACATAGAAAATAGGGCATGCACAGTTTGGTATATAATAACACACTTGTATTTTGAATCATAACCATATAATTATTGTCCCAACTATTTGGGGCCGGCTACACAAATCCTGGCCGCTTATGCCATTCTAGCTAGGGCCATATCCTTCATTTTATCTTTTGTAGCCTTCGACCTGCACCTGTGCTCTCCTCTTCACAGGTATTTTCGACGGATTGCACATGAATAGTTATTTCGATACCTATGATATATCATGTTTGTACATGGAAATGCTAAGTTTATATTCGACTTCCTAGTTTCTTTTTAGAAGTGAAATGTTACATTTGTTCAGCATTGACCTCTATGTTATATACTCTTTCAGATATTGAATTGTTTCCAAGCAAGTATACCATGGAAACGGACTTATTCAGCAAATAATATTTGCAATCGAAAGCCAACTGAATTTTCGGATGAGGAATTGGAGAATGAGCTTTTTGAGCAATTCTTAACAACTAGGTTTCAGCCAAGGTATGCACTCTCACCATGGATCTCTAGAAATTTTTGATTAATTAACTTGAAGTTTGGTTTAATAGAGAAATGTTTTGAAGTTACGCGACTAATGAAGAATGCAGCTCTAGATTGAGTTAGCCTTATACTATGTTTACAGATCAGCATGGTCAATGTAAGTTTAAAGTTGTTCATATATGCCTGCAAAGCTCCCAATACTTAAGTGAGTGAGCCTTGTACAGAGATATTGGACTTTGAGACTATATAAATTATATCTTATAGTTGGTTGGAGGGTTACACATGCCAAGAAGCATGAATGACATGAGAGCTGCTCTAGCTAGAGACATATAGAGATTGTTTTTACTTTGAGAATTCTCTTAAGATCTTGGGCTTATTACATTTTACTATTATACAATCCATATATATATATATATATCCTGAAAAGTTTCCAATAGTAATTATTTGAAACTGAACATACAAATTTTTTTTCTTTAGTTTTCCTGATGTAAGACATGTCTAGTAATTCAGGAACACATGTGGGGTTTCTACGTTTAGATTATAAACAGGTTTTGTGGGGTTCGTAGGGTTCGAGTAGGGATTAGGAACTAGGCTAAGGGTTATCTATAGGACAACAAGGTTTAGTTCCACAGTGAAGTGGAGAATATGGGGAAAGGAGTGAAGGGGAAGATAAGGGCTGAGTTGCAAGCCATGAAAAAGATTAAGTGGAATTTCCCATGAACCCAACCACTGTGATTGGAATCTAACCAACCATGAGGAAATGGAGGAGTCACACCACTGTTACAGCACACAAAGGTAGCAAAAAGATAAATTCTTTATTGAGTTCAAAAGGCTGATTTCCACAGGTATATGTTGATTAGAAAAAGGGGGGCTCTCCTGTTTCTTATTGAAAACAAAAACCAATTGAAACTTTCAATTTTGAATAGTTCCTAAGACTTTGACTTGGACTAGAACTCAAAAAACAGAAACTCCACTACTAAGAAATAGAGGCTTTCAGAGGTGTAAAAATAGAAACTCCGCCACTAGGAACTAGAAACTTCAGCACAATAGATACTCCTGAGCTGCCACAAACCCAAGATAGAAACTCTACTGAAATATATAAAATCCTGCAACTTTTAAAAAAGCAACCCCGTAGGATGCACATGGACCCATCCTAGGGATCTTGTTTTGGTTGTCTTAGGCCTTTCTTCCTAGGCCTGGCCGGTGGCCGTGGGTCTTTACTCTTTAGGCACTGCTAGCCGACAACATCAATTTTGTTGTTTATCAAAGTTTAATCTCTAAGAATGCCATGTTGTACCTAAAAGCAAGGTTCTAAATGTCGATATTGCTCGACATGTCGAGCCGCGGGAAAAAGATATATCGTTTATCAGTGATTTTTGAAAAAAAAATGGAGCAAATCATGTAATTTTGCAGTGGAACTTCGGAAAATGTTAAAATAGATATTAATACACATTTGAGAATAAAAACATTTATAAAACAATAATGCATATAAGAAATGCAATGGGAAGGGGGCAAAGATGCACATTGACGACACAATGTATGATTGATTCTTTTTCCTAAATCATAACTAATTTACATAAAATGTTTCATTCATTCCTCAATCAATCATAAATTTATAATTCATAAGATTCATAACAATACAAACATACATAATAATAATCTAACCCACTCCAAGAATTACAATCAAAACCAAAAGGAGTTACACAAAGGCTCGACTGCCACCAGCACTAGCAAATGAGGTTGTACACCTCTATACCCATATGGATGTGACTCACACACAAAAATATATCCATATGGATATTGGCCCTCTCGTTGTGCAGAACTATGTTCCTGAGAGTACAATTGTTACTAACGCTGCCAGATAAGTTTGTACCCCCCATACTCATATTCATACAACACATACCCAAAAATATATCCATATGAATTTCTAGAATTTAGTTTTGGGAGTATTTTAAATGGAGGGTACCCATAATATGCTTAATTTTTTTTGTAAAGCTTGAATGTAAAGTCTTTTTCTGCTGAACTGTTAGTTGACTTTTTTATCTTTATAGATAAAAATATTTTTAAAGACTAAAATATGATACTTTTTTCATCAGACTTAGGCTTTAGTAATGTTTTGATATGGTAGATATTTTTTAAACAACATGTAGATGTGTCGCTGATAAGCGATATCAATAAATATCTTCGATATATCGCCGATATTGTTTGTTTTTGAACCATAGTTTTAATAATGTTTTGATGTGGTGGAATTTATGAAATTTTAAGATTTGAGAAATACTCTAGCATTTATTTGAAGTCAAAATTTTGACATAATCCCTAAAAGGCGCTAAAAAAGGGATCATGTTCTTGAACTAGAAGTTGTCTTTTTATTCTTTAGGAATTTGGATCTAAGAGAATTTTATTGAATTCAAATTGGATGTAATCTAAAACCATTTACTTAAACGATATTTAATGTAAATATGTTGCAAACAAAATTTGGCTCTGTTTATAGCTTAAAAACCAGCATTCCCAAGAATATCATAAAATATTGCACGATATCGTTGATATTGTGTGATAATGTGTAAAATTTATAATACCCCATGCAAATATGTCGGGGTGGCGCAAAATCGACATATATCGTCGACATTTCATTCAATGTCCCTATCCTATAAAACATATATCGAAAATATCGAGCGATATCCAAGATTTTGTAAGAAAAAAAATACATATAAAAGATATTTTGTACCCTGCGATATCTAGGATATACCGGAAATATAGAGGATATTTCAAACCACGCCTAGATTTCAAATCTCATTCTTCGGTCCCCTGAGTTGAAGCTTTAACTTCTAACTATCAAGTGCGATGGTATTGGAGGTGTCTATTGACATGTGACCATGATTTAAATGTTGTAAGAATCGAACTCAACGGGGTTAGAAAGCATTACATTCCTTGTTTGAAGAACCTTATAAGCTTTTTTGTACAGAGTAACACTATAAGCAGTCACAGACATTTATAGGTAACCACTGATTAAAAAATAGTTGTTGTAACCCGACTGATGCTAGAAAGATGATGAGAACTCTCCTTGACGGCCTCAAGATCGCCTCAAGATCTGCCAGTGCATTGGCGTGAATCAGGTGGATATTAAATCAGACTCAAAAACTTTGGTGGACTCTTGGAATGGTAGATCCAAGCACTCTTGGAATTCTTGGTATTGAAATAAGCAGATCAACAGTAAGATAGATATTTGCAGTTCTTTTTGTCATATGACTCATATCTTTAGAGAAGCTAATATTTTTTGGCCAACCACGGGTGTGATGTTAATAATTCTAGCATTATCCTTGCGGATCTTGATAGTCCCAATAAGCTCAGATCTCTCTCATCATTGTGGATGAAATAGGAATAGGTTATGTTAGAATTTTCAATGACTTGAATCTTTTGTAAGGGTAAGATTTATGTCCCCCCTTTGTTTTTATCTATAAACTGCAGGTCTTGATTGTACCAATAAGCTCAGATCTCTCATCATTATGGATAAAATAAGAATAGGTTCTTTTAGAATTTTCAATGATTTGAATCTTTTGTAAGGGTAAGGTTTATATCCCCCCTTTATTTTTATCAATAAAACTGTAGGGGTCTGCCAAACCCCACACACCCACTGAGTGGATTTTCCAAAAAAAAAAGATTTTTTTTTAAATTATTTTTTTCATCTTCTTTCTAATACTGTGTACCTCCTGGCTCCAGGGTTTTCACTTTTTTTTCTGATAAAGTATGTTAACCTAAAGGCATATTAGATAAACGTCGATAGTTTTTAAAACTTGTATAGCATATGATTGGAAAAAAATTTCAGGATGGGCTATTCAGTGAAGAAGTCTTAGATGGTCCTCCATTTTTAAGTCATGTGGAGTCCTAACATGGCCAATCCAGACTATCCATCTGACAGCCAACATTCATGATTGACACATGCACTGTGCCCTTGTTTATGTCAGCCCATTCCCTACCTTATATTGGACTTTTCTCTTACAATTGATTGATGCCATGAATTTTTCTTTCTTATTTCTAATAAAAATGGTGAGGAAAAGGACCTCTTTTGCCCCGTGGCATGTGTTATTCAGCAGAAAATTTCCCTTATAGGTGAGGCTAAGATGGAAAAACTTTTGAACTCCTTTTGGACCACCATCTAAGCTGTCATGTGTAAGAAAACCACCCTATCAAAACTTGTTGGTTGGACAGGCCCATACAGGACACCCGGGTCTGTTTTAAATAGTTGCATAGAATTCAAAATTAGACATTATCTACAATGCCATTCATTACTATTTTGCACTTGTATTGTCTTGTGGTTCTATGATACTGATAATTGGAGTGATATCTGTACTCTTCCAGTGAGACTATTGGTGTGGCAGCTGATAGCTGGTTGGCATATATGGATAGACTATTAGCATTAGGAGATCAATACGCTAGTGAAAAAGATTGTGTGAAGGAAAAGATGCTTCGGTTGATCGATATATACTATGATGCTTTAGATGCACCAAAAACTGGAATGAAGGTTAGTTGCTTAACTTGTCCCCGATATGTTGAATTTCCGAAGTCTGTTCGGGTAAATAAGCTTATAGTCCACGTTTAGGTTGTAAATTTATGTATTTTGATGTGCATTACAGATTCTGATAATTATCTTACAGTTACTTGCAAAATTACTGTAAATTAACTCCCCTATATGTAAGTTTGCAAACAGGCAGGGGAGGAGAAGTTGTGAGGTATTGGTGGAAATGAAGTATCTTTTGCAATAATGTGTATGCATATCTCATTACATACAGGATATTATCTTATTAGATTAGGATCAATTAGGATTATTCAATATTATGAGTAGGTTACCTTTGTATTTTGTTAGTTTCTATATAAACCCTTATCTATAAAGTTCAATTTTTCTGCATGGAATCTAAGCTGACTGTCTAATTCTTGTTCTACAATCTACCGGGCCTGATTTGTTCGTGTTAATTTTTTGTTTCTTTTAGTTTTATCTAATGTTTTATTGAGTTTCACTCTATTTCCACTCTTTTTTAGGATTAGTCCTCTCATGGCAGCCTCACGTGCTCGTAAGCTCACGCTTGTAACTAAGGAAGCCCTTTGTTGCAAGAAAGTTATATACATGATGGGATGTCGCTTTCAAGGAAGCTCGCTGCTATCATGTCCCATTTAGTGGTCAAAAGAGATATGTATGTGTGACATGATGGGATAGACCTGTGTCTATAGCAATAGGGTGTAGAACTTCAGCAAGTATCATTGGATTGGAACCTAAGGCGCCTACTTCTCCACACATGTCTTATCTAAGGAAAAGTCTAATGTATGATTGCCATACAAATAAAATGGAAGTGAGGAGCCCATATCTCATTTCTCGCTTCTCGTTTCTTAAGACTTCCACTTATCTCTTTTGCTTTGCTTCTCACTCTGGTAACATTGTCCAAGACTTCGTTTGTGTGTGAAGGTCTACTGGGCTCGAATGTCAACAGATCTGTTGTCACCACCTGTTATCTCCTTGTTGGAAGCCACAGTGTGAAGACTTGTTTGTAAACATCCAGGGGACCTGCTTCTTCGTCATAAAACCATTAAGAAACTTTTTTCTCATTTATTTTGTTCTTAGTACACAAAAAGAAAGTTTGGTCGATCTGTGGGCAACATATCTATTTCAGCTACTTGCTATCTAGCTGAAATTCACCATGTGAAAATCTGGTTGACCCATTGTTGCCTCATTTGAAAGCCGTTGATAAAACCCTTGTCATCTACCATGTCAAGCTCACGAATATTGTTCAACCTCCGCAAGCTTGAGAGGCAGTGTTGTAGAAAACGGAGCAATAGGGGAATAAGTATCATTGTGCTATTGTATGAGATACACAAAATCATTACTAAGTGTATCTCATCACAATTAGGATAATATTCAATTAGATTAGAGCTTTTAGATTAGGATCAATTAGGATTTTTCTAGATTATGAGTAGATTACCTTTTTATCGGGTTGAATAAAAAATTCGATTGACCATTTGGTACTAATTCACCTGTCATTACTTCATCAAGATCATGGATACAAGCAATGTTGTCACTTACTTGAAGTATTGGACTGGTATTCACAATTTGGATTTTGTTAGTATCTATATCTATCCTGTTATGATTGTTGTAGATAGTTAATTAAGTTGTTAACATAGTTCAGGTCTTCTAAATGAGACACTTTATACTTGGTTTGGGAACACAATATATGTTCGAAGAGAGTGAAAAAAAACTCTTAACTTTTTTCTTGTTCTTCTTGGTTAGGGCCTTATCGCAATTCATTGGAGTTGGTAACATGAATTCTATTCCGCCATTCTACTCTGGCTAGAGTCATTTCTTAGGTTAAAGTGTGTGTTACCAATTTTTTTCTCAGTATCTCCATCCACGTCCTTTCTGGCCTTCCCCTTGCCCTTTTTGATCCTTCAACTTGCACCAAGTCTCTCATTCTCACATTTACTATAATTGGTGTTCGTTAAACATGTCCAAACTATGTGAATTGGTTCTTCCTTATTTTATCACGTATTGAAGCTACGCCTAGATTTTCTCAAATGTGATTTTTTAAATCTTATCTATTCTAGTTTTTCCACGCATCAATCTCTACCTCCTCATCTTTGCCAACATTTTGCTCCATAAAGCATAACTGGTTTTATTATTGTCTTATAAATTTTTCTTCAAGTATGTTCAAATCATAATTACCACAACGAGAAGCGAAAATGAGAAGCAAATCGAAAACTAGAAGCGGGAAGCCAGGCTAAAACAATTCTTAGGAAGTGAGAAGCAATAAATGAGATATAGGCGCCTGATTCTCATTATATTAGTACGGGCAACCATACTTTAATTTTACCTTACATAATATATTTGTGGAGAAGACGTAGGTGCCTTAGGTTTCAATCCAATAATCTTGCTTAGGGTCTATACCATAAGTTGTAGACTCAGGTATATCTCATCACTTCCCACATGCATATTCCCCTTTGACCACTCAATGAGATATGATGGAAGCAAGCTTCCTAGGAAGCGAGTCTGGGAACGAGAAAACCACACTGTACATAGCTTCCCTGCAACTATGGTTCGGATGCATTGGTTACAATAAAAGAAAAACTCTCCAATCTAAGAAAATAATAAGGTACACCTTGTCCATCTTAATTGTTCAGCCTAGACTTTCATCACGAGTATAATCATATCATCACCTTAGGATGAGAATTATTTGACAATGAGAGAAAGTAAGTGTACGTAAGACTTGAGAGTCATGCTCACTCGAAGTGAATCTCAGTTATGCGATTTAATTTCTGCATTTCTTGAAGCAAGTTGAAGAGCTTATTTTTGTTCATATAATGCACAAGTAGACGATAAATATGGTGAGGAAACTGCAACAGAGCAAGCAGAGATCTCGTATAAATCTCCTCATGAAGATAACCACTAATAGATGCAATCTTCATGCGACATGGGAAAACTCTAATTGACAATGTGCACAATGATTATGTCACATAGTTGCTAGTTGATGTATGATGATCCTACAATATTAAGATTAAAAAAATATAAAATTTTCGATCACTGTCGAAGTATACGTTTTTTAGAGCAAACCTAGAAAAAATCCTCCTACAAGGTGCTAATCAAAGAAACCCGAAAGTTCACAATGGAACTCAAAGAAAAGCCAAAGGCAAATTCTGATTCCATAATTCTAAAGTTCCTTAAACATGCTCCTATAGCAACTATTTATAATAAAAAGAAATCCTAAAAACTAAGAAGCTAAGCAACTAATCTGAGCCCTACATCTAAAACAACTTAAAACAAAATTTTAAAATACCTAGTATATCCCTAATTTTCATCACTAATTGTACACCTAAAATTAAAACTCAATTTTGACATCCTAAATACTAAAATTTTGAAAATCTTCGTGAAATAGCTGTTGTAGGTCTCAAAAATTCATTTTCAGCGCATCTAACGAATTCTCAATCCGGTATTTGAGTAGAAAGTTATGAATTTTTAAACATTTATTATCAATTTGCAGAATTTGAAAAACAACAACCTCTCTTCCCAGCGTCTGTTTGTTGTGCCTTTATTTGAATTTTATTTCCTGCATCATTCTTCCCTAGTTGTAGCCTAACAAATGAATATTGACGAGGTACAGCAGGGGAGGTATCGGTTTTTTTAGTTTAAGACTTTAAGCAACAAGGAGCAGAAATCCTTCAATATTTTATACATGTGCATGGGCACGAAAAGATTGACTTCCTGCATAGGAGAATGATATGATTCAGGATTAGAAGAGCAACCAGAGAAATCAAAATATCAAGCCAGGGATCTAAAGAGGAAACACCTCAGTAGATGATGGAAGTGAGGACTCAGACTGAAGTAAAATTGTTGACTGTGCGGCAATTAGATGTCTGGGGATGGATGACCCACCCATTTCACACTAAACAATCCCAGCTCTGGTGTCTATACAGCATGAAAGGACATATAAAAAAATATTTCCTTTTCTATTATCTTTTGTAGAACATACACATTTTGTTGTACCACAGCTACTAATTTGTTGCAAGACCTTTATACTCTCTCGGAAGCCGGAACATCTTTACAACAAAAATCTTACTTTCAAGTGATTATTTTTTCCTACACGTGGAATCTATCATATGCAATTCTCTTCTGGGGTCATCAGTAATTATCTCCTTTTTTCTCTTCAAAACAGGTTGAAGTCCCGAATGACTTGAAGGCTGATAAATTTCCGCATTTCATGGAAAGGACAAATTCTTATGTTTCAACTTCTATTTTGGGATTAATTTATGATAAGGTGGTTTCAATTCAAACTGAAAATCCATCATCAGAAGGTAATCTTTGCCCCATTTATGATTGCAGTTGCTTTGATAAGAAAATGAGGTATTCTGACTCGGTCTATGAGATAATTGAGATAGCTTATGCTGGAAATCCAATATGTATACATGGAAGTCAAATTTGAAATTAAGTTCATTTTTCCTCACATAAGCGTCCGATATATATGTATACTTGAAAGTCAAATTTGAAATTAAGTTCATTTTTCCTCACATAAACGTCCGATATTATATTATTTTCTTTCAATAAAAGGAGAAATATTCTTTGATTACATGGTGATTGAATTACCCCTATGCATGAATATTACAAGAGAATCTTAATGAACCTGTTTAACATACTTGTTGCAATGATGGATAGTTATTGTACTGCTATGCTACATAGAAGTGTGGAAACTCTCTTGTTTTGATCATAGTAACAAACTTCTCTGTTCCTTTTTTTTCTCAAAAAGTCCCGAATATTATGTAGTCTTTTATTGAATAATTAATTCACGTGTTCGTGACTTTGGTAAAAAAATGTTATTTTTTCAGAAAGTCGTAAATTTCACTAACGAAACATGAATTATTCATGACTTCTTGAAAAAGTCTCAAATATATTTTTAATAGTTTCCCAAAATCCGACTTGGAAACTATGGTTTTGATGATGAAATTTTTAGATTTTGTGGTTTCACAATGATCACGGGGTTTGATTTGTTAAAACCCCGAATTAATCTTTCCGTTTGATCGAAGCATGACGATAAGAGTTCAATCATGCGGTAGTGATTATTAATGTACACCATACTCCGTACACCCTAGACATGTGTGTGCCATGTTTGAGGGCATAATCACTATTGATTGTGTGGTCCAGAATCCTTGATGGTAGGATTCATAACCCTATAAATAGAGGAGTGGTCCCAACTATCACTTCTTAAAAAATAGTTTAACTTTCCCTTGTGAGAGAAAAAGGCTCCCCATCTAGCAAGAAGAGAAGAGAGTTGACGACCCCTCAAGGAAACAAACCCTTCACAGGAGAAGACTTTAAGTAGTGGAGGAGTCGATTCATTGCCTCCTGGTGCCCAATAATTGGTGAATGCATGAATTGGTTGACTACAATGACAGCATAAGCAATGTCTGGCCTAGAAATGAACAAATAAATAAGTATGCCAACAAGTCATTGGTACCTTCCAACATTTGACGAATGTTTCCTACTAGTTTCACTGAGTTTATGATTAGGGTTTATAGGTGTATCACATGGCTTACAACCCATCATGCTTGTCTCCTCCAGTAGGTCAAGTACATACTTGTGCCAAGAGACAAGTATGCCTTTCTTAGATCTAGCAACTTCAATTCCAAGGAAATACTTTAGAAGACCCAGATCTTTGATCTCAAATTCCTTTGCTAACTTTCCCTTTAGAGATTTTATCTCATCCAAATCATGACTTGTTACAACAATGTCATCCACATAAATTACAACAATGTCATCCACATAAACAATCAAGACAATCACTTTCTGGCACAACCGCTTGAGAAATAATGTGTGGTCTACTTGACTTTGTCTGTAACCATTCTTCACCATAGCATTGTGAAAACGCTCAAACCACACTCTAGGGGACTTTTCAGTCCATACAGAACCTTCTTTAGTTCACATCCCTTCACCTGAGGGCCATTTGAACCCAGGAGGAGGTACCATATACACCTCTTCCTCTAAATCATCATGAATAAATGCATTCTTCACATCAAGCTGAAACAAGGGTCAATCCTTATTGACTGCAAGAGAAATGAGGACTCTCACTAAGTTTATTTTTGCAACTGGAGCAAATGTCTCCTGATAGTCTATGTCGTACGTTTGAGTATACCCCTTTGCAACTAAACAAGATTTGTATCTCTCAACTAAGTCATCCGAGAGGTGTTCTATTGTAAACACCCACCTACATCCAACCAGCCTCTTCCCTTTTGGTAGGTTAACCATATCCCAGGTATTATTTTTTTCGAGTGCACACATCTCTTCTTTCATAGCTTTTTTTTATTCTGGTTGAGAAAGTTCATCTTCTAAACTGCGACGGACAGACATAGAAGACAAAGCCAAGGCAAATGAGCAATACAAAGAAGACAAGGCATGGGAAGATACAAAACTAGAGATAAGATGTTGAGTACATGTTCTAGTGCCTTTCCTAAGGGCAATAGAAATTTTAGACTCTAATGTCAAGACTAGAATGAACAACAATGTTACCTGGATCAGAAGAGGTCTCTTGGTGGGGTTCATGGGATTCGTTCTGCCTTCTCTTATATACCTACAATTCTTTGGCCACAGGTTCATACTCCCCTTAACTACAATCATTGTCAGAGGAGAAAATAGGAATAAGAAAAGAAGATATCTCTGCACTAATGCTCTCCCCCTGAAGAGATGTCTTATTGGCAGAAAAATACGGAGTAGACTCAAAAAATCTGACATCCATAGATATAAAGGACCGACAAGAAGGAGAATGATAGCATTTATACCCCTTCTGATGAGGAACATACCCAAGAAAGATACATCGAAGAGCCTTAGATCAAGCTTTGTGTGAGCAGAATGAGCAATATGCACAAAACAAATACATCCAAAAATCCGTGGGGCCACTGGAAGCAATAGAGTGGAAGGAGATAATAGGGAATCAGGAGTTTTGAACTCCAAAAATTCAGGAAGGCATCCAATTGATTAAGAAAGATGTAGTCAAAACGGCATTAGACCAAAATAGTTTAGGCACATTCATAACAAGCATAAATGAGAGGGTGACTTCTAATAAATGTCTGTTTTTTCGCTCAGCCACATCATTTTGTTGAGGTGTGTCAGCACAAGAAATCTGATGGATGATACCATAAGAATCAAAAAAATGTAGCCAAACTAGCAGATATCTATTCCCCCCATTATCTGAACGAAGGACTTTAATTGAGACGTTAAACTGAGTGGCAATCATTATATGAAAGGAAGGAAAAACAGTGCCAACTTCATCCTTAGATCTCAACATATACACTCAACGAGAAAAATCATCTACAAAAGTAATAAAATACTTAAAACCACATGATGAAGTAACAGGGGATGGTCCCCACACATCAGAATGCATGAGAGAAAATGGTGAATTGCATTTATTACCACTATAGGAATATAAAGTTCAACAATATTTTTCAAATTTGCAAGTTTCAC
This sequence comes from Tetracentron sinense, assembly GCA_015143295.1. Classification (NCBI taxonomy): domain Eukaryota; kingdom Viridiplantae; phylum Streptophyta; class Magnoliopsida; order Trochodendrales; family Trochodendraceae; genus Tetracentron; species Tetracentron sinense. The sequence goes on from CM026565.1 coordinate 34,844,999, forward strand.
ACTGAAAATAAGCACACTAGAAACAGATAAATGCGGAAACTCCTCCATACTACTAATACTCCGAACACCATGGGGTATCTGCTGAATTGATGAAGCAATGTGAGGCAAAGGGTCGAGCAGATATAGTCTTTACTCCTTATGGCCCGTACCAATCGTCATCTTCATTTCCAAGTCCTGAAACACACAATGAGAAGGAAAGAAAGTGACGCTATAGTTCAATGATCTGGTAATATGATTAACGGACAAAAGATTCAAGGTGAATTTAGGAACATGAAGAACAGAGGAAAGAGACAGAAAGGGTGTAACATCAACACTCCCTTTACCTGTAATGGATGATAAAGTATCATCCGCAACTTTAACTTTATGTCTACCAGAATTAATGAAGTAAGATGAAAAAATGAAGACATATCAATCATATGATTAGATGCTCCTGGATCAATGATCCAGGAGCGAGTATGATTGGAAATAGATGCACCGATAGCCGAGGTTGAGGTACCCGAGTAAGGGACTGAGGCGGCACTGGCGATACTCGGTGTCTCCAAATGGGACATAAAACGGCGGAAGACATCGATCTCATCTCGAGACAGGTGAGGGCTATCAGATGGAGGTAGAGTAGTAGATATTGGAGTTGTGGATCTAATAGATTTGCACTCAAATCCCCTCCAGGTCTTCTGTCCCAGTCTCCTCGTCCATCACCAAGACCCTGTAGGGGTGGACGACCATGTAGATCCCAACAGGTATCTTTTGTATGACGTGTGCGCTCACAGTGGTCACATTTAAGTTTGTTCCGATCATCAGTAGAAGGTCCAGAAGATCTAAAATGACCACCTCTTCCACTACCACCACTATTGTCTCCCTGCTGGAATGAGGAGGCTAGTGCAAATCTATCAATAATGGGAGGATGGAGCATAACACTCTGACAATGCTTTTCAGTGTAAGTATGCATAGACCTCATTAGGGGGTGGGACCGGCTCTTTGCCAAGTATTTGAACTCTGACTTGTTCATAGTCCATATTCAGCACTGCAAGTAGCTCAAACACCCGATTTTGTTATACTAATTTTGTATAAGCAGTTGCATCCTTAGGGCTCTTATCATGGAAGGTCTAATAGTGATCTAGCTCTTCCCAAAGACGGCAAAGAGTAGAGTAGTAGGTGAGAATAGACATATCCTCATACTTGAGTTGTGAGATACTCTGACGCAATTCATAAACACGAGTTATATCCCCTATCTCAAAATAGGTTTGTGTCACGACATCCCATATAACTTTTGCGGAAGGAAGAAACAGGTAGACACTACTGATGTCTGACTGTATAGAGTTGAGAAGCCATGACATTACAATTGCATTCTCAGCCTCCCACTTGGTATATGCTGGTTCTGTAGACTTGGGAGTGGAGATAGTACCTTTTAAGTAGCACATCTTCCTCTTACCTTTAACAAACAACAACCTAGATTGAGACTAAGTAAGAAAATTTGTCTCATCTAACTTCATTGTAGTAATCTGGAGGTTTGGTGCATCACTAACACTAACCCTAATACTTCCTCCACCCTATACAGGGACACTAGAGGACTGATTAATCTCAAATTCATCCATCATGAATGTCACAAAACTGTTGTACTCAAATCAACAAGTTAGGGTTCCACAACCCAAAAAAACATCCAAAAATACCTCCACAATAGGTAGAATAGTAAAAAAACACTAAAAAATAGCAACCCAGGAACAACCTAACAGTGTTCGGGATAACAAAAATCCATGGAATACCCCCCACTAGCCATAAACCAATTTTCAAGTAACAAAAAAGGGCCCCAACAGTAAAAAAAACAGCAATTATGAGGGTGAAAAACCCTCCTTGGGCATTCAATACTTCTTCAATCTTCACGAAACTTGTTTCAATCTATCAATATTTATCATATGGATCAAACACAATAGGTTTGAGTCTCCAAAAAAACTTCTAAATCACTTGCACAATCCAAACAACCGGATCTGAATTTTTTTCTAATTTTTGACGAAAACTTAGAAAAAGTACATCTCCAGATCTCAGAAATTTCTAAAAAAAAAAACCATAATTCTCAAAACATCACGATCTATCACATAAAATCAGGAAAAAAATCTTATGCATGACATCATGTTGGTGTCAGCACTCCTCCGAGTTTTTCCTGCTGAGTTGTACTCCCTAGGTCTTTTCTTTGGCTCTGATACCAAGTTGGTTTAGCTTATGAGGTTATTAGGGTTAGAAGTTAAGGTTTGAGACAGAGAGAAAGAAGAAGGAGATTATGTTTAGGAAAAAATAGTAGGAGAGTTTAATGATCTCTCTCACACACTTTATTATTTATATTCTACTAATGATCTACTATTAGTATATGAGAGCTATTAATAATAGATCCATAATACAATATATAAGAGATAACATAAAGACAAGACATATAGGAATAAAGCTCATAAAACCTTATTCAACAGTTGTTGCAGCAGTCAACACGTATTAATAGAGCCCCGTTAATTTGCCTTTGTGTAGAAACATCCTTATTAGGGTTTATTGAGGCTTAAATAAGCCTTAACTTAAGTTAACTTAGTTTCAGACCGAGTTTACTTGGTCATTTTCTATGTAGTTCCATGGCAGAACTGCCTCTTGGAAAAGGCGATTAAAAGAGGTAGTTTCAACTTTGAAGGGTCAAAACGCAGTTTGAAACCAACATTTGCTATTTTTTAGTAAATTTCGATTTTGACATCTTTAGATCCGTTTTGGGTATTGGAAGTCTAGTTGGGTCCAAAAACCTTTATTTAAGAGTTCAGTGTTTGAATCTGTTTCTAGTTTTTGCTATTTTTGAAAACTTACTATTTTTGGTGAGCTTTCTTTTTTGAAGAATCGTGTCAAGCCTAAAGATGGGTCACTACTTTGGACAATTTGTAATAGTAAGGTAGTTGGTTCAGGTATCAAGAAATAAATGTTTCTTTCTGCCCAAAGGTAATGGAATCCTCGAAGTTCTGTTATCTATAACTTACTAGCCTTATATTTGTGGAAGATGTTTAGATCATTGGTAATTCTAGTAAATTACATTGCTCTCAATTGTTGCAAAGTAGTGATCAATCCCAAAGGTGGTTACTATTTTGGGTAGTTTGAAAGGGTAAGGTGGTTGATTCAGGTATCAAGAAATAGAGCTTTCTTTTTACCCAAATGTGATGGAATTCTCAAAGTTTTGGTATCTATAACTTACTAGCATTATATTTGTAAAATACCATTTTGCATGTTGCATTCTCGGCCCAAAGGAACTGTGATTATGCATTGGTCTCTCACTAGAGCCATCAAAGCAATTTTAGAGACTACGTGTAATCCAGCTGATGGCTCCATCACACTTTGATTGTGTCTTGTGTATGACATTAACTCTAGTTCATGCATTATAGTTTGAGTTGCACTGGTGAATTCTGTATGTGAGTGGCTGAGTTGTTTCTGCCAAAGGAGAGTTATATATATATATCACTCATTTTTCTCAAATGATGGCTGGAAATAAACTCCATTTTGTTGAGTGTGAGTGACAATTGACACTTTGAGAAAACCAGGGTGTTCCTCAAAGCTGAGATTTAATGCTCATCCAACTATATTATGATCTTGTTTACCAAAAAAAAAACTTGTGCAGCTAGGAAGAAAGCTGAATTGTCACATGATTGTCTAAGTTTACTCAGATGTCTTGGAAGCGAGTTAAAATGAAAAAAAAAATGGCCTGTCTACACCGAGATGATAATGAAAATTAACCAAATAAATAAGAAATTTTAGATATTTTGATCTTCTGAAGCATTTTTTTTTGTTTTCCCTGAAGGTAGAATGACCATCTCAACTATAATTTCTTCTGAAGCTTAGAAAATGTGATTTTGGAGGGACGATGTTCCAACAGCATGCCACATGGCACTACTAAAATCATCGAAATCTTATTCTTGTTATCTTGTGGATCTGATTGGTGGGTAATTAAACCTTGAGAATCCAAAACTTGTATATGTAACTTAAAAGCAGTCTTATAACGGTTAAATATATAGCCAGAATAATGGTTTGTTGGCCAAGTGAAATGGTCTTCCAATCACATGCTCAAGGTGAAAAGGCCATTGCATCAGCAAGTGATATTTCTCAATGAAAGCCCAAGAGGGAGATTTGAAAACACATACGAATCCACGATTTACTTAGGGAAGTTCTGAATTAGGGTTTTCCACAATTTGGATTAGGACTAGAAAATGTTATTCTCATCCGTTCGGTTGGAATTAGGATTTCATACAAGTCACTGGGTCGCATGCCTTGGTCCTTGCCTCAAAGGGTTTGGGACACCTAAAAAAGGGGTCGAATGCTTATTTGACAATCTTTTGTAACCTTTTATTATGGGAAATGTTTGCAGTCTAGGGTTAGGGGTTGGTATCAGCTCTACGAAAGTGTAGGGGAAATCACAACGCCCACACTATGTAGCGAAATGTGTGATTCACATTGTCCACGTACCTTTTTCAACACCCACTAATTGTGGTTAAGATTCTCACTCCTAAGTTTCACCCATCTGCCATCCAACCTTGGTTAATAAAAAAAAATTAAAAATATATAATATTTAATTTTTTTTTAGTTAAGCTTAATCATAGTTGAAAGGTGTTAAAAGGGATACGGGGATGGAAAATAAACACCTCGGTCAGTGACACGAGGAGGGGCGTCTTGGCTCCCCTTTTCTTGCCATGTGTCCCCTTTTTAACCTTATTTAAATGTGGTTAAGATTCATCCACTCATAGGGTTCACCCATTTGTCCTTGATTTTTAGAAAAATAAATTAAATTAAATTAAAGGTTAAAAAAACTAACCTGAGTTAATGGCACTTGTGCGGCTATGTGAGAGCGAGGAGCAATAGTTTGCTCCTCACCGGTGGAGGGAACTATTGCTCTACAGGGATATAAATGCAAGGTCAGCTAATCACTCCTCTTTTATTGTAGACAGAAGTAGTCAAATCTTGTGTTCTGTATTTTATTCTCTACATATATTCTCTCGTGTGTGTTCGGTTGAGGGATAAATAGGTGGGAGAAAAGAAAGTAAAGTAAAAGAAATGGATTGTGTAATTTCTCTTGCATGTTTGGTTTGAGAAAAAAGTATTAAGAGAAAGTATAAATTTTTTCAAAATTACCCTTGCTCTTGTTAGGAATATAACCATATAAAATGGTAAAAATTGGAATAGTAAAAGTTGTATTACTTTTATTTCATAATTCCTTTATTTTGAAAGAATATGATTTTTTTTTTTTTTTTTGGAACTCGGGGTATCCCCAACCCTTTGTGTCATGACTAATTCCCAAAGGTGCGACTTGAACCCGTAACCCACCACACCAAATAAGTCTGAGTAAACTCGTGCGTGAAAGTACTGAGAGAGAAAACTGCACTGTAGAGAAAAATGAAGTTTCACTTTTCCTCAAAATCCTTCAAACCGAATACTTTCATCTACTTTCGGTTGAAGGGATTGTGAGGGAAAGTAGGTGAAAGTGGGAGAAACTCTCACTTTCACACTGTTTGGTTTGAGGGATCTTGAGGTAAAGCGAAACCTCAACTTTCTTAATAGTGTACCATTTTCTCTCACTTTCATCCATACCTTATTCTACCAAAATACTGGAATTGTGAAAGAAAGTAAAGTAAAAACTTCATAATTCCTAATCTACCCTTTTGTATGATTATATTTCTAAAGAGAGCAATGGTAATTTTGGAAAAATTTATACTATCCTAATATTTTTCCCTTAAACCAAACATACAAGAGAAATTATACAATTCTTTTACTTTACTTCACTTTCTTTTCTCCCACCCATTTACCTCTCAACCGAACACACCCTTAGGGAAATAGTAAATGTACCCAGGGTTCCTATTTTATAACCGAAGGGCAAGTCTTCATTGGTTCACCCCCTAATTTTAAATACTTACCTACTGTGGTTAGTATTCACTCACCCTTAGGGTTAAGCCATCCAGCCATGGCTTTTCAAATAAAAATAACTAAAATCTTGTTTTTAATTTAGTTAAGCTTAACTAGAGTTAAAGGGGTGTTAAAAGGACACGGGGTAAGATATGAAAAGGACCCAGCTGAGCACTGCTCATTCTCTTATGGGTGTAGCTGAACTCTAAGGTTTAAATATCTGAAAATTTCTGGACTTCAATCCGAAAATAATTACTTTATTGCCGGAAATATGCTTCTGAAATATTTTGAAATTTTAACCTTGGAATAAATCAACTTTTTTTTCCAAATTTTCAATGAGTTTTTATTTTAATTTTTTTCACTCGTTTAGAATTTGAACTTACTAAATTATATAGTTTATAATCATTATATTATGTATTATTGCTTATAATATATTTAATAGTTTATAATTAATAAGTATAAATTAGGTATAATTTATAATTAATGAGTATAATATAAGTATAGTTATAATTAATAAGTATATTTCGTAATCATAAGTAAATAAATATATAATAAGTATAACTTTTTTTTATATAAAGTATAGTTTGTAATATAATTTATAGTTAATAAATATAGGGTATTTGTGTTTTAGGAAGGAATTTTTGTAATTTTTATTTATTTATTTTTAAAAATTAAATACAAAATGTTATAGAATATTTTATTTGACTTGAATAAAACCAAAAAAAAATTGGAGAAAAATTGTAAAATTTAGCATTATTTTTTACTTTAAAATTAGTTTGTTACAGCCAAAATTTCTGAGATCTAAAAGTTCAAAATTTTGTCACTGCCGTTTAAAAGAAAAGTAATTGGTTTTTTCAAAAGGATAGTCCTATATTTCAAAATTTACAAAATATTGGCTGAAGTTGTTCGATCCGCAATATCACCATTTCAATTTCAGGGTGCAGTCGAAGTCATGGCGAGTTGGGATCTTTTGTAAAGGCCTCTATAAAGATTCCTTTTAAAATTCAGTAGTTTGTCACACACTTTGTGTGAATTTACTCTGCAGATGAGTATTACTCACTGGGCATAGTCTCTTCAACCCACATGTGATGAGAAATTGAAAGAAAAATCAAAATATGAAAGAATGTTTCAATCTTTCACTTAAAAAAAAAAAAAAAAAATTCTCTTCAATTTCTTACAACATGTTGGCTGAAGAGGGTATGCCCGAGTGTAATAATCGGACAACTGCCAAAGGAAATCCGTTGCCCTTTGTAACTAGGAGGGTGAGGCCCTAACCTTTGGAGGGCTTGAACTAGTTAGGTCTAAGCTCCACTCTCAAGGGTTAGGGTTGGGCAGACCTGAATAATAAAAAAAATTATATCATGTTTTTGTTCAAACTTGATACCGACAATGCAACTCAAAGAACAGAGTTTTAGTATCATTATATGGTTAATATTATTACACCCCTTCAATTGTTACCATTAAATATTAAGCCTACACTACAATGTTAGTATGACAGAATAAGAAGGTTTTAACTCCTTAGGTTATTATAAGTTTTAGGTTATTATATATATATATATATATAATATAAAATAGAGGGTCTAGTTAGGCTGAGTTCTATGCTTACTAAGCTCGATCCTTAAGTAAGAGGGTCTTTCAAAAATAGGGTCAGCTCGGCCCTAAGGCCTTTTAAAGGAATGGAAAACGAACCCGAGGTTACCATGGCCACTTTTTACCAACCATCAACTGTGGTTAGTATTCACTCACCCCCTAGGGTTAAACAATCTAACCATGATTTTTAGAAAAATAAAAAGCAAAATTATTGAGTTTAATTTAATTAAGCTTAACCATGGTTTACGAGGTGTTAAAAGGGACACGGGACACTGCGGTCAGCATAGAAGAGGACCCTGGGTCCTCTCCTCAGGGCTCAAAAAAACTATTTTGCTGGCTCTGGAAGGCCAGGTAGGGCTTGCTCCTCATCAAAGGAATCAGATTATAGCCAATTGCTTGTGACACGTCCAGATCATTTTGGTAGGTGTCTGAAATGCACTAAGCAAGTGGATACGTGTCTTACGCAGGATGACAAAAGGCAGAGTTGGGTAACCAATATGCAATACCAAGCGTCATACTGACGAGCGAGGTCGGGTCTCTCTCCGTCATCTACTAACCGGAGTAGGTATGTTGGGACCCACATTAAACCGCGCACTCGTGCCTTTTGGTGAAAGTGAAACCCTTTGTTCTTTACCGGTGGAGGGTGGTGGTCTCTATCTTACGCCTAAAAGTGGGAGGAATTAAGTTTACCAACACCAACAATGTGAAAACATGCAACGTCAGTGTAACATGGCTGGGACGTTGCTACTGAAAGTCTGATATGTATGGGCCATGATTTTGACTTCACCAAACATATAAGACATGTGGCGATAAGTGTGTGAGAATAAGGGGAGAGATATCAAATGGGGAGAAGTCAAAATCATGGGGAGCAAAATAAAATGACTTCTCCCCGTTTTTTAAGCCAACTGTCGCACAATGGATGGAACCCCGAGAGGGGTTTTTGGCTTCGCCAGAGACAATCCCAGGCCCAGTTAATCAGAGTTTTATATGGGTCCCAAAACATAAAAATCAACCCTTTTTTGACTTTCGCCTCCGCCTACCCTGTCTGAAGACTTCTTTCTTGACCATTCACCATATTTTTCGTCCCATCCAGAAGATCCAAATTCCGATGGTCCCACCTGGTTAGGTCTCTAGGTGGGGCCATTTAGGTTTGAACACTATCTTTTTGGGTAGGTAAGCTTCTTGCAATTATTTTCTAATTTTTTTAAATTACAAAAAAAAAAATTAGAAAAAAAATGATATATATATATATGTATGTTTTCTCTTTTCTTTTCTTTTTTTATTAAAGATGATGTGTGTATGTGTGTATAAGGGGAGGGGAGGGGGGAGAGTGGTGCTTGCCCCATTGGTGTGTGTATAAGGGAACCAAATCGTCTGTGGTTTTGGTTAAAATCTATTCCGACGATTTGATCCTAACCTTCCAACATTGAAAATTTTAGGAAAGAATACAGACGATTTGCTTTTGTGCATAAACACATGTTAGGTCTGGGTTTCAATCTGGTGAGGGAGTGTGGTTGATTTCTTCACTCTTCAAAGTAGATACTAACCTTGCTAATCAGCCGGTGTAAGAAAATGATATATATATATATAGAGAGAGAGAGAGAGAGAGACTTTAACGGCAACTAGAAGCTTGGGTTGAAAAGATAATCCGAACTCTCCAAAATATGCTTTATTAAATGGATAATTTTTTAAACAGTTTAAATATCAAGTTTAAATATCAAGCAGAACTTTGCATCATGCAGAACTCCATTTTTACACTATATGAGGGCAAAAGTATAATTATTGAAATGGGTAATTTTTTAAAAGGATAATGCTAGCTAGCATCACTTTCTTTCAAGATTCATTCTTTTTTTTATTGGATATAGTGTTATTGTAAAATACGTGTCTTTCTCTTAATAGAAAACAATAACATATGTCATTCCCTTGAAGAAAGTGAGTTTCAAAGAAAGATGAGCTTCTTTTTTATTTGGAAGACAAGCTAAGATTAGGCTGACCGGCCCCTACTAGAGAAACATAGGCAGAATTCGATCCCATGTCCCTGGTGATGCCAAATGACTTTACCAACTAAGGTAGGCAATAAAAGAAAGAGGAGTTAGCATTGCTCTTTTGAAAATTATAATGTAAAAGACATATCTTTATGTAATTCTCAAAATACCTTGTGAAGACATATTTTAGGAAGTTTTTTTTTCGGTGCGGTTATCATTTTACTATGTTAGTCTGTTAGTACGGTTAGATGTTAGCTAGGTAGTGGAGCTCTTGCTTGGATCCCCAGACCTTCCTCATTTGAGTTATATATATATATATATATATATATATATATGGATAAAGTTTCTGAGACCCCCTTAGGGTCGAGAAGAGCATGGTCTCGACCCTAATGGGGTCTCAGTAGCATAATCCTATATATATATATATATATATATATATATATGGAAAATGCTAGTGAGACTCCAAAGGGTCGAGACCACACCGAGACCGTGCATGTGATGCATGGATCTCAAATTTTCAAAAACGGATTTAATAAAATTTTGAGATCTGTGCATCACAAGCACGGTCTCGGTGTGGTCTAGACCATTTGTGGTCTTAGTAGTAAAATCCATATATATATATAGGGAGAGGTACTAATGAGTCATGCTCGTTGAAACTTGTAATGAGTGGTCCTTCTAGAAAGATGACATGTGGCTTTCTCTTATCATTTTACTACGTTAGTCCGTTAGTACGGTTAGATGTTAGCTGGCAGTGGAGCTCTTGTTCAAAAGAAGGAAGTTATGGCTTGTGCGTAGGGGCGGAGCTAGGAATTTATTGTACGGGGGGCACATTCGGTTTTGAAAAAAAAAATTGACGACTAAGTTTGTAGGTCATTTCATCCATATATTGTATAGATACCCTCAACGGATTGTTTATCCTTATTTATGGGAGAAGTTGTCCTATCCTACACATGTTGTTTCTACTTGTTTACGGGAGCAGTTATCCACTTGTTCAATGAATATTCCCTATTAATAATCAACAAAATAGTTAAAAGATTTTTTGTTTTTGAAAATTCAATATGACAACTACCCCATGACCAGAACGCTTTTAACTCTAATTAACAATTTTAACGTTTTAGAATTAAATTTTTTCTTATAAAATCCAAGGTTAGGTGGTTGAAACCTAAGAGTTAGTGAATCTTAATCATAATCAAGAGGTATTAAAAGGGACATGTGTTGACATGTGGGTCGTAATTGACTTCAAGGAGTCTAGTTATAGCAGTAGAGGATTCTAAATCCATAGTAAAAACTATATTTAAAAAAAAAAATCAAAAGCCGAGGGCACCACCTGAGATCAAATCATAGCCAATCACGATTAAACTCGGGGAGAGTTCAATCGCACCCACAGGCCAATACATGTCTCTTTTAACCCCTATTAACTATGGTTAAGATTTACTAACCCTTGAGGTTCACTAATATAACCTTAGTTTTTAGAAAGAAAAATATATATTAAACTCTAGTTAAGGATTTTTAATCCTGAAAGTTAATATTTTTTAAAAGAATTAAAGTTATATTGTCAAACCCCAAAGGTTAGTGAATCTTAACCACAATTAATTGGGGTTAAAAGGGACACATGTTAACCCTTGGGTGCGACCCGAGTTCAATTGCAATTGGTTGTGATTAGATCTCCATCCACCCTCCATGCCCATGCCCATGCTCATGCTCATGCTCATGCTCATGCTCATGCAATGCTATATACACATTACATATAAAAATCAAAATCAAAATCAAAAATCAAAAGCTTGGGGGGGGGGGGGGGGGGGGGGGGGGGGGGGCGGCTCCGCCCCTGCTTGTGCGGTCCTCAAGTTAACAGGGAGATGTGGCGACACTTGTCAACAGTGAAAGTCTACGACTTGGGCTAACATTTCTCAACATTAAAATGCAGCTTAGACTATTCGCCATGGGACAGTTTGGGTATGTTGCTATCACAGACCTAAAATAAAAACAGGCCTACATAGTCATCACTCATTAATCAAATCTTGAATGGTCCAAATGAAAGCTCTAGGTTTAACCTTAACAGTAAGAGTCATCGTCTAAACGATGTGAAGTTTGATTTTCTACTAGTCCAAGGGATAGCTTAAATGATTCCCCTCTCGCGATGGGTCGTGCTCAACTGATCAGGATCACTGTAATGGTGTTATGTGTGTGGGATCGTGGTGAATCATCGGGGATTATGTGGAGCATATTCGTTCTTGGCTTCTTGTCCACACGACAAAATGGGACAAGCTTTGGACAATTAGTAGAGTTATTAGTTGACCTTCAATTCGAATGACTATAAGAGCATTCCTAGCAGCCTCACCAAATTTCACTCACCAAAATAGCAAACTCACAAAAAGTGGTTTTGGTGAGCCACTTTTTTAAAACACTCCCAACAACCTCACCATTTTAACCAAAAAAAAAGAGGAAAGAGAAATAATATTTTATCATTTGTGTGGGAAAATGAAAAAGGAAGAGAGAAAAAAATATTATTTTATTATTTGTGTGAGACCAAAAATAGAAAGGGAGAGAGAGAAACCTTATTTTATTTTTTTTGTGGACCTAAGGGTGAGAAGATTTTAACTTTGGTGAGTCTACAGTACTCACCAAGTAGACTCACCAAACTTGGTGAGTACTGTAGACTCACCAAATGGATTTCTTCATTCTGTAGAGGCTGTTGGGAGTCATTTTAACACCTTTTTAGTCTTTTGGCTCACCAAAATAACCAAGGCTGCTAGAAATGCTCTAACATCAGTATATGAACTATAATTGAAAAATACTAACTCATTGATTATTATAGAAACAAGATTGAGGTTGTTGGATTTCCTTACCACCACCTAGAATTGTTAAAACCAAAAGACAAAAGTTGGATTGCGGTTGGTTTAATTGCTAATTTAACTAGAGGCGTGCTAGACCTCAGGGGTGGAGCCAGGATTCTCTTATAGGGGTGACAACTGACAAGTGATGGTCAATTGAAAATGCTAGTAATTATTGATGAATTTGTATAAAATGATTACGTAGGTACATAATATTTTGGGTCTATGGAGTGGCCTTATTTTTAAAATCAAGTTCGTGGGTCATTTCGTCTGTAGATTTTAAATATATCATACGGGTATTATTTCTTCTTCTTTAGGGGAGACTTTGCCCCCATTGTTCCATTTTGTGATTAGTTAAATAATTAAATAATATAGTATAAAAGCTATATATTCATGGGGGGCATCTGCCTCCCTTTCCCATGGCTATGCCCTATTAAATAACTAAATAACATAGTACAATTGTCCTCCCTTGCCCTGGCTCCACCCTACTAGCTCTAGTCTTAGGCATTCCACACCTTCGGCCAAAAACTAACACCTATTAAAGCAAAGCCAAAAACTAACACCAATTAAAACAAGAATGGAAGTTGGTTTTTGGCTAAGAGTAGGAATAGGGCTAACACGGCTCATTTAACTATTCTACGAAGTTTAGGGAGGAATAATCAAATGATGTCCCTGAACTTGTAATTGGATCCCTTAACGACATATTTATCACATGAAGAAATGGTGATTCAAATGGCAAATTTTTCCAACAATAGAAACAATGTGAAGGAGAAATAAATCAAATCTTTATAAAATGTCATTTTTTGCATGTTTATTTGCATATAAAATCTTTTGAAAGTAAAATATTTTACGGAAAATGAACAACTTAATTTATGAAATTGTAGATATATCTTTACTATTATAATGGGAGAGGCAGGCATAGAGGATTTTTCCAAAATTCCCATACTACCCTTAAACAAAACTTTGATTTAATGTTTTGCTTTAAAACCCAAACTATCCCTTGCCTTTGATTTAATTTCCAAACTACCCCTTGCTCATCTATTTATTTAGAATCACAGTCAATTGTGATTAAACTCGGGGAGAGTTCAATCACACCTGTGATTTAACACGTGTCCCTTTTAACTCCTATTAACTGTAGTTAAGTCCTTCCCCTCACTCTCATGTGCATTGCACGTGCCACTAGCAAGTTCAATTGCATCCGCAGATTAACACGTGTCCCTTTTAACTCCTATTAACCGTAGTTAACTCATTCCCCTCACTCTCACGTGCATCGCATGTGCCACCCGCTAGTCTGTTATAAGATAATTAATTTATTTGCACATCATTTGTCATCTGATCGTCTATGTCCACAGCATTATAAAGATAGATTTTTTAAAAAATATCAAAAGTGCTCATCTTCACATAAATTTATCAAAATGATAGAAATATCACTAGTCTTATTCTATGATGACAGAATTACCCCTTTACACCTAATTATATGTATTTTTTTTAAATAACAAAAATATCACTTTTCTTTTATATATTTTTTAAAATAACAAACATATATTTAATGCTTTCTTGAAAATGAGGTCTTGAACTAAATGATGTTTGTGATGTGATGTATGGAAGGAGATCAAATGAGAATTCGAAGCAATGTATAATTTATAATTCGGTAACTAATTATCTTAATTTTCTCAATTGAATTGCTCTTTAATTCTGCCCAGTCTTTTACTATAAGAAATTGAGCCAAATAATTCAAAAATAAAAACTATAAATATGACTGACATTTATAATAACCATGTAGAATATATTAGTTAATTTAATTTAATAATAATACTACTAGGATTAAAATAAATCAATGACAATTTGTTACTCGATCTCTTCCCTTCTGTCCGACTGATCAGGGTTAGGCCCTTGTAAAGGTGTGAATTTTGAGTTGTCATTAAAAGCGGAATATGTGGGAACAAATTTGTCATGCCTCGGATTCTCTCTTACATATGCTAGAAAAGTGGTCTCGTGCTACCATAATGTATGTCACATGTGGTCGGAGAAGTCATTTCATTTTCCTCATGATTTTGACTTCTCTACACATTATACGACATGTGATGATAAGGTGATGAGAAAAAGGGGAAGAGATATCAAGAGTGAAGGAGTCAAAATCATGGGAGAAAATGAAATGATTTCTCCATTTTTTATGTCACATGTCGCACACATTGTGATAGCCCGAAACCACTTTTCTGGCATATGCGAGAAAGAATTCGAGGCTATTTGTCATGGGCAACAATTCAGACAATAAAAGGCCACAAGCTTTTCAGAATTGGTAGGGTAGTTGGTAGAATTTTGACATTAGTTGTTGATGGATTACTATAGAAACCAAGTTGAGGTTGTTGCTTTTCCTGGTAACCAACTAGAATTGTGATCAAAACAGAGCCAAATGTCGTGCGGTGGGTTTAATTACTAATTCAACTTTTTGTTTGTGAAGTTTATGGAGGATTTTTCAAAGAGCTGATTAGTTTAGGTATATATGTAATCTAGGGTACCACCGTGTCCCTTTTAATCATTTTTAAACATTGGTAAGCTTAATTAAATTAAGATAAAAAAAATTTATTCCTAAAAAGATGGTTGGATGGATGAATCCAATGTTACCTGGTTCATCGGTTCGCTCGGTCAAATTCGGGTTCGCAATTCACAATTCGTCACTCTAGAGTGAACCCGATTCGTCAAGGATAGAATGAGACAATTCGTTTCTCAGTTCGCTTAGTTCTTTAAGTTGGTTCGCTAGCTTGGTTCACTTATATAATATTAATATAAATATATATACATATTAATCGTGTAAAAAAATATATTATAAATTCTTATTTAAAAAAACATTAAATATACGTTATTTTAGGGAAAAAAATTTTAAAAATAGGTTTTATAGCCGATTCACGAACCCAGAAAACAAATTCGTCAAACCCAAACCAAAAGTTCGTCGAACCCGTACAACAAATTCACCGAACCAAAGCTATTGGGTTCAGGTAGTGGATTCGCTCATTTTCACGAACCCAACCGCGAACTAGTTTACTTTGGGATTCGCACTAGTAGGTAGGGAACTAGGTAACACTAGATGCACCCTAGAAGTGAGAGAATCTTAACCACCATTAATGGGTGTTTAAAAAGGGACATGAGATTGTCTTTGGCAGATGCCAAAATTTGGTCTCATACTTTCACACATCATTCGGCATGTGGCGATAAAACGGAGAGAGGTCATTTCTTTTCCCTCATGTTTTTAACTTTTCCTTAAGAAGGGAAGAAGGGGGTGTGCAGTTTGTGGACCAATGAGGACTGCACCATCAGGTAAGCTTCACCGCCAGGTAAGCTAAACATTTTCCTTATTCAAAGGATGACATTGTCAGTACCAAAAAAAAAATGATGACATTGAACTTGTGATTAAATCAACAAGACGAAGAATCTGGAATATATATATATTTTTAAGTATGAACCAAACGTTGATCTCTTCTCTTTGACAAGGAAGCAGTGCTTGAGACTTTTCTTTTGGTGGGTAATGGAGGAATAAGTAATCATAAGGAGGATCAAATTCCATGTCTATTACTAATTAATGTCAATTACTAATTAGTGTTCACACCTATTTACCTAATTTCAATAAGAGCAATAGTGTTCACACCCATTTAACCAAAGTTAAGGTGTATCAATAGGGACTGTGATGACCTTAAGGACATTCCTAGAAAAAAAATTCTCAAAATAAGAAAGTTGCCCAATTCATGGGGGCTACGCCCCGAACCCCTAAGTTCCATACCCTCAAATCTTCCTCCCCCCCACCCCACCAAATGAAAAATTCCTAGGTCCGCCCCTACTATTATGGATTTGTCAGACCGAATACAGATTCGATATCTTGAATCCAATTATAATAGGATCGAGTTTGGACCTATAGTGATCCGATTAGAGTGTATATAATAATAATATTCATATAATTGTACAAGTAATAACAATATTAATCATAATTTTTTTTAATTAAAATAGTTTTTTAGGTATATTAATGTTAATTGGATCAGATTTGGATCATGAATTAGTAATTGGATAATTCATGATCCGACGATTCTAATCCGATTATGTTGGATTCTTAATCGGATTCGGATCTAAGGCAAATCCGATCCAATCCATTCTGTTTACAGCTTCTAGGTGCAACATTTGCTACCCTATACCCTATAACAAGGAAATGATTCAATTGCTTTAATTTTAAAAATCAATTGTGTATATATATATATATTATATTTTTTTTTTTTTTGGGTAACCGTATTATTTCATTACCCTTTTTAGGGGAAACTTGATATAGATGTTCCTTTTTTTTATTATATAGATTGGGTCATTATTTAAGTAAGGAGGTTGGTCGTAGCCTCTCAACCCTCAGTCTCTCACACTGATTCTTGAACCTGCCCAACGGAATTGGGATTTGATTTGGTCATCAACAGGTCAACAGGTTAACAGGTCAACATGTGTACTTTTAATTGTGATTAAGATTTATTAAAGGTTGAACCAACTAAGCTTAGTTTTTAGAAAAAATATTTTAAATTTTAACTATAGGAGTTAAAAAAAACCGAACCATGGTTAAAAAAGTAGTTAAAGGGACTCGGGCCAGACGGTTTTGGTCTGGCGAGGGCCAGACCAAATTCGATCCCACGGAACACAGAGTGAAAGTAAGAGTACAGGCTACCTCCGGGCAAGCCATGGTGTGTGTATACACGAATGAGGAATGCTAGCCTTATTCTCAATCAAACTCTACTCTCAATCTCCACGAACTACGTGTTCATTTTTTATGAGACATAGTGCTTTAATCGTCAAATGATTTGGATAGGTGGTTGGTAAAACTGAAAGTAGAGTTTGACCGAGAGTAGGGCTAGCACGCCTCATACACGATAAGTCTTTGACAGTAATAAAAGAAGAGACCAAAGCCGTTGTAATGCATTTTAGCCTTTATTGTTGGTTTAAATGAAATGGATAGGCCTTGCTTAAGAAATTACGATAATACCGTGTCAGGTCAATACAATTTATCTACGCGCAAAGCGTTCTCATTTGCGGCTTTTGCATTTCCAAATGAGAAATGGGAAAAGACTGAAATTTCAACGCCATAACTACTTCATAGTGAAATGACTACAATGCCCTTACATGCAAAGCCACTACTTTCCATTACACTTCTAGGAACCTTCCCTTTGTTTCCAGCGACAATGTGTATCCTCTTCCTTGAGATTGATTAGCATAAGAAGTTGTGGCTATTGAAAAGTTTAACGTAATATACATCTAACTTTTACTTTTAACTAACGATCATATAATAATACTATTAATCAGGGTTGCAGCCTAATCATATTTACCATACCCACAAAAAAAATTACACTTATGAGGAATTAAAATGTTAATATGTTTCATAAAGGCCATATATAATGGTTAATATTAGCATTAGAATCATATAAGGACTTAGACTATTAAGTTATATTGGTAGAGGGAAATGATCTCCCAAAAACCTGTCATGTGTAGCTCAAATGGCAAAACATTCCACTCTCCTGAGAGTGCCTTAGAATCAATTCTCAAAAGAAAAACATTGATACGTGACAAGCAAAGATCCCCCCAAACAATTAAGGGAGTCTGATCCTGTGTTAATTAATTAGCATTCCTTAATTAGTGGATGCACAAATATAGTGCTGACATCTCAATAGTGGAAGCCACTCCTAACTTAGCTCGAGCCATGGTTTTTTAAGTCTCCCAGAAGTCACTAGCCATGTATTATTATTAGAGGAGTGCTACCCCACATGCAGGTTTCAAATTTTTTCCAAATTTTCGCTGTGGGTGCATGCCTATCATTCGACTTCGATAAGTTAAGAAAACTTTTTCTTTTTTTTTTAGAAGGGAGGAAGTTATGGTTTCAACGGGTTCTACATATGACAAAGAAAGTAATTACACATGTTGCTACCACAGTAAAATTTTTGGAAGTTTGGGGTTAACATCTACTATATATTATTAGAGGAGTGCTAGCCCTACTCAGAGGCAGAGCCAGGATTCTCAAGAAGAAAAGAGGGGGGGGGGGGGGGTAATGAGATTTCGGGAGCATAGCATTTGTTTGTAAAGAATAATTTTTTTTCTCAAATGTTTAGCCCCAGCTAGAGCACCCGTCCCCCCACCCCGACTCCGCCCCTCACAGGCTATTAATACTATAGTAAATTTTATTTTTGCCAAAATTTCAAGGGAGGCTTTAGCTCCCCTGGGCCCATGTGGTTTCACCCCTGGCCCTACTCTCAGGCCTTTCTTACTCTCAGCTTGAGCCAACTACATGTCCATTCTCATGTTAAAGCATTGCAATCAACTAAGCTTGAAGCAAGCAACTGATATAATTCTAGACACTAAATTATGAGCTTCAATAGTGGCTTAATTAACATCGAAAATAAGAGTAGCTTAATATTGGATATTTGAGGTTTCAGCTTAAATATATCACCCATGATAGCCTTTATCTCCCATCAATCACATTATCAAGAGGTTTTAAACTTTTAATTGCGTCAAAAGCTCAATCATCAGCTCTTAATCCCCTCAGATTTTTGCCAAAAAGATTAACATATTAACATGCCAATACACACAGGGGTAGGGTTTTATGATTCTGATTCCAATTTTTGTAATGTTTACTCATGAAATTTGTAATGTTTACTTAAAAAATGTAAAGATATGGCCCATGATTTATTTATTTTGGAGGGGGTAGGTTTTTTTTTTTTTATTTTTTCGTATAGAGGGCCCCATGAATATTAACTGCCCAGTAGAGGTGGGGAGAGGAAGGACTAAGGAGGTTTAAATTAATGATGCAATTAATCAGCTCATTGAACTTAAGTAAGTTGTGTTATATATAGCGATCTTCCCGGTTGCCGGAGAACAGTGAATTATGCCGGAATGTCAGATTACGTCGATCTTGACTCCAAGTCTGCCAGAGGTAGAAAGTGGGTTAGGCCCATAACATATTTTTCTGAGTTGGTCAAGTGTGTCGGCCCATGAAATAATTCTATTTTAAATAATAAAAATTAATGTTCATCTCACAATCTTTCTATGGTAGTGCTCTCTCTCAAACATATATAAATATACCTTCACTTCTCCCCCCCAAATGGACTCCTTCACAGCTCTCTCTGAGTCTTCATTTCCAAAATCTCTCTTTACAAAAAGAAGAGACTTTTTCAAGAGCTGTTGAAAAAGAGATGATAGAAACTAGAAAGTGAGAAATACAGAGTTTTCAGACTCCCAACAACCAAAGAGAGAATTTTTCAAAAGATCTTGCTCTTTAGCTCAATTTCACACCAACTCAAATTCTCCATTTCTGTATTTGATTCAACCCCAAAGAGAGAATTCAATTTCATTTCTTGCCTGTTCTCTAAAGACATTTGATTTTAGTAGGTGTTTGTGTTATGTTCTTTGTTGCTTTTCTTTATATTTGTAGCTCTTTATATGTATCTTATGATCTGGGTATGCTTTATTTTATGTTATATCATTTCAGAAGAAGAACATGGACGGGTTAGAGAAAGTGTGGGATTCGGGAAGGCGAGCGAGTCGGAATTTGAGTCGGAACATAAGCAGGAACATGAGCAAGTCCAATTGGGGTGTGGAGGATGTGTTTGTAAGGTCGTCGAGATCGAGAAGAAGCGGACGTGTCGACGAAGATGAAGAAGCTCTAAGATGGGCTGCTTTAGAGAAATTGCCGACGTATGATCGGTTAAGAACTAGTGTAATGAAATCTTTTGTGGAGAATGAGAACCAGGGGAACAGGTTCTTGCACAAGGAGGTGGACGTAAGGAAGCTTGATACCAATGAGAGGCAAGATTTCATTGACAGGATATTTAAAGTTGCAGAGGAAGATAATGAGAAGTTCTTGAGAAAGTTCAGGAATCGGATCGACAAGTAAGTTTTTCTCTTCATCTCTATGTATTTTTACATTTTTCATTCAATTTTTTTGAAAATACCCATGTTGTTTCTAATCAAATTCTTAGTTTTCTTGTTTTCTGATTGAATTCATGGGCTTTCAACCATTTTTAGTTTTGAAAGGATTTGTAGGGATGGAATGCAAGGAACTTCCA
Organism: Tetracentron sinense; assembly: GCA_015143295.1. Taxonomy (NCBI): domain Eukaryota; kingdom Viridiplantae; phylum Streptophyta; class Magnoliopsida; order Trochodendrales; family Trochodendraceae; genus Tetracentron; species Tetracentron sinense. The sequence goes on from CM026565.1 coordinate 34,865,384, forward strand.
TGGAGTTTTTGATGATTTAAACCCATTGACTCAGTTTTTCTTTGGTTATTTTATTCAATTTATGTTCATGAATGTGTTATTGGTGTACATGTAAGAATTGCTGGATTTCAATAGAGTTTCTGATGATTGAAACCCATTGACTGAGTTTTTCATCTCTTATTTTAATCAATTTATGTTCATTAATGTGCTAGTGTGCATGTAAGAAATGCTGGATTTGTTGTAGTGTTTTTTTTTTTCACAATATTATCTCTTACATAATGGGTTAGGTTCTGGTTCTGGGTATTTTATTCTCTTTTCCACACCTCTATGACTGAGTTGTCTTTATCCTTTTTTGAAAGAAAAGACAACAAAAACAATTAATTGAGCTATTTCCATGAAACTGTTTTCTAGAAAAGGGAATCAAAGTTGAGATCGGTTTCCTTTCTTTATTAATTTTTTCTTAGTCTCTTCCCTGTTTCTCAGTTTTGATTTGTTTTTATAGTAACAAGGGATTTAATCTGATCTCTAGTAGCATATATAGCTAAAGAGCCTTAATCCGCTCCTCACTCGGTGGAGTGAGGAATGTCCCACTCTCATCGCCGACACGTGTCCCTTTTATTGGTGGTAACTCTCTTTAACTGTGGTTAATATTTTTAATTATGCTGTTTCTTAAAAAACCAAGCTTAAAAATATTAACCCTAAAGGTGAGAGAATCTTATACAGAAGTTTTTTTTTTTTAAAAGACACGTGTCGGCGATGAGGGGGGCGCCATGAAGATTCCCCGGTGCTTTTTTTATTTTTCCCTTCTTACAAAAATCATTTTATAATTAGATTTTCTTTGGAACGCTTCAAAACATCATTTTTTTGTTTTGTCAAGCTATGCTAATTAGAGAACAATCATCCAACCACTGTGAATTAAAGAAAGAAAAATACATAGAAATAAACGAGTTGAATTTGTCGTGGCTGTCTTTAGTTGTTTTCATTTAGTTGACTAATTGAGCCCATAATTCGAGTTTTTCCGACTCGGTTTTAGACCGAGTCGACTCAACTCTACTGAGTCACAAACATAGTTCTTACTTCAATTATATGGTTTCAGGGTTGGGATTCAACTTCCAACAGTGGAAGTTAGGTTTGATCATTTATCGATTGAAGCCGATTGCTACATCGGCAATAGAGCGCTTCCTAGCCTTCTGAACGCTGCTCGAAACACCGGAGAATCAGTTTTGGGTTTGTTAGGAATCAGATTGGCAAAGAGAACAAAACTCACCATACTCAAAGATGCCTCTGGGATTATAAAACCATCAAGGTAAATTCATGAACTGGTATATAGAAAAAATTGTAATTTATGAAACTAAAATTCAGTGAATGAACACCAACTAACAATTTTATGCAATCTCTTTTTATCATAGGATGGCCCTTCTTTTAGGCCCTCCATCCTCTGGCAAGACTACCCTGTTACTGGCGCTGGCCGGAAAGTTAGACCCCAGCTTGAAGGTTAGTAACTAAGCTCCATATCTAATGATTTCTAGTTAAGTGCAATGGACTCAGTCTAATTCACGACAACAACTCACTGAGTTGGTGAGTCAGACTCAGCGCCGAGTCATACAGCTTACTAGTTTTGAAAAGTAATAATACATTTTATATGTGTGGATCAGGTTAGGGGAGAAGTCACCTACAATGGGCATAGACTTGATGAATTTGTACCACAGAAAACTTCGGCGTACATTAGCCAGAATGATGTTCATATAGGAGAGCTAACTGTCAAAGAAACATTAGATTTCTCAGCGAGGTGTCAAGGAGTCGGATCCAGATACGGTAATTAATCAAATTGCATCGATGTTAATTAATTTTTAAAATTTTAGAAACTTGATTAAAATTGAAATTATATATCTCAGAGCTACTATCCGAGCTTGCAAAGAGAGAGAAGGATGCGGGGATATTTCCAGAGGCAGAAGTCGATCTTTTCATGAAGGTAAGAACAAAATTATAATGCGCCGTGTGCGTAATCCAAATATAATTATCTTAATCATCTCATTTACTAATTATTATCTTCTGTTGTTCAGGCAACTGCACTGGAAGGAGTTGAGAGCAGTCTCATTACTGACTACACTCTCAGGGTGAGTTTAAACTTCCCTAGCTCTTATTATAGCCATACATTCATGAAAATATGCAAGGGGATTTTTCAAAAATACTCCTATTTTTTAGTCTCTCGATCTGGATGTACGTGATAGAGTAAAAAGCCTCCAATTTATTAACTTACTATTGTCGGCATCAGTTAACACATGTGAAAGATATACCGTAACAAACAAAAAAATATATAGTCCTTTTTGACTTTATTGATCATTGGTGCTGACACATTACTGACAAGTCTTTGTATGAGGAGTTTTCTGTCAAAAATTTCTCCTTACCAACTCTGTTATTCAACTAGTTTTGAGGATAGGGGGACCCACCCACCTTGTCCTAAATACAATGAATGGTGAACAACTTTCTCAAACTAAATTTATTTAAATAGCCTCCTAACTACTATGAATTTTAAATGTATAATCCTAGTTACTAAATACTAATTTATGACCAATATACCCCTACTAAATATAAATGATTACCTACTTATTTCTACGTTGCGCCGGAATGTTGGTTGGAACAGTTATTGGGGCTCGATGTATGTAGAGATACGATCGTAGGAGACGAGATGCAGAGAGGAATATCAGGTGGACAGAAAAAGCGGGTGACGACAGGTTAGTTTAATTTACATTCTTATAGAGTTTTAAATATGAGGCAGAGCTCCGTAGTTGAAAGCCATTTGAGCAGGGATAGCAATCGGCCGAGTTCGGGTTTCAAAGCCTTTGTAAATATATTTAGGCCTACTTATTCAAAAATCACTAAAATTTAAGCCCATATCCTGTCCATTGCTACCCCTACACTTGAACGGGCTCTCTTTCTAACATGGGCTTGTCATTGCGTCATATTTAAACTCTATTTTAAATCTGAATTTCATTTTGTAGATGTCATGAAATTTATAAGGACATTTTGGTCCATAAACATTTGATTGAGATATTTCTACGAATTACGACCATAAGGCCTAAGCCCTAACCGATTTTCCTTAGGCGACTACTTTCGGTGGCTTTGTTGACGTATTCTCGAAAGAGAAGGGTAAATTCAATTAAATTGAGGCTCAAGTCAAATGCAGATGTTGACCATATCCTATTTCAACAACCTTCCATAGACCATAGTTCCATGGGATAAGAGGAATGATCTGGTGCTATAAGGACATATAAGTTCGATGGTCCATCAACCCTTACTTGCGATCTTATACCTCTTGATGTCATGCAGGAGAGATGATTGTGGGACCTACGAAGACACTGTTTATGGATGAGATATCGACGGGTCTAGATAGTTCCACGACGTTTCAGATAGTGAAGTGCTTACAGCAGATCGTACACCTCACTGAGGCCACCATTTTGATGTCCCTCCTGCAGCCTGCTCCTGAGACGTTTGATCTCTTCGATGACATCATCCTCCTCTCCGAGGGCCAGATCGTCTATCAGGGCCCACGTGAACATGTACTGGAGTTCTTTGAGGGTTGCGGCTTCCGGTGTCCCGAGAGAAAGGGCACCGCTGATTTCTTGCAAGAGGTATATCAATAATAACATACTATTTAACTTGGTAGCTCGAGATGTACCAAATCACTTCTTATTATAGGGTGGCAATGGTTTTGGTTGGGTTCGGTCATGACGTGGGTCGGCCCGTTAAGCATATCATGAATCCGACACGTCTATAATCGGGCTAAATACAAACCCAAACCCAAACCCACTCCAATATGAAACCCCTTGATCCTAAACCGCCGGGAATACCCTATTTAAGATATGATAAATAAATAAAATTTCAATTTTAAATTATAAAATTATTATTAATGAATTATTAGGATTAGGGCCTATTATAAAGAATAATACTAGGTTCACTTTCTTTCTCATTTATTTTCCTTTTTTTTTAACAAGAAGATAAGGCCCACCAAAAGCTACCTCATTCTTTTATCTTCTTATAAACAAATTGAACCCTACACCATTAAGAGACAGACCATTTTGGGTGGGATGATGGATCGGGTCAGAAAAATTCACCAAATAGTCGTTTGTTTAAGATTATGCAAAGTTATTACCTGTTGGGGGGCGGGGGGGGGAATGCTAGTGAGACCTCAAGGGCCGAGACCGCCGAGACCGTCGGCTTCACAAAAGCATTTCCCATATGTATATTCAGACCATACATTCTAGCTGGTTATGCTAGTTTCCACTAAAATGCGCAAGGTTGTCTAAAATATGCCACATTTTATTGCAACACACTGAATCACTAATGAAATGCTTCATACATGTAATGGTGGCAGGTAACGTCAAGAAAGGATCAAGAGCAATACTGGGCAGACAAGAGCAAGCCATACCAATACATGCAGGTCGCGGATTTTGCGAGCCGGTTCAAGAGATTCCACGCCGGGCTACGCCTGGAGAACGAGCTCTCGGTCCCCTACGACAAGAGCAGGAGCCACAACGCAGCTCTTGTATACTCCAAGTACTCAGTCCCAAAAATGGAGCTCCTTAAATCATCTTTCGCTAAGGAATGGCTCTTGATAAAGAGAAACTCATTCGTTTACGTATTCAAGACTGTTCAGATCATAATTGTTGCGATAATCGCTTCGACGGTGTTCTTGAGGACAAAGATGCACACTAGGACTGAACAAGATGGTGCACTTTTCATTGGTGCACTTCTGTTTTCCATGATCATCAATATGTTTAATGGCTTCGCTGAGCTTTCCCTCACCATCATGAGGCTTCCCGTGTTTTATAAGCACAGAGATCTCCTCTTCTATCCTGCTTGGGCTTTCACTCTTCCAAATTTCCTTCTTCGGATCCCCATATCCGTCTTGGAGTCGATAGTTTGGATGATCATGACATATTACACAATTGGATTCGCCCCAGAAGCTAGCAGGTAATAGTTTCAACCAAAGCCTTCAAATATATATATATATTACAGTTACAATTAGAGTGTTCGGGTCGGGTAATTGAAAAAATACCCGTCCTTTTTGGATGGGTATAGGTGGATCCGTAACCCGGACAAAAACATTTGGGTTTGGATATGTTGGCTGTTTTACATCGACAGCTAACTGTTATAACTTATAACCGTTTTAAGTGTCACTGTGGTAGCTATTTATTGTTACATTGAGATGAACTTTTTTGTTACTTGGTGTAGCTAAGAAAAATGTGATTAATTCTCATTTTCTCCTTTCTTTGGCAGGTTTTTCAAGCAACTACTGCTGGTATTTTTGATCCAACAGATGGCTGCTGGGATCTTTAGGCTCACAGCTGGAGTGTGCAGGACCATGATCATTGCCAACACCGGCGGAGCTCTCACGCTCCTCCTCGTGTTCATGCTCGGTGGTTTCATCCTCCCTCGAGGTTAGCATCGTCTTTGCAGTCTATATAGATATATCGCAATTAAGACCTTTTTTCTGTTAATTGCTTGATTAACAAAGATTGGCCTTATTCTGTAACAGACCAAATTCCAAAGTGGTGGATCTGGGGTTACTGGATGTCACCTCTAACATATGGTTTCAATGCCATGTCCGTCAATGAGATGTATTCTCCGAGATGGATGAACAAATTGGTACGTTACTGCGTTTAATGTTCTTTCATCTCTGTCTTTGAGTTTGTCTAATAACAAGAAGCAATTCTCTAATAATATTCGAAATATATTACAGGCATCGGACAATGTTACAAGGTTGGGTGTTGCAGTGCTAGAGAACTTTGATGTCTATCCACAGAGAAACTGGTATTGGATTGGCGCCGCCGCCCTTTTAGGGTTCACTGTCCTCTTCAATGTCCTCTTTACCCTCTCGCTCATGTACCTTAACCGTAAGTACTTACCTCCTCGGTCTAGTCCTCTTTGTCATTCCATCCTTCTATTTGAATTGGAGAATAAATCATTGAATTTTATCTTTTTGTTTCATTATAATAGCTCTTGGAAAACCACAAGCCATTATATCCGAAGAAGAGGCCATCGAAATGGAAGCTAACCAAGAAGAAACAAAGGAAAAACCAAGACTCCAAACATCAAGGTCGAAACGAGATTCAGTCCCTCGATCTTTATCAGCTGCCGATGGAAATAATACAAGTAAGATATGTAGCAATTTACCCAATTTCAATCTTGTCTAAATCTCTGACAAAATCTAGATCCTGAACTATATATTCATTAATAAAGCAATTACAGTGTTCCTGATATGAGCTTGGAATCTTTCAGGAGAAATGGCTCTCCGACGAATGAGCAGTCGATCCAATGCTAATGGACTTAGTAGAAATGCTGATTCGGCTCTTGATGCAGCAAATGGGGTTGCTCCCAAGAGAGGAATGGTTCTTCCATTTACGGCTCTAGCCATGTCATTCGACAGTGTAAATTACTATGTTGACATGCCTGCGGTAAGATTTATTTTTCCTCTTCACTGTTATTTGGAACTTGAATTATACTAAATTTAGTAGAAATTCTTCCTTCATGTGTTTTCTTTGTAATTCTATGGCTTAGTAGAAATTTATTACCTAAATTCAGTTTCAAATCAAGAGTGTTTAAGGACTAAAGAAGACTAACTTCGTGAATTTAAACAGGAAATGAAGGAACAAGGAGTGACAGAGGACAGGCTCCAATTGCTTAGAGGAGTAACAGGGGCATTTAGGCCCGGTGTCCTGACTGCATTGATGGGAGTCAGTGGGGCTGGAAAGACAACATTAATGGATGTTCTAGCAGGAAGAAAGACAGGCGGATACATCGAAGGTGACATCAGGATCTCTGGGTTTCCCAAAAATCAAGATACCTTTGCGAGAATTTCGGGCTACTGTGAACAGAATGATATACACTCCCCTCAAGTCACTGTTAGAGAATCTTTGATATACTCGGCTTTCCTCCGCCTCCCTAAGGAAGTGAGCAATCAGGAAAAGATGGTAAGATTTATGTTCTTTTTGCTTGTTTTTAAGTGAATTTGGCATAGATATTTAAGTGCAGAAGTAATTAGATAAAATTTGTTTCTTAGATATTTGTGGATGAAGTGATGGAACTAGTAGAACTCGACAATCTCAAGGATGCTATAGTGGGGCTTCCGGGGATTACGGGTCTGTCGACGGAACAAAGAAAGAGATTGACAATAGCTGTGGAGCTTGTCGCTAATCCTTCAATTATCTTCATGGATGAACCAACATCGGGTCTTGATGCGAGGGCAGCTGCCATTGTCATGAGGACTGTGAGGAACACAGTTGACACTGGAAGAACAGTTGTCTGCACAATTCATCAACCTAGCATCGACATCTTTGAAGCTTTCGACGAGGTAACTACTCTCTCTCTCTCTCTCTCTCTATATATATATATATATATATATCTCTTGTCACTTTACATTGTTGGTGGTTTCTTATACTGATATGATATTGTGCACCAGCTGCTACTAATGAAAAGAGGAGGACAAGTTATTTATTCAGGACCTTTGGGTCGAAATTCTCACAAAATTGTCGAATATTTTGAGGTATCATTTTCTTTAACTTTTGTTCAGTTAATAATGTTTATATTTAATAGAAGGGGAAAACATGTTCTAGTTTCACTACAACATTGGTTCACTTCTGGCAGTCAATTCCTGGAGTCCCAAAAATCAAAGAAAAATACAACCCAGCGACATGGATGCTGGAAGCAAGCTCAGTTGCTGCCGAGGTTCGTCTTGGAATGGATTTTGCGGAGCATTTTAATTCATCATCTTTGCATCAGTAAGTGAAAATCATTCTCCTTTTTGTTAATAATTTCTTCTGGCCTAGAAAGTTTTATGTTTGAGCTAACATGTTATGTTGCGATTAAAACCAGGCGAAACAAGGCTCTAGTTAAGGAATTGAGCACACCAACCTCAGGAGCAAAAGATCTGTACTTCCCTACACAATACTCTCAGTCAACATGGGGGCAATTCAAATCTTGCCTTTGGAAGCAATGGTGGACTTACTGGAGAAGCCCTGATTACAATCTTGTTAGATACTTCTTCACCTTGGCTGCTGCCCTCATGCTCGGGACTATCTTTTGGAAGGTCGGCACTAAAAGGTTAGTGACAATTCTCCTACTGAGAGAGCTTGAACTGACTTACACTCCATGGGTAACATGAACTCAAATTTCACTTAAATATGGGCTTAAATCATGTAATTGTCTATTCTTCAGGGATAACACAGCAGATCTGACCATGATCATTGGGGCCATGTATGCTGCCGTTTTGTTCGTTGGGATCAACAACTGCTCAACCGTACAACCAATTGTCGCCATTGAAAGAACAGTATTTTATCGAGAAAGAGCTGCCGGGATGTACTCTGCATTACCATATGCCATTGCACAGGTAAGGAAAAGAGACTTTACTAAAAGCTCATTTGTAACAATCTAGGACCCTAGAGTAGTACATTGGTCTCTAGATATCTGGAAATGGGAACAAACCTATAATTACATATGTATTGCAGTATTGTGAAGAGATAAGAGAGTTCTGTCGCAGTTAAGGAACCTATTAACGATAATACTGTTCTGTTCTGTTGTGCAGGTGATCACTGAAGTACCATATGTGTTTGTGCAAACCACATATTATACGCTTATTGTGTATGCCATGGTTAGCTTCCAATGGACAGTAGTAAAGTTCTTCTGGTTCTTCTTCGTCACCTTCTTCTCATTTCTCTACTTCACTTACTATGGAATGATGACTGTGTCAATAACACCAAACCACCAAGTGGCGGCTATCTTTGCGGCTGCTTTCTATTCACTATTTAACCTCTTCTCAGGCTTCTTCATCCCAAGACCAGTAAGTTTATCTATCTTAATCGACATTTATAGCTTTAGCTTAATTAAAGACAAGATGATTTTCACAATTATCATTATTTTTTCGCTACTTTAGAGAATTTATAGACTGAAAAGATGCTTAACTGGTTCTGTTTCTGAGGCCTGACTGTTCTTCCTAAATTTACAGAGAATTCCCAAGTGGTGGGTCTGGTATTACTGGCTATGCCCGGTGGCCTGGACAGTTTATGGATTGATAGTGTCACAGTATGGAGATCTAGAAGACAAAATCAAGGTGCCTGGGATGATTGATCAGAGCATTAAATCATATGTGAAAGACTACTTCGGGTATGATCAAGACTTTATGGGGGTTGTCGCAGTAGTTTTGGTTGGTTTTACAGTCTTCTTCGCGTTCATGTACGCCTACTGCATTAAGACATTGAACTTCCAACAGAGGTAGTACAGACACATGGATGGATGCAATTTGCAGCGCATCGGAAACACTTCCTAAGACCTCTACTTTCTTTCTTCACCGTGGTGATTGCTGTAAATATAAGTATATATGAAGCCATTGAAGATCGGATTTGAATTAATCTGTTAGGAAACAAGAAATGTTGTTTTTGGGTTGAAAGATTTAGTCAATACTATGAAGTACTAGTTGCAGATAAGTATAGAGTGAGTTAGTTGATGAAGTTAGAAGGATATATTTGTTGTAGATGTAAAGGTTCTGAATTTAAGTGAAGAAAATCTTCCACTGTGTTAACTCCCTCTTCATATATACGTAGAAGGAATTTGAGAGATTCAAAATGCATGAAATCATCGAAGTCGATTCAGTACATTTTCATAGACTAACTAACAACCGACTTCTTCCGGAACTACAGCATATCTCCTATTCCATAACAGATATATAGGAGCTGTAACTTGTGAACCCTTGTGCCATTTGGAGGGGGGGGGGGGGGGGAAAGATTTCTCATCATATCGCTATAGTCTCTATGGTATGTTGGTGTAATTGGGCTAAATCCCGACACACATAGCCACTTAGCAAATACAGACAAATAATAATGCAGCAATTATTATTTAATTAATTATAATTGAGAATCGCTTCACTGAGAAGCGTTACAATTAAGTCTTTCTTGAAGATAGTCGAAGTCTCTCATGTGCAAGAGATGTGGCAGCTCTATCTTCCGGATACAACTGAGCTCAAATTCTCTCCGGTCTTCCCAACGAGTTTGCACTACTCGGTAGAAGACGGGGTACTAATCTTCCTTTAAGATGTCCTTTAAAATTAAATATATACATATATATTCATTTAATTAGGGTTTGCCTAATTATCCAAGTGTCCTAATCCTATCGGATTTATAGTAAGAGATTATCTGATTATTAGACAAATTCTAAAAATTATCATTTTACCCCCTTAGGGTTTAAGGGTCTATTTGGTTACAGGGTTAGGTCTCTGGTTTGGTCTAATCCTGGTTTAACCTATTTCAGATTAAGTCTGCACCTATTTTGTTTGGTTACAAATTCTGGTTCTGTCTAGAATCAATTATGCACAGAATCTGATTTTGGTTTGACCAGAATCAATTCTGTCTTAAGTTCTATTTGGTCACAGTTTTAAGTTAATCCATTTTTAACTTAATCCGAGTCTGTTTGGTCAAAAGACATTAGTTAATCTGATTTATTATGTTCCAGGTTCTGTTTGGATACAAGATCAGGCTAGTCCAGATTAACCCATTCCACAAGATACCCCTGTTTGGGTATGATGGTCCTTATAAGATCCATCATGTGGATAGGGTAGGATCACACCCGAAATCGGATGGTCACCAAGATAGTTCTATCCTTATAGAACAGATCCATTACTCTACCTGATCTAGTTTTCTAGATCAGGTAATCGAACAGTCCACATGTGGACTGTTCTGTGATGGACGGTTGAGAAGCCCAAAGGCATTTTGTAACCTCATCAGGAGTTAAACAGAAGTTCATTTCCTGATATCCATGGATCTAGATCGATCCGGACAGCCTGCTGGGGGGTTTTGGATTCTGGGTTCTAGGCCTCCATCTTCTACCTTGAGCTCCAAGGTCCACCATTAATGGAGGTCTCCAGCTTAAGGTCCTCTTAGGAAGTCCCTAGTTTGGAATCTACCTGATGGACCATAGCTCAACCTGACTGGACCAGGGTGCACCTACTCTGGTCTGGGTCTTCTCTCTAGGCTCACTGACCTGGGTCTGCAGATCTAGCTCTGGTCTGAGTTCCAACAGAACCCAACACCTCTCCAAGGCCCTCTATTTATAGAGGACCAAGGTCCCCTTGCATGAACACGGGTTCGGCCACTGGCTAGGCCCTTCTACACCAGGCAAGCCACATGGCACATAGGGTCAGGCCTTGGTCAAAGCAACCCATCATGAGCCTGCACGGGCCTGCACCCACTGACCCAAGGCACTCATGGTCTGATCCACCTGACGCCCATCAGGGTTCTCAGATCGCACTCACAATCCAACGGCACAGATCATTCTGAACCTGAGACTTGATCAAACGGCTCTGATCAACCACACTATTCATTCGATCAAGATTAACCTAGATCTACGGTTGAGATTATATCAACGGTCTTGATTTACTCAAAAGAAATAGCGACACGTGCGAAGTGCAAATTGCAAAGTGCAAAGTGCGCCTCATAGCCCTATGCCCGCACCCGAGCCCATGCGTGTGCGTGTGCGCTCGCGCTCGCTGTGAGCGCAACTCGTGCACCCTAGTTATCATCTAAATGAATTGGTGGATAATAGTCTACACCTCATGCTTGGTTGTTGACAACTAAGTAACTAATGGGGTAATTAAACCCTTTAGATTTTCTCTACTTTTCCGATGTGAGACTAAAGAACTAGGGAAAAATGCACTAAAAGTGTGTTTTCTCTCTTTCAAGAGATTAAACACCTAACCTAAACAAAAATTAAATTAATGAGAAGGTTTTAGTCCATGATTAAAATCAAAACTCTGGATCCTAATGATCCGGATTTTATTAATTTAAAATCAATTTTAAATCAAAATCAACATGGTATTGTAGGGGAATCCTGTCTTCTCTGCTATTGTGTTGAACAGAATCATATTTTGTCTTCAACTGTGTTTACTCTCATTTTTTAACTTATTTTTGGGCAACAAATTAGACGAGTTCATCTGTGTCCGGGTATTTACGAGTGCGTGTCTATATACCTTGGACGGGTGATTTTTGAGTCCTCGTGATCGGCCACCAATTACCCATTCGCACCACGAGATATTCTCAAGGGGGTGAAATCGACTTTAAGGACAGTGGTTGGAACCACGCCTGGATCGCCAATTCAATAAGTTTTCTTACTTTCATTTTCTTTTGCAGAAACTGTTGCATATATATATATTTGGACGAATAAATTTGCAAAACAGTAACAATTTATTGGTATTTCATAAGTACATTTCGGGATTATTTCTCTTGAAAATCAGATTACAATTTCATTATGTTGTGGTATCTGTAGAAAATTATGAGCTCTGTTTACATTAATTCCAGCAGAAATACAAGTGATGCTAACATGTAGGGAAATTCTCATCATATCGCTATAGTCTCTATGGTATTGTAGGGAAAGTTTGGAGTGATAAAAGAGCAATTTTGAAGTCACTCCATGAAACAATACCCCGGCTACAATCTGCATAACTTCTCAAAGAGCCTCTAGGTCTAGGTGCTTTAATTAAGTCCCACAACTATGTAGTTCTTCTTTTTTAAGGATGGACTTCTTAGGAATCATTGTAGTCAATGGACTGGGCTCTAATTAGGCCAGATTCTAACTGGGCTATATATAGGCTAGAGCCCATCCTTTCTTAAACAAGCCGGGCCTTGTTATTAATATGGTCAGGCCAGGCTCAAGCCAACCCATCTCTACTCAATAAATTAACATTTTATATTATATATAACTTATATATATAGTATTTTTTTTTTTTTGGTGACTCAGGGTGTCCCCAACCCTTCGAGTCTGGACTAATCCCCAAGGGTGCGACATGAGCCCGATACCCACCACACCATGAAAGTCCGGTTAAACCCATGCGGGCCTGGCCCTAAAGAGGGAGTGGGAAGTCGAACCCATATATTGAATATTAACTATATGTATTATGTATATAACAATGTTATATTTTATACATATTATTTACTATACATTATGTAATCTATAATAGTGTGTTATATCTGTTATGTATTATATAAAAGTATTATATAATATGTAACACAGTGAGTTGGCAATGTATAGTTGGGGTGCGGGGCAACCACTTCTTTCTTATAGACACTACAATAAATCTACCAAGCAGTGACGAAAATTTAGCAACGGAAATATTTATGTCACTAATACATCACTTATAGAGACGGAAACATAAGTCGTCACTATTTCTCCATCTCAGAGGAAAAATTCATCAATTTATTTTTAAAAATTAAGATATAAACTTATAGAGACGGAAAAGGTTGTCACTAATGGGAAAGTTTACTAGGGACGGTACTATCTGTCTCTAATACAACTAGAGACGGTACTTCACCTATTGTGACCGAAGTATTTCCGTCTCTACAAAGAAAAGACCATTAGAGACGGAAATATGTCCATCACAAAACATAAAAACCATTAGTGACAACAATTTGTCCATCGCAAAACTTAAAAACCATTAGTGACGGTCCGTCTCTAAAAGTCTAACATATAAAAGGGCACCCAACCTGCACGAAAATCACATTTTCCTTCTATTTTTCCTCTCTCCTGCTGGTGTCCAGACACTCCCTCTAGTATGTCTCTCTCTCACTTTCTCTTTATCTATCTCTCTCTCTCTAGACCTTCGCCTAATCATGTGGGTTTTTTCACCTCATGTGCATGCAGGTTAGTACCATTCACTAAGCAGTGCCAATTCCGTTGATGGAATCCAATGTCAACTGTAAGGTAATTATCTCATTTGAAATCAATGAAAATGTTAGATTAATCTTAGGTATTTTAAGCATTAATCTTAGGTTTTTATAGAGAAGTTGAATTAATCTTAAGCATTAATCTTAGGTTTTTATAGAGAAATTGGATTAATCTTAAGCATTAATCAGTTGTTAGAAAAAAAAAAAGGCATTTTATAGAGTCCGTTTAAAACCCTGAGGTTGCCATGTGTCCCTATTGCCACCCCTTAATTGTGATTAAGATTCACCCACTCCTAAGGTTCACATATCCTTAGTTGTTAAAAAAATATTGAAAATATGGCAACCCTAAGAGTTAGTGCATTTTAACTAAGGTTAAAAAAATTAATATGTTTTTTTAAAATATCAAGAAAATGTGAGTCAATTGTTAATTGTATTCGACATCCCGAGAGCGCATAGTCCAAACTATACCCTTTAATTAACTCTAATCATTGTGATGTAGACTGTATTCAACATCCCAAGAACGGATACTCAGGCGTGGGTGGACGAAAAATATGACATGCTCTGGAAGGCTTGGAAGAGCCGCCTATGGTCAAAATTCCACATTCTAGAGCTCTCACTTGATCAGCAGATGGCCCATGTAGATACTAGGACCAATCCCGAGCAGTGGAGACAACTAGTGGTGTATCGGAGGACTGAGGAAGCAGAGGTATGACATTGACTTCTAATATTCTAGTGGTTAGTTTTTTTTCCTATCCATACATTATCATTTTAATATTTTTTTTCATTATCTCATTATAGGCACTAGGTGTTACCCCCACACAGTGCCTAGGGCCAATCCCGAGTAATAGTTAGTTTTTCATTATCTCATTCAATCGGGTGTTCACATAGGTTATGGACTAGGTGTTACCCCCACACAGTTCCACGATCTGTTGACCACTGGAAGAGGAGGGGAAATGAATTAGCTGAGTTGAACCAGTCTTTGGTGGTTAATCAATAGAACATGTAAGCTCAGTTGAGTTATGTCAACACACGATTGAAAGCATTTGAGGACTGGGTGTCTCATATGAACGCCTCACATTTTCCCTCCTATCCCACGTCGACACTTATTCTGAATCTGGACTCTACGTAGCCTCCTGATGATCTCCTTTGATCCTCTTACCTCTGATTTTATTGATTTGTATTTGCAACCTATTTTCTTCCTTATACATTGTGAGCGCGGGATTTTTTTACTCACGGATTTTTACCCTCGCGGGTGTGAAGATGTTTTAGAGTCGCCAACTATTCATTTAGGAGGTATAAGTCCTCAGGATTTGGATAAGGTCTTAGTCTATGATTCGAGATTAGTGTAAGAGGTTCAGTTAAGTCCGGAGAAGGTGTTAGGCACCCCGAAGCTTCCGTTTTACAACGGCTCCCTACTACCTAGGATTAAGCCAATTAATGTCAAAGTTTTGTTAAAATGCCTAAGTTTTAAATTAAGACTAATCTAAGAAAGAAAAGCTAAGCTAGGGTCGAACCTGGGTTGAGTTTCCTACGTACTTACATTAGGGTGAGATCAGACCGAGCATAGTTCTAACACATGATCCCGTGTCAAGGCTTGGGGAGTGTGTATGTGTGCACCAAGGGTGACTAATGGGCCTAATCCGGTAGATTAGGGTTTTGTTTGACCGAGATTGGTCAATGTGCAAGGTATTGGGCCCGGTAAGCCAAGGGGTAGTCTGACTGATTAGGATTTGGGCCTGCTAGACCAAGAAAGGAACCCGGTAGGCTAAGACAAAGTTTGACCGAGGTTAGGAGTGCTAACTGGGGTTAGGTCAAACTAACCATGGTTAGAATTGCTAACCACGGTATAAAAAAAAATCTAAAAACTGCATTTTTGGTCTATTAGGATTTTTTGAATGTTTTTAGAATTTTTCTAGATTTTTCTCTTAGGTTAAGGATCGCTTAACCACGGTTAAGGGGGAAGTCACCTTGGTTAGGATTGCTAACCAGAGTTAAATGGATGAAACATACCATTTTTGGACTTCTCAGAATATTTCTGAATTTCTGAGTATTTTTCTAGATTTTTGTTGGCTAAGGGCTATTTAACCATGGTTAAAAGTTAACCAAAAATGGGGTTTGACAATGGTTAAGGGTCCTAACCAAGGTAAAAATGACCACAGAAAGTCATTTTGGAATCCTCATATTATTTCTGATTTTTTGAATATTTTTTTTAAAATTTTGTGGGTTAAGGGGTGTTTAACCATGGTTAAATATTGACCACATGTAGTTTTAATCATGGTTAAGGGTCTGGTCAGGTTAGGTTAGGGCCCAAGGAGCATGGCAGGGCCTAGACTGGCCTCCTACCTGGTCTGGACCCTGTGCAAAACTCACTAGAATTGCAAACAGGGAATGACGGTAGAGAGTCTACCGTCATTTACAGTATACTAATTGCAGTGGTTTTGCAGGGTTGTAACTGGAGTTAGGGGATGACCCAGGAGAAACTAAAGCTACAGGGGTGTAGCCTGAAGTCCAGGAAAGACTCTGTGCCTTTGGTGGGCCAGGGGGAGGTCGCATGTGGGCCCCACAGTGGCCTGAAAGTGGTCTGCTCAAACGACTGAAATGGCGGTAGATGTTCTACCGCCATTACAGTAACCTCGGTTTGAGGGCATTGTAACCATGGTTAAATGCAAGGTTAGGGGCTAGGATGACTATAGGGATAGCCAAGAGTCTGAGGGTCACAAAAATGGCCCTCGACTAGACCAGGGCCTAACCTAACAAGGGTTAAAGGCTTGCTATAGTGAAGGCTTGATAATGGCGGTAATTATTCTACCGCCATTTCAAAGTTTGCTCAGAAAACGGTTTTTCCCACTGAGGGGCTGCACCAGTGCACATCCAGGGGTTCCCTCATGGACTGAGGGACCCCCAGAAGCTAAGGGGAGTTACCATGCAAGATGGGGGGTTTGAACCCGAGTTAGGCCTCAAGGGTACTCCCCTACACCTATGAGGAAGGTGGGGGGAACCCTATCCTTGGCCGGGATGTGCTACAACAGAAGTAAACAAACAAAATGGACCCCTGGAATAGGACCAGGGGTCCTTACAATGTTTTGACAAAAGAAAAGAGAGGCGGGGAGGAGTTCTACCCTCTTGATCGAGCTCCAACAATGGTGGCGGGTGGTGGTGCATAGTGGTGGAGCCTAGAGAAGGCCTGGGATGGCTTCTGGATCGTAGAGGGCAAGGCCCTGGTAATGTTGGGATTTGGCTGGCCGAAGGGTAGTAGAGTTTCCCTATGAAAATTGAGGAGTGGTTTCAAACATGGAGAAGGGTGGGTTTAAATAAGAGTTGGAGGGAGACCCAGTGGCTTTCTGGTCATTATCTTAAGCATGGGGAACACACTTGAGGTGAGCTGGAGGGGCCTAGAGGGGTGCTGATACGAGTTCTGCAAGAATCAGGTAATGCGGTAATCAAATTACCGCTATTCCCCAGCTAGGCAAAATGGGTAATGGCGGTAATGAGATTACCGTCATTTATGAGTTTTTGCCAAATTGGGCTCAGCCCTCACACATGTGGGTCGAAAGTACTGTGTCATTACCCTCTTTGGGATTGGCGGTAATTGGACAACCGCCAATCAGGTTTTTTTTTAACTTTGAATTGTGGGCCCCGCCTCAACGGTTCCTAGGGTATTGTGGGCCCCTTTTTGGGCTCACAAGATGGCTCTAGGCTGGTTTTGGGCTTGGGTGGACCCTAGGATTTACTTAAGGTTTAACCATAGTTTACCTAGGGTGAGTCTAGGATTTTAGGGCATTACCTAGGTTTGATTGGGGTTTTAGGGTTTATGGGCTTGCTAATGGACTCACCTCCTCCTGAGATTTGGTGAAATTTTAGAAACCTCCCCTCTAGTTTCTGAAATTACACTGACCTCCCCTATCAGACTCATCATCTTAACACTGTTAACTAATGTTACCATTTTCCTATTTTACCCCTATTACTTGATTGAGGAAACACGGCTTTACCGTTT
This sequence comes from Tetracentron sinense, assembly GCA_015143295.1. Taxonomy (NCBI): domain Eukaryota; kingdom Viridiplantae; phylum Streptophyta; class Magnoliopsida; order Trochodendrales; family Trochodendraceae; genus Tetracentron; species Tetracentron sinense. The sequence continues at coordinate 34,883,063 of CM026565.1, forward strand.
GAACGTTTGAAAGCTCAACCAAAGAAAAACATAAACTCCCAAGCCGCCATGTGTCCCTTTTAATAATCATTAAGTTTGATTAAGATTCACTCACCCCTAAGGTTTATCCATCTAACCTTAGTTTTAGAGAAAAAATAACCTGAGGTTGGTTATGCTTAACCGCGATTAAAGAGGGCTCTACAAGCCACCACGTGTCCCTTTTAACACCCACTAACTATGGTTAAGATTCACTCATCCCTAGAATTCATTAATCTAACCTTGGTTTTAAGAAAATAAAATAAAAAATATTAATCTTAGGTTAATTATATTTAACCACAGTTAAAGGATCTTTATAAGCCGCCACGTGTCCCTTTTAACACTCACTAACTATGGTTAAGATTCATTCATCCCTAGGGTTCATCCATCAAACCTTGGTTTTTAGAAAAAAAAACCTTAGGTTGCTTATGCTTAACTACAATTAAAGGGAGCTCTACAAGTCGCCACGTGTCACCTTTAACTCCCACTAATTGTGGTTAAAATTCACTCACCCCTAGGATTCATCCATCTAACATTGATTTTTAGAAGAAAAAAAACCTTAGGCTAATTATGCTTAACCACAATTAAAGGGGGCTCTACAAACCGCCACGTGTCCCCTTTAACACCCACCCACTAACTGTGGTTAAAATTCACTAACCCATAGGATTCATTCATCTAACATTGATTTTTAGAAAGAAAAAAAAAAACCTTAGGTTGATTGCTTAACCACAATTAAAGGCTGCTCTACAAGCCACCACATGTCCCCTTACACCCACTAACTGTGGTTAAGATTCACTCACCCCTAAGATTAATCTATCCGAATGCCTTAGGTTATCAAATAGGATCCATGGGTCCGCCTATCACTACGCTATAATATATATTATGTTACACACTGTTATAATATTATTGCAGTGTTTAAAACTGTGTTAACGTAAAATATAACTTTTATTGGTATATAATATGTTATATATTATATAATATAAGCTATATATTGTAATATTACATCAGTGTTTGAGCTGTATTCCGGCCGGGCTTTTTCTGGCTTGGCCAAGCCCGGCTTGGCTTGAAAAGGTTTGTTCTAGGCCCGAAGCCCGGCTTGGCCTGAAATCAAGCTTGAAAGCTCGGCCCAAAGCTCGGCTCGGCTCGGCCCAAATTGATTCAAGTTCAAATCGGGCTTGGCTTGACTCGACCTCGGCTTGAATACTTTAAAAAAATATTATTTATATATATAATTTATAATGATAAATATAAATAATATTTTTCTTATTTTTTAGGTTTTTAATAATATTCGAGCTCGGGCCGAACAGAGCCTCAATCTAGTTGGGCCAAATCAAACAGGATTGGCCCGAGCTTAGCTTGATTAGATTTTTAAGCTTTTTTTTAGGCTTGGCTTGGCCCGATCAAGCCTAACATTCGAACCGATCTCGGGCCGAACCGGGTCGAGCCGAGCTGAGCCGCACAAATGGGCTGATCGGGCTTTGTACAACCCTAATCAGTGTATTACATTTTCACGGGATATAGCTGTTATTGAATCTTAATGAGGGAATATAGTTACATCCTCTTATTCCCGAGCAAGAAGCTATTACTACATTTCACTACAAGAAATCTACCGAGTAGCGACGGAGGATTTCCATCTCTAATGCTAAATTTTCCATCGTTAGTATTATTTGAAACGAAAATTAGTCTGTCACTAACGCGAACGTGGCTACTAGTTATTAGAGATGAAAATAACTTTCCATCATTGATTAGCGACGGAAAATGACATCTGTGACAGAAATCAATGACAAAAAGGGCTTCGTCGTAGAGTTACAATTAGTGACAGATATAATTTGTTGCTAGTAATTCAAATGTGATGGAATATTTTCTGTCTCTAATTTGCGTTTCCCATTAGAGACGGATTAATTTTCGTCGCTAATGTTTTAATTTTTTTTTAAAAACCTGCACCTTTAAACTTGTTCATTCTATTCACATTCAAGAACAGATTCATTCCATTCACATTCAAAACATGTTCATTCCATTCACATTCAATATCCTATAACCCACATCCATTTACATTCAAAAGCCAACGAAATTTTGTACCCAGCCTCCACAACCTGTGCACCCACATTCACATCCAATATCCTATAACCCACATCCATGCACATTCATAACCTGTAATATGTACCAGCCTCCACAATGAACTTACGTCCGCATTCACATTCATAACTTGTACCCAGCCCCTACAACCTATTCACTCACATTCACATTCAAAACATATAACCTATACCCAGCCTCAATAACCTATTCACCTACATTCAAAACCTATTCATTCCATTCACATTCAATATTCCATAACTCACATATCAGTTGAATATAATAAAAATGTCACAGCATTTCAATCACAACAGTAAAAAAAACATGTATTGCAAGATCCAAGATAATAAACATAATGTATGTAAGCACCCAATTTTTACACTTTACTGTAACCATGGTTAAAACACCATTAGCCATGGTTATCCCCAGCTGAGTCCTACTCAAAGCCTAAACCTAAGTAAACCCTGGTCAAACCCTAGTTAAGCTCTAAACCCTAGGCAAACTCTAACTAAACCCTAACCAAGCCCTAGGTAAACCCTAAAATCTAGCGTAATTTACCCTTATATATATTATATAATCGGACGGATATTTATCGGATTGAATATAACAGTATCCGAATCCATATCCGATTATAAACGGATAGTATTTTACTATCTGAATCCATTCCACTGGATACCTATCCGCATAATTATCCGACTAAACGGATTCGGATACGGATAATATCCGCATCCGTTTAGAGCCCTACCCCCCTCTCCTAGATTGGCGGACCTGGCCGAGGTGTGGCATGAGCTCCCTAGACGCCACCCCTTCTTGGCTTCAAAGGAGGACTGGTTATTTGGGAGCCCAATCCTTCTGGTGTCTTCTCTCTAAAATCTGCTTGGGAAGCTATAAGAACTAGAAAAGATAGTGTTTCGTGGTCTGATCTAGTGTGGTTTAGCGAGAACATTCCTCGCCACAGCTTTATCTCGTGGCTAGTTTTTTCCCATGCTCTCCAAATTCAAGATGTTTTGATGAGCCACGCTATTCTTCCCACATCAAGATATGTCTTTTGTTGGGCTGTCAATGAGAATGTGGATCACCTATTTTTCGAATGCTCGTTCTCGAAGTCTACGTGGAGTCAGATTCTCTCTTGATGTGGATACCGTAATAGAACAATCCTCAGTTGGAGCACTGAAGGTCTCTGGAGTCTATCTTGATTTAGAGGAGATGATCCAAAACAAAAGGTTAAAAAAGTCGCATTTAATGCAACTATATATCTACCACCTTTGGATGGGAAGAAATAATCCTATCTTCAAGAATCAATTTCGAGACCCCTCCTCTGTGGCTAAACTAATCACTGACGACACCCCGTAACCGTTTCGCTCTTGAGAATCCTTCAGTTGAAGACTCCCAAAGTACCCGCGATTTTCTGACTGATTGGGACATAAAATCTGTATCCTTGGGTAGATCGTCCTATTGGTATCCCACCCTCCTCCGGGTTGGTGGGCCCTGAATACTGATGATTCTCTTTGGGAGGCGTCTATCCTCCGTAATCATCTTGGTGTCCCGTGTAGTGCCTTTGCCTCTATCTCGGAGCCTATCGACCTTCTAGAGCTTAAAGTTGTCATCTGTGGGCTCTCCCTGGCAAAGGATCGAACTCGGTATCCAGATTCTGTGTGTTTTTGCCGATTCCAAGTGGGTAATTGAAGTGGTTATGCCGCCTTTGAGATGGCGGAATGAGCTCCAGGAAGCCAAGTCCCTTCTCAGCCCTTTTGAGGCGTGCAGTGTACTTTCTCTCACGTTTGGCGGGAAACCAACAAGGTTGCGAACTATCTTAATTGCTAGGTTTTGCCCTCCCCGCTTATTTGTTTCACTTTTGCCTCCTGAATTCTCACGCAATCTTCAATCCCTTCGAAATGTAGGAAACTTTTGGCGGACAAATACTCTCGGGCTGTTCTTGAGCTTCTTTAGTGTAATTGGTATCTTTCACAAAAAAAAAAAAAAAGATATGACAGTACAGGACAAACCAAAAAAATGGATAGCAGTGAGAGGTGCCACCTCAAATTTTGTGTTTTTTTTTTTTTTTTGGTTTGTTTGCAGTCTAGGTTAGGGGTTAGTATCTGCTCAACGCAAAATGCAGAGAAATTACAATGCCAACCTGACAGGACTCGATCCCGGATTCACCCTCCCAATGAGGGAATACACAACCTCAAACACCAATTTATTAATAATAAGTAGCGAAGTTGGTAACCCTGTCGCTTGCTCCAATGATAATTGGTAGTATGTGTGGCCTCTCTTATGAGAGAGGTCGTGGATTCCGTATGGATGACGACTTTCAAGAGCTTGATCCTTTAAAATGTTAACCACCCTCTAACTGATGCTACTAACCGTTGGTAATGTTTCTAGTGAAAAAGAATTAGTAAAGTTGGTAACCTTTATAAAGAAATTTTTACTTATTTTAGTGATCCAACTCACTAAAGTATAAGTTAGTTCAATCATTTTGTAAGAGATAAATCATTTAAATGCAAGAAGGCAATGAGTACATTATGACTTTTTGTTGTTCATATTCTCTCCTTCATTTAGGTTGTGTTTCTCCCTATAAAAAGTCATCTCGCCGACCAAGAAGGAGACTATTCTCCTTAGGGCTGCACAAAGCCCAATCAGCCCGTTGGTGCAGTTAGGCTCAACCCGAGATCGGCCCAAATTTTAGGCTCGAACAGGCCAAACCAAGCCTTAAAAAAAACCCAAAAACTCAATCAAGCCAAGCTCGGGCCAACCCCTGTGCAGCTCGGCCCAGCTCGATTGATGCTCAATTCGGCCCGAACTTGGCTCGAATATTATTAAAAAAAATAAAAATATTATTTTTACATATCATTATTATATACTAGTGGGTGGCACGTGCAATGCACGTGAGAGCAATTGGAAGGAGTTAACCAAGTTAATAGGAGTTAAAATGGACACGTGTTAACCAGCGGGTGCGATTGAACTCTCCCCGAGTTCAATCACAATTCACTGTGATTCTATTCTTTAAATAGATAAGGGGTAGTTTGGGAATTACAGTAAAACATTAACACATTAAAGTAAAACATTGAATAAAGTTTTGTTTTATATAAGGGTATTTTGAGAATTTCGGAAAATTCAGGCTACGCCTCCCTCTCGCATTATAATATTAAAGATATAAATAATAATTTTTTATTTTTTTTTTAAAGTATTCAAGCCGAGCTCGAGTCAAGCCAAGCCCGACTTGAGCTTGAAATCAATTTGGGCCGAGCCAAGCTTCGAGCCTGACTTTTGAATTCAGGCCGAGCTTTGGACCGCACTTTCAAGCTTCATTTTGGGCCGAGCCGGGGTTCGGACCTAGATCAAATCCTTTCAAGCCGAGCCGGGCTTGGCCAAGCCCGGCCCGAATACAACCCTAATTCTCCTCGCTTGCACATAGCCAACCCTTCAACTCCCATTACTCCCATTAACTCAGGTTAATTTTTTTAACCCTTTAATTATTATTATTTTTATATTATTTTTCTAAAAACCAAGGTAGATGGGAGAACCCTAAGGGTGGATGAATCTTAACCACAATTAAATAGGATTAGAAGGGGGCACATGGCAAGAAAATGGGATTCGAGATGCCCCTCCTCACGTCACCTACCGAGGAGGTGATTATTTTCCTTAAAAAAATGACTTAATGAATAAAATTTGTATGTCACTCTCTTAAAACCATTAGGCTATTTTCTTCGACAAAATTCCCTCCCCCAAATACCGCCGCCACCATGTAGCTGCAGCCATCATCATTGTTGCCATCACCACCACCACTGTGTAGAAAAAATAACGCAATAAAAGAAACTAAACATTTTTCGGCAAGATGCCTATGTCGACAACCGACAAGAGATCCTTTCTTTACTGTGAAAAATGGAGTTACAATCTCTCCACACTTTTCTGTTTTCACTTCAATGAAAATTCTTGTGCAAAAGAAATAAAGTACTCGCACAAAAACGTCAATTACAAATTTGTCATTCCAATAACTCTTGAAATTGTATGGTGTACTGTCCAACCAGAATGCAAGGCATAAACATAACTTGTTGTCATCGCCACCATCTCCACCACCCCTGCTGCCGTTGCTGCCACCTTCGCTTTCGTTGTCGCCGTCATCGCAACCCCTATGACCACTCTCGTCATTGCCATTGCAATCATTGAATGGGACAGGCTGGCTTGCCCGATAACTAACCCCCAGCCCAGAAAAAAAAAAAAAAAAAGGAAAAACCTCCCCCAGGGCTGAGACAACCGAGACCATGCTCTATGAGCAGGGGATTTCAGGTGGGGCCTACCATATGAAATGGGCCCCACCTGAAATCCCATGCTTTTAGAGCATGGTCTCGACCCTAATGGGTTCTCAGTAGCAAAGTCCAAGTATATTTCCCAAAGGTGGGTTGGATCGGGTCTCATCCGGCTCGGCCCAATTAATAAGCGGGCTAGCCCAGCTTGGCCCGTTTATTAATCCGCCTAGTTTGGCCCCATTGACACCCCTAATGTCGCCTCCACCCCTAACACCGCCGCTGCCGACTTCGTCACCATCGCCTCCACCTCTACCAAAATAATTTTATTAGATTACCCCCAAAAAAGATTAAGATACCTTAAGAAACCCTTTTTAACTATAGTTAAGTTTAACTAATTGATAAATAACATATTTTTTAATTTTGTTTCTAAAAACTAAGGTTGGATGGATGAATCTTATAGGTGAGTGAATCTTAACCACAGTTACTAAGTGTTAAAAAAAAGGACGGCATGAACCAATGAGGTCGCACAGTCAACAGATGGTACGATTCATTTTCAATTTCCCTTTGAAAATTAGGATTTCCAGTTAGGCTTGCAGATGAGAAATCACAATTCTTGGAATTATTAATCTTTATTTTTTATTTTGCTTCTAATTGTTTGGGATTGTAATTTTCAAAAAAACTTTAAAGCCAAAAAATGAGAGACTTAAAGTTTCAATAAATAAATAAAAAAAGACTTAAAGTTTCACAAAAAAGGGCAGAAAGTTTCATGATAGTAGAAATTTAGATATATTAGTAATTTGCACTCAAATGTTTTTTTTTTTTAAATCAAAATCAAATACTTTTAAAAAGATTCATCATTTCTCAAAGATTTATCCCTAAAATAAAAGTCTAAACATTTTTAGGTATGAACAGAAACTAACTAATTGTTCTCAAAATACAAGTCTAAATCTTTGTAGATATGAACGAAAACTATACATTTGTTCTCAAAATACAAGTAAACTTTCCTAAATATGAACATAATTTTTTTTTGAACTATCTAAGATTGGTTAGCATCTACTCTAGAAAAACGTGGGGAAATCACAACGCCCATATGCACAGGACTCAAGCCTAAAACCTCTCTCTTAATGAGAGGACACACTGCCATTAGACTATTCCCATGATGTGTCAAATACTTAAAGCCTTCAAACTTGTAAAGCAGGTGTGGCATGCCATATGACTTAACTAATGTCTGCCTTCTTGTGCCGAGCGCGTCCTTCACATCTTTTAGTGCTTAAGAGAGTCATTTGGATGTCAAGTGAGTGGACCCTTTAACCTCTTGCTTTGAGAACTAATCAACTTTATTTGAAATTCTTCCTCTGAGAAACGATCACTGGGATCCCCTCCAAACTAGGGGCACACCTTCACTGTAACCACTGTCTGTAGCAATGTCCTCAATCTCTCCCTCTCTTATGAAGAAGAATCAAAGTCAATATATTAGAGTTATTCATTCGGTTACATTACCTCAAATGTGAGACTGGGTTGATCAACGTTTGATACTTCTACCTGTCTTAGACAAGCTATTTTTCTTCATATAAAATATAACATATGATGTGCTCCAAATACTATTATATTTAAGAGTAATGCTAGGTCCACTCTTCCACTAAAGTGTCCAAATGGTGTCGGGTCCCACCACCACCACCACACACACAATCGGATTGAGATGTGACTATTTTTAAGATGAATAAGGTCAAGCTTGAATGATGAAGGGCACAAGAAATTGGAGGATAAAAACACACTGGATAGTGATATTCTGATACTCAAAATAAAGATGTGCTTAGTGGATTTTATTATTAAGCAAACTAATTAATAATGGATAGAGAATGCTTACTAAAATAATGTCGGCAAATGTGGATATTCCATTTGAGCATTTTTCAAAAAGATGGATAATCCGTTCCTCCTTCGGTAGAGAAAGGGTGGCGTCTGCCCCCTCTAAACAACATGTGTCCTTTTCTAACTCTCTTTAGTTATAATTAAGGTTAATATTTTTAATCTTATTTTTTTCTGAAAACTTAGGTTAAAAAATATTAATCCTAAGAATTAATGAATTCTAATTTTAATTAAAGGAAATTAAAACAAGACACGTGTTCAGACAGAGGGGGCGAGGTGACTTTCAAAAATACACAAGTTCTAGCTAGGCTAGCATTGATATCATCAATACCTTATTTTAAATATCTGGAGTTAGTGACACAAATTCATTCAGTTCTTTCCTTCTACTTTATCTAAAGTCATAATTATGATTAAATTGTTTTAACATCAAATCTTTTGAACTATCTTCATCCCAAAAATACTTGGCATTTTCCTTATCATTTTAGTTTTTTCCAGAGTATGTCCAAATCATCTACCCTTACGTTTAGTATGTAACACCTCTCCATAGCAATGTGTATTCCAATTTGAGTGGTTTGGGATTTATTCCATAAATTGGTTTGATAATTAAAAAACTCACATTCTAGCCTAATTATTTGTTAGGCATCAAACTTCTTACTAATCCATTAACATTTTTAAAAGAGAATAACTAAAGGACTTAGGATTTCTCTAGTTGGTGTTAGCGATGAGACTGTCAGTAAACTTCAACTGGGACATGGATGTGCATGCATGGACTTAGTAATCGATAGTAGGTGGCATCTTTGAAGTGGTGTTGACGGTCTCCTCTCCACCACCCAAAGATCCCAAGTCTAATCAAAATACGAGAGAAAAGTTGGTTAATCAGTAACTTTAAAAAAAATGTGTAAATTACACAAATCTCCATTAAGGTTTGGCAAAATTACAGATACCTCCCCTCTTGTTATGAAACTACACAGTCCTCCCCTTTGTTTCCATTCTTGGTAACAGATTCTCCCTTCCATTAATATACCGATCTTCTTATATTAAATCAGACGATCTATAAATGTCCGATCGAGCTAATGTTTTTTCATGTATCCCTCAAGAAACTCATCTTGACATCTAACGGTTGAATTCTAGAACAACGTGCTAAAGTCACATTATTAGGGTTCGTCCATTGAAGGCTTTAATGAACATGGCTCACTTATAAGTGTCTGATCAAACTAATATTTTGTCACGTGTCTTTTAGGAGACCTATCTTGACATCCAACAATTAGATTCTGGAACAACCTATCACATCACGTTATTAGGGACCGCTCATTGAAGGTTTTATTAAGCATGACTCACTTATAAATGCCCGACGCACTACAAAATTCAAGATTTCTAGCGGCGGCTGAAAACTTTTGCCATAAATACGAAAACCGTCATTATAAACATATAACGGCAGTTCAGCCAAACGCCGTTATAGGTCTTGTCACAAGGGATGTTACGGCGGTTATGATATCCGCATCTGTAGAGCACATTTATAACGGCGGTTTTTTTATCCTTGTAATGGCGATTAAAAAGGGTAATTCGGTCATTCGAATTATCAAAGTGACAACGGTTTTTATCGCCGTTATATATTGAATCTGTAACGGCATTACAGAGCCATTGTACTAAATCGATTTGCAACAGGGATTTCAACCATCGGTATATAGTAAATATATAACGGCATTTCCAACCGCCGTTGATATTCTGTATCTGTAACGGCACTTCCAAACCGTCGCAAGTAATTAAAAAAAATTTTAAAAACTATTAAAATATTTTTTTACCTGTATTAATTGTACCTATGAGCAATATAAAATAAATTCAAATTATCTACAAAATTTCTAAACACCGAAATATAATCCATAAATATATAAATTCATATCCATAAAAATGTCATAATAAACCGTCTAAAATGTCCATCAAGATATGCATGTCCATAAAAATGTATCAAATGTAAAATAAAACATCTGCTAAAGCTGCCTAGCAAGTCCCTCCGACTGACACGCTCCTACTACTACAATTCCTGACAGATGTGTGCTGCCGACACCCTCCTACAAAAATAATAAAATACAATTTATTATTAGAATAGCGAAATGATAAAATTTATGAATTTCATCGAAAATTTGCAAATAAAAAAATAATCTTAAGGATTTCATAGTTATTGAGTTCAACAGCAAAGTTTAGTTCGTTAGCCTAAACCTAGAAACGCGCACAAAATCCAAACCAAGGGTCGGATTTCAATGTCGTTTCTTCTAACGCGTGTATTTCGACCCAACATAAGTGTGGGAATCGTTTCGCCATAATCCGAGGTCGTTTGCCCGATTTGAGCATCGGGATGCCCAAAATCCATACTTGGATAGTATGCTTCGGCCTAAACCTACAAACGCCCACCAAAACCAAACCGGGGGTCGGATTTCGATGTCGTTTCTTCTAATGCTTGTATTTCGACCCAACCTAAGTGTGGGAATTCCTTTCGCTGGAATTCGATATCGTTTGCCCGATTTCGGCACCGAGAGGCCAAAATCCATATACTTGGATATTATACTTCGGCCTAAACCTAGAAACGTGCACCAAATCCAAATCGAGGGTCGAATTTCGATGTTATTTCTTCTAACACGTGTATTTTGACCCAAGCTAAGTGTGGGAATTTGTTTCGCTGGAATCCGAGATCATTGGCCCGATTTGGGCACCGAGAGGCCGAAATCCATACTTTGATAATATGTTTCGGCCTAAACCTACAAACGCCCACCAAATCCAAACTAGCAGCCTAGCGGTCGAAGCTTAGCGAAAGTTGGTGTAGGTGCCTATCATCTTCCTCTCGAAACGACTTCGATTACGACATCAAGTGTCTATCTGCCTACCTAGAATGGTCAACCTAAAGGCCCATTTCAATTTTATTGAGGTGAAATCCATTTTTAGTCACTTAAATTCGAGCAGCTTTTACTGTAGAGACCCGAATCTTTTTCATGTTTTTAGTGCATTGCATTAAGGGTATTTTAGTCTTTATAAGATGTTAAAGTGTGTGTATTTATATCTAATTATGGTGATGTAAACTAGGCTTAATCAACTTGTAACGGATGGATGTCATAGCACATCCTAAACTTTAGGAAGCTCTAGTTTTGACACCGTTTACTGGAATTGAGTGATTCTTAAACCATTAGAAAGGTGTTGGAACCCTCTTCGAGGTTCATGTTTAGTGTTTTTCCTCATTTTGAGTTTAAGTCAAGTCAATAGTGAGTTTTGTCTAATGGAATTACAGATCAGTCAACTTTGGGGACAATTTAGTCTATTAATTAAGTGGAATTTAGAAATTCTAAAATGCCAGAAATGTTCATTTTCGAGAGACGAATCCAAAGCAAGTTGAATCGTCAAAACCCGACGAACGAGTCAAAAGTTATGGCCAAAACAGTAAAGCGGGTCAAAAATCTATAGGCAACCGATCGCTCGGTCAGAAGTAGCGATCGATCGGTCCAAAACCGATCGATCGGTATCTATCGACTGGTCCAGAATTTTGTATGGGAAAAATTTCCAGAGAGTGCTTTTTTGACCGATCGCCCGGTCAAGAGCACCGATCGCTCGGTTGAGAACCGATCGATCGGTCATAACCACCGATCGCTCGGTCTTTCGTGATTTTTACAGAATTTTAGTATGGGTGTTTTGGTCTTTTTGTTCTCAGACCTTGAGGCTATAAATAGGGGGTCCTACTCGAAATATTAAAATACTCCACCTAGTTCTAACCTAATTTGGCAAAAAGATGGAGAAACCCTAGGGTTTTGAGAGAGGGTTTTCTTGGAGAAGGAGGAGATTGATAGGAGATTGCAAGAAAAGTTTGGGAAGCTTCTCCAAATCGTCTCGGGAGCGTTTTGAATCCAATGGAAGGATTCCTAAGGTCGATATACTATCCTAATCAACTTTATTTTAAGGTTTTGTGAATGTTAAAATGCTAGGAATGGTAGAAATAGATGTTTGATGCATTTTCCCTAATTTTCTATGAAGTAAGCTAATTATTGATGGAAATGTGGATTGGATGTGGATGGAAAATATATGGAGGATGGGAAATGTATGAAGGATGGGATTAATATGTGGATGTGAGTAGTGAATTGATTGTATGGATGAATTATGGTTTGATGAATGCTTAAAAATATAGAGGAGAAATGGATTCATATTATGCGTACACAAGGTGTTTGTGAAAATGCTTGAAAGGATAAATGCTATTATACTCTTATGAAATGGTGGTAAATTGATTATGAATTGCAATATGAATTATGATAAGATATGTATATGTGAATTGTTGGTTAAGTATGTCTAATTATTTGTATGGAAATTGATAATCGGGAAGATAAGAACTTAGAGGAACATCTCTCAAACCGAGAATTCTCTAACTATTTGGTATGGGACAGTATAGTGGAGTTTCTATGGTGGGAGATCGGAATCTAAGCAATTACCAACTCGAATGTTAATTTCGACACTTAAGCACATATGCACGTGTATGTTAAGATAAGAGTCTCACAAGTCACACATGTGGACCACAAGCATGAGCATAGCATATATATGACATTCTGAATAAGCATAAGCATGACATGGTCCGTATCCACCAAGAACGGCATGTCAACCTGATTTCTAAGGCATGGTCCGTATCCGCCAAGAACGGCATGTCTCATTACTGTGTGATCTGAATAAGTGCATAAGGCATGGTCCGTATCCGTCAAGAACGGCATGTCTCATCCTCGTATGATCTGAATAAGTGCATAAGCATAAGCGTAAGCATCTCACAAGCACGTGGTCTCATAAGCATAAGCAACTCATAAGTGTATTGTCTTCCAAGTCTAAGATTCTCACAAGTACACGAGTCAAGGTGATGATATGATGTATATGCGCACACGTTCTTCCGCACTCTAATTATGTTATTATGCTATTGGATATGTTTCTAACTAAGTGCATGTATATTATTATTGTTGGTTGGATTTTATATACACTGAGTACCTTTGTACTCAGCCGGACTTTGTCTTGGCAGGTATAGAGCAGGAGTACACGGCGGAGCCGTTGGTTGAGGAGACTTACCTCGAGGAAGGAGGTGAAGGTGAGCCTTCTGAGGAGGGGGCCGGAGACTTGGGCGGCTACACCTCTTAGTTTACATTTCTTTTCATTGAGAGAGTTTTGTAATTGACTTTTAGAGGATGTTGCTCAGTAGACTTTTATGGTTGTGTATCAGACTCTTTGGTTTTAGAGTGAGTTGTATATGTTTACCGTAGATTTTTGCTATTTGATTATAGTTTATATATCGGAAATTTTATTACTCTCATTTTTGAAGACTCGTGTAGTACCCTTGTATGCATGGTTTTAAGCAGGTATAAGTAATGTGGCAATTCCAAAGTCCTATTTTAGCCTTGTGGGATTTTGGGGTCGTTACATTTACTGTCATGGACCATTCAATACCTAATAGAGAAGAAAACAAGCCAGGAGAGAGGTTCCCGGGAAGAGTAGGACATTAAAAATGACTTTTTCAATTGAGTCTTTTCAAATCTCTAATAGAGAGTTCTTACTAAAAAAGAATACTTAATCACTTAGAAGAGAGTTCTATTAATATTAAAAGAGTTATTAAACTTTGGTTATATTCTAAGTTATGTATTAAATAAAATAAGTTAAAGGATATTTACGTTCAGGTAAAGTTTTGCATACTCCTTGTACTTTTATTAGTAGAATGATATATATATATATATGCCTTTTTCCAATTTCCAATCCATATATTGCTCCCCGTGTATAAAGTAGCCAACATATTAAAAAACTGCAGTAAAGAAAACAAAGATTATCAAAGAAATGATTAAATACCAAAAAAAAATCTAATTACATTGATGTATACCAAGCACACCTCTGGAAAGGAATATTTTCTATTTAATTGTAATAAGAATATAAGATAGAAAATAATTAAATTTGCAACGACGGAGATGAAAATTTGGGAGGATTTGTACATTTAAATATTTCGAGGATAATTGAGCCATTTCATCTTCATGCTGAATCTTAATCCAAATTCAACCAACAAAAATGAATTATGTGGCATAGGACATGATAGGCAAGTATATATGACAATATCAAGAGTAGTTTTTCAATTGAATCAAAATATTGAAATAGCCTGACACTTATGTCTGGTTACCTTACTATTGGAACTACAGGTAATTGTGATGGTTTCTTCTGTGAAAAATAAATATTTGAGAACAATGAATGGCCCGCATAACAGAAACCATATAACCCGAGGGCAATAGGAAGGTTTGCAAGGTCCAGAGTGAGCACACTTGGATGAAACCCGATTGCGTCTACCACCCTGTTGGGGAAATAACAGAATAACACCGACGGAAAAAAATAAACCAACAAGCATACAAACAACACACAAGGAAAAAACACAAGAGATATACGTGGTTCGGCAACAACCTGTTACTTTATTTAGAGAAACCTTGAAAAACCCAGTACAATATTTACTCTCCTCTCAAATTAAATCTCAACCCAAGCCCAGAGCCCCTTATACACCCCACTCAAGTCACCTTCTCGATGAACCCTAAGAAAAATCTCTATATATCATCCCTTCAGCCATTTCCCAAGCCCTGGTATGCTTAAACCCTTTCTATTATCTCCCACTCCCCATGAGAACTACCAGGGCTCTCCCCGAGAGCAAACCTCGCTCTCCCCGAGAGCCCTAAAATTATTCACCTTGTTCTCATAACCATGACCAATCAAAGGTCCAAACCCTAAACCCATAATTCCCTATTTATAGGCCTAAACATGGAGTTCTAAACAATTAGAAAGACTCCCACTCGAATTAGGAGTTTTTCAAAGCAAAACTAACTCAAAATAGCAATTTTCGAACTAATCCCGCTTTGACCAATCAATCGGTGCACCCTAGCCGATCGATCGGCAGTCTAAGCTCAAGCCCCGTCGTGCCACCGATTGATCGGCCATAAGTGGCCGATCAATCGATCATCCTTGATGATTTCGGAATCGAGCCAAATTTCTACAAATCTCCACCTTGGCGAGAATTCCGCAACACCACCACGAACCAAGAGAACCGATTTGCTAATCACCAGGTAAACCTCAAAGATAGAGCACCGCCTCACCCACATCCGGGAAGAACCTCCACCTCGAACTAGAATCTCTCTCAAAATTCTGTCACCCCGTTTGCAATTACCGCAAACCAGTTTGCAAATATCGCAAACAACCGTTTAGTCTACCCATCTCTGAACCATCTACGAAAGACTCACAAAATAACCTTTTGGTATACCCGTCTCTACACCATCTACAAAAGAGACCCACCAAAAAACTTTTGACCTAGCCCACCTCTACACCATCTACGAAAGAGACCCACCAGCTACACACCCTCGAACCCCCTCGAAAAGCACTCCATCGGATTCGATAAAACTTGGTCAAAACTCATGTGTAGCCTGAAAATTCGTCCTCCATTCTGAAAGAACCCCGGACAAGGAAATCGACTCATCCTCTCCGCCTGAGGCACCTCACCATCTCCTTCTTTTTAGAAATCCACCGGAATTCCCATCTTCGCCCAGACTGCGAAAAGAGACCTAGGTGAGTTTTCTACCCGCTGCATAACACCCGGTTTCTGATTCCTGCAAACCTCGTAGTAGCTCCACCTACGCCCGTATTCCAACCAGGAGATACACATCATTACACTTCTTCTCCTTTATCAAAGCAAAGAATCCTTGCTTTCCCCGCTTTATATTGATCACTCCACCTCTTACTGTGCAGCAATAGCCCCAGTGAGTATCACTGGCCAAGTGAAATTAGATTTCATCGCGACTTAGGGACATCAGCTACCCCTCCCAGAGTCTGAACCACTCCATCGAACAAAGCCTTTGAATCCAATAACCACCTTATTAGAAGAGTGTTCACACTATTGGAGACTGTGAGATCATCTCCAAAGTTTGCCTTCATCTACACTACTTCAGCAGAATGAAACCCATTTTCCGTCAAACCTCCTCCATAAAAAATTGCCCAAACTAACCTGGAGCTCTGATACCAATTGTTGGGGAAATAACAGAATAGCACCGATGGAAAAGAATAAACCAACAAGCATACAAACAACACACAAGGGAAAAACACAAGAGATATACGTGGTTCGGCAACAATCTGCCTACATCCACGGGTCAAGATCTGATTGTTTCTACTTTATTCAGAGAAACCATGAGAAACCCAATACAATATTTACTCTCCTCTCATATTAAATCCCAACCCAAGCCCAGAGCCCCTTTACACCCCACTCAAGTCACCTTCTCAATGAACCCTAAGAACAATCTCTATCTATCATCCCTTCAACCTTTTCTCAAGCTCTAGTATGCTTAAACTCTTTCTATTATCTCTCACTCCTCATGAGAACTACCAGGGCTCTCCCCGAGAGCAAACTCCGCTCTCCCCGAGAGCCCTAAAATTATTCACTTTGTTCTCATAACCATGACCATTCAAAGGTCCAAACCCTAGACCCATAATTCCCTATTTATAGGCCTAAACATGGAGTCCTAAACAATTAGAAAGACTTCCACTCGAATTAGGAGTTTCCCAAGACAAAACTAATTCAAAATAGTAATTTCTGGACTAATCCCGCTTTAGCCGATCGATCGGTGCACCCTGACCAATCGATCAGTGGTCCAAGCTCAAGCCCCGTCACGCCACCGATCGATCGGCCACCAGTCATCCTTGATGATTTTGGAATCGAGCCAAATTTCTACACACCCCACCCATAACAAGCTAGGCACCACCAACAATGATGCAACTATTCCTCCAGTTAAATGAAATTGCTTGTAACTCAAATGTGCTAGTGGAAATTGAAGCAAGAAACTAAGAAGAGCAGTGTAGGGTAAAAACCTGTAAGGTACGAGAGCAAACTAAAGAAAACCTTTGGGTTAATGTCAAATGATCCTATAAAAGAAGTGCATTACAAGAACTCAAGCAAAGCATGATGGACTTAAAAAGATGGCATGTTTAACAAAAAGAACCCCAAAAGTAAATATAAGCACCATAACAGAAGTATCAGTAACCGCCTTCAAGGTCGTTGATGACATCATAAGGAATAGGAGTGACAGTTTCTACAGTGGCACCCTCCACCATGAAACCAGGCTTAGGACCTTCAAGCTCTCTTCTCCTTCAACTCGTTATTGGAGTCCGTAATTTTCAACCTACGGGCTTTTGTACCAGACCTTTCCTATGTAACCGTGATAGAACTTGTGGAGCGTACTCTTGTAAACGGCGCCATGGATGTAACCCTTCTTCCTGAATGGACGAGAGAGCAAATCTCTAGTTCAAGAATGGAGTCCGTGACCTGCCGGCACATCTCTCTCTTCATTCCTCTTTTAAGTTAGAGGTAGTGGGATACGAATAGAAGATTAGTGGCGAAAAAATACAATCATTTATAATTATAATTCACTTCTTGATATGAATTATAAATAATTTATATTTTTAAGAAGTATAGACAAATTATACTTCTTTTAATATTTTTAACAAATATCATAACTTAATAATTAATATTTTTAATTTAAGGATATTTATGTCCGAATAAAATTTAGTATATTTCCCCCACTTTTATTAATGAATGATATTTAATCGAAATTTTGTATCGGGTTGAAGGACCAATCGGAAAATCGAACCTTGGGTCGCACTCAGGAGAGGGCTTGTCGACGTTCCAGGGAAACACGATCCAGGTCACACGCAGCCTACAGGTGGCAGCTAATCTTCCTTTTTCTTTTCTTTTTTTCTTATAAATCCAAATCCTCCATTTGTTTACATTTGCATTTTTCAACGCTTGTCTCAATCATTGCTCCTAATTAAAAGCAATCAAAGAAGGCAAAGTAGGAGAGAGAGAGGGAAGGAAGAGAAAAGGAGATAACTTTTTTTCTCTCTACAGTCGCCTAACAGAGACAAAAACGCCATGATCTCTTTGAACAGAACCAATTTTCTGGTAAAACTAAACCCCACTTCATTAATCTGAATTTTAACAATACCCATATAAAAAAATTAATATATTTTTTCTTTAAATGATTGATTCAATCGACTTATTTATTTGGGTCGTCGGCGTTTAGCTTTTTGAACGTTGCAAAGAGAGATATTTTTCAGTCTTATCTATAAATTTTGGAATTTCAAACAAAAAATAATTGAAATCCATTGTTAGTGGGGGTATAAAAGGAGTTCTTGGTGTTTTTGATTGCAATCAGAATTCAGAACAGCTCCTCGAGTTTTTCTGGTATTTGGCAGAGAAAAGCCTCAGCTGCGGTGGTGGTGAATCTGTCCTCAAAAGGTCGCGGAGGTGAGAGAAAAGTAACGGTCTTGATGGAGAATACTATGAAGGGGATGAGAGACGGCGCTTCGGTGCTTGACTTGGATCCCAAATCCAGCGTCGGTGGTGGTGTCGAGGACGCTTACGGTGAGGATTGTGCTACAGAGGATCAGCTCGTCACTCCCTGGACTATCTCCGTTGCTAGGTCAGTCATGATGGGTTTTTCTTTGATCTGTTTGGGTTGGTTTTACAGAGTGTTAATTGTTCTATTTGAATTTTCTCTGTTTTCTTATAGTTGTTTTGATATCTTGATTGAATTTTCATAATATGTTTTGTGGGGTCTGTTTTTTTTTTTTTCATATGATTTTATTTCTCTATTTATGTTGATGCTTCTCTTGATTCTATTTCTATGAGGTGTTTGATGCTTTAACTTCTTTCTGTCTGTGATGGAAATTTTCTAATTTGTTACTGTTTTGGCACCTTTTTTTTTCTTCTTTAGTTTGCAAGTTCAGATTTTGGAATTTATGGATCTCAGTGATCTGGGAGAGAGTATAGCCTTTTATTTTATTTTATTTGTGTAAACCTTGGTTTTATTTTAATTATTATTGTTAATAATTGCCTTTTTGTTGAATTTCCATTTATATTGTGTTTCTGCTTGTTAGTTTCTTAATTTCCATTTATTATAGTAGGTAGTTTTGTTAAATTTCTCCAATCCAAGAGTGTTGGTCTTCAGCTTTTTTATATACTTTTTGTCCCTTTTAAATTCTGGTTTTGTATTTGCGGATAATTTTCCTATCGAATTTCGGATTATTGATCTGGGTTGGGTTTATGTTCCAAAATTCAAATTCAGCTGAGTAGTTATTTAGCTTCACCAGTCTCATAGCTGCTTTGTTCCTTTGTGGTATATGAAGACACTGTTCTAACTGTGGTTTTGGTTCTTTGAGATGGCTGGAACAATCAATCTCTGTAGTGTATTACCTTACAAGGTTATAAACACTTAGTATGGTTAGCTTACTCAAACGTTTCTTTCTTGTGCTGCAGTGGGTATTCTTTGATGAGGGATCCGCGCCACAACAAAGGGCTTGCTTTTGCCGAGAAGGAGAGAGATGCACACTACTTGCGCGGCCTTCTACCCCCAATAGTTGTGACTCAAGATCTTCAGGTTACATTATTGACATTGCCTCAGAGTTTGCATTCTCTATAATTCTTCTTTTACCGAACAGACCATTCTTATTAACCTATTTCACAACTAATGTCGTCAATTCAGGAGAAGAAATTGATGCACAGTCTCCGCCAGTATGAAGTTCCGTTGCAAAAGTACGTGGCCATGATGGATCTTCAGGTATCTTTTGACTCACAGCAATTAGATATTAGGGTTTGGAGTTAATAGTGGTATTGAGTTATTGAGTGAGGATATAATTCAGTTTTTGCTCGGTTATTTGTTGGGGTTTACAGGAGAGAAATGAAAGGCTGTTCTACAAGCTTCTCGTTGATAATGTTGAGGAATTGCTCCCGGTTGTGTATACCCCAACTGTTGGGGAGGCTTGCCAGAAATATGGGAGCATTTTCAGGCGTCCTCAGGGTCTTTATATCAGTTTGAAAGAGAAGTATGGCAGTTCTCTGCATTGTGTTTTAATTAGTGGTAGCTTGGAGTACTAAGGTGGTGTTATTTTCATATTTTTATTTATGTGGAGCTAACAAATGATTGGATTTCACAGGGGAAAGGTTCTTGAAGTATTGAAGAACTGGCCTCAGAAAAGGATCCAAGTTATTGTAGTAACTGATGGTGAGCGGATTTTGGGGCTTGGGGATCTCGGATGCCAGGTATCAATGCCAAGATTTATTCTCTTTGAATCCATATATATAGTATTTGATCATTGTGTTAGTCTACACATATTGTTTGGTTCTGGAGGATTAAACTACTGACTCGATTTATGCAATGTCTGAAAATTTCCTCAGGGGATGGGGATTCCTGTAGGGAAACTTGCTTTGTATACAGCACTCGGAGGACTTCGTCCATCATCAGTAAGCATTTCCATAACCGATGTTGCCCCTTTGCATGATTAATCGGTTTCTTACAATTGAGAAATTGATTAATGAATATCTGGGTTTTGATGTGATATTCATACACCCGAGCATCGACTCAGAGTTGCTGCTACATTTCTCTGCATTTTACTATGACTGACAAGTTGCTTACATAGCAATTTCTTTCATCACCCCCTGAAACCTAGATTACTTGGCTGAGTTGACCCACCTTGGCTGATAATTTTAACCTTGATCATGAGTGCTGTTCATCAAATGCAGTGCTTGCCTGTGACCATTGATGTGGGGACAAATAACGAGAAATTGTTGAAGGACGAGTTCTACATTGGGCTTAGGCAGAAGAGGGCGACTGGGCAGGTCTCATAAATTTTTGCACGCATGCACAAATTTTGTTTCTATCAATTATTCAATTTCTGTAATATTAATGTGGTTATGTATTCCTTCACGTCAGGAATATGCCGATCTCCTACATGAATTTATGCGTGCAGCTAAGCAAAACTATGGAGAGAAAGTCCTTATACAGGTTAGTCACCAGTACTACCAGACGTCTGAGAAAAATTCATTAATTGTAAAAAAAATACAGAGGTTGAGATTTTTTCATGAACTATATTTATAATCACATTTTGCAGTTTGAAGATTTTGCAAACCACAATGCCTTTGAGCTGCTCGCAAGATATGGTACAACTCATCTTGTCTTCAATGATGATATACAGGTAACCTTATTGGATATTGCCATTGTTATCAACTTTTGTTTCTTCGTGAAGAACTTCTCTGATCTGTGAGTTCTTTTTCAATTCCAGGGGACTGCAGCTGTTGTCCTTGCAGGGATTGTTGCAGCACTGAAGTTAGTTGTCGGAACCTTAGCTGAGCAGACATTTTTATTCCTTGGTGCTGGAGAGGTGTCTCTCTTATTTTGCCTGTCTTGAAAATTTAATTTTTCTTTTCTCCTCCAGATTGTCATTTTATTGACCTCTTGCTACTTTGAAGAAAAAATACGGGAGAAAAATGGTGATGAATTAGCAACAGGAAAAGAAGTTACAAAAAGAAAAAGAAAAAAGAAAACAAATAAATAATAGAAGCAATAAGAATGTCATCTCAAGAAACTATAACTATTTGATCTGCTCCAAACCTCATCTCGTATTTGAAGCTTCTCAGTTCTCCCATCACACCTATTTATAATACACACATCCATCATTACGTACTCCGGAATTGCCTTGTTCAAGCAGTCGTAATTGTTTTGAATGGCCATTTTGTTTCAAAAATTAACATTTACATAACACAAAAAATATAAAATACTCTAATGAAACATAGGTGACTACGTTTTGTCTTCCTCTTTACGTTTTCCTTCTTACCTTGCACACTTAATTTCTTGAAGTCATGTGTCCCTCTTCTACTCCGCTGGTCCTGTGCTATTATTTTGCTTTTCAAAAGGAGGAAGAAGAAAAAGAAAATGTGGGTTATCAAGTTGTAATATGTCTCACTTCTCTTCATTGGTGATTGCAGGCTGGGACTGGTATAGCGGAACTCATAGCTCTTGAGATGTCAAAACAGGTATTTAAATTTCTACTGACATGGTGTTACTTATTAGAGTATGCTTTATTACAATAAAACATTAAATATGTCGTCTTTGGTTTTCTTTAATGTTAGCACTATTATGTTAAATAACACCTAATGCGGTGAGAGATTTATTTCTGATTCTATTTTTGCAGGCAAAAACTCCAGTGGAAGAGACTCGCAAGAAGATTTGGCTTGTGGACTCCAAGGTAGTAAAAACTTTCTGTAAATTACTTGCTAAAGGAAGCAAATTAGCCATTTTCACAACCCCTTTTTTTTCTTCTTATATTCGTACTAGTTAAAAACATGTAAGTTCTGTTTCAGGGATTGATTGTTAGCTCTCGCAAAGAATCACTTCAACACTTCAAGAAGCCTTGGGCTCATGAGCATGAACCTGTTAAGGACCTCTTAGGGGCTATCAAGGTGTGAAAAACTCTCTAATTCTATGTGTCAACATTTGAAGGAAGTTTTTATCAATTGGTGTCTTGGTCTCTTTCTTTACTGTGTCACTTTCTCAGGTAATCAAGCCGACAGTGTTGATTGGATCGTCCGGGGTAGGGAAAACTTTTACAAAGGAGGTTGTTGAGGCCATGGCCTCCTTCAATGAGGTATTATGTGTTCCTCTCTCTCTCTCTCTCTCATATATATATATTGCAATCAGAAGAAGCTGACATGGATGTAAACGAGTGGGCATGCAGAAACCTATTATTCTTGCTCTCTCCAACCCAACCTCACAATCTGAGTGTACAGCTGAAGAAGCTTACACATGGAGTAAGGTAAAATAAACACACCGGTTCTCTCTTTCATTTCTTAATGCATCACATCATGCAGCTGATTATTTTTTAGTCTTCAAACTAAATAAACAAGTAAAACTGAATCTTTTTCTTTTAATTTCTTTTTAAATTTGCAGGGTCGTGCGATTTTTGCCAGTGGAAGCCCATTTGACCCTGTCGAATACAATGGGAAAGTTTTCATACCTGGCCAGGTCTTATATTTCCTTTTTTGATTATCTTATTACTTTAGATGAATTCTACATAGCAGCAGAGATGTATGGGACATCGAGGACTAATTTTTGTACTTTTCTTCTTCTTCGCATCATTTCAGTCAAACAATGCTTACATTTTCCCTGGATTTGGTCTGGGTTTGGTCATGTCCGGTGCGATCCGTGTGCATGATGAAATGCTTCTGGCAGCCTGTAAGTACACAAAAGACTAAGGAAATCCTAAGTTGCATATAACTCACACCCTGCCTGTGGAGCCCAAGAGTCTTGTGGATAACAATGACTTCAGGGCACTTCCATGACATATGGTTAGTTTTCATAGTTTGTGGGTTTCGAATTCCTGGATGGGGCGAAGGACCATTCTAATATTCTTTAATTTATTTTGAATGGGATGTTAGACCCATTGTGCAAGTTAGGCACACTGATTATGATAAGTTATGCAAGATATTTTCGGACTAATTCACTGGGCGTCCGTTATGCCCTTCCAGCCTGCTAAGATGGTTCTGTTTCTTGTTTACCATCTTAATTTTGTTTTAGACAATAATCGCATGTTACATCTTTGCTGCTTTTGTTTTCATTCATTGGAACAGCGGAAGCTTTGGCTCGACAGGTAACAAAGGAGCAATTTGATAAGGGACTGATTTACCCACCATTCTCTAGTATCAGAAAGATATCGGCCCAAATAGCTGCTAATGTAGCTGCTAAAGCATATGAACTTGGTGAGTTTTTTGTAATAGACTCGGTTCAAATAGGCTCAAGATTTAGGTATTCATATTATCTCTTTCTTATGTAGGGGTGGCTACGCAGCTCCCTCGGCCTGAGAATCTGGTGAAGTATGCGGAGAGCTGCATGTACAGCCCTTTATACCGTACTTACCGTTGAATTGGTACAAAAGTCCCTTCAGTTTTACAGTTTTGCTGTGTCTTTAAGCTTGTTTTTTTTTTTTTGGCTTGTGTCTTCTCTTTCTTTATTCCCTTCACTTCTCTAGGTACTGAGTTTTAAGTTTGAATTGTAAGGGTCATGCTGATGCTAGTCTGAATCCAAAGGTTGGTTTTAGCTCAAAAACGTTAGTCAACTTCTGTACATAAAATAAAGTTTCTCCTCAATGATCAGAACTTAAGATGAAATGTCCTCTGAATACTTAAGAGACGCATACTTGCACAACAATCAACTTTGTTCTCAAGGGCTCCCAAACATTTTGGGCACAGCTCTTCGGAATGGGGCTTGCCACCGTATCAGTTTGTTCTTTTTCTATTATTATTATTTGTCAATAAATAGGTAATTATATTAAATTAGCTAAAGAAATGAATATCATACAAACTAGAGTGCACAAACTGGAGTTCTTCCTCTTGGAGGCAAATAAAACAGCCATTGCCATCATCCAACCTCTGTTCTTCATGTAATCCCTATCAGTTCATTCTTACCTATCCAAAAAATATTCCCTATCAGTTCATCCATGAAAATTTGTGTGGTTTTTTTTGTTGTTTTATAAGTTTTCCCAAGTAAAAACTTCTTAATTCAATCTCTATAAATAGAAAAGAAGGTATTGTTTGTAAAAGCTAGAACAGTGACCCATGAGATCTCTGCACCATGGCAGACATATCAAGCTTCCGCCATGATTCTTGTATCATTCAACTTCATGCTGAACCAAAGCTTTGAACCTGTGATCGACAAAATGGACAAGATTTCCCTTGTACCGAGTCATGCCAATATGTAGTTGTCATTGGAAGATATGTAGGCAAGGCAAGGGAAGGACCCTTTGAACCGGTTGTAAAACACTCCATATATACATCTTTGGAAAGCAAACCAATCTGAATCATCAACATAGCAGCCATCGTCCTCTGAGCATGTTGCTCTTTGTCAGAATCAGTACCTACAGTTGGATCTTGAAGTAGCAGGTTGAGATCAATGGATGCAAGCAGTATACCATCAATAACTGATCAGAAATTTGTGGTCACTTATGGGGTACACTCAGATTTTCTAAGAGAATTAAATAGTTTTGTTATTTATAGGCTTGAATGTTCAATAAAGGAGAATGATTCAAGGAAGCGATACAAGCCTCATATGGGAGAATGATTCATTCCTTCAGGGATTGATTCCAGGCCCATAGCCTATGGGTGAATAAGTTCTCAGAATCACCCACCAACCTGATTTTTGATCTTTTATTGAGAAGGGTTTTTATGTTTCACCTCATACAATCTCTATACAGTGTGTCAGAACCAGTGTGTAATCTCCTGATCGATCACCCAGTTTGGTTTGGAATTCCAATGATTTTGATATTTAAAGAATCAAACAGCCATGCAGGGCTATATGCATGTAAAAGCAATTCCTGACCAGCCGAACATTCCATGTGGATTTTCAGCAGGTCTGAGGAGTTACCTCTCCAAGTATGGTTAAACATTACAACAAATAATCAAATGGTGGTTTGAGCAAATAAGAGTACGTGCTATTGAAAATTCAAAGAGAAGCAAAACTTTATCTATGCCATTACTATTATTGATCCGAATTATCTGCCGTTGCAGAATATAATAGACGTGCACTATATACAGAGCTACTGTGTTTGATGATGGCAGAGATGAGTGTTTAAGAAAGAGCTGTTGATCGTTTCAGGTTTCAGCCTATGTCATCTACAACTTGGGAACTCCGAATCCCCCAAAATAATCTTGGCTTCAACTTCTTGTTTGTGGCCTTAAAAAGCCAACCCATTTGTGACTCGCAAGTTGCACAGTTGGTGATTGTCCATTCATACCTGCAAAAATGGTTTATTAGCACTTAAGAAAACAATGGCCATTCAAAGCTATCATCCAGGTAATATTATTTACAGCTACATTTGCAGAAAATATCAGCAAAAACTTGAGAGAATAATCTCTCGAATGCCAACAATTTTGTAATTAAATATAAACACAAAAAAAGTTTCTCAAATAATCTTGTGTTATCACATGAAGGCCATAAAAGTTTCCCGAGTATTATGTCATTGGGGGGCAGGCGTGAATCGTGATACACATGTCAAGGTCATTGAATCTTTTTACACACCCCCCAATGATTCCTATGTGCTATCTTATCCCCATCCTAAACCCTCTCAAGTAACATATCGCCAGCCATTTAATCAAATATGAATTGAAAATGCTACTAAAGGTGATACTAATTGAACAAACAAATATGAGATACAATGAAGGTGACTGTAACATAAAATTGAGACTGATCATACAAAGATTAATAACAAGATTTCCTTCTTCCAATGAATAAGCCTCATCAGAATTGGCACCTCAAAAAGTCAGCAACAGTGTCCAATTATTAGAAAAATCTGGCAATATTTAAATATACGACTGGGTCTTGAAAATCATATCGGTTGTTACTGGAAAATAAAGTAAGAAATGACAGAGGATTTAGTAACAATTAAGCTATCCAGGTCACTTTGCAAAACATCAATAGCTTGAGTTTCCCTAAAGTTGTCAGGTAAATTCAATTCCTTTGGTCTTTCCATGGGACATGCAATCACTCTGCTAATGTGAAAAAGAAGGATATTATGCACGAGCTCAGAATGGTATTTGTTGATAGAGAAAAGAAAGGTTAAGCCCATACCCAGGAAACCAGCTGTAATCTTTAACAGGAGATCCAATGAGTGCTAAGCCATTCGTGTTGGAAAGAGTCATGATCTCCCACACATAACGATGTGGGTTTGCAAAAGCACCAAGAGGACCATCACAAGACATCACCATCATATCACTCCGCTTCGCAATTACAGTCTAACAAAATACAAGATAAATTATTTTTTTTTAAATGATTAGATCCACAGATAAATATTTGAACAGAGTAGATGGCCATAATCACTACAATCCAAGATCAGGAGAACCAATGCATCCAAATGACATTTTTGAACTGAAGTAATTTAAGAGGATGAATTTATACATTTCAGTGTAGGTGTTTAAGAAAAAGTGACGTTTGAGTCTGATAGTTGTATTGCAGGCAGAACAAAAAAACACAGCCAATACCTAAAAGTTGGGAATTAAAATAACTAATCCAATTTCTCACAAAAATTCCAAAACCACGGTTTAAAAGCTTTCGCTATTATTTTATTATTTTGCAGTTCTTAGTGGTACGTGAAAAACTTGAATTGGAAAGACAATATATTACCTGACAGTTTTTACAGCAAACACGATCAAATCTCTCAAGTAACTCAATTTCCCTGCGCAATCTATATGAAATTCCATCAATCTCCAGTAGCTCCTGCCTCGTAGACACTGACACAGGAATTTTACTGGCAATATAAAATGACAAAAGATCGGGCTTCTTTACAAGATCATCCATGCTTAGAACCCCAATTATCTGTCCCCACATATCTGCAAAACGTTAAACTTTGAATCATAACCATCATTGACAGATGAAAGACAGATCTGAATGTCAACTGGCATGCCTAGTTATCCAAAAAACTTATAGCAAGCAAAGCCATTAGTTATGTTCCCAAATTGCTGGTTTCTTGATTGTTCTTTTTTCCAGTTGATCCAACAAAAGATCTAAGGAGGAGATTATGCGAAAAGTTTCATTAATACACTAGAACATGATAATGAGGAGAAGTCTACGAGAATTAAGGGGAGGGACTTCAAAGGTCAGTCTACAGCTTTGTTTGTTTTTCATGGAAATTACCCAAGATAGTTTTTTCTTCTAATCTACTTATATAGCTAAAGACGCCTATTGAACGACTTCAAGATAGTTTTATAGAATTGACTTTAAAATGGTTTTCAGAGTTGAATTATAATTGAATCCTTTTAGCATCCCACCAATTGCAAACACCTATCTTGAAGGATTCAAAGTTTATTCACTCCTCTAAGGGACACATTTCACCCCTTATTGGTCTATCCCTAATTTCCCTCGTTTAAGAGTGTTTAGAGATATGAAAGGTTAAGAATTCTACCAAATTAATTATTTTAATAATTACAAGACAAAATGTATTACTTTCCTTTTGAAATATAATTAGGGTATATTGGAAATTTACCATGTATGGGGTATTTTGGTCATTTTGAAAAGGTTTAGGGGCATTTTTGGGAAACTCTCCCATAGGTCACAGGAAGGTCATGTGGGCCCTATAGGGGTGCAAAAATGGAGTGCTTACAATCACTTCCAAGAGTGTTTCCACTATCCCGAAAACACATTTGGCAAAGTCAAACATTACTACAATCCTTCTTACAGTACTTATTCTTAAGGACCTGCACACAGACATGCACGCCCATGCCCCCACAAGCACAAGCACGCACGCACACACACATACATAGTATGGAGACCAGAGTTAATAATTTTAAGAAAACAAGTGTTGAGCTCCTACTACTAGTTAATATTATGTTGAAGTATGTTGGAGGTTTGGTGAAGAGCGAGTGCGTCTTTGAAGGAAGGTGATTGTCGCTGAATATGGGGGGAAGTTTCTTGTTGGAAGCCAAAGGAGGTGCAAGGATCATATGAGGTAGGACTTTGGAAAGGAATCATGGATGTGGCTAAGCTACTAGACCCCTACATTAGGTTTAAGGTAAGTAATGGAACTGAAATCCATTTTTGGGAAGATATTTGGTGAGGTCACTTGAGGCTTAAGGATGATTTTTGGAATATATTTCTTCTAACATTAAACAAAGAAGCCACGGTAGTCGACTGCGTTGAGAGGGTGGGGAGTGAGTCAATTTGGTGTCTCCGGTTGCGGCGAAACCTGAACGATTGGGAAGTTGAGGATTTACATCTTCTTAATCGATTGAGCTCCTCTCCCCCTTATACCCAGATTAAAGATTGAGATTGTAAGACGTGGTCTTGAAGCAAACATGATTGATTTTCGGTGAGATCATTCTTATAGTCCTTTGACCAACCGCGCATTCTTTTTCTCATAAAGCTATTTGGTCTTCAGGTGTCACATCCAATGTATCTTTCTTCTTATGGTCCGCAGCTCTGAATAAGATTCTTACTACGGGCCATTTAAATAGCAGAGAATGGAGGAGTATGGCAAATCGTTGCCACTGGTGTCTAGTCGAGGAAGAGACGTCAGATCATTTGATCCTGCATTGTCCGATTGTCTTTGGGATTTTGGCTTTCTTCCCATCTCAGTAGGTGTAGGTGGAACTTCTCACTCTCCTTCCTAAACTTCTTGTCGGGTTAGCAATTAACGACATTGGTGGGTGCCAAGGAAGTAATTTGGACTATGCTACCTAGAGCTATCTCTTGGGGCATTTGGAAAGAGAGGAATAGACACGTCTTTGATAATTCCTCCTCTTTCAATCCTCGTATTTTAACCCGCATTCAGCGCTTGATTGTGGAATAGTGTTTCCATTAATAAGTTGAGAGGAAAAGTAGGGGATATTTTATTATGAGGATTTTCATTCCTATTAACCTTCATTTGTATGTTTACTTTTTGTATTTCCTTCATGATAGATCCCTTTAATTTACCCCTTTGTAAACTGTTGTTATTTCTTTTGATATATTAAAAGAATTAGCCTAGGGATACTCCCTCATATACTCCCAAATCCTAACCGTTTATCCCAATTGATAAACGGTTAGGATTAAAGGTGATGTGGCATTAGAAAAGACAAAATTAAGCCAACTCAAATCCTAGCCCTTGGTGGTTTGTTATAAACGGTTAAGATTAGGGAGTATATTTGGGAGTACCCATAGACTGACTCATATTAAAATACTTGACATTTACTAACAAGATTGTTAAATCGTAATCGAATCGTAAAGTTCAATCCATTTTTTTTAATTGTTAACAAAAATACTTAATAAATCAGAAAAATAGAATAATCCATTATCCAAAAAGATTTCATTCATATCTATTGATAAAAGAAAGTAATGAACATTTCATTGCATACACTATACAAAACGCAAATAAACTTCATAAAATGAAACATAACCCCTAATATTATCAAAGATAAATCAACAAAAGTAAACTCATATAATCATGTTGTATGAAATCAAGTATCAAAGACTCGTGCAATTAAAAAGACCAATAAAATAAACTATCAAGTTCTCCCAGAGCCCAACTCTCCAACTCCATCCACTTTATTCTTCCTCATTTTTTCTCTTTTCTTTCTCTTTTTTTTTTCATTTTACAGCAATAGAAAGAAAAATCAAATAGTGGTTTTAACATGTCCGTAACAGGGGTTTTCCCATTTTTTCTTTCTTCTTAAAAGACATAAAGTACTTTTAGAAATTTGAAAAATAACAAAAAACAAAAAAGAAATATATTTTAAGTATCGGTCCGTAACAGGGATTTTGTGAATCATGCTCGAATCGCATGAATCGCTTGAATCATACACTTTGAATCACAAATCACAATCTGAATTACAAATCAAATAAGATTTACCCAATTAAGATTTTCACATGTGATTTGAATCGTTTTGCATGATATTTGATTCAAGTCGTAAGATTTGAATTGCAAATCACAAAGATTTAACAACCATGTTTACCGATATTACAAAAAGACTTAGAATCTCAAACCCTTACGTGTCTCACATAAGTTATACACTTATACTATTTAGTCAAATTCTGACTTCACTTTCAAAGAGTCCTACCACCAAGTATTAAGAGGCAATGCTATCACAGTATCACTAAAGATATTTTGCATAAACACTCCCTCATAATCATTCGAGTCTATAAAGGTCTCATAATCAAAAGCATTATTTCTTAAGTTGTTTACAATAAGAAATTACCATTAGTAGGTTTCCCACTCGTATGAATCTCCTCGAACAAACGGCACTTGATTTCAATTACCCTTGTTGAGATATGACTCTAGGAGTTAATTTCCAACTCATTGAGGCAAAGAAAAGTTAAGAGATTTTACATAAGGGTTTCAAGGGAACTCATATACGATGGATTCTAGGCTGTCTGCCCTAAAAGCTCATAAGTTACGCAAATAGATAGGAACCCCCACCCTCAGCAGCATGTGCACACGCACATGCACGCGCGCGCACACACACGGGGGTGGTGGGATTTTTTGGTTAAATAATACAATAACAGGTGGCAAGTGGGTTCTCACACCTGTCGAGATTCCCATAAATCGAGTGAACTGTGGATCTTGAATTCCAATTAGCACATCACTTGATTCAAGAGGGGTTTAGAGTGGATTCAGTTGTCCAGTGATACAAGACATGCATTTGAATTGAAAAGCCCATAACTGAATCATGAACATTAGGATTCAACAATTCAAATCTGAGTTTAATAATTACCATGGACTATAACTTCATTAACAATGAAAGATCTATTCAGGCGATAAGGACAAAATATTTACTTTGTCTAAAGTAGTAAACAAAAAATCAGATTACCTGCTGCCCGCCGAGCAAGTGAATAGGAATCATACATCCGGTAAACCCAATGGGGCCAGTACGACCTTGGAGCTCTGCGCAACCAGTTTGACTCACGAGCTGCCAACCCCTTCCTCCATCCTTCCCCTTTGTGAGATTGCCTTCCTGCAACAAACTGCGCAATTCCGAGACCAGAAATTTTACTTCCGGTCCTCTCCCCTTGATGTGATTGTGATGACCCTCCAGAGTCATCTGGATGAGATCTTTCAAACTGGGGTTCTGACCCACATACAAACTCGTCATTGTCGCTGCTTGTCAATTCATCAATCCCATCATTCCTGTTACAGGAATCAACTGCAGAGTGGTGTATTCTCATTTCATTTGGTGAAAGACCACTCTCAAAGCTTGTGTCAGACATTGACTCTGAATCGCTGCCCCCATCCATGTTTCCATGCTGCTTAACATGAGAAGCATCTGAAGGCAGCAGATGTGAAAGACTACAGCTCCACAAATTACTTACTGATGCTAGCTGTCCAAATGCATCCCGTGGAGTCCTCAATGGAAAGTCTTCCTGGATGATTTGGATCTCTGCACATGGCTAAAAAAGGATGGGAAATTTTACACCAAATCGGCCTTCTATTATAGAATCACCAAAAAGAGGCATAGTGATATGTGAATGTCTTCTAAAACATAAGTTATTCTTACTGCTGCTTCCACATCTACCAAATGACGTCTCAGATGAAAACGGTGTTGGCCATGAGTAACCACATTCAATGAACCATCTTCTAACTGGTGGTATTGCCGAATCTGAAACAATGCATTTAGCGAGTTTAATAAGTTGTTGCTGATGAAACAAAACTTTTGTGATCAGTCACATCAAGACTCAACTGTCCAAAGTATTGTCAGATGGCCAGATCTGAAGAAGAGCAGGACATCATTTTATGCATCTTAGTTAACGGATTAAGAAGATTCAAAAAAAAAAGATTTAACGGGTTAGGCAATAAGTATTATAAGCTGCTGGTAATAATAAATAAAGGCAAAATACAAAAATGAGATGCCAACAAGTTCGAAAGGATAGGATCCATGTATATAAAAACAATACTCTATTAAAAGCAGCAGGCGGGCCCAGTTTCTTTTAGGTCCAGGGATAGTACCATTGGTTCAACAGCAGCAGGCACATCTCCTGGTGGATCCGGGGATGATACCAGACCGGGACCACTAGGAAACTCAATACCAGGCCGTTATCAATATCAATTTCCACTCTTGCAATTAATACTTCATTGGATACCAATCCACGATAAGTTATTAACATTAATTTTCTATAAGAGCGAGATCCATGAAAAATTAAATCAAGGATATAACCAATGCCCAGAACCAGTCTACAGTACAAAATCAAGTCAATCCATCTCCAACATGATAAATGAGAAAGATGGTCCTATAGTAATCAATTTATGAATGAGGGGAAAAGGAATATATATAAAGAGATAAGTACCGATTAGTCACCCTAAATCAAAACTATCACCTAACAGGACATGGTTTGAAAAGTTTTACCAAATAGGGTATGTACTCCAATATTACCCTTATTCTTGTTTGGGTTTTATATGCTTTATATGTCAAAAGCATACCCTATTAGATAATAAAAATACAAAGTATGTCTTTTTTGATAAATATGTTAAAAGCATGCCCTTTTAGGTAATAAACATGCAAAGCATGACCTTTAAGGCGAATCGCCCATATATAAAATACACTAGTATCCTTTATAAACTGCTATTCATGATTCCTGAATACCTGACTGGTGCTCAATTAGACCCACTCCTAATTCAATTGAAAGCGAGGACCCGAACAGGCGATCAGGGCCCAGTAATTGTCTTGGTCTTTAAACTCCGATCCAGATCTGATTACCAGGTACCCATCCCTAATGATAACAAAGGTTTTGTAATTGGTTCTACTATTGACAACTGGCAGAATTTCAAGATTATGGCCTAGAAAATGAACACTTGTGAGTTGTGACTAACTTTCTGATAAGAAGATGCTGCAACAAACAGAGATTGTGATCAAAATTGGTGTAATTAAGTTGTACCACAACCATATAAATGTTCAATTTCACTGGACCTGGACCTGACTCAAGGAACAGATCTCTTTGACCACTTATTGATTGCTTCCGCACAAGCAGAATCCTTTGGCATATCTATGTCTCTAATTCATTATTCTCAATATCCTTTATAGGTATTTTTTTAATTTGTCACCTCGTAATGTGCATTTATAGATATGAGTTTCTCCTTTCATTTTTTTTTATCAGTAAAGCGGCAAGTTATATTCAAAGAGATAAAATCTAGAACAAAGGTATCATAAGGGAGTGAACCTAGGAGAAAGCAACAGAGAGACTACAAAGATATGAAAAAACTAGAAGCGAAAAGGCAACAACTACAAAATACAATTCAAGCCCACCATATTAAACCCCTCCGAACAAAGCATGACATGAGCTAACCAATCTTGAAACAAACTCTAGCATGGGAAGAAGAAACTCCCTTGAACAACCTAGAGTTCCTTTCCTTCCAAATCAACCAACCAGCCGCTGCAACAAGAACCACAACACTAACCTTCCCATCACCCTCTAAGAGTCTAAGTGTGCCGGGAGCAGGCCAGATAAGATGCCTTGGAATGAGCAAGGAAAGGCCCAACTAATTCCAAAGAAACAAGAAATAGCTCCAGATCTTAGCAGCAAAAGGGTAGTGAAACACGAGATGGTTAATTGATTCCTTCAACTCAAGGCACATAAAGCAGCCATTGTCCATCTTCCACCTTCTACGCATGAGGTGATCGCAGGAGAGAATCTTGTCCAATGTTGCCGACCAAAGAAAAAGGATACCTTGAAGGGCAAACCTTCCTTCCAAACCGCTCTGTAAGGGAAGGAGAAATTCGGAGAAGCTTGTAGGGAATGATAAAAAGATCTCACTAAAAACTGACAACATAGACAACTACTTATTGTTTTTCATTACTTGTCAGCTTTTATTCACAAAATCTGATCTTTGGAGTTCTAAAAGAACTTTGAGATTATATCAAGTCAGATGTTCTCAGTTTGCCTCCCTCATGTCCAAAAATGCCAATTTGTAGCAGTCCTAGCCTCCTAGGATGACATCAGCGTGAAATGAAACCTGAACTAACCCACTTGGTGGACTAAACCATATTGCCGATACAATAATTTATAACATGGATTCATTGGCATACATTTATGCAAATTATTATAGTTTCAGCTTTTTCATTCATGAAAAAATGTCGTCTTGTTTTAGCTTTCTTCCTAATTGTAAGAACTAATTATGTTATTCGTAATTCTAATCATAAGAATTCTTCAAGAAATTCCTTACACCACTTTGAGTCATTGACACAAAGTTTTGAGGAATAGATTTCTTAAAGGACTCTCTCTTTTGTTTTGCCTTACAGCTACTTCCAATATCCGTCAGCAATGTTACACAGACACGGGTCTTGGTGTTGGACTCGGATAAGGGATGTTGGACACGGCGAATCCCAAAAAGCAAGATAAAAGAACACGAAGAATTTTTTAATTTTAAAAATATTATTATACTTTAAAGATTATATGAATAATACTATACAATATTAAATGAATAATTTAAATATGAAAGCAAAATTATTGCAAACTCTAAGTACTGTATTATAAAGTATATTTCTTAAAACAACAAAATTAGTTCATTTTCTTTTATTACCAATCAAAAAAAAATTAACTAATGAAGTAATAAACGTATATCCATTCTAAATGTTAATGCTACTCTCAAAGAAGAAGAATTTAAAAGCGGTTTATGTGGCCTGAATTCAGGCCGTTGACGCCTCTCACTCTCTCTCTTGTAACAAGGATCATAATTCTCCCTATTCTTTCCCTATTTTTTCTATAGTACACAAGTGAATCGTGGTTCTTCCCATTTTTCCTATTGGCTTCTCTTTTTCAACAATGAATTAGAAAGAATTTGCAGAAATTTATATTGATTATATGCAGTTGTATGTCTTTTATATACTAAACACTAAAAATTTATTGGTATCAGGCGTGTTCATGTCCATGTCAGTGTCTCTCTATGTCCAAAATACATAAATTCTTCCTATATGACTCACAACAGCTATGTCTAAGGCATGTCCGTTTCCACACATTTTGACAAGCCTATTGTCTTAAAGAATCCGGGCAACATTACCCCCAGTCATCCTATTCACTAAATTTGTATTTGTGACTTTTGGAGAGAAAAAAATCACGACTTTTGGAAAAAGTCACGAATTCCGTGTATTAAAATTTAAAACACAGATTATTCACAATTTTAAAAAAATGAATGAATATCTAATATATGAAATATATATGTCTAAACTTTTCATAATTAGTAATCTTTTTTATATCTTTTGATCTCTTGCCCATCATTTTTTCGATTTTTTTCCACAATTTTCCCTAAACAAACAATTCCTCAACCCCAACTTGGTAACTATGGGCATAATAGCCACCCATTTTTTCTTGTATCACATTTACAATCACTTCAACAAGGATGATCTAATAGGTAGTGTGGAGCCTGTCAGGATTGAACACCCTACCTCGCCGATTTTTTTCAGGGGTAGGGGTAATCTGGTATTTTCACACATTAATATGTAGCCCTAATTCTATTAAGCATAGGGGGCAGCTGTTGTTGTTAGATTTCTCTGTAAATTCTCTTGCTCTAGTTCATAGTGAATATCTCGGCGATCCGTGGATGTACCTCAACTTGAGGGACCACGTAAATCTGTTCTTCTTGTGTAGTTGTGTGTGTTCTTGATCTTTATTCTGTTTATTTTCATATCTCACAGATCTTGTTTAGGGTTAATTTCCTAACACAATCCTGCAAGTTCCTTCAAGCACGTAGCAATTATATTCATTTACATAGTCCAAGAACCAACTAAATTCAGGTTTCAAGAAATATTATACCTTGTAATTGAATTGCAAGCTTTAGAAGAATTCATTCCTGAATATGAATGAAAAACTACAATAGGATGTAAGTTAATTATGCATAACCAACTGCATACTTACCTTTCTTTTTCATATTCCAAAAGAAAATGGTAAATACACAGGTTGGTTCTGCTTCTGACAACTTAAATCCTGCTGTCAAATTTAAATGGATTTGCACTTTATTTTGAGTTAAATATATTTTAGCATATCAATGATGATTATCTGCTTCATGCTTGTGATGTACATAAGCATCAGAGTTCTAAATGGTGGATGCACACACAAAGAAGACACCTTCCTTGTCACTAAAGATGAAAAATCTAGTGAGCACCAGTGGCCATACCTCTGCAGTTGTCCCAATGGTTGCAAACCTTAGCCTTCCATCATCAGGATTCCTATGAACACAAACCTGAACAGAGTTTCAAATATGTTTTCATATTGCAGATGAAAGGATTGAGGGGAAAAACTGAGACCCAGAGAGAGCCGGTGAAAAGCTGTCAAAGGGGAGTTCACATACCACACCTATTGTGTAGGGAGCATCAACTTGGTCTATCGCTCTTTCGATAGCAGCGATATATTTAGGCTGAACGACTCTCAGATGAAGGGTGGCCATAGGAAACAGGACAACCCCTGATTAAATCAGAGAGAGAAATTATGCTCCAAAAAAACAGCAAAAATCTCCAATCTGCAAGACTACACATAATGCAAGAAACATGATGTTTCCTATTTCCTGAGCTACTAGATTAGGTTACAACGGTAATTCTAGTTTGCAACTTTGCGAGCTACTTCACTAGGGTAACTAGCAAGGTGCAATGAGGGATTAAGTTATTTAACCACGAAATTCTGATTCCGAAAAAAGCTATAACAAGGGTAGAAATGAAACAATAACAACCTTTATCCAATTTCCTCAAAGAGATCTTTGACAGAAAGAAATGAAAAAATGTGCAATGGCACTTTAAAACTAGCAGCAAAAGACAGTATTCACTAGTGATATTTCAGAATGATTTCAAGTTTTATTTAAATTGATCACCAATTTCCGTTCTCCATCAGAAATTGTTAAGAACTTTGCACAACTAAAACTCAAGCTCGTAATAAAAGAAAACTATTTGCTGATAAC
Source organism: Tetracentron sinense (assembly GCA_015143295.1). NCBI lineage: Eukaryota > Viridiplantae > Streptophyta > Magnoliopsida > Trochodendrales > Trochodendraceae > Tetracentron > Tetracentron sinense. The sequence continues at coordinate 34,920,508 of CM026565.1, forward strand.
CACACATAAATACATAATATGTAGATATCAGAACTGAAATATATGTACCAAATTCAAATACAGAAAATTACCTTCAATATAGAACATTGGAAGATTCAAAATGGCTCCACCATCCAAGAAAGCTAGCCCGTGATGAGTGTCTTCCACCTCTGTTACATACAAGTGAGATCATATAACTTCTGATAGTTCAAAGTGGCGGAAACGTAGAAAGTAGAAACAAGCACTATGCCTACCGCCAAGATATGTAGGCAAGGAAACCAAACAAGTGTCAAAGATATATCCAGCATATGCAACTTCCCCTCCATATCCACGACCTCTTTGATTAAAAAAAAGTACATAAATAACATATTTATCAGTCATAAGCATTAGTCGAAATTATTCAAAAGTGTTCTTAATGTTGAGTACCAGGATTGTCAAACCCATTATATTGGTGGAAAGATAGAAGGGTGAGAAGATTATTTCGAATTTAATAAGCAAGAAATCTCAATTTTCAAGTTCCGTATGAACAATCCTGAATTCTCAAAATAGGGTTTTGTCTGAAGGAATTCGAAACCCTAAATCCCAGCCACTAAGAGGAATACAGATTCAAATAACATTCCCACACAAATATATGTGAAAGTTTAAGAACTAATACTAATATAATATACAAATGGTGATTCCTAGATCGGAAAAAAGAGAAATCGAGAAGAAAACTTACTGGGAGTCGTCAGAGGATGAGTAATGATTATCTTCGACTTCCTCGATCTGTAATTCCTCCATTTCAAGCTCCCTTATCTGCTCGATTTGAAGCCTTTCTCTCTCTAAAACCCTTTCGTCCTCCATTTCTTCTCCTTGGTATAGAGTGAGAGAGACTGATAAATTTATTTTTAAACTTCCCTGTAGCAGATATCTCAGGAAATACCCGCCATTGGAGATTCTGTTGTGGTTTTGGAGGTGGATTCAAAAAAAAAAAAAAGCGGGTTTTACCGAAATAGACCCCAACTTTTGGCGAACCTTTAAAATTGGGACTTTTCAAATTAACTTTTCTTTGCCTCGGCACGTGTATGTCTTGTACACGTACGAATTACTTACGCTTTAAGACAAAAATACCCCTTTCACTCTGTGAAAGAAAGAAGGCGATGATTGTCATGCTTGACGTTCTTTATACTTGGGTGTCTTCATTTGTTTGGGATCTCAATCACTTTGTTGCTCGTTTGACTCAATTCATTTGTTCTAAATGTAAGGATTTTTTCATATAAATTATCATCTACGTTAGCAATGCATTGTGTCATCGTTTTATGGGTTGAATCCAAATATCATTTCTTCATTTAAGTTTTTTCTTTAAAAAATTTATTGTACTGATTTTGTTAAATTTCTTTCTCTTTCTCATCACTCTTTTTTGATATTTGAGATTTGAATGTGATGTTGAACAATTCTCATTTTATTCTCGCTCAAATTTTTAATTTTATAATAGCGATCGATATTATATTTATTATCAAACAATTGATCTACATCATCAATCATTCAATAATAATGTAGATCCATCAATGTCAAAATCAGTAAAAAAATTATTTTATATATATATATATATATCTTTATCAAGGTTTGAAATGTCGTAACGAAATTTTCTGAAATTTTAGATGAAGTTTTAGAGAATATTTAAAAAAAATTATTGTTTTGTTCAATTGAAACATCTCTTCGAAATTTTTGTATTTCATCCAAAATTATTAAATATTTTTCTGAATTATCATTGAATGTTTTTATAATTTTACAGATCTTTAAAATATCTTGTTTAAGAATAGTTTGCACTTATAATATGAATATACATATTAATAGATTTTACATATTTATATGTATACTTATTACTTATGTTATACTTATTAATTTTAAATTTATAATCAATAAGTATAACATAAGTATAATTTATAATTGATCATTATAAATAAGTATAATTTGCACACAATTTTGAAATACATTTTTTTAACAAACCTCTACAATTTCAAAGAAAATTGTGACATTATTCACTAAATTTAAATTATATAAAATTTAGAAAGAAACTATAATTAACTTGGCCGAAAATTGTGTCAATTGATATATTTTGGTATTTCGACTTTGGTGGGTAAAAAATTCAAAACCGGATTTTAAAACCATGATTTTATTTGGAAATAGTTAACAATTAAACGGTCATACTATTACGATATGATGACAATGCAATGATTGTCATTGATCAAAAAGGCAATATTTTGAAACTCGAGTTTTTTGTACGATCGCATGGGAATTGAGATCTCAAAGCATCACAGCCTTTGATGGTACTCATATTTTAACACAACACCTTTTAAATAGTTAGTGTATAAAAAAAAGTGTTCTTAAGTCGGTCCTAGAATATTTTAACCAAAACAAAAAAATCGGTCCTAGAATGTAGTAGAATTTTATAATGAGTTAGTCTATGAATACTCCCATATTTACTCCTGAATCCTAATAGTATATGGCTAACTCATAGGAGTTAAGATTAATACAAAAAGGTGGAACACTTGTGAAAAAGAGGAAGTCAAGTCACACTAAGCCAATCCAAGGTACACATTTTATTCCAATCTTAGACCTTAATTATTTGAATTAAGCAATTAGGGCTCATTCTTTTGGTGGAACTTTTAAAAGTCTGGAACATTAATATTTTTGAACAAGAGACAAGAGTCTAAGAGGAGAGGAGAGGAGAGGAGAGAAGGTTTCTAACTTTTTTACACAATGGTATCTGAGATTTATTGGGTTCAATTTAATTAGAAGTTCCGCATGTATGAAACTTAAAAAATCCAATTTTTTTATGGAACTTGAAAATTCTATATTTATAAAACTTTTACTCTCCATGGAATAATATAGCTATAGACATTAAGTAAAATTAGGAGGAAACAATGAAAGTTCTAAACTTTAAAAGTTCCACCAAAACAACCCATAGGCTCCGTTATTTGGTGAAACTTTTAAAAGTTTGAAACATTAATATTTTAAAACAAGAGGCAAAAGTCTGAGATGAGAGGAGAGAGAGTTTCTAACTATTTTAGACAATGATGTCTCACATTTTCTGGGTTCAATTTAATTAGAAGTTCTGCATTAAAAAATTAAAAAAAGTAGGTTTTACCGAAATAGACCCCAACTTTTGACAAACCTTTAAAATTGAGACTTTTCAAATTAACTTTTCTTTGCCTCGGCACGTGTGTGTCTTGTACACGTGCAAATTACTTAAGCTTTAAGATAAAAACACCCCCTTTCACTCTGCGTAAGAAAGAAGGCACTGGTTGTCATGCTTGACGTAAGTCAAGTCACACTAAGCCAATCCAAGCCACACATTTTATTCCAAGCTTAGACCTTAATTATTTGAATTAAACGATTAGGGCTCATTCTTTTGGTGGAACTTTTAAAAGTATAGAACATTAATATTTTTGAACAAGAGGCAAGAGTCTGAGAGGAGAGGAGAGAGGATTTCTAACTCTTTTACACAATGGTATCTCAGATTTATTAGGTTCAATTTAATTAGAAATTCCGCATGTATGAAACTTAAAAAATCCAATTTTTTTTATGGAACTTGAAAATTCTATATTTATAAAACTTTTGCTCTCCATGGAATAATATAGCTCTAGACATTAAGTAAAATTAGGAGGGAAACAATGAAAGTTCTAGACTTTAAAAGTTCCACCAAAACAACGATCCATAGGCTCATTTTTTGGTGGAACTTTTAAAAGTCTGGAACATTAATATTTTAGAACAAAAGGCAAAAGTTTGAGATGAGAGGGAAGAAGGTTTCTAACTATTTTAGACAATGATATCTCATATTTATTGAGTTCAATTTAATTAGAAGTTCTGCATTAAAAAATTTTTAAAAAAAATTACTGAAGCTTGAAAATTTCATATTTATAGAATTGTTGCACTCTATGGAATAAAAAAGTTTTAGACATTAAGTGAAATGAGGCATGAAACAATAAAAACTCTAGACTTTAAAAGTTCCACCAATAGAACAAGCCTTAAGGACTAATGATTTTACATCAGAAAGTACCATAGACTGATTCTTTGTATAATAAGGTGTAATGACAATTCATCCCAAGGTGCTTTCTAAGAATCTAGAATGTATAGTTATTCCTTTCCAGTAGTTTTCTACTTATACCATATTCATTCAACTCTAGCTAGGTTTTCAAAGTTCATGAGTGGATGAGAAGTGGTCAGAATAAGCATTCTATCGTACACGTGGCAGCCACGTAGAGCATTGCTACCCAACACGGAGATCTAAAGGGCCAAAAACCACATGAGCCAAATATCTCAAACTATTTTGTTTCACTCCACTCATTTTGGACCATGGAGGTTATTGATTATAGACCTTAAGAAGGGTCTAATCAAAAGTTGCGTTTGACTTGGCCTTTACATGTGTCTTTCCTCGTCGGCAATATAAATCGAGTCCTGAGAAGGGGACCACCAGGTTCCTTTTCTAGCTGACCACAGTGTCCTGTGTCTCTTTTAACATATTTTTAATTATGGTTAGTTTAACTAAATTATGATTATTATTAATTTTAAAAAAAAATTTCTTTCTAAAAACCAATTTTGGATGGATGACTCTAAGGGTGTCAGTAAGTATTAAAAAAGAGGGGTAGAAGGTGAATCAATGAGATCACACAGCCAGTCTGTTCTCATTTCCCACATAAATTCTATTCTATCAGGGCCTTTCTTTTGATAAAACTTATAAAGCTTAACACTTTACATTTTGTGATTGTAATTGGTATGAAATTTTTGTCACTATGTCATAGTTTTTAACAAGGTTAATTCTTATTCATAAGATTTTAAGTCTTGCCATTTTATGAGATTTGAAAATTTTCATTTTAATGCCTTTATGTTATGTTTGATTGTGGAGAAAAAAAATAAAAACATAAAAAAGAAAAAAAAAATTTGGATTTCTAATACATTTTTAAATTATGTTTTATCCAATTTTTTTTTATTTTCCATGTTTTTATTTATTTTCTCGGCAATTAAACATAGGATTAAAGTCTTATGAGAATTGCAACCCAATAGATGAAAAATATCAATACATCTACTTTCCAAAAGAAAATGCATGTCAAAATGCTGGACTTTATATGTCTCTGCAAATTAAAGATCGGACCCTTGTAGCCTTTTACCGGGTTCCTCATGTCATTATGACTTAGGATCGTCTCTGGCTATAGCCAGAGACATCCTCTATGGCTAGATCGTGATGATGCCACGTGTTCAAAATAAATTGAGAATTTTAATAATGTTTTACCTCTTTGCTTTGCCCAATTCTTTTTAACTAACATGTAAGTTATGGGACACGTGGCTCGATCACAATACAGCCATAGAGGATGTCTCTGGCTATAGCCAGAGAGGATCCTAAGGGCGTCACGATTGAATTCCATTCCATCGTTAGCGCCTCTAATTGCAAGTTTACATTTCTGTCAATGTCTAGACTGATAGGGATTTAAAGTTATTTGGTTCATGGTCTTATCTTTTGATTCACATTCGCCACATCTCCATTTAATTAAGAGATATTTTGCTTAGTTTGATCCACTTATTACCCAAATTATATTCACAATTTCTAGATCGATGATAAATTTGGCAACTACGACAATGACACTGCCGACCACGTGTGCCATACAAAAGCCACCGGTATCCATGTGGATCGATTCGATTGGATTCGCATGGTTCAAGGGCGGCTTGATACATCATACAAGTATTGAATTAAAGATAGTGATAGAGATTTAATTAAGATATTAAAAGCTGATTAAAGAAAACCCCATTAGCTTTCCTTGTAAAATTTGACACCCACAAATATGCCTATCTTTACCTTTCTTAGGATAAAGTCTGATATTCCTATCCCCCACAAGATAACATATTCTATCTCATATCTCTGTAGCAATAAAGCTTTTGTAACCTTCGAGATATAAAGTTTATAATAAAGCTTTGGACTTTTCTTTTTGCCACCTTACCCTACTTTTCTTTCATCGATAAGTGCCTCAATAAGGGTTTTGTCCCTCCATGTGGCATCTACAAAGCGGGTAATGAGATGCCTCCACGTGTCTTATTAATTTTATTTTTAAACTTTTAGTATGATCTTTGATCTGGATTATCTGGATTTGAGTCTATTCCTTTTGAAAGTGTAAGATAAGGCTTTGCATAATTAAAAATAGGGTAATCCAATGCTGGGACCACAAAATGAGTATTAATGGCCCACCTAAGTCAATATCCTCACGTTTATGGGGTGGCTATTTTTTAACTGACCCGTAAACACGTCAAACCCGCCCGAACTTCTATTCCGAATATCTAGAGACAAATTTTGTCGTTATATTTTGTTTTTTTAGTGGAAATGTTGTCGTGTAACCAAAACCAAAACGCGTAGAGGTGTGGAAGGTTTGAGATCTAATCCCCTTGGGGAAAGGGTTGCAAGAGCCTCAATACCCTCAACTAACTACTGACCATACTGATGTATGCCAAAAAAAAAAAAAAACTAACACGCACTCTAAATTCACACACACAGTCAGACATAAGGTAGCAGTTAGGATTTATGTTTTATAAAAAGTTATAACTTTAACTAAATAGTGTGTTATTAAATCTTTGTACATTATCTTTAACATGTATTTGTTTTTCTTTTTTCAGGCCATTTAAAGAATTCAAGAGGTGTGTTTGAGCCGAACTTGACCAAACTTGGAACTTGATTTGGACATGTTTTGAGTTCTGGTTGAGATTGATTTGAGCTTAAATGTTCATACTTGAGCTTGACTTGATTAAGTTTGATTGAGCTTGAGCATGGTTTGAGCTCGAACTTGATTTAAGTTGAGCCGAACTCGGTGCATGATTCGAATTTTTAGGATTGTTTTGATTAATTTTTATATGATTTTAATTAAATTATTTATTATTCAATTAGATGACAAGAAATTACGTAAAATTAATCTAATCTTACATATAATATTAAAAAAAAAAAAAAAAAAAACACACACAAATTTGAGGATACTCTTCAATTTAGAAGTATAGAATTAAGATTAGGGTTTTTTACTTTTAACTTATAAACTTTTTTATTATTATTACCTCCTACTTATTTATTATATCATACTTAGATATTATAAGTTGAAAAATATTATTATATAATTTATATAAATAACATTATCAAAAATTTAGTATACATAATACTTCGAGTGAGCCGAGCTCAACCGAACCGAGCCCTAAACAAACTAAGCTTCGAGCCAGATAATTCAACAGGATTTGGCTACGCTTGACTTATTTAAACATTTGAGCTCAGATAAAACTTGGCTTAATTGTTTGAACCTCAAATACTTAGCTTGAGTTTGGCTTGATCAGACTAGCCGAGCTCACAATCGAGGTCCACAAAAGTCGCAAAGAGACCCAACCTTATGCAGTCACTCCTAAGTGCTACCCACACATGAGAAATCACATGGTTAAGATCGCTTGATCAAGAAAGCTACTAGCGAACAACTTGCAGTGCATACTGCTAGTCTCTTGATAGACAACCATTGTGGTCTACCAAAAGGACACCCTAGATGTTCTCTCTACTTAAAACTAATTTTTATAAACTATATAAAGTGAGGCTAACCTTAATATAATTGATCAATGGATAATATATATAATATTTGTTTAGTAATAGACCTTGATAATTGATATGATTTTATAAACGGGTTTAGGATCTTCTCGACCCGCAGCACCAATCAGAACACACCACGCACTCTATTTTTGCATGCTTAGCAAGTGGTGTACAAATAAATCATTATCAAGGGGTGTGACGCCTTTAGATTGGGTACTGAAAATCTCCTCCACAACACCAACAAGAGATGATCCTAAGACTTGGGATATACATGAAAGAAAAAACGTCTTAATTTTTTTTTTCTGTTTTGGGGACCAAAGCAAAGACCGCTGACTGCAATCAAGAAGAGATAATTAGGAAAAGAGAATGAATGGATTAGCGGATAATGGAGACAAGTGTTCGGTACATGGCTTCCAAGAGCTTTCCTTGGGACCCACCCCTTAAGGAAACGTGCATCACCTTCTTTGCCACGTGGCTTGTTTTGAATGGTTAGTACATTAAAGGGTAGACTTCTTTATTGACTTCAAACAACCCTATTAGTTACCAAAAACATCTTATACCCTTTTTCAAATTCCGAAACAACCTCATCATATTGTGGAAGGGAAAATAATCAACCGTCGGTCGGTGACGCGAGGAGAGGGGCGTCTCGGCAATTTCTCTCTCACGAAGGGTGATTTTGTCATTTCAGTGATAAAACTAAACAGACACGAGACAACCGCGTGTGGCTTATTTCGTAATTAATCAAAAAGCGAAGACTTAATGACATTGTCGTTCCCAAATAAAGGAAAACCTCAGGCAACACAAACACATGCAACCATTTCTCTCTCTGTCTTCTGCAAACCGAGAATCGGGATGACTCGGCGGTGCTCTCATTGCAGTAACAACGGACACAACTCGAGGACGTGTCCGACGAGAGGAGGTGTCAGGCTGTTCGGTGTCCGACTCACGGATGGGTCTATAAAGAAGAGTGCGAGTATGGGAAATCTCTCTTCTGCTCAGTACCACACGTCTTCGTCTGCATCTCCAAACCCTAGCTCTCCTTCTTCTGATCCTCTTCGTGATCCAACGCCTGTTGCTGAAGGTTATGTTTCTGATGATCCTGCTCACGCTTCCTGTTCTTCCAACTGCCGCGGCGAGAGGAAGAAAGGTACTACTTTCGTTTTTTTTTTTTTAAATTATGATTTTTTTTATTAGATTTTGGTTTTGGTTTAATCGTTTTGAATGATTCCGGAAGAAATATTAGATTCAGCTTTTTAAATAATTCATATTGTAATTGTTATTAATGTTATTATTTGTGTTTATTTTAATTAAATTTATTTGTGTTTTGATTTCATGAATGCACAAATGATCAAGTTGGGAACTATTGAATTTTATTCTATACTCCACATGAGCCTCCAATAGCCAATGCCTGTATCGTAAATAACCTGTTGGTTGGGAACACCTGAGATTACTTATAGAGAGAGTGGATTTTTCAGGGGAATTTGATCAATTGTTTCTTTAAGCCTTTAGATCTCTAAATTTCTTTGTTATTAAATTTAGATCTTTTGTGTTTGTGGGGTTGGGGATAAGGACTAATGAGGACAGGACAAGCTGACCTCATGGAAATATGAATAGACAGACATAAAATCGTCAAGAATTATATATCACCCCTACAGGCCGTAGGATTGCACACCATACAATTGTATGCGGGTATTGAGGTTTATTTTGTTGTGTGAAAGCTTGCAAATAAAAGTGAAAATCCAAAATCAGCAAATCAAACAAACGAAATAGAGAAAACAAACCAAACGAAGAGACACAATTTACGTGGTTCGGCAATATGCCTAAGTCCACGGGCAGCGGTGATCGATCACTATATTCAACAGAAAATTTTACAGTGCTCACTCAGAAGAAACCCTCTTCTCAAATCTCCCCAAAAAAAGGGCTCTCCTCACATCCGAAATAAACCCTAAAAAATACCTTATATCATTAGGGTTACAACATAAAGACAATATGGGTAAAATATCCAAAACGGGTCGAGCCAATATTCGGGTCAAAATTTCGGTGGGGGAACCCCACACATTGCCCATTTATCGGGTCATCCAGGTCACCAAACGGGTCATCATGAATCCGGTTGAATTCATGACAACTCCCAAGATATTTTATTATTTTTTCCTTAAATCTGTAATATCATTCATATTTTGATAATGAGAAAATGTAGATAAAGATGTAGATGGGGGGATTGGATTCCTTCCCCCTATTTCAATTTTAGTATTATTTTCCCTATATCCTCTGTTCCTTCTCCGTTGTTTATTTAATTTATTTGTTTTTATGGATAACGAGCATTGTATTATGAAAAGAAGAATGTACAAGTGTAGTGGGAATGAGCAAAATCCAACAAAATAAAAAACATCAAAGTATAATCAAGAATCACATTAAGCTGAAGAACTCCAACTATAGAAAAAATATGCGTTGTATCTGCTAATTCTGGACGATGACTCGACCAATTATGCAAGCTCCACAATCTTCTCCTTTGTTTATGGCTTTATTCAGTCAAGCCAATAATAATTGTGTTCTATTAGTTGTCAGCTGTCTACTGCTTGTGTCTTTTATTGCCTCTCTTATTATTATTATTTTCCTCTTTAACATTTTTTTTATTTGACCCTTTAGTTTTTTTGAAATGCATGCATTGCAAGCTTAGATTTCTCTTATCCAAATTTTATTTTATTTTTTGAGATATTTCACAAATCACTTCTTGATTTCCACCCTCCCACCTCTTTGTGGGGGTGTGCATATTCTAAATTTTGTTTTCTATTTAGAAAGAGAATTATGTACCTTTGTTCATTTCATTTATGCATTTCTAAATTATTTATTTATTTGATCCATAAGGAAACTGATATTACTTATACTATTTCATAGTAAAGAGAAACTGTATTTTTCAGTTCAAGGAAGTTTTAACATCTGAAGCCACTTCTCGGTTATGGGGTTGGGATGGGGTACCATCTTTCCTACCTTCCATATTATGCACAATGTCATTCAGTTGTTATGCTTTAACAAAGTTTTTTCTGTTTCTTTGCTAAATATTCTTGTCATTACTTGTATGAATTATTTATCTCCGCCACACACAGAGCGAACTTGCTGTCTTTATGGAATATTTGAATCTATAAAATTTATTTTTATTCTATATCATATTATATTTGATATGGACAACCTAGGAATTATGTCTTCAATTAGTACCTTAAGTCAGTCAATCCCTTAAGTTATATAATTATATTGAGGAGTGCTAGCCCCAGACACACTAAGTCAATTAATTTTGCACAAATGCAGTGTGGGGGCAACATGTGGTGTTGCTACCCTATAACAAGGAGATGGGCTGACACTTGTTGCCACCACCTTGCGTCTGGGGAAGACTGCGACTGAGGCTAGCATTTCTGAATTATATTTCCCATAAACATATAATTCTAGCTCAATGGCTGAATTATTTCGTCTTGAGGCTGATGAAGTGATTAATTGCCAACTTTATTGTTTCACTTCATTTATTGCATGATTGCATCTATACGTGGGTTGTTTCTTTACTCATTCAGAGAGAAGATGCCCTATTTCTTTTATGGTATTGGACTGTTTTACTGATGAAGGTATTCTGAATCATCCAATTGCAGACATTTGATGCAAGTGTATGCATTAAGAAAATTTTGGTATTTAAAATTTTCTATTAATATGTCCTTGCATTGGAAGCAAATATATGTTGTTTTCCGAAATAAGGGCAAACTTTTGAATATCTATAAAGGAAGAATTATTATCCTTCCAAGTTCTCGTATTATCGTATATCTGAGACATTGTATGTAATGTATAAACAGAAAACTTAATGAAATGCTTAGAAAAATTACCCATTTAGGGGATTAGCATCAAACTGTTAAAATGTGAAGCACCACACCTCACATAAGCATAGCATTGAACATGCACAGTGATTATCAGTTATCTCAACCATCAATGGAGAAGATCAATTTGAAAGATGCTTGTTCATGCAAGGGTTATAAAGAGGTGTCAGATTGAGTTTGAAAAGCCTTGGGAGCTGTGCTTAAAACTTAATTTTGATGGATGCTCTTTTGATAGTCCTGGACCCTCTGCTGTGAGGTGGATCCCCTTAAGGTTTTCTACAGCTCGATGAGCATGAAGAACTCCAAGGAAACAGAGGAGAGAGCTATTCTCAAAGGTGTAGAAATATATGGTACCCACTTCGGTTCTCCGTTGATTGTGGAAGGAGCTGTTTTAGTATGGCCCCCGTCGGTAATATTGAAGCACATAGTTTTGTCCTTTTCAGAAAAAAAGGAGATTGTTCCGAATCTTCTAAATGTAAATGTGTGGCTGTTAGATCCAATTGCAAATATATATTTTAATGGATCTAGCTGGGTAGACGGAGTCACAGTCACAGAAGGCAGTTAGATCCAATTGCAGATATATATTTTCATGGATCTAGCTTGGTAGACGGATTCTCATTCACAGAAGGCAGTTCTCAATTCTTAGTGAAGCTATCTATACTCCTCATGTCAGCAGATTGTTTGTCTTCCCATTGTGTGGTTGCCTTGCATGAATCTCTTGTTTTATTTGATAAAGACTTCAAACATGTAGGGAGCAGCTTTCCTCTGCCATGCTCTTAGAAGGGTGATATATAGGAAGATAGTATCAACTATCAACTGCCATACCTCTCATGGATCTTTAGCTTCTTAAATAATGCAGTACTTCATGTAATTAGATTATTCTATTTTTGGCATCTTTCTATGTTGATTAATATTTCCTACAACAATCTTTGGCATAGCTCTTCGTCCTAAGTTTACGCTCTTGCTTTTGTTGCATTATGGTGGGCCATATTTTCTTAGTGGATGTAGTCTTTAGCTCTTTGCCGCTTGGCATGTCATGTGAAAATTTACCTGATCTGTTATCTTATTTTACAGGGTTGTTGAGTATAAAAGAAGTGGTTTTAAAAAATATAGACATCTGCAATCTTGTCTGGAAGAATAAATAAATTTTCTAGTCACTGAGTGGGCCTAAAGCTTTCTTATAGTTAATGATTAGACTTCCACTTGAGGGCAGCTTGTTTGATTTTCAGGCAATCCATGGACGGAAGAGGAGCATCGGTTGTTCTTAATGGGTCTCCAGAAGTTGGGAAAGGGGGATTGGCGCGGGATAGCACGAAAGTTTGTCATCTCAAGATCTCCCACCCAGGTAGCTAGCCATGCCCAGAAGTACTTTATCCGGCAAAGTAATGCGAACCGAAGAAAGAGACGCTCCAGCCTATTCGACATGGTCCCCGATACGGTCTCTCTCTCTCTCTCTCTGATCAGTGTCTTAATCTCCAAAAAAACAGATGGGAATCACAACTCAATCCCCATTTCCAATGCGACCACAATGTCCTTAACAAATATAGGGGCATTTTGATTAGAGGAAAATAAATGCCGTGTGGTCATATGAGGACATTACTCTCGGATATGAATTAATTATCTATTATCATAAAACCATGGTAATTACTCTCTTAATCGTTGTTATGTAATATTTGTTTGTTTTTCAGTGCATTGATCTACCACCAATGCCAGAAGAACAGTTATTGCTGCATACTTCTGAGGCTGGAGAAACTGAGCATGTAAACCTGTTACCTCCTCTTAATCTCTCTCTCAAGAGGGAATGTGAACCTATGGAAGCGACTTCCAGTGAGATCCATACAGAAACCAAAGAGTCTGTATCATCCAGCAATTTCACACCAATAATCCCTACGTTCTTCCAAACGTATCTACCAGTCCCATTCCCATTCTGGCCACCAAATCCAACCCCTGCTGAAGAAGAGAAGGAAGCAGAGACTTGTCAGCATCAGGTCCTAAAGCCGATCCCGATCCTTTCCAAGGATCCTGTCAATGTAGATGAACTCATTGGCATGTCTCAGCTCAGCCTAGGAGAGGCTTCTGGTGGCCGTATTGAACCTTCACCACTCTCCTTGAAATTGCTAGGAACTCCGTCGAGGCAGTCAGCATTTCATGCAAACGCTCCAGTTAGAAGGTCAGATTTAAGCAAGAGCAACAGTAGTGCAATCCACGCAGTTTAAGGCACGGAGAAGGGAGGGTTGGTATTTTGCTTCTTGTTTCTAATTACTATATATTTTTCTCATGCTTGTTTTATTTAATCTTCTATATAAGGTCTTCATGTCCTTGTAACACAAGTTAGATCGGTTTTGTTGGAATCAATTACTGTTCTAACTGTAAACAAACAAAAAGGTTCTAATAATTTGTGGATTCTTTTGTAACTTGTCTGGTGAGTTATAATACCGCGGATCCTGCAATTGCAATTGAAACGTATCTACACATTGTTACAGGAGCAGTATTCTGTTGTGATGCTCATGACAGATGCTTATGCTTATGAGCATGCTTGACAAGGCTTTCTGTTTCATCATTGGGGCATCATCAGCATTCTACGAAGAACCTCATTTTTGAACTGGGCACTGTTCTTAGTTTCAGCAAGGCATATATGGTTTGGGGAATTGGCACAGTTTTGAGGTCGTGTTCTTCATTTCTGAAATTAGTTCTTGTTGGGTGAGCACAGTTTCTAAAATCAGTTCTTGTGGATGTACTATCTGGAGATAGTTGGCCCAGATCTAAACATGGTATCATCAATGAACCAATTTGCAGCAAGGTTTGCCTGATCTATCCAGGAACCTCCAATGTCCATGAATTTCTCTCTTAGCCTGTATCTTAAGGATCTACTATTGTGTTGTACTAGTTATAGCCTTTTGCAGGGTTCTGGTTGTTCCAGTTCTGGTCCTTTTGTGGCTACTTACCATGGCTATTTGGACATACAAGGCGATGTTTTGCTTGAGAATTGGGGCATGGTGTCTCAATTTCCCGAGGTCGCCCCATTGAAATTGACATTTATATGGAGTACATGCGCAATTCATATGAAAAAGGCGACGTTCATTGTCCTCTTTAGTCATAAGATCCCACAAACATGGGGTCTTGGTCAGTCCTTTTATGTGTAAGCAAAGAGCATTTAGAACATAAGCAATATCTTTATGTTTCCAGGACAGCAAACATGTATAGCCTCTTTAATGCCAAGGAACTAGAAGAAATTGACATGTATCAATAATAAATGGTAAGCTAAAACAATGGTCTAAAAAAGTCCATAAGGGAATTGAGAACTTAGCCATCTAATTTCGAACTCCTTAAGATTTGTGGAGAGGGGGGGTGGGTGCGTGGGTGCACACCAATCCCCCTCCCAAGAGGGTGGTTAGAGCCTTAGAGCTTTCCTAGCAGCCTCACCAAATTTTACTTACCAAAATAGCCAAAACTTACATTTTCCTATTTTGGCTATTCGCTTTTTTAGCCAAAACTCATATTATTTTATTATTTGAATGGGACCACAATAATACAAATGGAAAGAGAAACCTTTATTTTATTATTTGTGTGGAAGTACAACAAAGGAAGGTTTGGTGAGTCCTGTACGCTCACCCGAAATGGTTATTGAAGAGGCTGGTGGAGACCCTTTTAAAGCATTTTTTAGTACTTTAGGGTTATTTTGGTGAGGTTGCTAGGAATGCTCTTAGAGGCATCTCCTCTTGTGGGAGGCATCGTAGGTTTGATCCAGGAAAGAGACAAGTTAGTGATGTTTCCTAATTCCTAGTTTTGGTGGCCATGAGGCACCCACTCAGTGAGCTACTAACTACAAGAGTATTCCTAGCAGCCTCACCAAATTTTAACTCGCCTTTTTCTTATTTTGGCTATCCACTTTTTTAAAAAACTCTCTAACAGTTTCATCAAAATAGCCAAAACTCACATTATTTTATTATTTGTGTGGGACCACAATAAAGGAAGGGAAAGAAATATTTAGCTTTGGTGAGTGTATAGTAATCACTTTTAGTGAGTACTATACACTCACTAAACAAAAATAGTCATTTTGATGAGGTTGCTGGGCCCATTTTTACCATGTTTAGTGATTTGCCTCACCAAAATAAAAAATGCTTTAAAAGGTCTCCATCAGCCTCTTCAAAATAATCATTTCGGTTTGGTGAGTGTATAGTACTCACCAAACTTGATAAATACTGTACATTCACCAAAGCTAAATATTTCTCTCAATTCCTTTATTGTGGTCTCACACAAATAACAAAATAAAGGTTTCTCTCTCTATTCGTACTAATGTGGTCCCACATAAATAATAAAATAATGTGAGTTTTGGTTATTTTGGTGAGACTGTTGGGAGTGTTTTAAAAAAATGGATAGCCAAAATATGAAAAAGGTGAGTTTTGGCTATTTTGGTAAGTAAAATTTGGTGAGGCTGCTAGGAATGTTCTAACCTAGTTTGACGATACCAATACGTTAGAGAGAGAGAGAGGAAAAAGAACAATACCACTACGTTAGAGAGAGAGAGAGAGAGGAAAAAGAACTTATCAGAAAGTGGACTTAGTTGATCTAATGCATTTGATATGAGTTCTTGGAAAATATTATTATTATCATCTCCATGAGGTTTAATGAAATTGAAGAAACCTTTCATCTTGTTTCTAAAATTATACTGACCTCCCTTGAGATTTGATAAATTGTAGAAATCTCCCTCATGTTTCTGAAATTACACCGTCTTCTCCTCTACTTCAGTTGTTGATAATAAATTTCTCTCTTTAATTAGTATGTCGTCGACATGGATAGATTTGGATTATGTCATAATTTAAACATTTAAAATGCCTGAATTATTCTTCTTGAAATCAACAAACTTCGTTAGACGAAGTTATTTCCTTAAATAAGTAAATGAGGGTAAAATTATAAAAGAGCATCACGTTAATGACATCAACTGAACGAGCTTAATAGGGGGAGATAGTGTAATTTCATAAACAGGTTTTTTTCCCTCTAAAGCTCAGGGGGAGGACAGTGTATGTTCAAATCAATAAGGGAAGGTTTAAGTAATTTTACCGAACCTCAAGGGAGGGCAGTGTAATTTTAAAAATATGGGGAAGTGTTTGCAATTTCGCAAGGTTAGTGTAAATTTACCCTTATTTTATTATTAAAAATGGAAGAGCCTTTATTATGACTTGAGTAAAAAAGAATATAGAGACATTCAACCAGTTTCAGTGTAGAAAATGAGATGCCAAAACAAATAAACAACCCAACAAACCCACCGTCCAAGAAAACCAAACAAACCGTCCTTGAGGAAAGCTCCTTTCCATTCCCATTAGGAAAATGAAAGGAGGTGAGAGAGAGCTTTCATAAGGTACTTAGAGTGACCCAGGGGCGGAGCCAGGTGGGGGCCTGTGGGGGCACGTGCCCCCACTGAATTTTTTGAATTTTTTTTTTCTTTTATTTTAAGCAAGCCTGGAATGGTTGGATCATTCAATTGTGATTGAACTTGGGAAGACTTCAATCATACTTAATCAACTCATCAACACATGTCCCTTTTAACATTTGTTAACTATAGTTACGATTCACTAACTCTTGGCGGTTATAACCTTGTTTTTTTATAAAAATATTAACCTAAGTTTTAAAGTTCCTAACCAAAGTTAATTTATTTCTACTATTTTTTCTTCTAAAAACCAAGGATTTATTAATGATCGAACCCGAGAGTTAGTAAATCTTAACCATAGTTAATAGAGATTAACAGGAACACGTGTTGACTTGTGGGTGCAATTGAACTCTCCCTGAGTTCAATCGTTTAAATATTTGATTGGGCGTAATTATGGTAAGGGGCAATTGTCCCTAAAAAAACATATTATATTATTTAATAGGTATAGCCATGAGGCAAGGGGCAACGTTCCTGAACTATTGAAAACAAAATATATTTTTTATAGCATGTTATTTAATTATTTAACGATGAGAGTCATGGAGCAAAGAGATAGATACACCGTAAACAATTAGAAATATATAATACTCGTAAGATATGCATGTACGAAATATGAACAAAATGACCCAAAAACTTAGTCATAATTTTTTTTTTTTTATGGGGGCTACGTCCCAAACCCCCATCATGTGCCCCCACTACTAGAAAATCCTGACTCCACCCTTGACTTAGACTAGATCATTAGCTTAGCCACAACTAAGAAAATCCATTTCTTCATAACAATCATTGTAGTAGTGGTAGTCATTCCTAAGCATAAGAAAGGCCTAACATGGTTTGAGTAGGATAGCATATTAAATAATAAGATTAGAGATCTAAATACTCATTGCTTACCTAAGATAATTGACCTTAATTTCCATCTATGTAATTGCATTTGAGGATGATGACATGTAAATGCAATTTCAGGTTGAATTTTTATTATTTGAATGGATCCAAGTGTCCAAATCAACATTGTGGACTTTTTAATGGGTATGGTTAACAAAAACATTTGCAAATGCATAACCCGACAGTGATTGGGCGACGGGGCTGTTCGACACCGGACAGCCCAGCCACATTATGCCATATAGCAGACGTTGCGTAGGGCAACTTGCTATGACAGTCACCCCCTTTTATAGAAGGGGAGTACTAGCTTCGCACGCACTTATCGCGTGTGAGCAACACATTCTATGTTCTTCTATGACACGTAGAAAAAGTGATTGAAGTTTACAGGAAAAAGTCTGGGAAGCGGTGTTGACTAAAGAGAGGGGACAAGACAAAGATGGAATCAAACTTCTGGAATTGGAATTGCAGACTTTCCATAAACTCTTTCAAAAACTCTTGAGAGTTGAGAATTTCGCTCTTAGGATATGCCTGAGAATTGTGATGTAAAATCATGAGTTCACAGTTTGGTTAATTATCTTGATTTGCTAGATTTTACTCATTGCTGTGTTGAAGAGATTGACTTTTGGAATTCACATGAGAAATTGTATGCACAACCAAAATGGACACTTAGACGTTTAGTACCTTAATCGGTCAAAAAAAAATTAGGTTTTAGAACATATTCACCTAGAAAGTCTTTGGTATAGTAAAAGCGACTTATACTATGGGCAGGGGTAGAGCCATGAATTTTTCTTTGGGGGGCCAAAGTACATGTATTATAAAAAATTAAGAGGGTTGAGAAGAGGACCCTAGGATCCTCTTCTAAGCAGACCATGGTATCCCCGTGTCTCTTTTAATCCTTGTTTAATCATGGTTAAGCTTAATAAAATTAGAATAAGTATTTTTGTTTTTTTCAAAAAATCATGGCTAGATTGCTTAACTCTAAGGGGCTTGAAGGGGGATCCGGATAAAAATTTATGCGGAAACTGGATCCCCTAGATCTTAACAGCATAGAAAGCATCAAAAACTATCTAAGAGTTTTAGTCATATCACCTCGGCGAATGATGATCACCGGTGAAGCTTAATCCACTCGAACCGTCAGAACTTTTTGTAGAAATTTATTGGAAAAATACTAAAAGCTCAATCCTTGTTCTTCGTTATCCCCACGAAGCTTTAGAATCTCTTTTGGAATTGTTGAAGTAAGAGGAAGAAGATAGAGTAATGACGTCGACCTTCTATCACAAACAACACTAAGGTTCAAAACCCTAGATTTGCAAAACTCAACTCGTACCACCTAGTAGCTCACGAAAATCTTAGGGAATATCCTTAGGTGCTCACGGTTTGGAGAGAGAGGAGAGGGAGAGAGAAAAAATTATGGAGAATTGTGATTATCTTCTCTCCACACGTTTTGGTCTTGGGGTATTTATAGAATGGATCTAATCCATATCCTACTCCAAATATAACTTATCATTTAAGAAGTTATTTATTAATAATAACTCTTATTATTAATTTAAATAAAATCCTAATTTAACTATAATTATTTTAGTTATAGTAATCCTACTAATTAAAGAGTCCTTATTAAATGAGGATTCCTTAATTAATATGGATAAGTCAACAACCAACAAATGGAGGAATCCTAGTCAAACTAGGATACCTCAAACCACAAAGGGGAACGTGAGCATCAAGGGAGGCGTGAGTTTTGAGGAGTTTAACACTCCTTGTTGCAATCCAACTCCATGTCATCTTAATCCTAATTGCTATCTAACCATTAGATTTTAAATCTTTAATTAATTGAGTTATTATTCAATAATTATTCAAATAACCAAATCCCAATCCAATTAGGATTTCCAAAGTGGGCGCCCCAACCTAGAGTTTAAGCCCATGGTCTTGGGCCCATATTAAAGGTCTATATTAATGGGTTTATGGATATGGGTCATTCCCCTTTAATTAGGTTAATTAAATAATTATTAAAATAATTCATAGATTTAAATTAACAATTAATTTAAATCATAGATTAACTTTTAATCTATTTAATTAATGATTAAATTTTAATTACTTATATAATTTGATTAATATTTAATCAATTATTGAACTTGTATTTCTTATGTGAGCATCTGCACAGATTGCTCTGGGACATTCTTACCTTGGCTTACCCAATGTTATCTTATTGACCCTAAATAGGAATTACATCGGAATTGCAAGTGACGTGAGATATCCATGTTGCAATTGAATCCCCAGTGTATGAACATTTAACCATTACGGATCCCGCCATATGAACTTTTAAATTCGATTTATCATTCCAAATACATTATCCCTAATGGGCCTTCGAAATTGACATACTATCTAACCTATAGCCCGTTGCATATCATCCGGGTTTTCAAGCTGATTAAGCCATGAGAAACAATTTTTCATGAAAAACATTTTGAGAAAATCCTTGAATAAGTATAATATCTTTTAATAAAAGTATATTTCAAAACTTATTTTAATTTCAAAATCACATGCGCAGGATTTGAACATAATCAACTGTCTTACCCGTAACTTGGATAATCTCTCAAATTAATGAATATGAATTTCTTGTTTGAAATTCATCATGACTCGAACAGCTTTCTGACTATTCAACTGTCACTGTATTGTATTCCCTAAGTTAGAAAATACGTTGGTGAAATCAAAACAGGCAGGTCACTGTTCAGTCATAGATGAACACATCATATCTAAGGATCATCGAAATTGTTCAATGTGAATGAGAGACCAACTATCTAATAGTATGTTTATGCAAGAGGTCTTTCATTGAATACAATCAGTCAGTGTACATTTAAGCACTCATATGCTGATGTGTAGTCTCCACTACAATAACTCGAGATAGAACTACATCTCAACTATTAAGAACATTTTAGCATTCTGACAACCATATAAGTGAAGTGTCCAGTTTCACCCACAACTGTGACTATATAAGATAGAAGGAACTGGAAAGTTATATTTGCCTGTGATAATCTAATCACATAACTTTCTCACAATATATCCTAGGGACCTTTATCGATATCTCATATTGTATAGATCATCTCATGATCATGGTCAATTACCCATAATGAATACACAATAGATTAAGAAGAAATCTTTATTAATCAAATTAATAAGAGTCTAACAATCTAAATGACTTTTCTGGGTATCATGTCTAACAGGGTTAACCACAGTTGATGGATGGTAAAAAAAGGGGTTGGACTAATGAGTTCATTGGTCAGCTTCTAAGCTAACCCTCGGTCCGTTTTCCATTTCCCAAAAATTAATGGTTTTAAGGGAAAAAAAAATTCAAGTGTGCATGGAATATTTTGGGGGTTCAGGGGCATGGCCCCCCGAGAATTGTTTTTTAGATAGACCCATTATATAAAGAAAATTAACTATATTTGTTAGTTTTATACTCTACAAATAAAAAATACTTACTAAATTTTGAGGGGCCTAATTTCCCACATAATAAAAATTTACATTCTATATAATTTGGGGCCGCTTTATATAAAATTTAGATATCATTTAAAGTTTTCAAAAAAAATACTTATGAGATCAAATCACAACCAATTACAATTGAACCAGGGAGAGTTCAATTGCACCCACAGGCCAACACATGTCCCTATTAACCTCAATTAACTATGGTTAAGATTCACGAACCTTTGGGGTTCACTAATTTAACCTTTTAGGAAAAATATTAAAAAACTATTTAGCTCTGGTTAAAAATTTTAACTCTTAAGATTAATATTTTTTAATATTTATTTTTAAAAACCAATATTATATTGTTGAACTAGGACATCATTTACTCTCATTTGCCATATATCGAAACTCTCTTTTCCGTCAAACTTCTTCAGAAAAAATTGTCAAGAATTTTTCAAAACCATTGAAAAATAATTAACCCGAAGCTCTGATATTAATTTGTTGTGGGGAAATTACAATAATAGAAATAACCAGACGGAAAAAAATAAACAAAAAAACACACACACAAAAGAACACAAGAGATATACGTGGTTCAGTAATAACATGCCTACGTTCATGAATCAAGATCCGATCATTTCTTTATTCATAGTACAAAAGCACTCGACTAACATTCTCTATGAAAACCTAAAGAAAAATCTCTATCTATCATCCCTTAAACATTTCCCAAGCCCTAATATGTTTCAACTCTTTCTATTAACTCCTACCCTCAATACAAAAGCATTCCCTTGATCTTAAGATTACAACCTTGACTCATAGCTACGTCTTTATAGGCCTAAACAAATATGGATTTCCCAAGGCATAAAACACTTAAAATAACAATTTTCCGAAGAAATCTGCGCACCCGGGCTGTCAAACGACGCCCCGAGCAATCAATCCGCACTAGGGGTGATCTATCGCCCACCGGCGATCGATCTCCTTTGGTGGGTGATCGATCGCCGCTTTGGTCTTGTTGAATCCGAGCCAAACTCCAACACCTCAAAGATTAATGAATCTTAACCACAATGAATGGATTAAAAGAGACACATGTTAGCCTGTGGGTTCGATTGAACTCTTCATGAGTTCAATCGCAATTGGCTGTGATCCAATCTCATGTGGATTTCATTCTTGTATGGTTATTTCTTCTAAAGTTTTAAGACCTATTTACTTTTACTAAAAAGTAAAATTCATAATAATTGGGGGACCACTATGTAAAAACCTAAGTTTTATATTATATTATTTAGTTTAAGAGGACATAGCCAAGGGCCAGGGGACTACCCTGATTTCATAAAAAAAAAAAAAAAAACAAACTTTATAAATTGACACAAATGGAAGAGATGTCCTACAAACTTGGCCCTCAATTATTTATTTAATCACTTTCCCCTACAAGAGAGAATCCTGGCTCCACCCTTAGTTAGGGACGTAGCTTGAAGACCACCTAACTTTTACATTAGTACTGGTTCATCTCGGCCAAACTGCTGGACGGGCCGGGTTGATGAATTGTCTAGGTTCATGGAAGAACTCAATGGTATCAATGCTTTATGTCTTTTTAGATTTTGCCTTAAACAGAAAACCTAACCAACCGTTGAATTATTAATCTATTTCTATTTCCAAACTGACCACCCACTTGTAGATTGACATGTGGTAGTGAAACCATTATTTTATTTTAAACCCTATTTCTCTTTCCAATGTAATGAAATTTGATTTGTGTGGTCAACTTGGAAGAGGACCTTGGGGTCCTCTAATCAAAAATCAAATGGAAAACGGACCGCTCAGTCCTCTTCCAAGCGGACCACCCAATTGCAAATTGACACCTAACATTAAAACTTTTTTAAAATGTCTTTGTTTTCCTTTTTTTTTTCTAATGTGTTGAAATTTGATAGAGGCGGTCAGCTTCGAAGAGAACCTTACGGTCCTCTAATTAGAACTCTTATTTGATTGTAGTAATTCAGATCATATTCCTACTTTTTTTTTTTTTTGCTTATATATATATATATATATATATAGATATACCCTCCTATTTTTGATATATTTAATTTATTTATCTATGACGTTATGGTTAATTCCTTTGACTCTACTCAGTTCTTTGGGTTGATGAATGTTTAGAGTTTAAAACCATTACATATAAGATAGATAATTCAAGAGTGGTGATAGACGTACCCATGAAATTCATTTCCAAACCAAAGACGCTACTTCATCTGTGGATGCCCCTCTTAAATACTCACAGACTATTTCCCATAATTCAACTAGGTGTAAATTTCTTCAATCAAGAATTTGGATTCTCAAAAATTAAGTCAAATAGACATCCAAATTTTCTAAAGTTCTCCATATCTTAAAAAAACCATGTCCAAACAGCCCCGAGGGAAATCATAGATGAAAAGAGGCTACCCTCGTGTTTAGGAAAATATAGGCCGCTTTGGGTTGTTGATCTACTGGGAGTACTGAATGGTTGGTCTACCCATGTTATTATTCTTAATTTCAAACAAATCTATCATCAGATTTCATTAATTATTATAATACTATACAATTAATTTGCTAATTTATTTATTGTTTGTTTTCATCTCGAAAGAAGTTGTGAGCTGGCAAAATTCTTTTAGAATTGTCTTTATATTTTACTTACTTTATAATCCATACGGTGAGATTCAAAGATTAACCATATATTCCGATTTTCAAATCCTACCAACTAATAGCCACGTGTCATCTATTTGGGGGGAGGGGTAGTTGGCCACTGTTATAAGTCTACTCTGGATGAACTTATACCCCAAAAAAAAAGGCTACCAAAAAGAAGAAAGATAAGAAGTTATACAGAACAGACTTGTGGGCCTTTGGCAGCAACCAAACACTCCCAATGTACTGATGGATGAAAAATACTACCTTGGTTTGTACTCTACCCTTCTCGCTTTCAGGGCAACATTGAACTTGTTACCAAACATAGCATTGCGGTATTTTCCAAATTATGTGGGGGTAATTTAGTCATTTAAAAATTGGGCTGGAATCTCAGCTTTCCGACCTATCCAAGAGTTGTGGAGGAATCTAACTGATACAGACACGTGTCCGACACAAAGAGTAAGCTATCGTAGCACACGTGTTACTTTTTGGCTCGTAGGACCGGCCTTCTTTTTGCGAAGGTCAAATTTACCCAAAAGTGGGACCCACTATAATGATATGACGGTAGACCAGTGTTTGGGTCCAACCAACGCGTACCTTAGATTCCTCGTAGCTAAATTTCCGAAGCTGCTGCTACTGTGACTCGAACTCGGACGAAGCCTAGCCTTGGCTTTCCCGCACCGTCCGATAAAGCGGGACAGGTGGCGATGTACGAAAAGGAAATGAGTACGACTGTAATAAAAACCTTCTACAGATGCGTGTATATCTAGTCATATCTCCTCACACGTGTCTCCACTTCTGCTGTCCCTTCGTCTCCCCTATAATCCCCTCCTCTCTCTCTCGCTCTCTCTCTGTTTTCTCTTAGAACCTTTTGGTGAATGTGAGGGTTTAGCCAGCGAAGATGGATTCATTAGACGACGACGATCTCCGGAGAATTGGATCTCGCCGGGAATTCGACGTGGCATCGACGGGTTCCGGTGTGTCTTCTATATTCGGTACTGATGATAATCTAAGCTCTACCAGCTCCGGAGACTTATTCTCCAGTAGCAGCAGCAGCTCCGGAGAGATCCCGGCTGCGGTGGTTGCAGATGCTGTCGTGCCGAGACTGGTGGGCCCTATTCCCTCGGGTGAGTTTGACGGTAACGAAGGAGAGGAGTTGACGGTGACGGTGAGGGAGAAGTGCGTGGGGAGGAACAATAAGGGAGTTACGTGGGGTTTTACTTCGATTATTGGGAGACGGAGAGAGATGGAAGATGCCGTCGCCGTTATCCCCGGCTTCATGTCTTGCACTTGCGATCATGTCGGCGGTTGTACGGCTCCGGGTTCTAGAACCTCCGGAGAGATCTCCCCTGTTCATTTCTTCGGCGTCTACGACGGCCACGGTGGCTCTCAGGTATTTTTGAGTTTAAACATGAACAGGAGTTCCGGTTAAGTTATCCGGAGCTCCCAAAGCAAGCTTAAATGTAGGGTATTTTGATTTTTGAGAAATACACAAATGAAATAAGGGTATTTTTCTCAAAAAGTTCTGTGTAATTCCTAAAATCCCCCCTGGTATTAGGCTTGTTTTGGAGAACTCCGGACACTTTTGAACCGGATGTCCTGGTCATATTTCAATTCATGTATTTAATTATTTTTTTCTTGAATTGAAATTTAGAATAGAATAATTAGGTTAAGCTCACGAGGATTAAATTAACGGGACGAGAAAGTAGGCTTTTCCTATTACTACTGCGAGAAAATCAAAATCTCGCGGTATTAATAATAGTTGCTTTTTAAAATTTCTGACACAGAACGACACGTTACGCACAGAGAATGGTCCTTAAATTATACAAGCACGACCTTATATCGGGAGACTTTATGCCGCTGTCCTACCCTTTTTTTAATATCCGTACACGTGTCGTTAGAATTCGTGGCGCAAAGGTTTTGAATGATTTTATTACGTAGCTCGCTGGTATAGGTAAGCCGCTGTTCTGATTGGTTGAAATGAGTGGGACTCACGACGACGACTTTCTTAACCTGAAGATCTTTGAGGGATCAAACGTCTTTTCTGTGTACCACGTGTATGTCGTAGACAGGGTTTACGGATTTTACCTTACTTATTTTAAGAGTAATAATGTAGGAGAGTGAGTGTCTTCCAAGGCTTTTCCAGCCAACAGAACATTTGACTTTTATAGTGGCGTGTTTGGTTACAAATGTGGCATTAAGCCAACTAATCCTGAAGTCTCAAAGAAGTTTGATTCTGTAAACATCATTTTGGGGCCTGTGGAAAAAAAATTTAGTGCCTAAGACCATTGCAAATGGGGGTGTTTGATAATGCGTCTGAATTCTATAGACACACTTAGGCGCTTATTCATATTAGAGATAATCTTACATAATCAATAGAGTGGTGTAATAAAGTGAGATACACCGTATCTCATCTCTTGGTAGATTTGAATTTGAATTTGATTATGTAACATTTGATTAATGCTCCGTTTGTTTTGATGTAAAATAGGGGAAAGCAAATGAAATTCATGGAAAACGTCAATTGTCCTATAGAAAATACGCACGAAAAATGACATTTTCCGTGGAATTCTTTTGTTTTCCTCTATTTTACGTCAAAACAAACGGAGCATAAGATTAAATTTGATAAAGTTTCAATCTTGAGATGATGTAGGGCTGTCAACGGATCGGATTCGGACCGGATCTGCCTAGATCCGAATATGATCCGATTAAGAATCCGACTGATCCGAATCCGATCCGAGATCCGTCGGATCATGAAGTAACCGATCCGAATCCGATCCGATTATATATCGTCCGATCCGAATCCGATCCGATCCGATCCGAGTAAGTTTTTTTTAAAAAAATTCTATTTTAATAATAAAAAATCTAATAATACCTTAATTAATACTAATTAATGTTAATTTTTTTAAAAATTACTATTTTATACATAGAAAATCTAAATAATATATTTAAAATAATTTAAAATAATTATTATTATCGGATCGGATTTTAATCGGATCGGATCACCCTATATCCAGATCCGATCCGATTATAATCGGATTCCACCGATCCGATCCGATTCCGATCCGACGGATCACATATAGGGTCCAAAGTCCGGCTAATCGGATCGGATTCGGATCGGATCCGGATCATGATCCGGTCCATTGACAGCCCTAGAGATGATGTGATGTCTATATAAACCATTTATGGGGCCATTGTAAACCATCCAAGAATTTTCGATAAGTCAGTTAGTTTACAATTCAAACCAAACATGGTGGCAGTTAATTCCTCGAAAGATTTAGGAGTTAGCTTTCACAGGGTATACTAGTATGTACTTTTATTGAGTAGCTTAAACTTCGTAAACCAAACACCCCCATTGAGTTAAAGTTGCAGAAAAATATGGTCTTATGCCATTAAAATCAATAGGCTCTTGGGATAATTGTGTGAGGACTTTACTGCTATCTTGCATTAGTATTATTAATTTTAATACTCTTCATCTTTAGATTCTATCTATTCGTTTACATCTGCCATTCAAATTTTCTTGAGTAGTTAAGAACTTTATTGAGCTCCCCATTTTGGCATTGTTATATGTTTTTTAAGTCTTTGATTCCCTGATAAAGATCTAAACATCATAACACTACTCACGACCTTTAAATATAGGAGTGGATCATTTCAACCATATACCGATGCCATGCACTTAATTTGATGTTTATTTATAGGTGGCCAAATTTTGTGCCAAGCGGATCCATGAAGTGGTAGCAGAGGAGTGGGATAGGGGAGGAGGTGAAGGAGATGGATGGCGTAACCGGTGGGAGGTTGCTTTCTCTAGTGGTTTTGAAAGAGCTGACAATGAGGTCGTGGAAGAGTCGGTAGCGCCTGAAATAGTTGGATCAACTGCTGTGGTGGTGGCTGTATCAGGATGTCAGATCATTACGTCCAATTGCGGTGACTCGAGGGCCGTGCTTTGTCGAGCAACTCAAATATTACAGTTAACTGTCGATCATAAGGTCGTACTAGATATCCCTGACATTGCTTTTTTTTCTGATGTATATAGGTGTTTCCTTTCATTTGAAAATCAAAAGTTGTTATTCGTTTTATAGTTTGCTAATTATCATGATCTTCCTTCTTTTGGGTCTACAAATAGCCACAATCCACACAATTTTGTTGTTGTTGTATTACTTGCTTCTAATTGTTTCTATTCATTGTGTTGTTGTTTGAATGGTATAAATTTGCTGAAATTTATGTTAATTATATGAAGTTGTATCCCCTTTTTTATTATAAGGCATACAAAAAAAGAGAATCCGGTAGGGAAAGATGGAAAGAACCATGATAAAAAAAAACAGAGAAAGAATAGGAGGATTAACTGATCCCTGTAATAGAACAAAATATATCCTTGCACGATATACTTATGTAGAGAGAGAGAGAGAGAGAGAGAGAGTTTTCTAACAAGCATTCACATTGTTCATTCTTTATAAGGGATTATTGAGTTGCCCTCCTTGTAACCTTAATATTGAGCTAACACCCCTCTAAAGTTAATTTTGACATCTATATCGTTTAACTTCTATTTGAACTTTAATTTCAGAACTGCCAATTTTATGTGTGAGAAGTTGAAGAGAAATATTAAAGAGAAGAAAGTGGACCACTAATAAGGGTCAGTTTAGGGATTTACAAGTTGTAATAGAAGTGAAGGGAGGTTTGATATGGCGAGATTGTATTGTATTTTGTAATTGTCGCTTCTTCCGCTAATAGCTTTCCTTTATTTGTTGTCTTTTTTATGCTTTATCTTGGGCTCACTCCCTTGTGATCCCCTTTGTTCTGGGAAGAGGGTAGCTCAATAAACCCTTCTTTATATAATTTACTTCTATTATCAACAATTTATAAAGACACCTCTTTATTGTTGCTTTTACAGCCTGATAGAGAAGACGAACTATTGAGAATTGAAGGAGGAGGAGGGAGAGTCATAAGCTGGAACGGCGCTAGAGTGTTCGGAGTTCTTGCCATGTCCAGAGCTATAGGTTTTCCTTTTACGCTCAACTTCCCAACTTCTTTATGGCTGTCCTGCTCAGAAATTTTCAAACTTCTTTACGTTTAAATCAAAGCATCTTTGACTATATTGTCTTACCAAAATCATCATGCAAATGTTGAATTGCTATTTTCTTGTGTGGCAATTTGTGTATCAATCTGAGTTTAATTTTGGGATTTTTGATTTATCCACTGGGATAAACAGTTTCCAATGTTTGAGAAAAGAGAAATGGCATTCTAGAGTTCTTTTATATACCTGGCTATTTTCTTGGGGCAAAGTAGAAGATATGCCTCTGCTATTTTCAGAAGAAGGTGTTGAGAATCAAAACTTTAATACGCTTGTGAAATAGTTTATGAGCTTCCTAATCTATCTATTATAAATAGGGGAGTGAGGAGATCAGGGCTTGAACAACTTGGGCGCTTTCTGTGTAGAGGAGGGACAATTGAAAAGACAAAAGAATAGAACTGGATCAACTTGAAGTTATGAAACTTTTAGGTGATCCAAAAGACCTAAGTGCGTTCTCGAGTTTCAGTAATTTTTTGTTATATAGAGATTTGTACGTGCGACTTTTAGCTCTACATTTTTATAAAGAAATGAAGTAGCAAATAATTTGAATCTCCATGTATCATCCCCATGAGTTTTCGAGTTCATGCGTGTCTGATGCTTCTCTTGATTCTATTTGAATTAAATTTTATAGTAGACGTTAAGTTCATGTGCATCTTCATTTGTTTCAATGCATAAAATAGATTCTTGTCATGCGCGTTTCCATAAACACATATACTTTTATGAAGAACAGATAACAATAACTTTCTTGCATATTATATTTTCCTCTCAATTCACGTTGCACATATATCTAAATGTTTCCTTTCTTTAAAGTGAATGGTGTATTTATAATTGAAAATACTTGCATGTGCCTATTTCAACCCTTTAATTTAATTAATAACATTACATCTCCTTTTGCTATAGAAATCTTAGCATAATCTGGTATTCTTCCTTTTAGATTGTTGCAATCTGTTTATGTCTTCATGTTGCTTTATGTTTTCTGGAATAACTCAAATATTTGTAAGACGAATGCTTGATAGTCATGAGACATTTGAGAGTTGGTGTGTGTTTTGCCGTGACCGTTTTATGGAACAGCATCCCTAAAGATAGTTTGATAGAACCCCCTCCGCAAGCTAACTGGATATGGTAATTGCTAACTTTCCAGACAGAACTTGTACTTTGGTTAGCTTGAACTTTTTCAATGGCACATCCATCCATAACATTAGGGGATCTCAGCCTGGTTGAAAAGTCATCTCTGGCTCCAGTGTCCTTAACTTTTGATGGGTTGTGCTTCAGTCCATCCCAAGAGTTCATTTGGGGCTCAATAATTGAGAATTAATTTTTTGGGAGTTGTTAGGTTTGATTCTTGATAGTCATGGGACATCCAAGAGTTCATTTGGGACTCGGTCATTGAGAACGGATTTTTTGGAAGAACTCAAACATTTGTTAGGCAAATGCTTGATAGTCACGGGACATTTAAGAGTTGCTGTAAATTATGCCTTGAGAGTTCTATGAAAAATTATCCTTGAAGATAGTCAAGCTAAGTGGATATGCTAATTGTTTCCCCCAAAAATAGTTCTCAGACACAGCACTTCTACTGACCAGTTACCAAGATCTGTTCATTAGCTTGAAATGTTTGATGACACATCCATAACATTAGGGATGTCAGCCTGGTTGAACCAGCAAAACTCATTTGGCTTCAGCTTCCATAACTTTTGATGGGTTGTGCTTTAGTCTAACAAAGAGTTTGTCTGGGACTCAGTCAATGAAACAAAGTTTCTCGTTTCTAACTATGACTTGCTTTCATAAAGCAGAGGGAGTTTCATTTTTTAGAAAAAATGAACATAAAAGGTTGTTTTATTGTTGAAGTACATTTTAAATCTTGGATTTGATGAAGAAGATCTATTGAGTAATCCATTGATTGTGAGAAATGGACATTGTGTCTTCTCTCATCTTTTGAATTAGAAAAGTGGACTTGCTTTGGCATTAATGAAAGTTAGTCATTCACCACTGTGATGGTGAATTTCCTCTGTGCCACACCATTGAGGTCGTGGGTTCAAGCTTAGATTACTTATCCACGGAAAAGTGATGACGGGGTTTCATTATCTGGACAAATTGCTAAGAACTGGATTAAGCATCACTCTTGCTGAGAAATACTGTGATTGTTACAATTCTTTGACATGTCATTATCATCTGCATTGGAAAAGGAGTTCTGAGACTGCAGAACAGAATAGCAAGAAGGGCCATGGCATTCAAGAACTTGGCCCCTTCCTATTAACGGTCATGGCATGCAAAAATTGATGAGTTAGTGCAAATAAAATTTGAAATGTACAAATAAAATAAAACTTAGAACGTGTGCACCTGGAAAGGAAAATCCCAAAAGTTTGCATCAATCCACACGGGAGATAAATGTCGTATCTCAGTTTGGGAAAGAGACGGTCATGATTGTCGAACTACAAGTTGTCGGGCATCAGCCGATCTCATCAGCGAGATGGCCGTAAGTGGCTGAGTCTAAATGGTTGAACTTCGATTGTCTGTCGACCCTAGTTGTTTCGAGATCGTTGCTATTGATTATAGATAGATCGAGATTCTTTGCACGAGTGGGATGCCGATTATTGGAGTCGTCGTGTTGCTATTGATTTTAGATAAATCGAGATTTTTTGCATGAATGGGATGCCGATTATTGGAGTCGTCATAAATACCGATCAAATGTTTGGTCTTTTTCGATTTCCCTTGCTTAGAACGTGAAGAGGATAGAACTCGTAACTCTCTTTGTAACTTTCCTTTCCTTTTTTCTCATGTTCTTTTTAGGAAAAGAAAAAATACACTTTCCTTGTAGAAGTTGCTTTTCTCAGACTTGCTAGAGAAGCTTTGGTTCCTTTTAGGAAAAGACAAAATACACTTTACTTGTGCGAGTCACTTTCCTCAAAGACTTGGTGAAGAAGCTTTGGTTCCTTTTAGGAAAATGCAAATTTCACTTTCCTTGTGGGAGTCACTTTCCTCAAAGACTCGTGGAGAAGCTTTTTCCTATGAGAAGTATTTCTCACCAAAATAAAGTATGATACAAAACAGGTATGGTCTTTTAACTACTCTATGGAGGCATCATATTGATTCCAGAGATTAATTCTCCCAGACGACGCCATTTTTGTGGGGGGGAAATACTAGATCTGATACCTCTACAAGCACTTGTCTGTCTTTGATTGGCTGTAATACTTCACGCTCCTTGAGATGAGGTGATCGTCTGACTTGCAAAAGTACTTTGAAGATCAAATCAGTATCAGGGTTGATTAGGGAGGAAATGTTTAAAGAAGAAGATGATCAGTTCTGAGATCAGAGGATAGTGGGGACTCAAAGTAGGGTTGAGTTCAGATCCTATTTCTCTGTTCATCTCTTTCATATTGATAGATAACACATTAGGGTTGACCAGTTGTATTGTTATTCAAACTCCTTGACAAAATTAGAGTCTTTTCCTGCACGTTTGTCTACGTGGTCAAAGATTATAGGGCAAGTTTCCTACTTAGTAGGAGAGTTCCTTGATCTTATGTGAGATATTCGAGATTTTGTATGATATGGTCAATCACGTGGCGGCTCGGAGATTAAGAGGACTTTGCCTTGGACATCCCGAGCTAAAGGTCAAGTTGAGCTCGTGTGAGCTCGGGTCGAGTCAAGCTCGTCTGGTCGAGTTCGTGTGAACTCAAGTTGGGCTGCTCAGGTTGGGCTCGTCAGATCGAGCTCATGTGAGCTCGGATCGGGCTGATCAGATCGAGCTTCCAAATATTCCTATTCGACATGACTAACCCGATCCGAGCTCACACAAGCTCAACTGGACTAGCCCGACTTGACCTCACACAAGCTCGACCTGACGAGCTCAACTAGACCAGCCCAACCCAAGCTCACACAAAATCAACTTGGTGAGCTTGACCCGACCAACCCTACCCGAGCTCAACTTGAGCTTCAGCTCGAGAGGTTTGAGGCAATGCCCTCTTAATCTCCGAGCCGCCAGTGATATATCATATCATACCAAATCCCGAATATCTCGCATAAAATCAAGGTACTCTCCTACTAAGTAGGAAACTTGCCTTATAATCTTGGCCACGTAGACAAACGTGCATGAAAAGACTCCAATTCTGTTAAGGAGTTTGAATGACAATACAACTGGTCAATTCTAATGTGTTATCTATAAATATGAAAGAAATGAACAAAGAAAGGGGATCTGAACTCAACACTACTTTGAGCCCCCACTTTCCTCTGATCATCTTCTTCCTTAAACCCTTCCCCCTTAATCAACCCTAATACTGACTTGATCATCGGAGTGCCTTTGCAGGTTGGATGATGACCCCATCCTGAGGAGCGTGAAGTGTTGCATCCAAACAAAGACATACAAGTGCTTGTAGAGGTATCAGATCTGGTATTTTCTCCCACATATATTGGTTTCATTTGTGGGAATTAATCTTTAGAATCAATACGATGTCTTCTAAGAACAGTCAATGGACCATACTTGTCTTGTATCATATTTTCTTGTGACGAGAAGCGTTGAAGTACTTCTCATAATCCTCTCCACTCTTACGTTTTACTCTATCCGAGAAAAAAAGCTTCTCCACCAAGTCTTTGAAGAAAGTGAATTTTGCATTTTCCTAAAAGCAACCAAAGCTTCTCTTCCAAGTTTTTGAGGAAAGTGACTCCCACGAGTGTATTTTGTCTTTTCCTAAAAGAAACCAAATCTTCTCCATCAAGTCTTTGAGAAAAGTAATTCTTTTAAGAAAACTGTATTTTGTCTTTTCCTAAAAGAAACCAAAGCTTCTCCATCAAGTCTTTGATAAAAGTAACTCTCATAAGAAAATTGTATTTTGTCTTTTCCTAAAAAGAATTTTTCCTAATACTTTAGAGAAGAATGAAAAAGGAAAGTTACATAGAGGGTTACGGGTTCTGTCCTCTTCACGTTCCAAGTAAGGGAAATCGGAAAAGATTGAACATCTGATCGGTATTTACGACGACTCCAACAATCGGCATCCCACTCGTGCAAAAATCTCCGTCTATCTGAAATCAATAACATCGATCTCGAAACAACCAAGACCGATTGACAATTAAAGTCCAATCATTTAGACTCAGCCGCTCACGATCATCTTGCTGATCAGATCGACTGATGCTCGGCCACTTATAGTTCCACAATCACGGTCATCTCTTCCTCAAATTTGGATACAACATTTATCTCTCTTGTGGATTGCTGAAAACTTTTGGGATTTCTTTTTCCAGGTGCACACGTTCCAATTTTTATTTTATATGTGCATACCAAATTTTATTTGCACTAATCAATTTTTGCATGCCATGGCCAGTAGAGGAATGGACCAAGGTGCATTGACGCTAGGGGTGTCAAAGGGCCGGGTTGGGGTAGGGCCGGGGTCAACCCTAGCCCTACCCTTCCTTATAAGAGTAGAGCCCTAGCCCGGCCCTAGCCCTTCAAGGGCCGGGGTTGATTGGGCCCTAGCCCGGCCCCTCAAGGGCCGGGGCCAAGCCGGGCCGGCCAAAGGGCCGGAAGAAAGAGCGGAATTTTTTTTTTTCATCTAAGATAATAAATTTTTTTTTACTACACCGACTGTCAACCTTACATGGAAATGGATACCCTCCTCTTTTATTCGGGTTTGGGATCAACATTGCAACAAAAAGAGCAATGATAGGGTTAAAAAAAAAATTTCCTTATCAGTGACAGTCATGCATAATAAACCAAAACATAGTATAGGTAAACAAGTAGAATAATAAAACTATATAGAACAAAATTGAAAATATGTTTAAATATAAAATTGAAAGTAGAGAGTAAGATATGAGAGAGAGAGAGAGATGATCGATGAAGAGCCAAAGTGGTATGTGGCCTGTGCGATTGAAGTTGAAGAATGAAGAGGCAAAGTCTTAGAATGTGAATACAAGTTAGGGTTTGGTCTGTGTTAGGTTGGTTTTTATAAGGTCTTTAGTTGGCGCAATTACAAACATAGCCCTACTTTCATAACGTTAATGAAAGGTTAAAGGGAGCATATTAGTAAAATTATTAAAAAATATTTATCTCAAGATAAAGTAGGGCCGGGCCGGGAAGGGCCGGACAGGGGGAGCCCTAGCCCGGCCCTAGAGAACAAGGGCTTCCAATTTTTTGGCCCTGCCCGGCCCAAGGGCTGGGGTAGGGCCGGGCCGGGCCGGGTCCCCTTCTATATGGGATTTTTTGACAGCCTTAATTGACGCCTTCAGTGGATCACAAAGATGAGATTTGATAAGGTCTCTCATTCCTACGTCGTCAATCCGAGGAGCATTGACACCCTCAAAGGATTGCAGGGATGAGATTCGATAAGGTCTCTTATTCCCAACGTCGTGAATCTAAGGTCCATTGATGCCCTCGGAGGATTGCGGGGATGAAATTTGATAAGGTCTCTCATTCCCTACTTCATGAATCCAAGTTGCATTGATGCCCTCGGAGGATTATGTGGGTGAAATTTGATAAGGTATCTCATTCCCTACGTTGTGAATCCAAGGTGCATTGATGCCCTCAGAGGATTGCGGATATGAGATTTGATAAGGTCTCTCATTTCATACGTCTTGAATTTGAGGAGCATTGATGCCCTCAGAGGATCGCAGGGATTCGATAAGGTCCTTCATTTCCCCTCGTTGTGAATTCGAGGTGCATTGATGCCCTTAGAGGATTCGATAAGGTCCTTCAGTCCCTTCATTGTGAATCGGAGGTGCATTGATGCACGCTAAGGATCACAAGAAAGAGATTCAATATGATAACTTTATCTTTCACCGTAATTTCAAGCTACACATACACTCTCGAAAGATCACAAAGTTGAGATTTGATACAAAAAAACCTACCTCTCCGACGTAATTTCGAGCTACCAGACGCTCTATCCCCTTCTTGTGACTCAAGTTAAACAATGGCAGACTGGGGGCAAGTTTGGCCATCGATCACTCGGTAGAGGGACAAATCGGGACGCCAAGCCCTCTCTGTAGGCAATAGAGCCATAATAGAACTTTTTTCCTCTTAATAGGCAACTCGACATGTCAAAAGGATTCCCGCTCTAACTGACCGGGGGAATGGTCAGCTTTGCACCTCACCGCGTGGGCCAGCCAGACGGGACATCAACCGAAGCATGAAATGACTGTTCTAAAAGTACATATACAGTTGGAAACCGCCAAATGGCTCTCTAGCTTCTCAGAACCTCGAGCAAACCCCAAGGCCTTGAGAAGGGGGCATTTGTAAGCATAGTCACCAAGTACGAGTACAGGTATTAAACGACAATGATACGTTCGGGAAGTACGGGTTTTAAACGGTAAAACACGGAAAAAGTACGGAGAGTTAAAAATAATAATAAATAATTATTATATATATATATATATAATACTAACTACTAATCATTTAACTCATAATTTAAGCTTACACGGTTGCAAAACGAAGGCAACCACACAAGATTTAAACTACACAGATGCAAAGGATAAGGAGGAATACCCCTCCCCAATATGTACATAAACTGATTAACTCATATACCCCTAGACATGAAGCTCCCAAAAGCATCACAAGATGGTTTACGCGTTAAAAGAGTTCTGCGTATGAAAAATGGGTGACTCTTGGGTAGAATTGAAACTAGTCTCTCCTAGTCCTAACTAAGGAGATAAACCAGACATTGAGGGGGAATAACCCGAGAGAGAGAGAGAGAGAGACTTATCATTGCCGGAGAGAAGTTCCACCGGAGAGTAGCCGAGTGAGAGACGAGAGAGCTGAGACTTGAAACCAGAGCAAGAGACGAGGTATTGACGTTTTGCCTTAACACATCGTCTCGTAACTCTTAAAACATGTTTTAACCTTCTTCTTTTTTTGGTTAAAAAAAGTCTTAAACGCATATAAAACGGAGTAAGCGTTTAAAACATATTTTAAAGTTTAAAATGGCAAACACGTTTAAAACGGAGTTTAAAATGGTGACCCCTCTCTAAAAGTTTTAAACACGTTTTAAACGGGTACTTTGTGACTATGTTTGTAAGGGTAAAAATTGGTAATTGTGCACAATAACAGCTGACGATATCAACTTCATACTCTAAACAGGAACACCCCGACCCAAGCATAATTTCACATCTCTGACCCAAGGTGAAGCTCGAGAAGGAATATTTGGAAGCTCGACTTGACCAACCTGACCCAAGCTCACGTGTGCTCGATTTGATGAGCTCGAGCTGACCCGAGCTCGTCCTGACGAGCTTGACCCGAGCTCAGCCCAATCTGAGCTCGACTTGACATTCAGTTCGGGAGGCCCGAGGCAAAGCCTTCTTAATCTCCGAGCCGCCACGTGATAAACTATATCATACCAAATCCCGAAGATCTCGCATAAGATCAATGTACTCTCCTACTAAGTAGGAAACTTGCCCAATAATTTTGGCCACGTAGACAAACATGTAGGGAAAGACTCCAATTCTGTTAAGGAGTTTGAATGACAATACAACTAGTCAACCCTAATATGCTATATATAAATATGAAAGAGATGAATAGAGAGGGGATATGAACTCAACCCTACTTTGAGCCTCCACTTTCCTATGAATTTCACATAAAAGTAAAGAAACATAAATATGAATTTGTTGTTAAGGTAAAACTTAAAAGGTAACTTCACCGCATCATAATTTATAGATTCTCTATATCATGTTCTTCTTGTTAAAATTATGGGTAAACGAGCCTAAAATAATAAGGCAAGCTCGAGCTCGATTATCTATAGACGAGTTGAGCCTAAGCTAGCATTCGAAAGCTCGAATTGAGCTTGAGACGAGCTTGAGCCAGCATATATATGGCACGAGCCAATCTTGAGCAGCACCTAGCTCGGCTCAATTCAGCTCGTTTACACCCTTACTGAAGAGTGTGAAGTGTTACCGTGAATCAAAGACAGACAAGTACTTGTAGAGGTATTAGATCTGGTATTTCCCCCACAAAGGACTAGATTCCAAATTACACGAACTCCAACCATTTGCGGTATTTAGTATGTCCTTATTGCTGGAATTTTTCTAGAATTCTATTTATTGTAAAACTCTTATTATATTTTAGGATCGTAATTTGGGGAAATCTTGGTTTAGGATTTGATTTTATGTTTATAAATAGGCCTAGGGTGTAGGCTTATAAGGTAAGTTGAGGATATGTGAGTCAATAGGGTTTCTCAGGGAGATTAGGTTGCTCTCAAGGAGAGCACTGATAGTTCTCAAAAAGAGTGGGTGACTCTCAGGAAGAAGAGAGGCTCTTGGGAGAACGAGAAGCTCTTGGGAAGAACAACGGGATCACGGTAATTCCAAAGGCTCTTGTAGAGAGTTGGCTCTTGGTATTTGAGAGTGGAAATCTTTATGTGGATGTGGCCCTATCGTGGGTGAACCACAAATATCTTGTGTTGTGTTCTTGCATCATTTCCATATTTGTTTGTCATACTATCTTTGAACCCCAAGATTGTGTTTTTTCTGCACAACACTTATCATGGCTTATTTCATGCATTTTTTTTATGGTATTTAATTTGCTTATGGGTTTATTTTTTTTGTGTTTCAGGTGATCGGTATTTGAGGCCATGGATTATTCCTGTGCCTGAAGTTACTTTCACAGCGCGGAGTGAAGAAGATGAGTGTTTAATAGTGGCGAGTGATGGACTTTGGGATGTGATGTCTAATGATGAGGTGGGGGAGGTGGCTCGCCACCTACTGAGACGGCGGCGCAGGTCCATACTGATGGATGAGACACCTCCTGCGCAAGCAGTTGCAGACCATCTCACTGATCTGGCATACAGAAAAAACAGTTCCGACAATATCTCAATCATTGTCGTTGACCTGAAATCAAAGAGAAGGCGTCACCCAGTCCAATGAAAAGGATGGTTGGATCATCCTTTCTCCTTCCCAAACATCCAATTCTCCTTTGGAATTTCAGAGACAAGCTAGGTGGTTTTCAAGATTTCAATGGATGAGGAATGATCTAGTGACCTCCCAATAATACTATAATTGCAGAGTCCCCTATGTTGCACGTTGTAGAACCACCACCTGCGGCTATTGCTGACATGTAGAGTGGGTTGACGATATGCTCCAGCCCGACGGCATAGTACTGCTGCTCTGTTTGTGCCAACTAAATTTGGTTCATTACTGCAAAACATTAGATCAATCCTCCATTTTAATTGGTTTGGTCAAGAACAAGTGAAAGGAACTGTTCCATTGCTTTTTAAAAACAAAATCAAGGGAGAATGAAGAAAGCATGCAAGATCTTAAGGGCTTTTGAGCCATGGAAACATATTTCTACCCCTTTTTACTTGTCCTTTTTTTTTTATTGCTTTATTGATTCACGTTGAGGAAAAAGTTATTTCCGACATCGGCTGAGGGCTGTCGTAATTGTAAATCTGTGTACTTTTAGTGGTGGTGATTGAATTCACCAGTTGGGTAGAGGCTTATTTTGACACTGAAGATTTGTTTTCTTTTACAATTTCTCAGAGAATTGGAAAAGAGAAGAATGGAGCTTCTAGGGGCAGCTTAAGGTTGTATGTAACTTTATTGTTTCTTTCATTTCTAGCAGAGGGGATGTTCTGCTGAGTGCAGTGAGTGTCCAAGGGATGTATTGGGTTATTTGTTGACTTTCCTTGAAGTGACCTTGTAATGATAGTGCCTCCTCTCTCAGTTATGCCTATTTACATCATCATCCAATAAATTAAAGTTTATTTCAAAAATTCCCCTAAATGTGTCCCAATCCCATAAGATATCTCACTAGTCACTAGTTACATTAGTGGTTGCATTTGCTTGGACTTATCCTTATGGCACCTTAGCAACTACCTTAGGTCTGGCTGTGTGTGTTTAGAGATCGTGTTAGTTACATGACATCATTTTAACAAGACAAAAAAAGAAACAGTTTAATTTAACCCAAGTCTTAACACTTTTATTTCCCCTCCCCTCCTTTTTCTTCTTCTTTCTTGAGGCTTTTGGCGTCAAATTTGGGTGATTCTCTTATTTTGGAGAAGAATTGATTCTTATAATTAATACTTGGTCAGTCATAATCAATCATGAAGAAAAGAAACAATATAATTATATTTGAACTAAAAAAAGATAAAGAAAAGAAACAAGATGGATATACGCATCAACAACTTTAAATCTCATAAAATATTCAAAATTTTGTTATTTCATGTGTTTATCTTGCTTGTTGTAAGCATGTTTTTGAGAATTAATTAAGGAAAGGGAAAACGGACCCAGGGTCAGCTTAGAAGCTGACCCGTAAGCTCATTGGTCCACGCCCCCTATTTACCACCTATTAGCTGTGGTTAGGATTCACTCACCCCCTAGGGTTAAACAATCTAATCACGGTTTTAAAATAAACAAGATTATTAATTTACTTAAGTTTAACCATGGTCAAAGAGATGTTAAAAGGGACATGGAGACACTGCTGTCAGCTTAGAAGAGGACTCTCGAGTCCTCTTCTCATGACTAAATTAAGGGTGCTGCTACGAGCACACCACTATTTACTGGCTGGACACCTTTTAAAAAATAACTTATATTTTTTTTATATGTTGTATTTCTATGTGTACCCACACCCCAAATCCATAAACCCGAAGTAATCTTTTCAATGTCTTCTCCTTTTATACCCCTTCTCGTCTCCTTCTATAATCCCATTATATGTTGTCTCCTTCTATATGCTCTGTTCTTATTTTTCATATTGATAATCCTACATAAACAGTTAGTTCACGGTGGTCGTAGGGCTACCCAAGTATTCTTTCAATAAAATTGGACACGTGACGACTTATATGGCCCTAAGGGTGAGTGAATTTAAACACAGTTAATGAGAGTTAAAATTGACACATGGCGGCTTATATAGCCCCTTTAACTATGGTTAAGCTCAATCTACCTAAGATTAGTATTTTTAAAGTTAATATTTTTCCTTTTTTTCTTTCCTTCTAAAAACCAAGGTTAGATGAAAGAACTCTAGAGATGAGTGAATCTTAACTATAGGCAGTGAGAGTTGAAAAGGGACACATGGGAGGGTGTACAGGCGTGCGGGAAAAAGTATTTCCCTTAAAATGGTGTATAAGTAGAAAATTTATATGTATTTTTTTTTACTCTTTGTGTGCTTATAGAATTTGTTATATTTTAATAGTGTCAAGTTAGTAAATAATATAAATGGTGTCTAGTAATAGTGGTGTGCTCGTAGCGTCATTCAAAATTAATTATAAGAAGCTGTCATTTTTTCTTTGGGTTTTGTAAAAAAGTTCTTAACTTTTCAGTTATTTGTAAATACCTTATTGTGTTTTGTGATTTTGTATTATGCCTCCACTAATTTTTAATTTTTTTACAAATTTACCATTCCATCCAAAAATTAGTTAAGGGATGTTAAATTTTTAATGAAATGACCCTTTTAACCTTTTTTTTAAATTTTATTTTAAGGAGATTTGTAAAAACTTTTCACAAGAGAAGTGCTTCAAACCCACTAATTGTAGTTTAGATTCACTCACCCCTAGGATTCATATGTTTAACCTTGATTTTTTTTTATTTTATATAAATATAAACTTTAGGTTGATTATGTTTAACCATAGTTAAAGGAGATTCTACGAGCTATCACATGTTCATTTTAACACTCACTAACTATGGTTAAGATTTATTGACTCCTAGGATTCATGCATCTAACCTTAGTTTTTAGAATAAAAAAAATATACCTTAGAATGATTATGCTTAACCACAATTAAAAGAGGCTCTACAAGCCGCCACGTGTCCCTTTTAACACCCAATAACAGTGGTTAATATATATTCACTCACCCCTAGGGTTCCTACATCTAACTTTATATTTTAGAAAAAATAAATAAAAATTAACCTTAGGTTGATTATGCTTAACCACAATTAAATGAGACTCTACAAGCCGCCACATGTCCTTTTTAACACCACTAACTGTGGTTAAGATTCACTCACCATTTGGGTTCATGCATCTAGCCTTTGTTTTTAGGATAAAAAAATATAACCTTAGATTGATTATGCTTAACCATAATTAAAGGGGACTCTACAAGTTGCCATGTGTCCCTTTTAACCCTCACACTCACCCTTAGAGTTAATCCATCTAACATTGATTTTGAAATTATTTTTCAAAAATGTACCAAAAGTCGATAAAGCTTAACCCCATTTAAATGTGATAAACGAGACACGTGATAACCTATAGAGGCGTGTGTTCCGTCCAACCCATTTTACAAAGGTTAAAAAGGTCATTTCACTAAAAAAACTTAACATATGTTAATAACTTTTGGATGGAACGGTGAATCTGCAAAAGTTTTAAAAGTTAGTAAACTATAATACAAAATCACAAAACATAAGAGGTATTTACAAATAGCTGAAAAGTTAGGGAGTTTTTCACAAAAAAAAAACTCTTATTTTATTTTGCTAACACTGGACCGATTCTGAAAATCGTTCTTAAGAATTTGACGAGTTAGAAAAAGAAAAATCGTTTCTCTTTCCGTTGGATAAAAAATCCTCGTATCCTAATCCTAATTCCCAAAGCAAGAAGAAGTAGAGAAATGGGTCGCTCTGTTCTCTCCCAATTTCTCATCCTCTCCAACACTTGCCCTCGTTTCACCACTTCAATGTATTTTCCTTCTCTCTCTCTCTCTCTCTCTCTATCTCTATCTCCATTTTTTTTTCTTTTGATAATTTTGATTTTGTTTCTAATATAAATGCAAGCAGTTCATGCGGTGGAATTTCAAGTAGATTCTTGAAAAAACCAGGAGAAATTTGGCCGCATCGTCTCCCAAATGGACATGGAAGCGCCGGTTTTCGATGCCATTGTAGTGTCTCGCTTTCACAAACTGATGCTTCAGAGAATTCGACGAGCTCCGTAAAGTAAATTCAACATCTAAATCATATTTCGTTTTTATTGATTCTTCATGGAAATCAATGTTAATTTTAGGTTTTTGGATTGCTTTTGATTTGAAATACAAGCCAATTGAAATGTACGAAGTTGTATTGAGTTCGTGATTTGCTTCTCAGATGTCCGACATTGCGAGCTACTTCGTGTAATGGATAAAATTCGTAAAATTGATTAAGTGTTGGAGAATGAGCTAGCTTATGTTGTCATGTTCACGTGAATCGCGTGCTTAAAAGGGGGAGATATTCCGTTGTCTGCTCCACAACGTTTCCGTTGTATTATAGACAATGTATTCGTTGTCTTCAGATAGCTAAACCAAACCTTATTTTAAGACATAAACAACGGACTCGAGCTCGAGTCAACAACGAGACCGACTCGCAGGAAGAAGTGATCAGGAGGCGATCGTTTATTCTGACGAGTGGGCGAAAAGCACTGTCATGGCATTTAATGCTGGTCACTTCTGTGTGCTGTCAGAAACAAACCGACTGAACTAATAGTAGGCGCCCACATGAGAGATGTTAGGTAGTAGATTTGTCTGACATATTTGGTAATGAGTGCTGGACACGTGTTATGGTCATCTATGGCCATCCATGGGCATTCTGAACTGAACCTATAAATACCCCCCGAGAAATTCAGTACCAGGGATCCCTTGGTACAGACTCTCTCTTTCTCTCACTTGTATTGTTTTTGCTACTGTTCATCATCTCCTACATCCACTTACTTTGGCATCGGAGTACAGGGCAGGGTATCACACCCTTCAACTTCTACTTTCTTCCAGTAAACCAGAGTTCGAATAGCAGTTGCTGACGCGTGTCATCGCCGGTATTTTCCACTTCAAAATTGGCGCCGTCTGTGGGAAATTTATAAACGAACCTCCCTTTGCTCATTGTGATCATGGTAGATCAAACCCCTGTGCCCGTGCGTGAGAATCAAACCCCTCAGGCCACTCCGTTCGCACCTTCTGGCATGCAAACATCTATCCCGGGGATTGGACAATCATCCGGACAGTTTGAGAGAGCTGTACTTCCCACGGATGATTCTTCCAATCGTATTTTGATGATGTTGCAAAGGCAACAGTCAGTTTTGGACCAAATCACCAGGCAACAGCAGATGTTGCAGGAAAGGTTGGATGCGTTTGAGCATGGAAGGCTTGAAGTGGATGATGGACCATCACAGAGGCCTACAGTGAGACGTCAGCTTGATTTCTTTTCTTCCCCACCCGAGCAAGAGCCTCCTGATACCAGATTTGTGCTTATTCCTGCCGAGAGAGATGCAAGCCAGGCCCCAGTTTGCGGTAATCAGAAGACTCCTTCTGATCGTACTAAGTTGCGCGAAGAGAGAACCCAAGAAGGAGCTAGAGGAGGTACTGCAGAGGAGGCTGCCCCTCAAAAGACCTAGATAACCTCAAAAGAACTGGAGGCCATGATCAGTGCCCGTGTCAAGAGCATGAAAGGAGGGGCTCCTGATCATTTTGCTCAGTCAGCAAAGGACAACGTCGAGAATTCCCCTTTCATATATGCTATCAACCAGTCTTATACTCCGTCCAGGTTCAT
The DNA here is from genome assembly GCA_015143295.1 of Tetracentron sinense. Lineage (NCBI taxonomy): Eukaryota > Viridiplantae > Streptophyta > Magnoliopsida > Trochodendrales > Trochodendraceae > Tetracentron > Tetracentron sinense. The sequence continues at coordinate 34,964,781 of CM026565.1, forward strand.
AACCCCGAACTTCTCCATGTACACCGAAAGAACGGATCCAGAGGAGCATTTGTTTGATTTTAAGCATGTGATGGCTATTTGCAATCCAGATGATAATCTTTATTGCAAAGCTTTCCCTAATAGTCTGGCGGGGGCAGCGTCGAGATGGTTCCGTAATCTACCCCCTGGCTCCATCAGCAGTTTTTCCGAGCTCAGGTTAGTTTTTATTGATCAATTTATTATTAATAAAAAGAAAAAAGCTGGTACAGATTCTCTCTTCGCTCTACGGATGAATCCGGCAGAATCCTTGAGGGATTTCATCTCACGCTTCATTGATGAAGTTCATAGCATCGACAAGGTTGATGAAGGAAGTTGCATAGCCGCTTTTAAGAATGCCATCCCTAAGCATTCTGAGCTCTACAAATCTCTTGCTCTTGACCATCCCTAAGCATTATGAGTCTTCATCTTCTGAGGATTCGCCACCCAGAAGAAGGAAGGAGAAAGTAGTGTACGTGACACAGCGGGATCAGCCGGTTCGGCGCCCGTATGAAGGAAATTCAAACCAACACCAGCAGCAGAATAGGACGGAGAGACGTCCAAACCAGAATTACCAGTAGCCGTGAGAAAGGCAAGTTTATCAACCACGCCAGGGGCAGCCTCAAGAACAGCGGGAGAGGTGTTCAGACGAGAGGGAGACTTCCTTTTGCAGCTCGAACTGATCGCGTCAATTTCATGGTCAGTCCGGCGACTATCATGAGGTCAATGGAAGATCAGGCGTACTTCGAGTGGCCTGCCAGAGCTGTGCAAGATGTTACGTCGGGACCCCGGGCACACGAGTATTGCCATTATCACAAGTGCCATGGTCATCTTACAAACCGATGTCGCATTTTGAGGGAATATTTGGAAAGGCTGGTCCAGGAGGGGTACTTGGGCGAATATTTGGATTCCAGTAATGGTGACGCAGTGCGTGCCAGGGGACCATTGTCTCAGTCTAGGACCGAAGAGCCTACAAATAATCCTAGTATCATTGGAGGAGGAGGAGGAGGTCGAGGAGAAGCACCATTGGGGACTATTAACGTCATCTGTCGTGTGCGAGTATCGGAAGAAGATGTGGAGAGAGATTTCAGAGCAAAGACAAGGAAGATGTCTCACGAAGCTGAGGTATGCCAAGTGCAGACTATAGGAAGCTGTATGGAGCAAGTACTTACCTTCACCAAGCAGGATTTGGCGATGGTAATCCGGCCTCATTATGACGCTCTTGTTCTCACTATGAGAATAGGAGATTTCGACGTCAAGAGGGTGCTTGTAGATTCGGGGAGCGGGGCAGATATCTTGTATCTTCATGCTTTTACCCAAATGAAGTTAGATCCATCCGTCCTCATCTTTGCCCAGACCCCGCTGTTCGGGTTTGATGGTAATTCGACGAAACCAGTAGGAGACGTCATCCTGCCCGTTGTTCTACAGACAAGATTCTCCGTTCTGGATGCCCCATCCCCTTACAACGTAATTTTGGGTCGCTGGTGGACCCACGAGATGAAAGCTGTTCCTTCTTCCTTTTACCAAGTTCTGAAGTATCCCACGCAAGACGGACCCAGGGAGATCAGAGGAGACCAGTTGGCATCGCAGAAGTGTGATTTCCCTCCACCTGCTGTGCTCAAATAGCAATTACAGGTCAGGTCCGTTGTGGAGGATAGCTCGGAAACCACGCTGTGCAAACCCCCCATTGAGCCCACGAAAGCTGTCAATCTGGGAACGGAGGAAGAGCCAAAGACGTTGCAGATTGACACAAGTTTGACAACGGAAGAGGAGGTCGAGTTGCTGAAATTTCTTACAAAAAACCTTGATGTCTTCGCTTGGTCTCATCAAGACATGACAGGAATTAACCCCAGTATCATCTGTCATCATCTCAACGTTGATCCTGCTGTCCCTCCAGTGAAGCAGAAACCCCGAAGACTTGCCCCAGCATATCATGATGCAGTAAATGAAGAAGTCGATAAGCTCATTCAATATGGGTTTATTCGAGAAGTACAGTATCTCGACTGGATAGCGAACGTAGTGGCTGTACCCAAGAAGAGTGGAAAAGTGAGAGTTTGTATTGATTTCACTGGAGTCAATAAAGCTTGTCCTAAAGACTTTTTTCCTATGCCACGGATTGACAAGCTAATCAATGCTACTGCTGGCCACGAAATGTTATCCTTTATGGATGGTTATTCAGGCTATAATCAGATCCTTCTGGCAGAAGAAGATCAAGAGAAGACCACTTTCATTACAGAACGTGGCTTGTTCTGTTATCGTGTTATGCCTTTTGGTCTGAAGAACGCTGGGGCCACGTATCAATGTTTGATGAATCTCATGTTTGATCCAGTACTTGGCAAAACAGTAGAAGTTTACATTGATGACATCGTTGTGAAGAGCCGACTGCGAAGTACTCTTGTGGAGGATCTTATTGAACCTTTCTCTATTCTGCGAACTTTTAATCTCAAGTTAAACCCAGAGAAATGCACTTTCGGGGTTACTTCTGGCAAATTCTTGGGTTATCTTGTGAGTCAGCGAGGTATTGAGGCTAATCCAGCTCAAATCCGTGCTCTATTGGACATGCCAGAACCAAGGTCAAAGAAGGAGATTCAGAAGCTAACAGGGTGTATTGCAGCACTCAATCGGTTCATTTCTAAATCATTTGACCGTTGTAAACCCCTCTTCGAGTTGCTAAGGAAGGATTCGGTTTTCAAGTGGACGTCAGAGTGTTCTCGAGCTTTTGCTGCTTTAAAAGTATATTTGGGTTCAGCTCCCATTCTATCCATTCTCGAGCCTGGCGAGCTTTTATACCTTTATCTCTCGGTTTCAGAGCAGGCCATTGGTTCTGTCCTAGTCAGAAGTTGTGATGGCGTGGAGAAGCCTATTTATTTTATCAGCAAGACTTTTCTCAAGGCAGAACACAATTACAGTAAGCTCGAGAAGGCATGTTTGGCTCTTGTATTTTCTGCTGAAAAGCTTCGTCCTTACTTTCATGCTCATACCATCGTTGTTATCACAACTTATCCCTTGAAAATTGTATTGGATCGACCTGAGTTAGTGGGAAGGATGTCGAAGTGGGCCGTGGCACTCAGTGAGTTCGATATTCAGTATCGGGCAAGAATCGCAGAAAAGGGGCAGGCAATGGCCAGTTTTCTTTCTGATTTCCTTGTAGAAGAAGCTGAAGAGGAAATCACGGCAAATCTCCGTGAATTACCAAAAGAGACAGACAACGAGAACACTACAGAGGAGGGAGCTAACTCATCAGAGTGGACTGACTTGCTGTTATACGTCGATGGATCTTCTAATTCGAATGGTTCAGGGCTTGGTGCTGTGCTCATTAGTCCGGAGAATATAAAGGTGCAGAAGATGTCACGTCTTGGATTCATTGCCTCCAACAATGAAGCAGAGTACGAAGCATTGCTGCTTGGGTTACAAAGCGCACACGAATTGAAGATTGAGAAGTTGAGGGTGTTCTGTGATTCACAACTTGTGGTGAATCAGGTAAATGGTGTCTACGAATGTAAGGACGATCGGATGAGGCAATATGTTGCTCTCATTCATTCTCAGTGTGACACATTTAGCGTTGTCGAAATTAAACATATTCGAAGAGATGACAACAGGCATGCAGATGCTTTGACTTACCTTGCCTCTATGTTACAATCTGATGAGCCCAGAGCTATTCTTATGGAGTACAAAGAATACCCCTCAATTGAGTTACAGCCGCAATGGGAGGTATGTTTTATTAATTATGATTCTAGTTGGATGACAAGTTTAACAGCGTACTTAAAAGATGGGATTCTCCCCATCAATGTGAAGGAATCAAGGCGTATCCAATTCAAGACACCACGTTATGTCTTAGTGCAAGGAGAGTTATACAAGAAGTCTTTTAGGGGACCTTTGCTGAAGTGTGTTCACCCAGCGGATGTCGAGAGGATTCTTGCTGAGCTTCATGAAGGCATTTGTGGCATACATTTGGAAAGAAGAACAATAGCTTACTGAGCTCTGGGGCAAGGTTATTTCTGGCCTTATATGCAAGCTGACGCTCAGAAATATGTAAAGAAGTGTGGTCAGTGTCAACGATACGCTCGTTTTATCCATGCTCCAGCTCAAGAGCTTAGTACGGTATCTCAACCTTGGCCTTTTGCACGATGGGGGCTTGATATTGTAGGATCATTTCCTAAAGCTCCCGGGAATCTCATCTTTCTCCTTGTAACAACTGATTACTTCTCTCGCTGGATTGAGGCTATTCCGCTTGCTCGTATAAGAGAGCAAGAGGTGAAGAAGTTTATGTGGGAGCATATCGTCTGCAGGTTTGGCATACCGCAGTCCATTATCACTGACAACGGAAAACAGTTCTCGGGGCGTATTATTGCAGAATTCTGTAATGAGCTGAAGATCAAACATATGTTCTCATCACCATATTACCCTCAAGGGAATGGATTGGCCGAAGCGGCAAATAAAAATATACTAAATGCCTTAAAAAGAAGATTGAAAGATTCGAAGGGAAAGTGGACCACCGAGCTGTATAACGTGCTGTGGGGATACAGAACAACGCCAAAAGGTCCTACGAATGAAACACCTTTCTCCTTAGCATACGGCATGGAAGCTGTCATTCCTACTGAGATTAGCTTGCCCACTATACGTTGTTGGCACAACAAGAAGAAGGATTGAGAGAAAGAAAAGAACGTCAAGCTCATGGCCATTCACCTCGACTTACTAGAGGAGAAACGAGAGGATGCCAGCATTCAGATGAAAAGATATCAACAACAATTAAGGAAGACATATAATCAAAAAGTACAACGAAGGGTCCTTCAAGTCGGAGATCTCGTTCTCCGAAAAGTATTCCAGAATACAAGAGAGTTGAACAGTGGCAAGTTGGGACCTAACTGGGAAGGACCTTATATTGTAGAACGATTGGGAAGTCCTGGTGTGTGCTACTTAAAAGATCTACAAGGTAATCCCATTAAAAAATCCTGGAATATAATGAATTTAAAGCAATTCTTTCAATAGAAGTTTGTGATATATATGCGAGTTATTGAGCTTATACCTTTGTGTTTGTTTGCATCACCATATAGCAGTATGTCAGAATTTTGTGCCAATGCGGTGTCCAAATGATAAGTGTGATACTGTGAATGTTCTGCAAACTCAAATAAAATCTCAGTCCAAAAGCGTACTCACAGCGGGATACAAGTGGCTTAGCCTAAGGGTGTCATCTGAGCAAACCAGTGGCTTATCCTAATGACATCCTCTGAGCAAAGTATCTCGAACACGAGTAATATGAGATTTTATTTGTTAGATTGCATTCACAATATGTTACACGATATTGTATCTATGTCAATTTTCTCTTTCCGTTGTGAGTATGATTCAAGTGGATTGTTCGGTGTACTTACTGTGCCATCATCCGTTGTGTGTTAGCTTCTGTTGTCTTGTTAAAACGTATTAATACTTACGAAAGTTTTCATTATGTGCATTATTATGTGAGATCCTGAAACGCTGTGTAAACGATGTACATAGAAGAGACAGAGGAATAAAAAGAGAAGATAGACAAAGAGATGTCATTCCATAAACACCCATTGCTGGGTCAAGTACAGAAACCCCATCAGCGGGGAGAAAGAAAGGTGTAGAACTATCAACTTATCAAACATATAGAAGAAAAACAGACTCAGACAGAAGGGAGGTCAGCATCAGTAGCCGTCTCCAGAAGCACAGTAGCCGTCTCCAGAAGCACAACGGTAGAAGAGGAAGCAACAGAGGCAAGTACATCAAGAGGAGCGGGCACTTCGGGTGCAGTGGACTCCGGAGGCAGTTCGGCAGTAGGGAGGGGCGCGGGACCTTCGAAGGGGTGTGGTTGTTCAGTTCCTTCGACCTCAGGCTCGTTGTCGATCTCGATGACATCGTCGCTCTGGAGCTCGGAAAAGGTGGTCACCTCCTTATCATCGTCTTCCTTGAGCCGACCTTATTGGCGAAGCATGTTCATCAACTCTCTCTCAGTTTCAGCTCTGTCTTCCTCCAGGAGACTGTCCAGTTGCGTTTGATATTGACTCTGAAGCTTAGTTGTAACAACCTTCTCCACAGCCTCTTCCGCTATCTTGGCCTCTACAAGCTCTACCGTCAGAGCTGCTCTTGCTGTTTCAGCCTCCTCAAGCTGCCTTCCCAGTGTCTGGGATATGCTCTCCAGCTCACTGATGCGTAGGACGGCAGCCTCCACCTGCTGCTTAGCCTTCTCTTCTCTCTCCTTTGCCGCTCGAGCTTCCCCTTCTGCCTTTTCTTGTCCCTTGACGGCTGCAACGAATTTCTCTTCTATCCGCACTACTGCAGCACGGGCTTACGACAGGTCAAATTCAATTTTGAGTCTGTCCTCTGCGAGAGTTCGTTCCAGTGTCTGGGCCCTCCCTTCCCAGTAGTTGACGGAGTCTCTGAGATGATTGTAGTGATAATTACTACGATCATTCAACTCATGGACGAGGACGTTCAGCTGTAAAAAGCAATATCAGCATGCCACTACGATAAGCGAACAACAGAAGTAGGAGGAAGGAGAAAATCATACCGAGGCAAGAGACTGGCAGACAGCGTAGTTCACCTCGGGCAGGGACATCTTGGCAGCATCAGCGATGTCCTTAGGGAGCCTCATGGCATGGGTCAGTGCACGAGCAGCCTTTTCCGATGTCTGCACGGAATCGTTTATGGTGGGCCTCCCGAACCGAGAGAAGTTAGGCAACCAGTCCGTCGCATCTGATGGCGGCACACCGAAGGGAAGTGAAGCTGGGGCAGCAGCCTCCGTTGTAGGAAGGGCGACGATGGCAGTACCCAAGTCAGCTGTGGCAGCATCGGTTGGAGTAGCAACGAGGCTTGTGCTGACTACTTGAGACTCCGTTGTGACGTTGGAGTCCCTGAACATGGGTAGAGAATGGGAAGTGGGAATCGTCTCACTGCTCTCATGACGTTTTTCTTCTTTTTCTTTCTGGGCTCAAACTCGGCCTGTGTAGGGAGTTTCCTCCGTTTCAGTTCGGAGGATGTCGCTCCCGTTGTGGGATGAGTTTTCTTCGGCGGGAGGTGGCAACGGAGGCAGTGCTACCGCAGGACAGGCAGTCCTTGGCTTTCTGAACAACGGCGAAGGATTTGTGCCGGCCATATCTTCCTCTTCTTCTTCTGAGACAGGAACGACGGCAGGACGAGAGGAAGGAGCTGGTTGCTCTTGTGTTACTAGAGGAGTGGGTGCACTGTCAAAATCCCAAGTATCAGCTTCGCGAGGTTTCCACCTAATGTAGTCACCTCCACGTACTCTCTTGATATTTGTGAGTACGCTTTCTTCCTCTGGTGTGAGCTTTTTAAAAGGAAGTTTCTTTCCGTCAACTGCACAAAACAGAAATTTAAGTGTTAGACAACGGAGACTTAACAGTAAAAAGGAGTATCAGACAACGGACATCGGGCTAGGGAGGCAAGACACCTAGAGAACAACGGACAACGGAGCTCGGTTACCTGGTTTGTCTTGGAAAACGTTGGGTACGGAAGAAGTCTCTGATTTCCAGCCCCCAGAGACAACGAAGGGAGTCGCTCTCCACCCTCGTTCTTTGTCTGGTATACCGGAGACTAGGTCGGGGTACAAAGGTTTTTTGTTCCAAGAAAAGTAGTTGTAGAGATCATCGTCGGTACCTCGGCATTTCACGGCATGACGGAAATGACAAAGGTGAGTGGCTTCTATGGGGTATCCGTCCTCGATGAACTTTAGCATCACGGACATGTATTTATAAAAACTAGGGTGCATTTGACCCGGAGCAAGTTGTAGGGCGGACAGAACCTCATCAAGGACATGGTGAAGAGGAAAACGAAGACCGGCCTCGAGCTGAGCAAGATAAACGACTGTACAGGCATCAGAACGTCTATCTATGTGAGCATCCTCTCTTTTGAAATGAAGATGAACATGAGGAGGGAAGTCGAAATGTGTCCTAAGGCGGTTCAGGTATTCTAATTGCTGTTGGCGTAGGGTGAACGATTTTTCGATGTAAGCACCGTATGGGGCACTACCAGTACAGCTTGTTTCATCATCACTCTGGGCCCTAACTATGGGATCTAGAGGAATGCCGGCAGACATGATGCTAGACACAAAGAAGCAAGAAGGAAAAGAAAGAATACCGCGAAGGAGAAAAGATGGAAAGGGACAAGTAACTTAGAGGAGAAAAGGAACAGTGAAAAACAGAGGAAGGGAAGGAAAAACGTACCATAATTAGGAGCAGAGGGAGGAAAGCTTGAAGACTGGAGAACCTTTGCTTGAGGTGCGAAATCGGCAGAGTAACAGTGCTTCAGAGACATAGTGACCGAAACGAAGCAAGTTCTTGGTGCTTTATAGATGTTTCATGAAGATGAAAGGACAGACGTACCCTCTATCAGAGCCGTACAAGTATTCAAGAGCGAGGTTAGGATGGTCATTTATGTTATATACACTGCATGTGTCAGCATATATGTTGTGCAAGACCATGGTACCCTTCGGTTCCACAAAACCCAACAAGGAATAAAGGGGCATAAATGTCATTTGAGAGTACAGAAGGTAACCGTCGGAGAGATAAAGCGTTTTCGATTCCTAAACCGGCATGATGACAGCCTGCCATGCATTTAAGGAGGTGTGACGGTTCGCACGCACATGCCAGCTGTACTGAACGTTCAGCTTCCTCAAACCTTTGCTTCATGCAACGATACGAATCCCGAAAACGGAGACAAGTACGATTTGTTGCCGTTTGTTCGTTTATGATACTTCGAGCTACGTTCCAAGCATCATAAATGGGCAAATTGTAATGGATAAAATTCGTAAAATTGATTAAGTGTTGGAGAACGAGCTAGCTTGTGTTGTTATGTTCACGTGAATCGCGTGCTTAAAAGGGGGAGATATTCCGTTGTCTGCTGCACAACGTTTCCGTTGTATTATAGACAACGTATTCGTTGTCTGCAGATAGCTAAACCAAACCTCATTTTAAGACATAAACAACGGACTCGAGCTCGAGTCAACAACGAGACCGACTCGCAGGAAGAAGTGATCAGGAGGCGATCGTTTATTCTGACGAGTGGGCGAAAAGCACTGTCATGACATTTAATGCTGGTCACTTTTGCGTGCTGTCAGAAACAAACCGACTGAACTAATAGTAGGCGCCCACATGAGAGATGTTAGGTGGCAGATTTTTCTGACATATTTGGTAATGAGTGCCGGACACGTGTTATGGTCATCTATGGCCATCCATGGGCATTCTGAACTGAACCTATAAATACCCCCGAGAAATTCAGTACCAGGGATCCCTTGGTACAGACTCTCTCTTTCTCTCACTTGTATTGTTTTTGCTACTGTTCATCATCTCCTACATCCACTTACTTTGGCATCGGAGTACAGGGCAGGGTATCACACCCTTCAACTTCTACTTTCTTCCAGTAAACCAGAGTTCGAGTAGCAGTTGCTGACGCGTGTCATCGCCGGTATTTTCCACTTCACTTCGTTTTCAATGAATTAGAGATCTTGAACAGACACTTCTAAATAAAATGATGTTTCTACTTCAGTTAGTCTTTTAAATATCTCATTTGGAGGCTAAAAAATAGTCTCTGCAAGATGAGAGCTTTAACATATTTCTTAGCAATGAAGGGCTTCTAGGTTTTTTTGTAGTTATTTCGGTATTGGGACAGGAGCTGATAATTTGGATCAAAATGTTTTTTGTATTCAAGTTTTGCGTATAATCTTCCAACTTTCTGTTATATCCTTGGTATGTGTTGGGTACATCTTCAGTTCTTCTATATTATTGGACTTCCGGACAAGCTAAGTACATTTGGTGCACATGTATGGTGTATGGGACTATATATGATTTATTCTGTGTTTTCTTGGTCCGTGCATATATTCTATACCTCCCGCAAATTTTAGTCTATCATATTACTAGACATGAAAGACATGCCATTACCAATGTTTTAAAGAAAAGTAGGTTTTCTAAATCTATGAATCTTTCTATATTGATTCTTCCCAAAATAAGCCAAACTATGCCTTATGTGAAGTTGCCAGGGGACGCTTAACCTCTGGACTTGAATTCATGGCCTTTTGGTGGGGTGGGGGTTGCGATTCCTTTCTCCATCTGTTCAAATCCGGGTGTTAAAACATCAGATCATGGATATTCGAATTGAGATATCACAAATTCTCATTAGTGTTTTAAAACCCGAAAACTCAACTCGACTCGAAACCTTGCCGAGTAGAGTCAACTCGGGCAAAACTTGTCCGAGTAATGACACCTAAAACTCGAACTTATATAATATTTTTCTAATATTATATATATGATATAAATTTAAAACTAATGATAAAACATGCCTAAAATGAGATATATAATTCAATATATACCAATGTTTTAAAACTTGAAGGTGTGAGGCGTGGCGTAGGGACCTCAAAATGCGTGAGGCGTAAGCCTCGCAAGAAAACCTCATGCTCTCTCATTTTAACAAATAAGTAAACAATAAATAAGAATATTATAAAAAGATTCAAAAACATTAATTAAAAGTTATTATACGTACATAAATGTATATATGTGTGTATGTGTACACACACATATGTAATATTATATAAATTATTCAACTATAAAAATAATAAATTTAAGAGGCAAGAAAAGCTAAAATTTAGGTTTACATTTTTATTCATATATTTATCGAAAGACGGATGATGTTCAATCATCAAGTGATGGATTTTGGATTCCAACAAACAGTTACAAAGTAGTCACTAATGTGTAAGATGCAAGCCTGAAACAAAATTAATGTTGAAATCTCTGTTAATAGTTTAGAACCCTATTTTTTAATTAAAGTATGTGGCATATGCCTCAGACATAAAGTATTCCAGGCTTTCAAGGCATGATGCTTGTGCCTCATGTGAGTCTCAAAGTTTGAGGCGTTAGTCTAATGAGATTTAAGTCTCAAGGTTAAGCCTCAAGGCGTTTTCCTTAAGCCTCGCCTTGAGGTGTAAGCCTCACACGCTTTTTAACACACTGATATATACTAAATACCTCCATTTGTTTCGTATTTATACTAAGGGTGAGTGGGGTGTGTTAAAAAAAAACATAATTTGGTCACTCGGGTAGGCCGGTTTACTTGATTTTCTGTTATAACAAAAAAAGTATATAACTCGGGCAAGTCAGGGCGAGTTACTCGGTTTTCAGTGTCACTTCAGAGTGTTACCTCAAACTCGACCTGAAATCGACTCGCCCAGGTTTCGGGTCGACTTGTCGAGTTTTAATACAAAGATTCTCATTACTTCAAGTGCACCCATGTTTAAATGTAAGTTTATTAAAAACCACATTTAAAGGGTTTAATTTCAAAAGTAGAAAATTTTAAGATTTTTTTTTTACCTATAAGAAAGCCAAAAATCGTGGTCGCACAATTATTTTTCTTCTTAAATTAGTTGTAATATGTGAAGATCAATTTTATTTGCTCATTAAAAAAGTGAATTTAAAATTTATTTTAGCTGAGAAAAGAACCAATTGTAAAAGAAACTTGTGCAAGTTGTAATTGAAATTTTTATAAAAATCGGTAATCAGAATTTCATTAAAAAGTAAGAGAATATACAACGGGAGCAAAGATTCACCAATAGTGAATCTAAGAGCTAAATATCAACTATGACATGCCAAATACGAAAAGAAGGAAAAGAAACTAAGTCCACCTTTCCCGCAACAATAAACACAAACCCAATTAAGCAATAAGGCTTGAAACCCCCAGTTCCTCAAATCGTCCTTGATTGAGGTCCTGTATAATTGAACCCGTTTCCATGATAATTGAACCATGAACCAATAAAAAGTTGTACCAACTCTAAAGAATTCTATACCAATTATGATTGAAGCAGATTTTGTTGCTCATCTATTTCTGTGCTAATAGCAGTCTATACAGGTAACCCTTTTGTTTTTTCCTTTTTATGATTTTTTTCTTGGGAACCGTTTCTTAACTATTATTTTCAGGTTTTGCTCATTGAGGAAAATCAGGTTGCTAATTGACATCTTGCTGGTGCCGATGATTGAGTCCAATATATTTGCATGACTTTTATCATCTTTCTTGGTTTGTGGATTGAAATGAATTATTTTCACCAACTTGCAAGTTTATGATAATACTGCAACAGTAAAGACTGATGAAACTATATATTTTTTTGATCAGTAAATGCAATATCATTAATCAAAACGCTAAAGAACAACTAGATTCACAAAAGATGAATCTAAGAGAAGGAAATAGCTAAAGCAGAACAACAAAGAGGAAAGCAAATAATCACAATACCATTCAAACTATGATATGAGTTTGAAACTACTTATTTTACATGCATCAAAAAGACCATAAAGGAACTCCTTATTTCTCAAGCGTGGTATATTTGTTTCTCTTTCTTTATTTTAATAAGATGCGATATTGATAAAAAAAAAAAAAGTGTGGTATATTTTACGGGCGGCACAGGATAATCAAAATAAAGTTGTTACGTAACCACATGTGTTTCCTAACATATTTGTGTGTGTGTGAATCTGAGGGAGTTAAGTTGCTGCCAACCACTCTATTCTTTTATAAATTTATATTACCTTAAAATTGATGACATGTATATTGGTTGTATTGCATTAATTATAAGTTGATGATAGCATATGGGAATTAGATCAATATTGATAATACCTGGAAAGCAAGCTGTAGTTTCACTAGTTCAATTTTAACATATTATGATTTTTTAATTAGATGCACATTCTTTTTTTTTAAAACTTTAATTCACAGGAAGAGGATTGTATCCGGAGTTCAGCCTACGGGATCTATACACCTGGGAAATTATCTTGGTGCCATTAAAAACTGGATTTTGCTTCAGGTTGTTTGATATTCCATCTTCCTTTCCACGATGAAGTGTATTTACCAAAGTTCCAAGCACAACATTTGTTCTATTGGGTTAATGGTATTATTATGGCAAAAATATTTTCAATTAAAATTGACTGCTATTTATATAGTTCTCATTTCGTTCGAGGACCTCTGATCTTCTCCAATTTTCCTATATAATGACTAAACACTTCTGCCTCCCATTATATCCAAGTTATGAATGTTCATATTCAGTTTTTTTTTTCTGTAGCATATGTTGCTCTTATTAGAACTCAGAAGTGAGTATAATATCACTTGTGCAATTTCCAATATTTTGTAGCACAATTTCCTAGGCCAATATGGATTACAGTAAACGCTGAAACGGAACCCGGAAACAACTATCTGGCATTGTATTTAAATTTCTTATTGCATACTCTCCGTAGATAGTACGATTTTGGTCTCATGCGAGGCATATTTTGTGCGAACTGTGATAGGCTTAAATATTTCTTTTGTCAAAATGATGACATCACATATGGGTAGGATTAACTTACTAACTCTTTACACACAGAAGTTAAATACTGCACACACTTACTAACTCTTATGACTTTAATGGATCCAATCTAGTTATCCTTCGATTTTATGATACAATTAGATTCCTGACGTAGCCGCAAGCATAGAAAAAGAATAGGGTAGGAATACTTAGTTAAAAAACTACTCTCACTAAGGTAGCACTTAGCCCTGGAAAAACAGCAAATAGTGTAGTGTAAGACAGCCCTAAACTCACTGTTTATTGCTGGAAATAAAGAAAATTAGCTGCTGTACATATTCCAAATCTGAAGTATCTGAACCAAAAGAAACTCCTTAAATCTGGAAAAGAATTCCATGTCTAATATGGTGGACTTGTACTACTCTCTAATCCAGACCATTAACTTCTAATTTGAGACACTTTCATAATCCTTTAACAACGCTTAACTATTTTATTTTATTTTTACTTTTCCAAACTAATCCTGCTTCTATTCTAAATCTATTTGGCGTATTCAATAAGAAATCTTAAATAACAACTCCTGATCCTGTGAACTTGTTATATAACCCGGATGGAACCACTCTTTTTTGAAGGTAATCCGTGAGGACCGTGACCATATCTCATTCTTTGAATACTTTGTCTCACTGGTGTTGATCAGCATCATTTTTGTATTTGGTATTGGATTCTTCCCACCTTTGCTAGACTTCCTCATGAATCTCCAAGATCCATTCTGTCATTGTCTCTGCACACTCTGTCATTGCCTCTGCACCATCACTGGATTTCTTAAACCATGGTAAAGGAACCAAGTCATTTGCACTGTAGTCAAATTGTTGCCTAGACAATGCCTAAGCAACTGCATTGCCTAGCCAGGACCTCTAGTACCTAATTAGCATCTAGGTGGACACTCGTTAAGTTGAGGTTGCCTAGTGGTGCCTAGGCCTTGTCACCCAACCACTAAAGCACTAGCGACACAGGTGGCAAGACCATCGTAAAGTTAAATGTAAATAAAATTACATAAATAAAACATTTTTAAAAAACGGATTTTATCCAAGGTTTGTATAGACAAAACAGATTTTTTTTATGGCAAACAACGCTTGTTGTCAGTCTTGTAACCTAAAATTCAGTCTTCTTATGAATTTTTTGACATGATTGAATAATCCATGGTTTGGTTCTCTCCTTGCAGAATACATATGAAACTCTCTTCTTCATTGTGGACCTACATGCGGTATGTTCTAGTTTTAGCCTTTAGGTGATGTTGTTACATTTCAAATTATTTGTTGACATTTTTTTGTTTCTTTGCTGGATTTAGTGCTACTGGACGAGTTTAAGCGGAACTCTTGGTTCTTGTATAATGAAAAAAAAAAAAAAAGATATTCCTCAGTTTTTGTGGCCTTTGATTTTCTATGCGCTTATGGGGCAGTATTGAATGGTAGCTAGGTGCGGCAGTGTTGGTATGGTCAGCTTATACGTTGTCTTGTTTACCTTTGACCTCCCAAATCTTCAAGCGATTGCCCTTATTTTCCATGATGTCAGAGTATCTCATGTTTTAATTTGATAGCATGTAATTTTTATCTTGTGGCCTTCAATATGCTGGTATAATTGCAGCTACCTGCTGACATACAATTATTTATGCACCAAAGATATTGACCTCCCTCCCTCTTCGGTTGCAAGTTTTCCATGGAAGGAGGAAACAGTTTGAATTCAGAGCAACTAACATTGGGAGTGAATATTAATTTCTGATTTGTTGATGATATTGGGGGAAGAAAAGAGCTGTGGGTCCCAAAGGGCTAGTGTTGCTACCCTAGATTACTGCTATTTCACATTTACTGCTTTGTGGGTCAAGTCAATTAACTTGAAGAGTCAGCGGTTTACTTCCCATGGCCATGAAGGGTTCGGTTTTCCTCAGGTCATGTATGGGACATTGATGCAAACCCTCATAATAACCAAAATGTTTTAACGATGGATAAAATTGTTCAGACCATGCTCACCACCTCCATTATGGAAGTGGTGAGCAAAATGTATTCTACTTCCAGAATCTAATTAAAAATAGAAACAATGCCCCTATTACTCTATGATTAAATTTCAGCAATAAGGTCTGAGTTAGAGATCTAAAGGCTTGTGATAATGTTAAAGCACATTCACAGATACAAAAGAGCAAGGTTTTAAACTTTGGTACAAACATAAGTTCCTCAGGAAATGGAAATTTTTGTGGAATTTTAAGGAAACATTTTATGGGAACTGTGGGATATATTATGAAAATTTTGAAAATATGGTTTGAAATTTTAGGCAATGAAAAATAAGCATCAATAGCCACTCACAACTCATTATATAACCAAAAACAATCATTTGGAATAGGAGAGCATGGAGATCCAGTTCTAATTTATAATTAGTTACTATAAGATGCTTACTTTTTTTTTGAAATACTTGTTTTTTCTGAGAAAGATATAATCCAACCAAGTTCTAGATTAGGCCATTATTAACAAATATAAAACAATCGAGAACAAACACTGAGGTTGAGGATGGAAATAAAAGAGCAATGGGTTTGGGGTTTTCCCCAATTCTTCGGAACTCCCATCTTAAAATTATGAAGAAAATCATAAAATTGTGTGTAAATGTATTATCAAATCATAGTTTTGATGCATTTTTACAAATTCTTATAAATTTTAACCATAATCTACTATAAAAAAGAAAGAAATTAATCTTGAGTTATTCGTTTTCTGGATGAAAGTGACCCTTGATTGCCTTCAATTTTCATGTTAACCTCATTTGATCATAAACAAATGGTCACTTTCTTTTTTGCACATATATGGACACGGGTGTTGGAGTCTCACTTGGATGCGTGTTGGAGTCTCACTTGGATGCGAGGTGTTAAATTCGACGACTTAGAAAATAGGATTTGAGGACATAAGTACGAATAATGATATTAGAAGGGAAAAATTAAATATGAAAGCATAAATTATTGCAAATGACGCTAAATGAATCAAGAATCTATAATTGAATATACTCTATAGTATATACAAAATTAAAATATAGAACATAGGTTAAGTTTTTGGCATATAACTTCAAGGATTAATCTCTTGCATGATTAGTCTGTCAACTTCAGGTTCAAGGTGGGTAGAGGGTCGGAAATTAGGTTCTGGAAGGATGTGTGGTGCAGATCCGCGAAGCTTAAAGACGACTTCGACAACATATTCGTCTTAGCTCTTGATAAGGAAGGATCAGTAGAAGATTATTATGAGACGAGGGTAGTAAGGGTGGTCATGTCCAAAGTTGAGACGATACTTGAATGATTGGGAAATCGATGACTTGGGTCGGTTATTGGAGCATCTTAGTTCCTCCCTCCCTTGCTCTCAAGGCATAAACTGTAGAATTGGTCTAGAGGTCGCAATGGTCGTTTCTCAATGAGATTACTACTACAGTCATTTGGGTCCCTTTCCTCATAGGATTGTGTGGAATCCTGTCATTCCCTCAAATATATCTTTATTCCTATGGAATGTCACTTTGAATAAGATTCTTACTTGTGACCACTTAAAAAACAGATGGTGGAGGATGATAATAGTTGTTTTTTGTACCTCCATGCGGAAGAGACAGTAGATCACCTGCTTTTACATTGTCCTATTTTGTTTAGGATTTGGGAGTACTTATCCCGTGTAGGCGTGGATTGTGTCTTTCCTTTATCCTTTTATAACTTCATATCTTGTCGGTATTTGGCAAGTGTGGATAGTGCTCAGGACTGGGAGGCAATTTGGTTGGTTCTTTTTGAAGCTATATCGTACATGATTTGGAAAGAGAAGCAAGAGAGTATTTGAAGACTCTCCCTCTTCTTCGTTACACATTTTTTCATGCATTAGATTGCTTGTGTTTGAATGGTGCTCCATTTGGCAAGTAGGGGAGGATTTGGGAGAATTGTTGGGTTGAATTTTCATTTTGTCAAGCAAATGGGTTGTATTTTGTAGTTTGATTTCAGTATGTTAGGGGGATCCTTGTATGCTTTTGTTTCTTTTTCTCGAGTTTACATGCTTGTAAACTATATATCTGCTGTAATGCTGTAGTCCTTGATTTTATATGATATATAACTGTTGTTTACCGTTCAAAAAAAATATTGTAGTTTTAAACTATCCGTGGTTTTTGTTTCAAAGGCTACTGAAACTAACACATTTTGGGCGAAGCTTATAGAAATGATTTTATTTCTAAAACCATACAAAAGAGTGGATAAGAAATGTCAAAATAACTTTGACACAATTCTACTTTCTGAAGTCATTATATGGGTGTCAAATAATGTGTCAAGGACTCCAAAATTACTTGCACTTTTTTTGTGTGGTTTTGATAATAATCTCACACATTTCCCGGAAGTTGGATCTGGCTCACATTCGTAAGCCAGATGTAATCAGTAACTATAACGTATCATGCATCCTAGAAATTTAGACATCTTGAATGGCAGATAAATGTCTTGGATTTAGAAGTCTTGGAGAGCTTATGTTGTTTTGGTTGTTTACTAGGTTTTTTGTGCTCAATGTTATATCATTATTGTGGAGTCATATTGTCATAAATTAATAATGATAATGGAGTCATATAGTCATAAATCAGCAATGATACTGTAATCGTGTAGGTATATACTCAGCAGTTGACATGGTGAGAAACTTGCAGAATCAAGATCACAATGATATTATTCCACAATTATTTTTTAATTAGGTTTAACTTATAGTCAAGAAAGGAAACTCCACTTGATTTTTTCAGATGGGGTAGGGTAACTATTCCAATGTTACTGCATGGGTTCTAGGATCGACAATAGCCCATGGTTACTTGCAGATATCGTTGACAATTGTACAGCTAGTATTATGGATTCAATGTTTTGTATGGTCTCATGCTTAGAAGTGCCATGAGGAGTTCAAATTTGTGGTGAAAGGTGTTAACAGGCCATCTTTATATAGTGGAAGTGATCTCTAACTCTGTCTTTTTATTTCTTCTGTTTCTGTTAACATTATTTACCTCGACTGAAAAATCACTAAAGGAACTTTTTGATTTGTTGAACTCAAAAAATATTGCCTTGTTTACAGATTTTTTCATGCTTTCATATGATAGTCCTAAAATATCTTCAGCTGCTCTGTATTTTGTCACCTGCAGATAACTCTGCCATATGACGCACATCAGTTGTCTAAAGCAACAAGGAATACAGCAGCCATATATCTGGCTTGTGGTGTAGATGTCTCGAAGGTCTAGTGCAGATATTTGTCCTCTTTTGTGCTGTTTCAAAAGTTTGTAATTATTTACCAAGGAGTGACTCTCTTATTTTAACTTGTACCTGCACAGGCTTCTGTCTTTGTCCAGTCTCATGTTCGGGCCCATGTAGAGCTGATGTGGCTACTGAGTTCTGCCACACCCATTGGTTGGCTCAACAGAATGATTCAATTTAAAGAGAAATCACGCAAGGCGGTTCGTTTTTTTTTTTATAGCAGCTCCACCTCAATTTTTATTATTTCCCTAATCCCCTTAAATTTTAGTTTTATAACTTATACATTTACTGCTTACTGAGGACATTTAGAATCGCTGATGGGTTGACGGTAAGATATTCTACGGTTACTGGTGCACATGCCATACCCAACATTTGATGGGTCCCACCTAGTAATTCTTTAAGGATTTTGCTAGGCCTACTCCCCCCCACATTGTGCTCGCCCCAGACAAGGATTTTGTGGTGGGGCTCACAAGGACACAGGCCTCTTTGATCCAAAATGGGGTGAGCTTATTGTAAGGAGATTGAGCACTCCCAATTATTTAATACCAAAAGTTGACGCAAGGATCGAATTTATGCATATTCTCTACTCTTTTTTTTTGTATAAATGTACTGTTCTTGTTTTTTTTTTTTGGACTGTTCGTCTTTATTCTTTTGTTTCTAGGAGCTCTCTGTATGCACACATGTATGTACCCCCCCCAAGTTTGTGTTGGTTTTGCAGCTTGGTCTCTAGAGTTGTGCTCAAATTAACTTTAAGAAGAAACCTGAATACTGTATGCTGATATAAGTGAAGGTTATAGGTGGATTGTTAAAATTGTAGTTTTATGTTGGGTAAATTACACTCACCTCCCTTGAGGTTTGGTGAAATTTCAGAAACCTCCCCTCTAGTTTCTGAAATTACATTGTCCTCCCCTCAACTTTGGTTCTTCCCTTAAGTTTACCGTTACTTTATGGATGGACTTTGATGATGTCATCATTTAAACATTTTAAAATGTCTATATTACCCTTTTTTCAACACAAGGTTAGTTAATTCAATAAAATAAATGATAATTGGTTTCTAACCAAGGTTAATATATATTTCCAAAATCAAGTATGTATATATATATATATATTTTCTAAAAACCAATGTTAGATAGATGAACTCTAGGGGTGAGTGAATCTTAACCATAGTTAGTGGGTATTAAAAGGGACACATAGCGACTTATAGAGATCCTTTAATTGTGTGGTTAAACATAATTAACCGAAGATTAATATTTTATTTTTTTCTTAAAAGCAAGGTTAGATGGATTAATCCCAGGGGTGAGTGAATCTTAAAGCACAATTAGTGGGTGTTAAAGAGGACACGTGGCGGCTTGTAGAGCCCCCTTTAATTGCGGTGAAGCATTATCAACCTAAGTTTTTTTTTCTAAAAATCAAGGTTAAATGGATGAATCCTAGGGGTGAGTGAATTTTAACCATAGTTAGTGGGCGCTAAAGGGGACATGTGGTGGCTTGTAGAGCTCCCTTTAATTGTGGTTAAGCATAAGCAACCTAAGTTTTTTTTTCTAAAAACCAAGGTTTGATGGATGAACTGTAGGGGTGAGTGAGTTTTAACCATAGTTAGTGGGTGTTAAAGGGGACACGTGGCGGCTTATAGAGATCCTTTAACTGTGGTTAAATATAATTAACTTAAGATTAATATTTTTATTTTATTTTCTTATAACCAAGGTTAGATTAATGAATCCTAGGGATGAGTGAATCTTAACCACAGTTAGTGGGTGTTAAAAGGGACACATGGTGGCTTGTAGAGCCCTCTTTAATTGCGGTTAAGAATAACCAACCTAAGGTTATTTTTTCCCTAAGACTAAGGTTAGATGAATAAACCCTAGGGGTGAGTAAATCTTAATCATAGTTAGTGGGTATTAAAAGGGACACATGGCGGCTTGGGAGTTTATGTTTTTCTTTGGTTGAACTTTCAAACGGTAAAGACGTGTTTCCTCAATCAAGTAATAGGGGTAAAATGGGAAAAGGGTAGCTTTACTTAAAAGTGTTAATATTAAGAGTCTAATAGGGGAGGGCAGTGTAATTTCAGAAACTAGAGGGGAGGTTTCTGAAATTTCACCAAACCTCGGGGGAGGTGAGTGTAATTTACCCTTTTATGTTTCTAGTATTAATCGCCTTTATTCCCCTTAATTGCTGCAGTTGTAATTTTCCTATGTATGGTTATTGGTTTGCATGTTTAGTTGTGTCTTCTGAAGCCTTGAATATGCTTTTATTTTCAACTGTTTCCATTCATTCTGAAATTGCTCCTGATGTTAGATTGTATTTTCATCAATTTTAAATCTTTATTGTTTGTTTTTTCTATTTTGTAGGGGGATGAAAATGTTGGCGTTGCTCTTCTGACTTATCCTGTTTTGATGGCTTCTGATATTCTTTTATATCAGGTGGTCTTTTGTTTGTGCAGCGTAATATTTAATACGGCATGCTTTCATTCATACCTGGAGAATTGATTTTCACATTCTCAAGGCCTTTTTCTCTTTTTCCTAATTTTGTAAAGACTTAGAAAGAAAATAAATGATAGATCCTCCAGGCTTTTCAATAATGATAATATTGGAACTATAGCAGTACTTGTGGATATTTTATTGCACCAACTTCAACAATTTGACATGTATTCCCTAAACAGGCTAATTCCTGCTGATTATCACCATGCAAAGTTGCAAACGCTTATTCTTATTAATTGCATCATGCCTCTGCAGTCTGACTTTGTCCCTGTTGGTGAGGATCAGAAGCAGCATCTAGAGTTGACCCGAGAGCTGGCTGAACGAGTAAATTATTTATATGGAGGAAGGAAGTGGAAGAAAATGGGAGGGTAAGAGTGAAAATTCTCCCATTTGGATTTGAACAATAACCATCTCTGAAGTTTCATCTTCTGTGCCTTTCTTTCTCTGCATTATGGATTTGACTGCCTATGCCATTATGGTTACAGACGAGGTGGAGCAATTTTTAAGGTGGATTCCGTTCCTTGACACATGGTTGATATCCTACTCTTGAGCTCATGAAGTATAATCACGTAACAAGAGTGACTCTTACCTTCATCAGTCTACTGATGTAGGTTCCTGAACCCCTTATTCCACCAGCAGGAGCCCGAGTGATGTCACTAACCGATGGTCTTTCCAAGGTATAAAGTATTTTCAATTTTCATCCATATTGTTATTTGAATGGTAGCCTGAATGCACTTGTTTTGCATCAAGTAATACAAAAAGATATTAATTTAGAGTGTGCACACTATGGCCCTTTTATTTATATCTCCCATTTATGCTTGGCTTGAAGGAAATAATTTAAATTTATTACGGGGACAATTAATTTTACACCATGGTCTTTGGGGTCTTGAGTTAGGGAAGAAAGAAGCTGGGGCATTATTGAAGAAAAGTTTACTAATTAGGTTTAACAGAAAAAGGCAGTTTCCTCTCCATTTATTATTACGTGACATATGTTCTTACAAACTTACTAGCTGTTTTTATTTGCTGCTTATTTATAGATGTCCAAATCTGCACCTTCTGATCAGTCCAGAATCAATCTTCTCGACCCAAAAGATGTGAGTTGATGCACCGTCTTGCCTTTGCATGCATATATTCTTGAATTATCTGTATAATTTCAGTAACATGTAATGGAATTCATTTCTATCCATTGCATATGCGAATCAAGGTAAATGCTGCACAGTACACACACGAATTATAGAGTGTTAGTGTGTGTGCATGCATATATATATAAATATATATTACTATTACATTATTATTGTTATTATTATTATTCCATAGTATGCAGGGATCAAAGGATCATGATGTACTCTTGTTTTACTACACTCAAATGTTTGAATTCTCAGTTTTGGTATGTGAAGCATACAATACCAAAAGAAATGAAGGCAATTTTTCGACTTGCTGCAAGATTTATTTGTAAATTGATGTGACTCGGCAGAGTGAACTGCATGATGGATTGTATTGGTACCCTCAAATATTGAGGCGATTGATATTGGAGGCAGGCTACTTGGAAAGAATATAGAACCCTGACTACCTAGCTAAAAAAGCTGAGATTCTTTTCTTGCTAAGTTTTGTTGGCTATTATAAAGAGCGCAAATACAGACACGTGGTTTGAATGAATAAGCCACAACTGTTTACTGTTGATTAATAAGGAAATAAAAGGCATAATGAAGTAAGTTTAATGTTGTGAATATGAAAAGAAGAAGCAAGAGGAAGAAAACAAGATCACCGGGTCTGAACAATAAAGGAGACGAATGAATGACTTGAACCATTGCCGACTAATTGAATTTCTGATGCGGGGGTGGAGTTGCTAAGCGACTATTGAGCAAGTTTGAATTTCCAAGGACTCAGCATCATACTGAAGTGAGTAGCGGTGAATGTGGAGCTTTTGACATATTGATCTATCCCTACCAGGCAATGTAGCAAAACTTAAGAGTTGGTGGGTTTGGTGTTATTGGGGTATTAGTGTTATTTGTTTCTCTCAACTATCCCATTGACTACCTTTTGTTCTTTGTTTATTTCTATAACTTTTGGAATGCATTTGGTCTAATGCACTTAAGACATTGCTTTTTGGTTTATGAGGTATAATTATTGACTCGTGTGCTGTAATATTAGAGTGGTATGAACCATATATTTAGAACACAGAACTGCATATGATTGACCTGAAGAGCTGTACCAGCAACACCTTAAGAGATGATACATAAGTCTCTAAGCAACACCCCTGTAAATCTAATCACATTATCTGTATTTTTTCTTTCTTTTAGTGCGTGGCTCACCTCTCCTATCAGGCTTTAGGAACGGTGACTTAATTTATATCTACTATGATATGTAGTTCTCTAAGCAGCACTCCTGTAAATAGAATCACATTATCTGTATTTTTTTTAGTGCTTGGCACACCTTTCAGGCTTTAGGAATGGTGGCTTATCTACTACGATACTCTTAGGAATAGTGGCTTAATGACAAATCAATCACGGTATTTTGTTTTGTTTTATTCCACTTCTTCAAGTTGGTCTGTGTTTGCATGTTGGTTTTGTAGGTAATAGCAAACAAGATAAAACGTTGCAAAACTGACTCATTTCCTGGGTTAGAACTCGCTCCCATTACGTTTGCCCTCAAGTTTTTGCTTTCTTTACCTTTTGCTGTCTTCCAGTTCTTTTTCGTTCTTCAAATGATAATTGTCTGAGGAATTTAATGTTTACTTTTGCATATTAAATTTTCTTATGTACCCTTAACTGGAATTGGTGGTAAGCTCTTATTCCTGTGTTTGGTTCTTTTGTATTTTTGTCTTCTAGCTTGGAATTTGACAATCCTGATAGACCTGAATGCAACAACCTTCTTTCAATTTATCAACTTATTACAGGAAGTACAAAAGAGGTACTGGGATTTACAGTTATTTTTTTTGGTTTCGAATGGAATTCATGCTTCAACGGTATATTGTGTATGCTGCAAGGTGCTCATAACTTTACTTTGCATGGTTATTTGTTTCTTAAAATTCTTTTAAGGAGCCCAGTGTATTCATTTCTGTGACCACAAACAAATGAGTAGATAAATACATTTAAAAAAAGATGGGGTTTCATGAATTAGTACATACCAATCAAGGTTTGAACTCCCGTTGATATTGGAAATTTTGGTCTCCCAAACGAAACCAAAATTTTGAAAATTTTGGATTTTTGAGTGAAATTCCAGAAATTTTAATTTTTTGAATATTTTATCAAAACATAATATTCTCACGATATTTGCTGATATTTCACAAAATTTCGAAAATTTCGGCCAAAATAAATATTTTTATTTTATGTTATTATTTAATATATTTACAAAAATATCATTTTTTTTATTTTTAAAATAAATTTTTAAATGTTGGAAATTTCATGAAGTTTTGATAAATATTTCAAAAGCTTCAAAATATTTAGATACATATCAATATTTTATTAGAAAAAAAATTCCGAAATTGTCTGAAATTCCAAAATTTCGGATGAAATCATGCAACCCAGGATAATAGTCATTCCGTTTTCGGAGGGTGGGAACAATCGCGAAATTTCACGAAATTACGAACCTTGATATCCTTATTGTCCAATACATGCAAATATGATGTACTGTTGTTTTACTTTGCAAGACATGACCTAGAACTGCTATGATGTCGGACATCATAGGTCCAGTGCCTGCCCTATCTGTGTGAGGAATCAATGTGCTTACTTGCTTAGACATCTTACAGTTTCATCATGCCTCCCCATGCTCCTGTATAAACTATTTTGATTTTGTTCCTTGATATTAACATGGAAGCTAATTATATACATGTGTGTATGTGTGTTTTCCCAAATTGAGGTGTTTATAGATTGACACAAATGTCCAAAAATTGATTTAAATAAAGAAAAGTCTTCTTTGTCCAGTCTTGACTTCATGTACTATACTAGGCCACAGTTGAACAATCAATGAGTTGGTTGAGACTTACTGTTTTTGTGACTCGGACTGTCGGACAAGACATGAGTTGAGTTATACTACAACTCAGTTTGACTTGCCAGTTAACTTTCTTGAACAAGTGGAAACTCGAAAGTATTAGTCAACTCGCGACTTGAAAGAGTTTACTTCAGTCAAATACTGTACAATTTCAGGTCGAATCTGGTGTTATTTGATCTAGCTGGGTCCATCATTGTTCTTTGGGTAACCTACCAGGAAGCTGGCTCTAAATAATGGACAGTATGATAAAGAAAATCTCAATCTGGAATCTGAAATATATATACGAAACATGCTCCATAACTCTTGCTTACCTTACCTTACCTTACCTCTCTCTCCCTCTCTCTCAAGTTCCACGTCTTCACTGTTCTTGTCTAGATACTATTTCAAGGCAAAAAGAAGGGTACACACTAAACGTTGAGTCTGTGATTGTCTTTGCTTTGCATCACGTCCATGCATCCATCCTCTCCAAGATTGTGGTAGAACTCACATGAAAGAAATCTGCAATTTGATGCCAGAATCAATTCTGGTTGCAATTACTAAATCTTGAATGATTTAAGCTATATGAAAAGATTTAACTAGTACTGATTCTATTTTGCATGGATCAAAATGATGACTTTTTGTCCTAGAGAAAGAAGTCTTTCTGAAATCCAAGTGTTGAAAGCAAATGACTTTCATCTAGAAATGAATGCTTGAACAAACTGTGAATGCTTGAACAAACTAAAGGCAAAATTTTATTGGCCAAAATTCATCGTCATCCAAGAATTATTTTCTTTGTCATGTTTATTTCGAGATTAAGAAAATGCAGTCTGCCAAAAATCCTAAGAAGTACAAGTAAAAGTAGAAGGGACAATAAAAAGTTATAAATTCAGAAACTGTAATAAATTAAGACATGTTTTGCAACAATAAGAGAACCTTTTCAATAGACTCAATACAAAGGAAAGAAGACTGAGGAATATTTTATGGTCCAAAGGTTAAAAATAAATACAAATGAAAACTTTCGTATGTGTCGTAGAACATAAGAAATGCCCTGTGATCACCCTGTCCTTAGTTAGGTAATCTCTATAAAATGGGGTTTTATTTGAGCCTTTGGTTTAGATATGCAACATATTGGCAGTTGATGTTGGGATACTCTTTACATCAACCTTAACACACTTGTAGTTCATATGATTGACAATGCGAGCAGGATTGAAATTGTCGATTTTGGAACATGAAAAGAAAGATTGGATCATACTGTTAGCTTTGTTAAAAATTTGGACCTGAATCAGGCTTAATTGATGCCCGCCCGGACATTTCTGCGCTGGTTCCCAATCTAATCATTTCTGGGCTCTTAAAGACAAAACACTGATTTGAAGCTTTGTTTTTGACCATTTGGTATTTCTTGGTGTTTATGTGGCCTTTAATATTCTCTTAAACTGGGAACTTTGTATACTGAACAGTTATCTGTCACAGGAAGTTGCACAGGAATGCCAAGATATGAACTGGGGCACGTTCAAACCCCTCCTTATGGATGCTTTGATCGATCAGCTACACCCCATCCAGGTTTCTCTCTCTTATTTCGAACCACTATGCACAAGTGGAAGGCAGTTTTTTCTGTGTTAGCTCTAAAGCTTTACCTACACAACTGTGCCTTTTTACTGATGTTCTATTCTATCACTGAATTTGGTCTCCCCATCATCATTCGCTTTTTTTAAACTTGTAGGTTCGCTATGAGGAAATCATGTCCGATTCAGCTTATTTGGATAGAGTTTTGATAGAGGGTGCTACAAAAGCTTCCAATATAGCAGATGCTACTCTCAATAATGTCTACCAAGCGATGGGATTCTTGAAGAGATGATCAGAATTGATGCTGCAGAAAGAATTTTTTTGTAAAGGTCAGTAAGAAAGCAACCTTAAAGTTAACTTTTGGGTGATCCCATCAATGCCCACAATTTCTTGGCACATTCTGATGAGAAAAAAAGGTACTTTATGGGGAAGGTCCCTTGGAGCCAATTACTTGATTTGGCAACCTCGACTGCTCCCTTTCCATACAGCTGCATTAATTACCCCATATTCTTTCTTGTTCATTGAATCTGCTAGCTTTAATAATTCTCTAAGCACTATATGTAATCAATTGGTGATTTTGAAGGAAAACACCTTTGCTATTGTGATTGTTTGTAGATTTTAACTATGGCTTGTGAAGAATCAGAAACAAGTCATTATGTTTTTAACCCTCACTCACCTTACCGTTTAAGGGCAATCGATCCAATTTTTAACCCATTGGCCCAAATTCTCTCTCTCTCTCTCTCTCTATATATATATATATATACTGATAAAAAAGATTAGTGAAATGTTTGTTCTCCAGTAGTCATTATGGTCGCCTAGTTAGTTCACTGTACCTTACTAGGAAAATTTGTCTTCTATTTGATGAACACCTCCAAATTTTCGTGCACAAGGGAAAGCAGATGACCTATCACCCCCACCACAAAAATAAATGTGTAAAAAAAGAAAATCTACTTATGCTTTCTTTCCTCAATAACTGAATCATTAGTTCCCATGTTTATATTATAGCTATTGCATTAAATGAGGTAGGAACCTCTGGAATGCTATGTCACCTGTTGAAATCTGTGATTGTGTTTTAGATCAGCCTAATAATGCACAAAACATTTTTTCGGTTACAAAATAACCTGCCATCATTGATTGGCTAAAGTATTTTAGAGAATTATTTCTTGGAAGTCCATTAATCAAAACTCAGAACTACAGGAAGGATCTGTCATGTCCAGGGTGGGATTCTTATCAACATTGGAGACAGTGATTGAAAGAAAGAATCACAATCTGTGGAAGAAACACATAAAATCATATTCTGATCCCACTCCACCTACACAGCTTTTGTCTTTTAACAAGGAGTGGATATCACCACATATTTGCCAAAGACTATGAGAGTGAGGGAGAGAAGAGAGGATAGATAGAGAGAGAACACAGTAAACCTCCAATCTCCTCCTCTTGGGTGGGTGGCAAAGGAATAAAGGGAGCATCTCTTCTCAACTTATCTTTTCCTCTAAACCTTTTACTGAAAATTGCAGAGAGAGATGGAGAAAGACATGACAAGGACCAGTGTCTGGCTATTTAAAGTTATAGTTCTCTTCTCAATCATTCTTGGGATTTTTCTCTTTTTCCCCTTTTGGTTATTTCATGATTCTCCTCTCCTTGGTGTGCTCTTGTTATTATTCTCCACTCAACAACCCAAAAAAGGCACTCAATCTTTGTAACAATGAGTATACAGAGATAGTAGCTAATCTGCTAATGGTTACCAACTCCAAAAAAAAAAAGGATTTATGAATTAAAACCATACTCCAGCAAAGATGTCACTTCATTTATAATTTAGTAATTTATACAATGGTTACCAACTCAAAAAAAAAAAAAAAGGGATTTACTTACTAAAACCATACTCCGGCAAAGATGTCACTTCATTTATAATTTATTAATTTAGACAATTTAATGTGGCTTTATATGAATGGATGAACATTTAATTATATAATAATCTAGTTGGAATAATACAACAATTTCGTTCTCTATGATTGATTTTGATTGACTCTTTGGTTTTCACGACGAAATTGTTTAAGAGAATTCACATTAATCGATTTTCAGAATAAGAGAATTACTAGTAAGGCCTAACTTTCTATTACATATCCGTTGCAGCTAGTATTTGGGTGTTTTTGCTTGAGCTTTACGAGATCAAATTCTCATATAGGGTTCTAATAGGGGGAGCCCCCTTGGTTTACCTATCTCAATAAAGTATATGATTGGTTTGAAGAACGTCTTAAGATTCAGGTGATCCGAGATGATATAACTAGGAAATATGTGCCTCATGTCAATATATTTTATTGTCTAGGAGGATTTACGCTTACTTGTTTTTTTAGTACAAGTAGCTACGGGGTTTGACCTAAATTTACAACTGTTGGAAAATTGTCATGAATTCTTGATGACCCGTTGACGATCCGATTAATGGGCAATGTCCAACTTGCAATGGGTATTTTTGACCCGTTTTGTCTCCTTAAGTATATCATGAATTGTAGGGTTTATTTGATGTGAGAGAAGAGCTTTAAATTAGGTGTAAAGGAGAATTATAAAATCTTCTTGTTGATTTTGTGATTGATCATAGCTTCCTGTGAATGTAGGCATTTTGCCGAACCACGTAAATTCTCATGTCTTCTCTTGTGGTTTGTTTTAGCTTCGTTTTGTTTACTATTTTTGGGAATCATTCCTTTGTCTTAGCACGCTTTCACATTACAACAACAATTCAATCATACCAACAACCCATATCAGTCTAGGTTGGAGTTATAGTTGGCAATGGAGCAGTCCTGATTTGGAACGGGTTGACCCAGTTTTAGGAGACATTACCAGCCCTAAGTCGACCTGTTTAGTGTTTATTAATTTGGTTGATGCATGTCAAGTTGTCAAACTTAAGTTGTGTTTAGGGGTGAAAACGGATGTGGATATTATCCGTATCCAATTCGTATCTGAATCCGTTTAGTCGGATAATTATCCGAATAGATATCCGGCAGAGCGAATTCAGATAGTAAAATTACTATCCGTTTATAATTGGATTCGAATTCAGATAGTGGTATATCCGATCCGATTAATATCCATCTGATTATAATATATATATATATATAATATTTTAAATTCATGAATTTAATATAACCTCTAAAATATATATTTATAATAAAAATTATATATTTTTTAAATATTAATTTATATTTTATAAAACTTTTTTAAAAATAATTGGATAATTTGGATTCTATCTAAATTCAGATATTTTAATCAGATATGGACATCATATTTCACTATCCGGTGGATATTTATTGGGATACGGATATTCGAATATATAATCGGATACGAATTCAAATATACCACTATCCGTTCCGAATCCACTCCGTTTACAGCCCTAGTTGTGTTCTAACTTAAACCCGAGAAAAGGTTGGTTTGTGGGTCGGGTCGGATCGAAGTTGCCACTAAGTAGGATTTTTTAATGGTGCATGGAAAATTCAGTTGGTTTATTCAACACACTACAAGCCTACCAAAAGTATTGTGTGGAACTCAGGTCCATCATCCTCAATGGATCCCTTGTGAATTAATCGACAATGAGAACCGTACAATCTGTGACATGGAATTGCGCCATCAAATATAAAATTTTCTTCCGCGATCAATCCGATCAGAAGGCTACGATCTTCTGTTCATCTGAGTTGTCTGTTAATCCCGCCAACCTAGTAATGGGTTCGACTTGAAGTATGAACATGGTGTTTGGGATCATGCACAGCATAATGGTGGGGCCCATTCATTTGAGCTCCATCTTGTCAAGAAGATAGATTTGAGACATTTCAATGGTGGGATACCTGCTCTTCCTCGTAACAATGGGACAGTTTTGTAAACCTAGCTCTCATATTATTCTTTTGGTTTTTAGTAGGTTCTAGCATTGTTAATATTCTTTTACATTGTCCTTATAATATATATAATTAGTAGATAGCATATGCGTTAAGCATAGGCAATGCGTCTTGTCATGCCTTTGAGTGATACGTGATACTATTATTTTAGTATCTTATTTTTCATTTTTCTATGCATCATGTATTTGAGCGGAGCGACACCTGATATGCTTTGAGGCTAATGTGCGGTCGGTTTCCTAATCTAGACCATCTGATTGGATAATTATCTCCACTAAAGAAAATAAGATGGCAAAATTCGTTTCTATACACCTGGATTAGAAGCTAAAAACTAAGAATGTGGTGTATTGAGAGAGAATAGATGTCACTTGGAAATGAATCAACAACTGTCTGCACTTTTAGCTGTCTTTAAGTTGGTTTTTGCTTTCAATAACTATCTTTTCATTACTCAACATTCTTCCCTACAAAAATTAAGCATCAAAGGAATAAATTAATATAAAATAAGAAACAAATTGGTTGTCACTCACATATCTTTGTAGCTAATTGTGTCATATGTATTCGTTGATTCAAATGGATGGCGCAATCCTAACCATCCAATGGCAAGCTACAACATATGAGACTTGTGGTGGGAAAGAAAAGAAGTCATTAGAGTGAACGGCTCGGATGGTAGGATCAATGCAATTGCAAGTTGAGCATAATAATCATGCACAACGTTGCTCCTCGCCCTCACAAAGGCGCCCTTAATAACTGCCCTTGAATTATAGTTAACAAGTTTTAATTCCTTTAGTTAAATATCTTAAGGGTTAATGAATCTTAACCACAGTTAAAAAAAAAGACTAGTGAGGAAGACAAGACTCCTTCCTTCGCTCCACCAAGAGAAGGTGATTATTTTCCTTGCAAGTCCTCCAAATGTCCAAAGATTAAAAAAAAAAGTCCTAAAGGGACCGCAAGGTCCCCTTCCTAGATGACCGGAGTGTCCTCGTGTCCCTTTAACCTATTTTAAACCATGTTTAAACCTACTTAAATTATAATAATTATTTATTATGAAATCGCCCGATCAGCTTCCATTCTCCACCCGTTTCCCATTTCCCAAAAAAAAAAAATCCAACTCCTTTATTCCCATTTCTAATTTGTTTCTCTCTAATATTTAATTATTCTTAAATCATTATAAAACATTATTATTATTATTATTATTAATTAACAATCATGGGCATTGGCTTTTTAAAGGTATACAGAATCCTTGAGGATTGATTTCATTAAACGCTAAAAAAACAATCAAAAATCCATTTTTCTTAGAAATAGAAAATTTTAGAATCCGCATGCATTTATTTCAGCACCTAAAAGGCAATAAAGATCAGATATTTTTTCTGACAGAGATCAAATGCAACTTCATTGCTTAGATCACATAATCTTTCTTTTGCGTTTTACGCTAACGCGTGCCCATACATTTCTCCTTGGCCTCGGATTGTCTCTTCTCTCATCTACTATAAATACACTCCTTCGGATTGCTCTATTCAAGTATCACCAACCCTTCTAGCTCCTTACAGCTCCTTAAGAGTCTTTTAGATCTCTTCTCAATTTTTCTCACGTTCTTTCACTTAGTAGGATGGAGAGCAATCACTTGCAACGCCAGATTGCCTACACCAGAAAGTCCCTCTTTGATCAGGTTTTCCCACTTCTTCTTTACATAGAAATGCTGTTCTAGTCCTTACCCATCTTTTAGTTCTAAATAGAAGAAAACCCACCTTGAAAATTATATAGTTTTGTCATGCCAAGGGTCATTTAGATCTAATTTAAATGATTGCTTGCTTGTATGTCTTTAGTCTATGAAGTTCAAATGAGGAAGGTTTTCTTAGTTTCTTGTTACCTTTGCAAGAAAATGTTATGGTCATGTTCTTGTCTTTAGAAAGCCTTCAACTGCTAATAGAAGAAATTCCCATCACAGTTTTTGGTAGTTTTATCATGTTAAATGGAGATTTTGGTGTAATTTTCATACATATTTATATAGTCTGTGATTTTGGAAAATGAGGACTGTTATTAAATTTCCATGGTTCCTTCATATTTAGTATAAATGGTATATGCTTTGAATGCTTGATTTTCATTAAGTGGGGTTTGTGATTGCATCCATGAAAAATCACTGAAAACCAGTGAAGTGGAAATGCCATATTTATTGTCACCTGAACTTTACAGCAATTTGATTTTACGGTGTGCCGAGCAAATCACACTGGCCTTTATTGGAAATTATGGAGCTAAAGCTATCTCTTTCTCCCAAAGTAGCCTTGGCATTTGCTAGAACATGCATGCAAGAGATGTGTTATGTATGTTGACATATAGCTGTGATGTGTGTATGTATTAGCATGTATATGTGACTATACTACATATTTTGTCCATGTACTTACCAACTGTCTAAGTTTAGAACTCAACTGCAATTGTGTTTTTATGTAATGGAAAATCAAATAATGGTTTTTGCAGGGATTCCTTGATGAGCAATTTATTCAGTTGGAGGATTTGGAGGATGATGCTAACCCTAATTTCGTTGAGGAAGTTGTTACACTATTTTACAGGGATTCAACTAGACTGATCCTTAACATAGAGCAGGCATTGTAAGTAAATTAACTTGGATTTTTTTTTCAATTTTTCATAAAACAATATTAATTTTCATTTATTTTATGTAGGGAGAAGAGCCCCCTTGATTTTACTAAGCTGGACAACTACATGCACCAGTTCAAGGGTAGTAGCTCAAGGTAAAAGATAAAATAAGTGATTTTTTCTCTTGTAGCTCAGATGCACATATATGCAAGGATGGATCTATACCCATTATTCAGTGGATCCCTTACTTTCTTCCTATTGCACTCCTCCCGTTTTGGGAAAGAAGACAAGAATATTGTGTCAAATCCTTGTCCTCTTGTCCCGAAAAGGGAAGAGTGCACTAGAGGAGAGTGGGGCTAGCAAAATCGATCCTTGTTTCATTACATTGTTCTTGGTCCAAAAAATTTAATGGGTGGGACCAAGAAAGTGAGACTAAAGTGCACTGAGCTTCTAGTCCTGCATAACTGAGATTCTAATGTGAGGGTGCATGGATAGTCATACTTATTCTGTTGTTTAAAGGCATTAACATAAGGAAGGTTTGTTGCAGCATTGGGGCTAGAAAGGTAAAGATAGAGTGCACTCAGTTCAGGGAATACTGCAAGGCAGGGAATGCAGAAGGGTAATTTGTTCTTTCTTATCCTCACTCTTTTAGATGGTGAGATCAAAAGGGGTCTTGAGTTCGAGTCATTGATCGACGGCGTGAACCCATTTTTGGTGTTAGTAGGAAAAAAATAGTTTCATTGTTTTATTTGGAGAATGTGTTGGTGATAGTTTTACACGGATTTGTGTAGATGCACGAGGACTTTCCAACAAGTGAAGAAAGAACATGCAGCACTGAGAAAGAAGCTTGAGGCTTATTTTCAGGTCTTTTATACATCTTCTGTGTTTGTTAAATTTTTACCTTCTCTGCTTCTTTAAGTTCCAATTGTAATTTCTTCTCCGTCTTCTGAACCTTTTCCTCTAGTCTAGTTAATGATAACTAAGTCTAATTTTGGTCTATTTTCATTGTGTTGATATCCAGTTAGTAAGACAAGCTGGGCCCGCTGAGACGGCGAGTCACTCCAAGTAAGGAATTGACGACGACGATGAAAGGACAACGATGGCTGCACTGTGGCAAAAGTTGTGGCGAAATTGTACTGTTATGTACAAGTCTGCCATTCTCAAGCAAAATAGAAGGGTTTAGTAGTTTGCTATGTTCAAGTTTCCCATATAAGTTATGTTTTAGATACTTGAATTTCAATGCCAATAATGAAAGTTTTGGTCTTAATGAGTTTTTTTGTGGTTTGCTCCCAAGTTTATTCAACTTCGTTTGGATCAAATCTGCATATATATGTGTGTGTGAGCTCTCTCTCTCTCTTAGTCTTTCATGATAAAGATTCTCAAGACAAGCGCAACCCTAGGTTTGATAATTGGGGTGGTTATAGCCACTTTTCGGCTAGGCCTAAGCTTGCTATTAGCTCAAAATTAGGCTCAAACTGGACCATTTTGTATATTTAGACCATGAAATGAGTTCCAGGCCCAGTCACGGGCTGGTATATAGCTGCAGCCAAATGTTGTTAGAAACTAGGGCTGTCAATGGGCTGGGCCGTAGTATATCTAGGCCCAATCTTTTCTTGTACAGTCTGGCCCAAGCCTGGACCAAGGGCTTGAACTAGCTAGGTCCAAGTCATACCTTCAGGGCCAGGGTTGGGAGTGGACTTGAAGAAAGATGAAGAAAAAAAGGATTTGATGAGCAGTTTCACTTTTCGTTCTACCAACCTTAGTTAGATTAGAGTTGAATAGGGACAACTGGCAACGATTGAAAGAGAGAGAGAGAGAGAGAGAGAATTGAACGAGTGAGAGAGTAGACACAGTAAAGACTAGAGAGAATGAGAGATGGGAAATCACTAACCAAAAATGAAATGGAATAAGAGGGAGCGTCCATGGTGGTCTTTAAGTAGGGGTATGGTAGCGAAATTACTATCGTACCCCATATGCATATTGTGTTAAAAGGGGCATAATAGTAAGTTTTGGTATAAAAATAAATATAATATATATTTGTTTATATTTTATATATAGAATGAGAGCTGGTCCGAAGAAGGTCATCCAAGCCTGACACTCGTGTCAACGAGCCTAGAATTTTTAGTCCCAACTGTGCTTGCAGGCTTTATGCGTGAAGCCCTTGATTTTGTGGGCCTAGGAAGGCCAGGGTTGGGTACCTTCGTTAGAGGGCTGGATTGACAACCATAAGCCAAATGCATGGTATGGTTGGCCACTGGCCAGCCCGACCCATTTTCTCCCTCATGCATGCGAGTGTCAATCTAGCCCTCTGATGAGGGGGCCCATCCTCTGAACCCCACAAAATAGAGGTATTGTTTTACTCCTAGGGCTCTGAGGGTAGGACCGACTTGGTAAGACCTAAGCCTTGCTCTCCTCGGTCCTCACTCATCTAATATATATATATATATATATATATATATATATAAAAGGATAATGGGAGATAATGTCTATTCGTTGAAGTCTCCAAACCCAAATTCAATGGTACGAAAGTTGAGGATATGGTGATAATTTTTACCAATCCCCTCTAAAATATCTTCAAGCTCTCTACTAACCTAACTTATTAACTCCACATACGTAAATCTCTCTCTTTCTCAGGTCACAAGTTAAAACTCTTGGCTCTCCTCTCATCTATCAGGCTCTCAAATAATGTCTCTCTCTCTCTCTCCCTCTCAGTACTCTCAAGTCACATGTTAAAGCTCTTGTCTCTGTCCTCATCTCTTAGACTCTCAAAACGATGCACTCATCTTTTTTTCAAATCTTTCAAAGTTAGAGTTCTCCCTTATCTTTCAAATACAAAAGATTAAAGCTTTTTCTCTCTCATCTTTCAAGTCTCACCTCTTTCACCTAATTTTTGTGGTGGATTGATTAGCTAATTAGATTAATTAGTAAAATACAAACAAAGCACTGTTTGTTAGAATATCTTAATTAAATTATATATATATATATAATTTTTTTTTTAATTTATTCAAGACTTTTTTAGTTTACTCTACTTGATTTCTCCCAGCAATTTTTTATTTTATTATTAAACTCTGCCATATTGCTTTTTGCATTATGTTGCCAATCCCAAGCCCGATGAGGGATACACGTCAACTAGACAGTTAGTGCAGGAAAAAATTTACTAAATCATACAATAAAAATTCTTGACCATTGAAGGTAGGTCTTGGCCAAACTAGTTCAGACCCTACGAGGACTAGGATTGGATTAGGGCTCACCTTTACAAGTGAGGGCCGGACTAGTAAGACCTGCCTTGCCCTTTAACAGTAACACCCATGCTTAACGTAACCTTTGGAAGCCAAGAATTAAATGGATTAATGACATGACACATGCAAAATGGTAAGCAATTGTTTCATTTCTCTAAGGTCTCTCTTTTTCGGCTTAAATTCAGTATAAACGATTCCTCGGTGGCTCAGGAACCTCTCGAGTTCAACTCGAGAGAATCCTCTCGAGTTGAACCCCTAGAGGTCGCCACGTGTCTCCTTTGACACCCCTTAACCATGGGTAAGGTTCACCCACCCCTAGGGTTCACTAACCCATCCTTGGTTTTTTTTTTTTTATTAATTATTAATTTTTAAATAAAAAAAATATTTTTAATATTAAAAAACTCTAAAAAATGTTTTTTTAATTTAAAAAATAATAATTAATAAAAAAAAAAAACCAAGGATGGGTTAGTGAACCCTAGGGGTGGGTGAACCTTACCCATGGTTAAGGGGTGTCAAAGGAGACACGTGGCGACCTTTAGGGGTTCAACTCGAGAGAATTCTCTCGAGTTGGGTATTGGAAGCAAGAATTTGTTGTCGTGAGCCATCTTAAATTGAGTGTTGTCGAAGGAACTAGGTCTTGATTTTACGAGAGAAGTGCTACCCTTACTCTTAAGGTCTTTCCTACTCTCAGCCTCGCTAACCAACTGTCCCTTTGGCAACGCACGTTGTATGGTGCCCATCCTTTGTTGATGTGGGGTCCACCCCTATGGAATATGAGACACATTTTCTTGTAAAACACAAACACAAACACAAACAGAAACACAGAACAACGCAACGTGCGTTAGCTGTTGCCCCATCTGAACTCCCGTACGTTTTGTATAAGCAACCCGTTAAAGCACACAAATGAAAGAGTTGGTGAGATGTGTGATTTAACCACCGGGTTAAAGAAGGGACGGTTGGTTGGTTTAAGCAGAGAATAGGAAAGGCTTAAGAGTAGGCCTGGCATTTCTGGTTTACGATTATTTATCGATAAGCTAATGTATTAAGTATTAACTATCACCATTCTCCTAGTTTATTTCTTACCGCTTTACATCGAGAAAAAAAAAAGATGAGAAAGAGTTGCAAGTACATTGTTATGTTTGAAGGCTAGCAAGATTGAAGAAGGCGCCTCGCTTGTTCTTGAGCTGTGCATAGGTTCCTTGCTCCACCACCTTCCCTTCTGCAACAAAGGCGATCCCATCAAGCTTCTTAATTGTGTTAAGTCGATGAGCCACTACAATAGTCGTCCTTCCCACCATGATTTGATCCAAAGCTTCCTGCACAACTTGCTCCGATTGCACGTCAAGAGCGCTTGTTGCCTCGTCTAGTAAGAGTATAGTCGGATTTCGAATAATTGCTCTGGCAATGGCGATTCTCTGCTTCTGCCCTCCCGATAACTGCACTCCCCTTTCGCCACATTCGGTGTCGTACCCATCTTTCAGTGATCTACACCAGCCATTCAGTCATAAGAGAGTCCATAGTATAAACTAACAATCATGGGAGCATAAACTTCTCTGAGAAGGGATGGACTTCTTCAGAATAACTGTTAATAAAATTTAGGACTTCCCACAAAAGCTAGATATATGGGTAGCTTTAGCTTTTTCTAAAGGCTAACATTTCCACTCTTTACTGATTTTTGACTCGTAGAGAAATTACTCTCTTAAGTAGTTAATCAAAAAATATTTTAACCGGCTTTTGACTCTTCAAGAGCCAAGTCACGAGAAGTCAATTTAGAAGTGTTTCCAAACACTACCCAAGTATACTTACGAGATGAAATCGTGTGCATTAGCAGCTCTAGCAGCATCCACCACCTCGTTCTCGGATGCTTCAAGCTTCCCAAAGACGATGTTGTCACGTATGCTACCAGAATAGACCACAGGCTCTTGGCAAACAAGCGCCATATGCCCCCTAAACCACCCAACATCAAGTTCTCTAATGTCTACTCCATCAACCTTCACTGTCCCCCTCTCAACGTCATAAAATCTCTGAATCAATCCGATCACAGTTGATTTTCCGCACCCGCTTTTCCCAACTAGGCCAATGCTCGTGCCTAGTTTCACCTCCAAGCAAAATTGACACAACACTAGGCTCCTAGGCCGACTTGGGTACGCGAAATCAACATTCTTCATCTCAATCCCACCTGTTATGGTATCCAATTTCCTTCCATAGGTGCTGCCGTGGCCCGCCTAATTACAAATCAAACCAGTTAATCAGCCTAGAGCTTATATATATATATATATATATATATATATATATATATATATATATGCTTTTTATTTGAAAGTATAGTAGGGTTATATATCAAGAGAGATGTTCTTACATGGTAAGACCCTGGGATCAGTGATTGCCGATCAAGAACCTCGAACACGGAAGCAACTGCGGTCGCACCCTTGGCTAGATCAGACGTCATGCTTCCGGCATCGGCGATGACTTTGCCGGTGCTAACCAATATGAAGAAAGTCTTGAAGACATCCCCTGGTGATATCTGCCCCGACTCGACCAATTTGCCCCCATACCAGAAGTCTAGAGCCCATGACATGAAAGTTAAGCATTGTGCCGAACCCATCCCCATACCGGCCAGCAATGATTTCTTCCTTGCCTCCTTCCTCGGTTCCTCTTGAGCTTCATCGAAGAGCTGAAGAACCTTTCCTACACTTCCAAATGAGGTGACAATTCTATGGTTGTACACTGCTTCCACTGCAATCTGAGTGCTCTGATTTTGTGCCTTAGTGAAATCTAATGAAATACTAGAGAGTAGAACTTTTCTTGTATAAAAGCATAAAATGGTAAGTGGTTGAACAGCGATCATGACTAATGCTAGCTTCCAAGCTACAACTAGGCCCATCACCATGGCGACCATCACAGCCGAAGAGGTCTGCACTAGTAGGGACACCCTATCAGCGACTAGCGACTTAACCATGGAAGCCTCATTGCTTAGTCTAGAACACAAGGCACCACTTGAATTCTGTTCTTCGTCGAACCATGCGGTTTCAAATGTCAAAATCTTCTCGAGCATTCTCAATCGGATTCTTTTCGTTAGGCGCTCACCCATGTATGCAAAATTGTAGTGCTGTGAGAGGTTTACAAGGATAGAGATGAGGGAGAGGGAGCAGAAAATTAAGGAGTATGTTTGGATAGATTTCCGTATCTCATCGTGGCTTGGGAGGAAAAATGCTGAGATCATTCCTCCGATGGTAATGGCGTAAACAGGTTGAACAGCACCAAAAATTATCGCAGAGAAGGTGCCAATTAGACCTTGCTTCCATTCGGGAGAATTCAAAGAGAGAAGCCGAGAGAATGATGGAGAGGGGAGAGAAGAAACTGTTTGAGGAGTCTGATCGGACAATGGCGAAGCGAAGAAACCCGGGCTCGATTTGGTTGTGCTTAATCGGCTCGCACTACTTATTGTGACACAAGGCATATGGGATTCGGATGCTTGTTCTTGCTCATCACAGCTGAATTGTCTCTGTAGTTTTGCCAATCTTGCATAGTGACCGTTTCTTCTGTTAATGAGGTCGTTGTGTGAGCCGATTTCAATTATGCAACCGCCATTAACTACTGCAATTTGATCTGCATTTCTTATTGTAGAGAGCTTGTGGGCTACAACCTGATCATATTCAATAATAAAAGTTGGGTTACTCAGTTGAGTATCATTGGCAGTTATGACCGTTTTTTTTTGTTGGGTTTGGAAGTAGGGGTAGGTTTCGGATAGGGTATAATTCCTTCAAACCGAACGAAACCCATTGATAAATCGGAAATGTAAAAAAGAAAAGCCCAAATCAAACCATAAGTAGGGATAGGGGTGGTTAACGAACCACAGTGCTTGCGAACTACTCAAGCTTGTTCGTTTATTTAGTAAACAAGTCAAGCTTGAATAAGATTTTTGAGTTCGTTTAGTTAACGATTTAAGCTTGAACACACCCTTACTCGGCTCGTTAAAAGCTCGGCTTGATTATATATACATATTAACCTACTAAAATATTTAAAATATATTTATTTCATTTAAATATTAAATTAAGTATATGTATTATATAATAAGCAAAGATTAATAGTATATAATGTATTTTTTTTGGTAAACTCAATCATACCACAAGGCAATGACTGAAGGCAAAGACAAGGGAATACTCACACCACCCAAGCAAACACAGACACACCACATGCAAACTCACACACACACACACCACACACATGCAGCCCATGTAAGCTTCACCCTAGAATGCCCTTTATATAATTATAATCTTATATCATAAGAATGCCCTTTATATAATTATAATCTTATACTAAAATTTTAGTTAACACCGTGATTTCTTTGTCTAGGATAATAAAGTGAATTTTTTACCTAATATCCAATAAACCAAGTTGTTTGTGAACTACTCGAGCTCGGCTAGTAAAGCTTGAGCTCGTTTATTTAATAAATGAGTCGAGCTTGAACTTGATTATTGAGGTCGTTTAATATAAGAACAAACTTGAACACACCACTACTCAGTTTAGCTCGAAATCACCCCTAAGTAGGGATATCGAGTAGAGCCAAGTAGTGGGATGTTTAAGCTCATACGTTAATGAGCTCGAGAACCAATTGAGCTTGGCATACACAAGCTAGAGCTTTATAAATAAGCTCGAACCAAACTCAAGTTGTTCGGGAGAAATTTAGTTCATTAGATATTAATAGAGTACATGTATGGTAATGATATGCATGAGATGTACCATATCATTACCATCATCACAATTGGAAAGAAATGGATTTAGAATGAAATTGAGATGGTTGGAAAGAATTGGATTTAGAAAGAGATTGAGAATATTGGAAAGATTTGGATTTAGAAAGAGATTGTGATTGAGAGATAGAATGTTTGATTTAGATTTAGTTTCTATATTATCTATATAAACCCTAGTTGGGTCTCTTTGTAATCACTTTGAGAATTCAATAAAATTAGTTTGTTTTTTAGATATAGCAATTTATATTAGGTGAAAATTTTATTTTATTATCCTTTTATACATAACGAAATTATGATGTTATCTAAAATTTTAGTATAAGTTTATAATTGTATAAATGATATTCTTATCATGAAAAGAAAATTGAGTTCTTCGAGTGGGCCGGGACTAGCTAGCACTCCTCAAAATGAAACTACACATCAGCAATATGGATGAGGGGATCTCATACCAGTGTGGTTCTTCCCATAGAGGCTTGATCAAGGGCATTTCGGACCAGCGCTTCGGATTCAGAGTCGAGGGCGCTGGTGGCCTCATCAAGGAGGAGAATTGCCGGGTTCTTGATTATGGCTCTAGCAATGGCAATCCGTTGCTTTTGTCCCCCTGATAATAGAGCTCCACGTTCACCAACCTGTAACATATGTATATGTTATTACTATCTTAGCACAGTAAAATAGATATCCCATAAAAACAAGGGTAATGCTAGCTAGCTACACTCTCTTTTAAATGTACTCTCAAGGGAAAAACATGAGTTATTGTCTTCGATTAATAGAAAGACACGTAATTTGCACCAACATTCAGTCCACTCGTAAAGCGAGTGCATTAAAAAAGAGTGTCGCTAGCATTATCCTGAAAACTAAAACCCTCTCAAATTTGATAGAATTTTTTGTCCAATTGAATCTCAAATACCTATCAGAAAAGGGTAATGCTAGGTACTCTCTTTTATATGCACTTTCTTTAAAGGAATGACATGTGTTATTGTCTTTCATTAATAAAAAGACTAAATGTTTTGGAGCAATACTATGTCCACTCATAAAAAGAATTTTAAGAGAGAGTGTTTCTGGCATCCTTCCAAAAAAAAAAAAAATGGTGTATTTGAATTACTAGAATTCAAACAACATTCCAAGGGTTTGTTAAAGACAAATTATTAAGTTTTTATTAACCTTCGGGTTAAGGGTGGTTTTTAGAGGTAGGGTTTTATGCCACATTGAAGTTTTAATAAACCAGTAGGGTCCATGCCAAACCCTCCACCCCATCCGGGAGGCTTTCATTAAAAAAACAAAAAAAAATGTGACATCTATAAATATGAAAGTTTATGTAGATTTTTGCTTGATGCTATATAATTTGCTGGAAATAACATCTCAATTTTAGTTAATTCCTAGCTACTAACCAAATAGAAAGTAAAGTGGATGAGAAAATCTAGCCGGTTCTCATGTATGTCATCAACAATCTTCAGGAGAAAATGTAGAAAAAAAGTAAGAAATGACATTTTTAATTTTCAAAATCAATATCCTCCAAAACCCAATAAAACTGGGTCCCATATCAGGTCATGAATAGAACTATGATGGGAAGGCAATCACTCATTTTGTGGTCCTTTAGTAGAATAAAGATAGGGTATCTTCTCCATGCAATGCAACCCTTTCATTGTCATGGGTCCATTGCTGATGCATGTCCATCACTTCTGTAAATGAAAATGGGAACATGATGGATATTTTGTAGAATCTTTTCATGTCCCACCAGTTATAGTTTCTCTTAAAGACTACTCAACAAATTAAACAAGGATTGTGAAAAAATAATACAGTTTAAATATAAAGAGGTGCTCT
The DNA here is from genome assembly GCA_015143295.1 of Tetracentron sinense. Lineage (NCBI taxonomy): Eukaryota > Viridiplantae > Streptophyta > Magnoliopsida > Trochodendrales > Trochodendraceae > Tetracentron > Tetracentron sinense. Next base: position 35,007,625 of record CM026565.1, read on the forward strand.
GCATCATCACGTTGTGCGGAGCTCGTCTTTTTACACTATGGTGGCAAATGTGTAATTATGGTGTGTTGTAAAATTACCTTAGCTTTTATCAATAATTACAAAAATACCACCCTTACAGTGTAAAAAAGGGAGCTCCGCTTCGGGTGTGATGCAGAGCTCCGGCTCAAAATTAATCTCAAAATAATATAGGCTATGGTGTAGCTCAATACCAATTGTTGGCTCACCTACTGATCCAAACCTTTCACAACCCTATGATCTAAACCATCAAGTCCATTGCTTTTATTTGAAAAGTCGATGAAATGTGTAACAGCTGACAAGAGAAGCTCAAAGATGGTTGCGATCATTCAATCGGTGCATTTTCTTGCGTATGACAAGACAGATCGGACGACTCTAGAAATGTCTCACAGTATTTCATGTGAGGAATTCCACATGGAAAGAAAGTCCTGGACCTTGGAATTCCGCATCATGGCTAAGTTAGCGTTTGGATAAGCTTCTAAATTTAATTTTACAGACTTTTCTCCAAAAAAAACAAAAGTAAAATAGAAATCACTTTTGGTTATCCGAATAACTTTTGACATTTTGAAAAAATCAAAAGTTAGTAAAAATAAAAAAAAAAAAATTGACTTTTTTAGGAAGCTAACATATGGAAACTTCTATGGGAAGTCAACATTTTAAATTTTTTTGAAAGTTACTTTTCATGCAAGTTCTAATGAAAGTCCTCTTTCTTGAAAAAAGTCTATCAAAACAGGCCCTAAGGTTCTATTTGAATAAACTTCTACATCAACTTTTGGGTTAGTTTTTTAGGAAGCTAACACAAGGAAACTTCTATGGGAAGTCAACATTTTAAATTTTTTTGAAAGTTACTTTTCATGCAAGTTCTAATGAAGTCCTCTTTCTTGAAAAAAAGTCTATCAAAACAGGCCCTAAGGTTCTATTTGAATAAACTTCTACATCAACTTTTGGGTTAGTCGATGTCAAAAATTGGTTAAAATGATGTGTGGTTTGTTGTTTGATTCTTGACTTCCTGTCGAAGGCAAAATGTTTGTAAAAGTCAAAAATTGATTTTTGTTTGAAGCTAACATAGGGTGACTTTTTTTGGAAGTCGGTACTTGACTTCCACGGGAAGTTGACAGACGAGACTGTTTACGGATGAAAGTGGAAGGGCTTTAAAAAGAGAAGAAGTTACTCGCAAGTGCAAACTAAACACAAATTTTGATTTCTGATTTTTTAAAAGTAGATTTTTTATGTGTCCAAAATGAAAAGTTTAGTTTTCGAATCGGAGACTTTTTCATAAGTTATTTCTTTCAAAGTAATCAACTCCTACAAATGTTTTTCTCTTCTTAGAGAAATTCAACCAAACAAGGCCTAACTGAATTAGGTCATTACCTTGTCGTTTCAAGGATAAGAGTGATCACAAGGATTTAAAATGACTAAAGCACCCTTGCCTTACCTTGGTCTCATACCCTTCTGGTAGCTGCCTAATGAAGTTATGAGCATTTGAAGCCATGGTTGCAGCAATAATTTCGTCCATGGTGGCATCTGGTTTTCCGAACATGATATTTTCCTTTATCGATGTCCCGAAGAGTGTGTGTTCTTGACTCACAATACCCATTTTCCCTCTAATCCATTTTAATTGTAGTGATTTTATGTCTACTCCATCGATCTTCACTATTCCATCATCGGCATCGTAAAATCTTTGTATAAGTGCAATGACAGTCGACTTTCCGCTCCCACTTGCTCCGACAAGAGCGACAGTCTTTCCTGCTTCAACCTTAAGATTGAAATCTTTGAGAACAATTGATTCAGGTCGAGAAGGGTAAGTGAATTTGACATTCTCGAATTCAAGTTCGCCACAAACTTGGTCTAATACTAGACCTTTCATGTCTTCACCATCAATTGCTGGAATTCTATCGATCCTAGCGAAGATTCTTGTGGCTGCTACTGAAGCTTCTGTGAAGTGCTTCAGGTCTGGGAGAGCCATCCCTAGAGACCTGCATCATATTCACTACCTCAATTATAATTAGAAAAATTAATTTAGGCTCTAGTTCTTTTTTTTCAAAGTGTCAAAAAGATAATGGCATAGAGGCACTATACATATGCCTCTGCACATGCATTCATCCAAGCATCATGATGAACATGTTTAAACATTGACAACATGCTTATAGACTCAATCATGAATGCATAAATTGTATATAAATTCATGACACCAATACATAAATACACATATGCATACATGCATGTTTTCCTAAATAGTTTAGCTTGGGGTTTATATATGACTAGCTAGTAATACACAACAAGAAGTAAGGACCATCTAAATCCTTGTAAGATCTGTGGATTTCTGCAAGTCAATCTTACAAGAACCCATTATTCCTTCACAATTTGGTTTGAATATTCAAGGACTCCATAGCCACCCTACCCTAATCTAGGTTATCAGAAATTAATCCAAGTGAAAGAACCAGAAGAGAGAAATCTGAAAAAAAAAAAAATGCAAAGCTGGTGAAAAGAAAAATACATACAGTCCACTCAAGACGAAGGCTATCCCAGCTGCATAAATCCTTCCTCCACTCTCTCCTTTATACATAACCAAATGACTTCCATACCAAGCAAGGAAAGCCCATATAGCGAAAGCTAGGCCGGTGCTCCCTACCGCAAGCCCTTTTGCAATGCCTTGCTTGATCCCCAGCTTTGCTGTTCGATCCAATATAGCTGAATATCTCTCCACAATTCTCCTCTCAGCGGTGAAGGAATAAACAGTCTTGATGGAGCTTAGAGCTTGCTCTACTATGGTGTTAGCTTTGCTGTATTCCTTGTAGGACTTCTTGGACAGGTAGAGAAGGTATTTCCCATAAATCATCCCAGGAATTATTAATAGAAGTAGCATGGGAAAGGCTACTAAGAAGAGTCTCCATGAAAAATAACTAGAGAATGCTAGTCCAGAGATGAACACAGATGTGTGCATCAAAATTATGGGCACCTGCAAATCAAAAAGAAAAAGTTCAAAACCAGTCCAGTAATTGATGATGAAATTTTAATCACATGATCTTAATTAAAAATAAAATCAATTAGGGCCTTAAAAAAACTATCGATCCTTGGAAAAAAAAAAGAAAAAAGTCTACAGATCGGATGGTCACGATAATCCAATCAGATTTTATTTGCTGCTACTCAAGAAATTTATATATCGCAGGTTATACAACCCAAAAATAAATATGTTATAATATACTAGCTATTAATTACCCATGTGGATATCAAGTTATAGAAGATCATATTATATACTGTTGGAAATGGTGCACTCCACTCCTCGAACAAATGAGTCACTGACTCGGGCTCTAAGAATCCAACAACCTTCTAAAAGAGAGCATTTTTTTTCAAAAATATACTACATTATGTTATAATATCATAATCATGTGGTATTATACTATGTAATTTTAAATTTATTAAGAAGCAAGATCATGAACCATGAGACTGATGAGGGTAGTGGTGATGATGATTCAAGTTCAACATTTTAACCTTCTCACTTAGAAGCTCTTGTATGAGTGAAGTATCCTTAGATATACTGTTGATGATCTCTGAAGTAGTTGCTTCTTGTGAATCAAAGAACCCTACTTCTTGTCTAAGAACAGCTTCCAAATACCTGTAACGAATCCGCAGTACCTGCCTTTCACTGGTTCTACTCCAACAATAACCTTCTACAGGTATAAATTCATTCAAAATCAGTCTCCCAATTCATTTTATCTTCAGAAAAAAAAAAAAGGCCGGAAATTAAACTAAAATGGATTAGTGGAAATTACCCAGAAAAGCCATCACCATGACTGCTAATCCCAAGTATACAAAATATAAACTGCACTATAAAAACCAAAAAAAGAAAATATATTAGCAAAGAGGAAAGTTAGAAAGAGGGTGCAACAAAAGGAGAGTAAAAAACAGGAAGATTAAAATGGGAAGAAAAAATAATCTAAGAATGGAGTTTCTAATTCTAACCTTTTCAACCTCATCCATGAAATCCCCATGATTATTTTGAGTTTTACCATACCCTAAGCTATTCATTAGGCGGCTAGCAAAGACCAATAAACAGTTTGTAGACATCCCATCTCCAATTGCTCCAACAGTACCCAGAAACATCATCAAAACATCAACCCAATCAGCATATCTGAAAATTACACCTATAGATTTTCTCTCTTTTCTTCCCTCCTCTCCTTTCTCTAACTCATTCTCCTTTGAAGAACTCATTTTTAGCTTTTTAGAACTGATATAAATTATGAAGAAATAAAGAGAAGATGAATGAGAGCCTGAGTTTTGATCCTAGTTCTAGTGATCTTATATAGATATATGGACGGAGTGAAGGTGTCATTCTTCTTTATTTCCATGAAGCTAGCTTATTAGTTATTAGTTATATGTGGGGTTGTTAGACAATAATTTTATGTTTGTGGTTTCCACTTTCACTACCACCAAACAAGAACAACCAATTTGTAGCGTGTTCAATAAAGACGACTATGACCACTAACCCATTGGTCCCTGTCGTGCCCTTTCTATTCTTTTCCTTTTGGTTGGTTTAGTTTGCTTAAACATGGTTTGGTTTGATTTTATTTTTATTATTATTATCATCTTCGGGAGTGCCTCTCCCTTTTTCTTTTTTCTTTTTTTTTTTTTCTTTCGGTAGAAAGGTTATCATGTAACACACATCCACTATAAACTCACACACAACCAAACCAAACCTAAGGGAGCCCTATTTTGGGTTAAAGACAAAACACTTTGCGTGTGGCCCCACACAAAAGTTTTTGTGCCTTTAACCCAGAATTCCAAAAAAAAAAGTGTCATGTGGTATCGTAAGCTTTGGTTCTTTTGGTTGAACACCAATTTCTACTTAGGGCTAGCCATATAAATTAAGGGTTTTGTATATCGAGTTCTAGGTTTATCCTAATTTACAAATACACTGTTATGTAAAAAAAATTTACAAATTAACTCATCATTTATCAAACAAAGAACCTCACCCCTTACGCCCGTTAGGCTTTGGTTTAAAACTCTTAAAAATGACTATTATACCCTTAAGATATTTCATAATCTCACAATGCCCCTTTAACCGGATTTGAACTATCATTAACAAGTTTAATCCCTGTGGTAAAAAAAATTCTGAAAACTAAGGTTAGATGCTTTAATCCTAAGGGTTAGTGAATCTTAACCACAGTTAAATAGAGTTAAAAGGAGACACCCCTTTATGGTTAACAAATTTTAACTTTTGTGGGTAATTTTCTCTAAAAACCAAGGTTAGAAGCTTTAACCATAATGGTTAGTGAATCTTAACCACAATTAAAGGGAGTTGAAAAGGACGCCTCACACCCCTATAAATGCCCTTGAACAATGGTTGACAAGTTTTAACCTCTGATTTCTTTTTCTTCTAAAAACCAAGGTTAGATGCTTTAACCTTAATGGTTAGTGAATTTTAACTATAGTTAAACCAAGGTTAGGTGCTTTATAACCCTAAGAATTAGTGAATATCAACTACAGTTAAAGGGAGTTAAAAGGGGACACCCCTTTAACTGCCTTTGAATTATGGTTAATAAGTTTTAACTTGTGGTTAATTTTTTTTCTAAAAACCAACATTAGATGCATTAACCCTAAAGGATAGTGAATCTTAACCACAGTTAAAGAGGGTTAAAAGGGGACACGTGTCGTAAGGGTATTATAGTCCACTAAATGTCACAAAGGTATTATATTCGGTTTTTAAACATTTTTTTAATGCAATTCAAAAAGTTGGGGAATGGGATTCTTTGTCCAGCAGTTGAACAATGGTACAATGGTGAGTTAATTTGTAAATCTTGTATTTGCACATTAGAAAAAACATAGCAGCTGATATGCAAAAGCCCCTATAAAAATAGGATAATAAAAAAAATTGGTACGCCGGAACCAAGTGGTCTTGGCCTTGAACATCCGAGGCAACAGGGAAGACCACATGTAAGAACACACAAGATAAAGTTCTTGGTATAGACCCTAGCCAACACTACCTATGCATGATATAAAACAAGGTTTGAAATGGACTTTGCTACTGAGACCGTCTTAGGGCCGAGACCACTGAGACCGTGCTGCTGAGCACGAGATTTCAGATGGGCCCATTTCACAGTGGCCCTCCCTGAAATCCCGTGCTTGGTAGCACGGTCTCGGTCTCGATGGTCTCGGCGCTAAGACAGTCTTAAAAGCATTCGAATCCCAACTGAAACGGAAAATTTAAATGGATATTTAAACTTTTGAAGATTTTATTGAATTGAAATATTCTCTCAAAATATTCTAAAATTCCACGAAATTTTAGTTGGCCTCTATTTTTCTTATTTTTTCTAACATCTTTACATATTTTATATAAATTTCTTTGATTCAAATCACCTATCTAATTATTAAACTAATTAGACAGTTTAGTAGGTTAGGAGTTTAAATAGGTTAGTAGAAATTTTGGTTGAAATAAATCAACTATTTTTCTAATATCTTTACATCTTTTAAATAAATTTAATTAGATTCAAATTAATTATCTAATTATGAAACTAATCTGCCAAGTTACCAAAGGATTAGGATTAAGATTTTAAGGGGTTGGAGTTAGGGTAGGACAATCAAATGGAGAACTAGGATAAGCAAGGGTGAACCGTAACTCTGCCCGGCAAGACCTTAACTCTACCCTAGCCCTTCAAGGATTGGATTAATTAGGTCCTAACTCTGCCCTAATGGGCAGAGCTGGGCACGGTACCTTTGTTAAAGGTTTTTTTTTTTTTTTGAGTTCTTTTGTGGGCCGAAACACTTTCCGATCATTGTCAGTGGTGTAGAGAGAGAAGCTAGCAATATTAAAAACAAAGGAAATAGTTAGGGGCCGTTTGGCATCAATTCTGACAATTCTCTCATTCTTAAAAATAATTAATTCTTATAAATTGTGATTCTTGTAATCAATTTTGTATTGTGAATGCAATTGATAATTGTCGGTTAGAATCAATTATGAAGAAAAGAAATAACAGAATTACGTTTGGATGAAAAAAATAAAAATAAAAATAAAAAAAATTATTTTAAGCATTAATATTTTTATATCATCAACACATATATAAGTGTCATAAAATACCAAATTTTTTTTTTTTATTATCTCATATTTTTTGTTAATTTTGATACTTACCTTGTTCGTTTTAAGTGTGCTTCTCATAATTGATTCTAAAAAGCGACTTTTTTTTGTTCCCTAAAAATTATGTCTAAAGCAGGATGATTCTTAAAATCGTTTCCTAAAAATGACTTATCAAACGCGTTTAGACTGTTTCTGATCCCGGGATACGAAAAATCGTTCCCGAAAAACGATGCCAAACAGCCCCTTAACGTACCCATGAAATCTATTTACAAACCAGTTGGTGAGTATTTAAGAGGGGAATGGTTGGACCAATGAGGTCCAGCCTTAGGTTTGATAGATTTCATGGGTGCGGATGCCCGAGATCCCATATCGGGGAACCACTATTCAGCTGACACTTCGGAAGGCATTTAACTAGGGGAGTAATAACATGCACTGCACATACATTCTGTTGAGTGGTGCACGCATATTTCCCAAGCTCGCCACATATCCTCTTTGACATCCATTAACCGTGGTTAAGATTCACTCATATCTAAGGTTCAATAATCTAACCTTATTTTAAAAAAAATAACCTTGGTCATGATTTCACTCATTCATGTGGTTAATTTTCTAAAGATATTTTTTTAAAAACTAAGGCTTGATTATTTAACCTTAAGGTTGGGTGAATCTTAACCATAGTTAATGGGTATCAAAGAGCACACGTGACGAGCTTAGAAGGTGTGTGTACCACTCAATAGAATGTGCAATGCATGTTATCATTCTCTTAGTTAAATGTCTTCCCACGCTTCAGCTGGAGAGTGGTGCTTGAGATGGGATCTCGGGCATCGGCCAGAGGTAATCCGTTGGCCTTTCGGAATTATATGTTAGCTTTTGAACGAAGTTAGTTCACCGTTCAGAAAAACGTAGTCGGTTAAAATAGATGAGCTGCATTTCTTAAATGGTTTGGTCATGTTATGCAGAAGTAAGAAAAAACAAGTGGAAGAGAGAATGAGGGGTTTCTCTAGAATCTTCTCTCTATCTGGCTTCTCATCTACTGGACAAAAGCTAGAAGAAACAATGATGAGAGGGGGGAGGGAGTGTCATGTATAGGATCTTTTGGTTAGAAGTAGAAATGACACAAGAATTTTCTCGTCTCAGAGTATAAATAGACCACCATGTTATTGGAATGGTTGTATGGTCCTTTCCCTTTTTACTTTTTTTGATAACATACTACTAACACACACACTATATGCACACACACCCTATGGCGCTTTGCTTGCCCCACTCTCCTCTATTGCACTCTCCCATTTTCCATGCAAAAGGACAAGGAGTGGCACAAATTTTTTTATTATTTTTGCATGAGAACTGGGAGATCAGTGCAATAGCAGAAGAGTGCATCCATCCCTATCCTTTTGTAGACTATATTTTCTTATTTGTGATTCTTGTTAGATCATCCAAGATTCTCTCAGTGATCTATTGTGATCTAGGAAGCACGGATACTTTGAAAATGGAAACGTATCGTATCGTCGTACCCGTATCGCCGTATCGGATACAGCATTTCTAAGATAAAACTTAACTGTTTTCATAATTTCTGTCGTATCGCCCGTATCGCCGTATCTAAGTATCGCCGTATCCGTGCTTCCTGGATTGTGATTATCCAATCAGGTTAAAGTTTGTTACAGTAGATAGGTGGGACCCCCTCAAATAGTCCATCCCTCTACATCATTACACACTCCAGGAGATGGAAACAGTAAATTAGACATTTTCTTATTATTAAACATAATTCAATACAAGTGATATATGAATGATCTTTTAATTTTTTCAGTATTTTGTCTTTGCAAATGTTTCTTACTAGCTAATAGCTAAAGTTTAATTTTATAATGTGGGTATTAATTCTCCCAAGTAAGCATTAACAAGATTTCTTCTAGATAGATACTATGCAATCTCTAAATTGTTTCTTACAATCAAGGGAATATCAATCTAGAATCTATATCATTCATTAAAGGGTATAATCAGCTAAATCCAGTAGATAAATGTGGCGGCGCCGTTCAGTGCATAACAGCAGTCTTGCAAAGTTGCACATAAGGATTCTGATGCTTAATATCACTAAATAGGTGTTGAGCATTGTTCATCCATGGTATGAACTGTTAATTAGAATCATAGAAATTCTCTAACATATATATATACTTATAGAGAGAGAGAGAGATGTCAATAAAAAAATAACTAAATATTGTTGCACTAATTCCATTTTCTTAGGGCTTCGGGTTTGCTCGGGTGGACGCCCGAACTGGGCGCTTGGGCATCAACACTTCATCGGACACCTGGTGATAAAAAGGGGAGAGAGATATCAAGTGGGGAGAAGTCAAAATAATGGGGAGAAAATGAAATGACTTCTCCCCCTTTTTATCGCCATGTGCCTGATGAAGTGTGGATACCTGAGTGCCCTGCTCGAGCGTCCACCAGAGCAAATCCGAAGCCTTTTCTTAGGCTGATTGATTGGCTCCCTATAAGTAGGTCTGTGGTAGGATCATTCCTAGGTTAGACTATGGAGCATAATTAATGAAAAGTAGAGGAAGAACAAAACACAATGCAGTGATGATGATAATTAGTGGGGCTCATAGAATATTGCTTTTTGTGAGAGAATACATGGGGTGTCATTTAGGCCCACTTCACCATCTTAATCAAAATAAAACTTTAATAAACCACTATGATTAACATAATAATCTTTCCTTTTTCATCACTAAAATAATCCACATCAAAAGCTCATTGTTTCAAACTGGTCACAAACATTCAAACCATCCTAACACTTCTTATTATTGTTAATCCTTTTTTTTAACATGTTACTTTAATCTGATTGGGTCACTATATTTTATTTATAATAAGCATATTGGAAATGTGCGATCTTAAAAATTAATATTAAAGGCTCTATGCATTTTTCTAATATCACATTCCTTCTTGTGCTAAAACACCCAACTTACCCACCAACCAAAAATAAGCATGGTCAGAGAGTTTATTTGAGAAAAAAATATAAAAGAATTTCAGTATTTGAAAATTTGATCACGATTTTGAGATAATAAAAATTTTATAAGAAAATGCTGTGCGTCTAACTCAGTCGGTAAGTGCTAGGCTTTTAATCTTGTGGCAGTAACTATTACTTTGTTTTCCACTATTTAAACGATTATTATTTATTATAAACAAGAAAATAGTTTACTATAAGTTCATTTTAAATATTAAAAAAAATGTGATTTGTTAAAAGAAAAAAAGGAAATTCGATAAATAATCCGATGGCCCCTCCAGTAATATCCTAATAACTGTAATGGTTGCTAAAAATATTTCAAGATTATTGATCATGACAGTGAGGAGGAGTGGTGATTGACTTCCAAAACATCCATAATAAAGCAAATCTTGTTCATAATCCACCCACTGATGAAAGCTAATAAAGGGATTGAGTAATTAACTTTGAAAGTGGGATTTGGATATGAGGGGTCCTAATGCTTTTAGCCTAAGCCACTGATTTTGATTTTTGGTGTTTACTATGTACGAGAATACAGAAGAAAAACAGGTTGGGAATGGCCTTACATATACATAAACAGAGAGATATGAACAGAGGACTTAGTTCAACCTAGTGTTGTCCCCATATGGAAATGTTGATTCAGAGACAAGACAAAGAACTGTTTAGTCTACATCTTCTCCTCTCCATGATAGGTTAAGTTTGTTGGGTAAACCTGCATCTTTTCTAAGGTGGCCTAGGATCAAGTCCCAGAAGGCTTTCTTTATTTGGAGGGAAAACATTTTTTTTTTCTCACAAACATTTAGTAATATTAGACAATTATTTGTAGTAAAAGCTCATTTTACAATATGCCAAACACAAAAAATAGTTTTTCTCCGAAAAATAATTCAGTACACATACTTTCCCTCGAAATAAACATGGTCAAGGAAAAAACTTCAAATATATTGTCATTCATAAAGTTTTCCATTGTAAGGTGATAGGAGCAATGTGTCTGGTCAGTCAGAACATTTAGATCTCTTTCCCTACAGAGCGATCAAGAGCATTCTTTGGAGTGAAATTCCTGTCTCTTAAGTGCAATCAAGATCAATGAAATGACTGTTATGTGCCATTAGTTCCAAAGGTAAAATCCAGCAAACATCAAATTCAAAACAAGGCTAAACATATGGCTGTATTCCGGGTAGTCATGATCTGAGATCAAATTGAAGCACCCGAATTTTGGAATGCCACAGGTTTTCCAAAGCCATTGATCGCAGGTATCAAATAATAAGATCCCCCTCATGCACATCCTTGTGGAACTTTAATATTTTGCCACCAAAGCAATAACATTGTTTCCCAAAAGAGTGCAATTCAAATACTGTAGAATGATAAAGCTGTAAGAAAGAAAAGCTCATCCTTGCCCAAAATAACCAGTTATCAGCTTACAGATAAGAATTCCATATTATGCATTTCTAAAACCCACGCATTGCTATCTGATACTATTAGAAGAAATGTTAAATGATTACAACCTCAAAATCCCGGACATACAATATCCGGCCAGTAAAAAAAGTGAGACCAGAAAGTATACAGTCGGATAATAACAAGCGAACTCAAGAGAGTAAAATGAGTTACATATACACCGAAAAGTGGGACCCCCAGCATAAAAAAAAACTATGTGCCGCTTTCCTTTGCACTTGGTACCATACAGATGAAATGAGACTTCAGCTCCCTTTCCCCAGTCCAGACATATTTACAGCCTAATGCTGTACCTTTCAAATCTTGGTTGGGGGCTGATGGCTGCAAGAAGATAGTGAAGAACCTCCCTGAAAATAGAGAAGGCTTGTCTGGTAAAATCATAAGAAACTGATTTTATTTGATTATCAAGTCACTTAGGAAATACAGGGCTTATGCATAACATGATTCCAAACCAAGAGTTAATTCATAAAATTGCAAACTAATCCATGGTGTTGTTTTCCATATATAGCTTATGTTGAAGTTTGCAGTGTTAAGCTTTTATATAGGGCTGCACAAAGCCCGATTGGCCCGTTGGTTCGGCTCGGCCCGATTTTTAGGCCCGATCGGGCCAAGCCAAGCCAAGCCTAGAAAAAAGCTTGAAAAATTATTCAAGTGGAGCTCGGGCCAACCCCTGTTTGATTCGGCTCAGCTCGGCTCAGCTCGAAGCCTGGCTTGATTGAGGCTTGGTTCAAATATTATTAAAAAAATAAAAATATTATTTATATATTTCATTATTGTATATATAAATAATATAAAATATTATTATTTTTTTTTTTAAAACGTATTCAAGCTGAGCTCGAGCCAAGCCAAGCCAAGCCAAGCCAAGCCAAGCCGAGCCCGGCTCGAGCTTGAATCAATTAGGGCCGAGCCGGGCTTCAAGCCTAGAAAAAAAAAATTCAAGCCGAGCTGGGCTTGGCCAAGCCCGGAAAAGCCCGGCCCGAATACTCCCCTACTTTTATACAGGTACAATAAGCCAGTTTTTCATTTTATTATAATTAAGATGATATCCAAAGACATCTTATCAGTGACGAATGTTGGATTTAGTGCATTACAGACGCTGGTTTCTTCTTTCTTAGAATTGTTATTCCTCTCCATAGTATACTGCTTCTAACTATGGAGAGAATACATTGTTGTCAATTTGAAACACCGGGTTACTACAGATATTTTGAATTTTTAGAATACATTAGAGCTTTTTACAGTTTGCTAAATGATTGTTATTGAAAATTCTCAAAACAATAAACTTTAGATGGAAGAACTTCTTAAGAGGAAAACCTGGCCAGCATTGGAAGACCTGATACTCTAAGCAGAAATAGCTGAGGTTGCTTTTCCACTCAGAAATGAAGACTTCTTGATGCAATTGATGCCCTGTTAAACAGTCAACAAAGATCGGTGAGAATCAAGATCATGTATGATGTAACATCTTGTCCATAAGACCAATGATAATTAGAAGCAACAATAATACAAAGCTAAAAGTGCTAACCATGCTTGACGACATCTAACAGCTTCTTGGCGAACATTCCTCTTTGGATCATCAAGAGCCTTTGATATCGCTCGCAATACCTGGACCAAAAAGGAAGAAAGATAAAACAAATGTATACTACATCCACAGATTTTGTCAAATAGATAAAGCAGACCAATGTCATAGTCCCTGTGATAAGTTGATTTAAAACACGACATTTATGATGTAACTATTCACATTATCTGACAGCTGACTAATCCTGCCAGGGCTATGAAATCGCTCCCTAAAACTAAAAGCATCGGCCATGGGAATTAAGTAAATGGTGAAAAGATGCAAATAATGGAGTTGTTGATGTAAGTAACATGTAGAAAATTCAAATCAACCTGTTTTCTCATGGGATAGATCCTTGCGTGGGGCAGCCCGGACATGGCAACAAGACATTGAATAGTTGTCTCTCGAACAAGCTGAACAATGTAACAAAGTTTTCACATAATTCCAGTTAGTGCTCTGGGGTTCAATATAAGTTAATTACCTTGTAAACTGATTGAACAAAGCAAGCAATACAAAGCCTTCTAAATGACTTGGTTACAATGAAAAACAGAAAGCAAGAAAACATAAGATAATGGGGAAAATAAGTAAGTCTTGAAAAAGAATTTCAAGACAAATTCTAGGTACGTTATCAACATGAGAAAAAACAAAAGACATTGAAAATGTTTAAGAAAGAACTCGTGTTATACCACAAACGTAAAAAAATATAGAATATATATGCTCAGGTGGAATTCACCAACATAACTTCTTGACATCATAAGAAAAGATACAATACCATCATATGGGGATAGGAGATAAGTCCAATAAGGTGCTTTATGATGATATGTGCATTCTCTATTATGGCTTCTTGTCCTGTATGAAAAAAATGAGAAATAGGAAATTTATAAGAACAATTTGAATAGCGATCACTGCACTTATTGATTGCAATATATTAAGAGTAACCATCTAGGTGTAAAAAACTTTGACAATTCTTTTTCAATTAACACATGCAAATTGGACAAACATTTTCATAGTTGGATAGAACTCAAGAATCATACTAATACGTTATCGAAAACTAAAGTAAGACTGTACAATCAGGTGTTAAACAATCTGAGATGCAAATAAACAATGCAGAATGATCAACACAAAAATAACATTAGAAACAAAAACAATAAAAAGGGACCAGGACTCAACAAATTGAATGGCTTAAAGCAAGTTGATTTAACAAGCTGGAATCCACTCATAATTTGTGAATTTCTCTCCTAGAAGCAAGGACAATACATTCAGAAATTGGTCCCGACTTTAATGATTTAATGATTGTATGCATTGTTTTCATAACCGGACTGGGCATCGGACCGACAGAGTGGCCGGTTCCCAGTTCCACCGGTTCGACCATGTACTTTTTGTAAAAAAACTAATTTTTTTTCATTTTCCCCCGGTTTTGACCGGTTCCCAACCGGTTTAACCACCGGTTCTTAAACAGTTCTGGTTTTGGGAACCAGCAAGGGGTTGCCGGTTCCCAGCTTTTCCGATTCGACCGGAAGGTCCGGTTTTGATATCAGTGATTGTATGTGATGTGAATTCTCTTTTGAGATACCTGAAATTGTCCCAAGGTGTGATGTCCCATTCATAGTTACCAGAGCGACACACAAATCGAAAGCGAGAAGCGGGAAGCGAGACTCAAAAAAACCTTAGAAATGGGGAAGCAAGAAATGAGATATAGGCTCCTCATTCTCATTATGTTTATTGGGTAGCTATACCTTTGATTTTAACTTACATGAGATTTTTATAATAAATAGGTGTCTTAGGTTCCAAACCGGTGATATTTGCTTAAAGTCTACACCCTAGGCTATAGACTCGGGTTTACCCCATCACTTCACACATACAACTCCCTTTGACTACTAAATGGGACGTGATGGAAGTGAGCTTCCTAGAAAGCGAGTCTGTCCGAGGAAGCGAGTCTAGGAAACGAGCTTCCTGGGAAGCGAGCTTCCCACCCTGTACATAGTTTCCCTGCAACTATGGTCCAATTTATTAAAAAGGTAACTCAATAGAGGATATCATTGTGTCAAAATGTATCACAACCTTTGAAATGGAACTACACAAATTTCAGCAAAGACTAGATCTTACTAAACAACGTTAATGAACTTAAACACACATCTAGGTCATGGTCTCATGGATCCATATACATAATATAAACTCACCATTTTCATCCATCAAGATCCCAGATAAGACCAGTAAGAGGCTATATGTCAGATCTTTATCCATAATATCTACACTTAACATGGATAAGCCATCCAATAGTATGGGAATGATCTGCAAAAAGAGATTGATGTTTTAGTGGCAGTTAGGATATAGAAGTATAGAACTGACTCTATCTAACCTCAGAATTTGTCAAAGAAAATAATAGAATATGATTGTTAGAAGAATAGCCCCCTTAAGAATGTTGAGATTTTCAAGACTAACCTTCCTGGCTTCAGTCACAACAGCAATGAGTGGGGAATCAGAAATAACATGCCCAAAAGCCCGATACAGCATGGATCTGAAATTATAGGAACCATACCCTGTTATCAGAATAACGAAAGTATAAAAAACAGTAAAAAGCCTGTATTGCAAGACATTCAGAAACTTGGTCACAGCTTAGGATTGGGTGCTTCATTTCTAGTTCAACTTGGTGAGCAGATGAACAACTTACCAACTCTATAAGGCTTGGTAAGTCATCATGGACTTGTGCACATCATTTAAGCCCATTTTTAATACAACAAGACTTTAGGCACATAACTTGGAGCTCATCCGAACTGAGTCTATAATGTCAAATTCCTACTTGATCGAACTTCAATGAAAGTGGTAATCTAGCTGATTGGCAACCCATTCAGTTCAATTATTGCAACAGGTTTATCTCCCAGAAGGATTTAAATTATTTTCTGATGCAATAGCAGATAAAATACCACAATGTAATGAAATCCCGACAATAATCAAATGGAAATAGGTTTCGAAAACATGAATCAGGTAGTGATATACTGGTTTTATTGTCTCCTGATTGGCTCATCATAAATACTAAAATGCATGCTTACATACATATATACACAGATATGTAAGAGGTAATGTAGTCCTAAATTTTTTGAAATATTGGAAAAAAGAGCCAAACACAGAGAACGAAAACATAGCAGTATCCCAAAAGTACATGTTAACAGGACTAATTGCATTGCTTGGATGCGGGCCTGAAGCAAACAAGACATTCAAGTAGAAAAGAACTGAGCACAATAAAGCTTCAGATAGAATCAAAGGAGAGCTGAAGGACGGGAAAATGCATTGTTTGGAAAGAGAGGCATAAGAGATTGTCGATTGGCAGCAAGTGGCAAGACATCATAATTTCCAAAATCAAGAAGAAGAAAAGTAGTTGGAACAATCAAATACATAGTATTAATACAAGGAATACCACTACGAAGCACCCATTTCTCATGTCGACCAGCCATCCTTTGGTTATATAGACACTGCAGTGACCAGGCACTCATTGAAATGATATGGATGACTTGAGTTGCAGTCAAAGTTATCATTGTGATATATAATGGTACTACTGATTGATAACAGATAATGCAACAGTACCAAACACAGTGAAGTTAAAACTATTACATTTAGGCGTCTATCAACAGTGTGTTCATTGGAACCATCAACATTCAATAATATCCCACATATAACAATCTGGATTGCCATTTTATATCTAGGCAAGAATGTGGTTAATCAACAAAATAGTTTTACAGTATAGGACCAGCGATTACAAACACAGCTTCCCATGTACCCAGTATATACAATAAACAGTGTGAACTGAGAAGAAAGTCAAGAAACATATATGTATAGACCAGCACTGGAAGACTCTGATGCTGTTTGTGTACGTACCTGCTAATCGACGAATCAGATTCCGTTATTGAAGACAACAGAATGGGCATCATAGTAGAGAAGAAATGTTGTTTATAGAGTGGTCGTACGGTAGCATGAAACCTTTTGTTCAAACAAAATTCAGAATCACTGAGAAGAACATGGAATGCATCTGCTGCAGATTTCATTACGAGAGGATAAATATCCTTCCCACTACCGTCCCCCAACAAACCCTGCTGCAATGGAAAGATCCCCATGTCGCTACTTGACCGCAAGCATCTCAAGAATATCATTGTGATATCTTTCACTTTCTCATGCCCTCGCATAAGCAACCCTTTCCCTATCCATGCCAACCCGACCATAGCATGGATTTGAACCAATCTATTGTTGCTAAATTTGAGGGACATATTAATAAGATCCACCTCATTGCTTCCATCCATACACCGGCCTTTCCTCAAAGTACCAGTATCAAAGACACTACAACACATCATGAATAGTATATCCGTTGCTTCTTCCAAAGTACAACCACTTGAGACCTCTGCTCCGTTGATTTTTACAGGCAATTTGTTAACCATAGAACCCAATGCCTGAGCTGCTGGAACATGTCCTCTGAGAAGAACTGTCACAAATAACTTCAATATTACTCTTACATTTGGAAGATGTGTTTGGGGAAGAACTGCTATAATTACAGATGCAAATAACGAAATAAGCCAATCGTCTCTGCAAGAAAAACTATCTACATCTTGAGTAAGTTGTAATTCATCCAGTTTCACTGGAGTACGGACGGGCAATGACTCCTTCAATGGAAAAGTATCGCTTGATGAAAGCACACTATAAGCTTTTTGGATAATTAAACCCTGATTTTCCTCTGAACAACCCCTAACGGCCAGCTTCATAGCCGTCATTGTTGCATCAAGAAGTTCCTGAAATAAAAACATAGATATATTGCTACTTTTCTGAGATAAGCTAAGCTTTATAAGTGCAACTGGAATCAAGATGCTTTCAGCACATCAACCAGACTTATAGTTTATACTATAATGAGAAAAAGGAAAGGCAAAAAATGGTAGTGGTAGCTGTACTCTTACTTTCCCCTGGACTCCAATGCTGAAAGTTGTGCTATTTTCCATTAGATTCCAAATTTTGACAGCAAAACGTAATGTGAATTGCTCAAAGTCTCCAGTCTTATGGAACCTGGGCGAAAGACAACAAATGAATAAATAAACAAAGCGGGCACTCATGTTAAATACAGAAATCTCAGCTTATCAATGGGAAAAGAAAAGGCAAAAAAAAAAATCTTTCACCAGGAAAAAGAAAGAAAAGAAAAACTCAGCCTCCCACAATCATAGTGTTGAGGCAAAATGAATACTCTATGGGCTCTAGACCATATAATAATTGGACAACATAAACCATCCCTCCTCGCCACACTCTTAAGAGGGGCTAATTGGAGCTTCCCTCACTCAGGTTGAATGAGGACATTGGGTAGAACAATAAAACAGCAAAGACATCGGTAGGGACTCGAATTCTCTACGGTTATAATCGGACTCCAAGGAGTCCATTACGTCCCACCAGTGTAGTTAATTCGTCGCCTAGGCGTTTTTGGGGGTGGGGCGCCTGACTAGGTGATTTGGCAATCGGCAATAGCTAGGCGTTCGGTATCTGGCCGGTGGCCTAGGCGGTCTGCCGTATAAAAACTGTTTTTTTAATTAAACAGGTTAGTATAATTAATTTGATTTATTATTTTAATTAACTTAAGTTTAGCAAATGATTTATTATTGGAAGCATGCAAGAACTAGTGCATGAAGATGATGATTTAACATTGGACCAAGTTGCAGAGGCTTCTGGAGCAAATGAACAACGCTCCCGACATACTAGGTCCAACTCCCACTTGCAAAGAGAAGGTCCAAGCAGAAACTCGCGAAAATTGGTTGAATAAGAACCACTGCTTGAGTCAAATGAGACAAATGACGAAGAACAATACATTGATGCAGATAATGATGACTCAGATAGGGATGACGATGACATAGAGAATGAAGCTTTATTAAATTCTCTTATTGATGATGATGATGATGATGTGATATGAATGATTGTAATAGATTTTTTATTTTATGTTTTTGTGGAATATGGGTGTGAAGTTTTGGTCTTTTGGATGTTATATATAATAATATATATATGTATATGATATATATATATATATATATTAAATTTATTGCCTAGGCAACGCCTCGCCTAGCCAGGGCTAATCGCCTAGACGCCTTGACTATACTGCGTCCCACAGGTCAATGCGTGTCCTTTTAATGCCCCTTAACCGTGGTTGAGATTCACTAACCCTTAGTATTCAACCATCTAACCTTGGTTTTTAGAAAGGAATATTAAAAACTTTTCACTCTAAAGGTTAAAGTCGTTAACCAGACTTAAAAGGTGGATTTTGTAGAGAATTTAAAGTCTTCAGTAGGTCCCACCTAGAAATTTTCTCATTTCAAATATTTGGCACAATTAGATTCATGCAACTATCTACTCTATAACACTCTTTCGGATGGCTAAAATATACATGAATGGAGCAATGAAAAAAATTCCAATTTAGATTGTTATAAGGAGATCAATCATAAGAAAAGAGAACCATACATGATAAAAGAAGAGAGAGAACAACCCCCAACAACCAATATTTGGAGAAAAATCAACTACATATGATAAATAGTGTCCCTTGTGTATATTAAATAATTTTTGTAACAGGCATAGCTATAAGTACGTTGCCCATGCAGGCATGCAGCAACTATCACTCTGATCGGTTAATCTTAATCATCCAATATATAGACCTAGAATTTTCACCATATATTGTTACCATCCAAAAGAATGATATGGATCACATTGTTACAATCATATTATTGTGTTCGCAATGGAAAAATTGGTGATTTTGACCTAGATCCTAACATGAAGACACCTTCCTATGCAAGAATTCGGAAGAACAAAATCCAATCGGATCACAATTGTAAGTGTAAACATCCCATTTTTGCATCCTCTACTTCTCTCATTTTCTTCAAAAGCTCCAAGGGAAAGGCCAAATCTAGGCATATGGCTCGAGCCAGTCTGTTCTTGCTCAAGCCAGACAACTAAACCTGGTTCGCTCAAGCCAGATCAGTCTCACTCGAGCGACTATGCATTTCCTCAGTCGTGATTAAAACAGGTATGTCGGTTACCCCCAGAGCAAACCAGACCCCATTTTAGGAAGATTAGCATCTCACTGGAGCGAACTCAAGTTGGCTCGAGCGAATACAGAACAATAATCACAGTCCTCTGTTCATGCCTCTCAATTGCTCTCGGATTTGGTTGCTCGAGCGAGTTCCACAACTCTGTTTCAAGGAACCAGCTATCCCCCCCCCCCCCCCCCCCCCCCCTCCATTTTGGCCCTCTAATAACCTCCATTATCCTCACCAACCCCTCCCCTAACCTCCACCAACTCTATAAATACTCCACCCATTTGAGCCTTTCAGCCCATTCCAAGATCCTGAAAGCCAAACTCCATAAAAACTCCAATTTAGCCCAAACCTTTGTAAAATCTGTGTGTATGAGAGAGAGAGAGAGATCCGAAATCCCTATCTCCTGAAACTTAGAGGTTGAGTTTGGTCATTTGGAGGGTGAAAGCTTTGAGTATACCCTTCTAGGACAACTCCATCTTTGTCATATGTACTCCCGCCTCTCCTTGGAGCTTTAATGAGAGAAAGAGAACAGTGGGTCCTTTCCTTCTCTTCCATCGTTTATTTACTTCCTTTATTGTTTTATCTTTCTAACTAGATTCCTTTCTATTTCAGATTCTATCCCATATCTAGTAGCCCTCTTTGAGAGCTCATTCCCCTACTCAACTTAGTCGGGCCTCCCTATGTCTTCTCCAATGGCGTAGGGAGGTTCCATTAAAAGAAGGAGAATGGGTGTTCAATTTCCATCATGCTTGCTCTTTTCCTCTTTCTCCCACGAATGTGGATAAGGGTAGGCCCATGGTTGAGGCAAAGTACACCAATTTTGGCCCCTGAGCAGAGTTCTAGCAGCCACAGATTCCAGCAACCTGGTTTTGTCGCTCAAGCGAGCTCAAACTGGCTCGAGCAAGTGCAGAAAGTAGTAACCAAAATGGCCTGGTTTCTAGCAAATCATTTAAGAACCTTTTTCGCTCAAGCCAGAAAGGTTAGCTCGAGCGAAAGACTTTTGTAAATGGTTTCTGAATTCCACAAACTTTCCAGATTTGCTTAACTTGCCTTAGGTTAATTTTTAACCATGATTAAACTTACGTCCAGCCATCTCGGGAGCAATGTCACTCTCAACATTGCCTTTGTCTGGTGGTGCTATGCTTACCACCAGATTGGGCAGTGCTGAAAACAACACTGCCCTGAATCCAAAATACTTTTGTTTACCCTTTTTCGGTAATTACAGTGCCATTTTTGTTCGAAACAGATCAGTCTCGCTCAAGCAAGAATCCTCTGCAATTGGTCCTGAATGCCACAGACCTTCCTAACTCCACCTGGGTTAATTCTTAACCCTGGCTAACTTGCCTAAACCCACCATCGCTCCTGCATGAGCCTAAACTGCCTTAAAATTTAAAAAAACTAATACAAAAACATTATAAAAATCCCAAAAATACAAAAAAAAAAAAAAAAAGCATTCAAATATACAAAATGCAAATCAACTTAGCACCTACCCTTCGATCGAACTACACTGGTGTGATCCCACCAAGCTGGGTATGTAAGCAACCCTAACGAGTCCGACCACCCCTAGATTAGTTTCCTTTTCCATTCCGGTTTCTCTTTTAATCAATGCATAATTAAAATAGCATACTTAATTTTTTTTGTTAAATTCACATTAATTGGCTTAGACATAGGGAGTAGGTAACCATTTCCGGAAGAGGGTCCCGGCCCCCAGGGTGCCTAACACCTTCCATGGGATTTAATTGAATTTCTTACCTAGAACCTCAAAGTAGACCATAGGCACTTATCCATTTCAACCCTCGGTTCCTATTTTCCCCATAAATAAATAAGTAGCAACTCCAAAATAGGCGTTTAGCATCATTCCTCCATAGGGCTCAGCCCAGAAGGAAAGGCGGTAAATTTCAGTGCTCACAGTAAGATTACATAGTTAAGAGTGTATCTTCTGCTCTGGAAGAGTACTAATCAGGCAGTCAAAGATCATAGAGAAATATGCAGCACACTTAGTCCTAGATCAACAAATTCTTAAAACTCATGTAGGTTTTAAAAAGGACTATTGAATCGACTACAAATGGGAAATACACTTAAGAAGTATGGTAGAATCTCTGTAACCAGGTTCATCACAATAATACTGAAGAGAGAGAGGGAGAGAAGAGAGAAATATCCACGGTCCAATTGCTTACCAAGGAAGCACCTTATTAGAGTAGCACCCCAGCAATTGAATTAAAATCTCAGTTGACTGCAGATTTCCTTTGACCTATACAAGCAACACAAATGTGATCTTGATATACCACCTAGATGAAAGGAGAAACAGAATAGAAGAAAAACAAAGTTGATGCCAAACAAACAAAAAAATTAACCATATAATTACCACACTGCCTAAGTTAATGATATTCTCTAGCATTTTAAATGGTTACAACTTACACCATACACTGTTGTGCATCAAACTCAAAACTTGTTCTTGAAAATAGTTATTTAAAAAATTTAGAGACGCGTTTTAAGATTGGTACACAACATCAATGGATGGCGCAAAGATTCTAGGACTAACTATTAACTTATTGTAGCGAGGATATTTTAGGGCTTTCCTTAGAGGAAAGAAAAATCTGTCCAGACTATAAAATAATGTGTTCTCAGGTTATACATACAGCGGCATCCAAGAAATGGGCAGATATAGCTTCTTCCAACCCTTGAATTACTCTCAGCATAAATTTCGACCCACATGTGCCAATGACAGAAATTGCCTCCAGTTTCAGTGGAAAAGGCATAGCCGAATCTTCAAGAGATATTAGTGATACAGTCTTTTCAACAACAACACTCATATAGCTTGTTACCCTGTCATACTCGTGAGATTTCTCAATGAATGTACCAATTTGCACTATGGCCTTCAAAGCCATTTTCCATAAAAGTGTCTTTTCATAACCCATGGTGATGATTGACATGAAGGTAGTCAAAATATTCTCCGATATCGACTTTGATATTTGTAAGAAGCATCCTGGGAAAGTAGCCATAATCTGCAAGCCCTTCACTGCAAATTAGCCCAAAAAAAAAGGGAAAAAAAGTATTAATATACATGGAACGGAGCTGATATTTACTGCTCATTTCATTAACCTAGAAAGGTGATGAATACACTCAATTACTAGAACAAAACAAGAAAGGAGAAAATAATTCATCATGACCAAAAAAAGTTCATGATCCTTGATGTTTAACATTTCAACTTGATAACAAATAATAAGTAGTTTAACTCAAGATATAATATCCCAAAAATGACAAAGAAACGGAAACAAAATCGGTACAAAGCCAATTACGAGTGCCCTCCCCTCTTTTTTTCTACCCAAAAGTCTTGGATTTTGGATTCAGATATTCACACATGATGCCCAAAAAATAAGCATTACGAAAAGATACTAGAAATTTCAGAAAATCTGGCATGTCGGAAATGTTGTAGCACAAAATTAGAAGATCCATGATGCAACTGAAGGTATTCAACACGTGTATTCTTAGGGAATAATCATTCCTTATTATTTACAAAGCACTTAAAGTAAGAAATGAAAAGGAGAAACAAAAGAACCAGATACAAATTTCAGCAACCCTGTAGTATCTGATATAAGTATTGAATAAAGGAACTCCCAAGCATTTGGTGATCTCAAGACTCATTATTTTGATGAATAATTTCTTCGGACGAAGAATATTACGTAAACACTTACTCAAAATCTCACTGATTAGATTCCATTATGGAAGACATCACTTTGTTGAGGAATTGGCCATGATATATCTGATCCATACATAATATCATGAAAAATGGACACAAATTTTTTATTGCTATTTAGTATCGGCAATAGGTCTGAAAAGTATCTAAAAGAGTGAAATTTAGAAATTGCACCCTATATTTTTTTTTTTCGATTGGTAAATTGCACCCTATCAAAGTAAGGAACCAGGCATATATGCTTCGAACAAATTTCATTTTGAGGGATTTGAAAAAGCATTATCTTGTTGAAAGGTTCTTTACATCTACCCTTTCTTACTACATATGTTTAGACAAAAACACAGTTTTGTCCTCTTTTTGGATGGAAAATATTTCTCAGAACACGGAGTGTGAATCAAACCCGTGTTTGAAAAAATTGAGATACTAATGCAAGTTCTTGCCATCTGAATTCAAATAGATTCATATCTGAAAGAGGTTGACAATAAGTTATTTCAAAATTGACAATTTGTCCCTTTGTTAAAGGTGTTTCAAAAAAGTCTGTAATAGAGTAACTAGATCTACGAACGAATGGATTGGATCAAATTAAAAAATGGAAAAATTTGTAAAAGTTCTATGTTTCATCACTACTTTAAGTATGACTATGGAGTTAATGAAGCAAAGTAACGGTTTTAACAGTCATCTAGGGTTTGTTAGTATTATATCATGATTAAATCAGTTTACACCAGGAGTACTCACGAAAGCAAACTACTGCGTACAACAAAAACATTCGATGCACCTAGTCCTCATGAGTCATGACTATTCAAGATTCCGGAGGAAACAGATTAAAGCATACTCTCTCCAAAATAGGACACAAGAAAAGACAATTAACTTATGGCCAATGTGTGCGTATAGAAGTAAATAATGAAAGAAAATAAGCATTTACCTCCAGAGTAGATATCTGGTTCATAGGCGTCTTCATTTATACTTGCTACCAAAAAAGAGCTAAGAGCACCAATTAATGGACTAGAAAAGTTCTGAAGCAAGAAAACCCATGTGTCTTCAGATGAAATAGATTGTGGAGTGACTTCCTCAAAGCTCATGGTCAAATCTCTGCATGCCGCAAGGAGTTCAATGCATAGATAAAGGGCTCCAAAATTTAGTCTTTCAGAAAGCATACATTTGTCATCCCCAATGCAGCCACCGGAAGAACTTCTTACTGAAAGCCCTAAGATGTCCATCAAGCGGGGAAAGAAACTTCCGAACACTCTATTACAGGAAGCACTGGAGACTTTTGCTGCAACAGAGAGGATATATCCAGTTGCACATAGTTTCTGCTTGCTTTCTACAGGAATATCATTGTAACTTCTTAAACTTGGGACAGAGCTCAGAATGAGCTCTATGTCTTCATCTTCAACTATCAAACTAAAAAAAATAACATCATTTTGCAAAATAACCTTTTGCAAACATATTAAAGCTTCTTTTGCAGTTTCATTCTCCTGGAGTCCCCTACCATCAGGCGAATCTGGAGGCAATGATAATACCAGCTCTTCTGGTATGGAAGTATAAATTGAATCTTTCAAGGAAGACCAAATAGATTTAGCATGTTTTGCCATTCTGTCTGCTCCATACTTCAATGTACAATTACTGAGATACTTCAAAGAATCAACCTGTAAGCATAGAAAACCATTACTTTAGACAGTTGGCATAACTCTTTCAAAAAGAAAGTTACACTACGCAAGATGCTTCACCAGAAGCATACATAATGAATATAACTTTTGCTTTTGTCACTGACCTTTGCTAATGGCAGGGAAGAAGAAAGTTTTTCAAGAAGCAATGGAATGGCAAAAGGCTCAAAAAGAGGTGTAGAGGAGAATGCGAGCTGAAAAAAAGTTCAATTGGGGACTGTGTAAGGGAATAATCATGATCTATGAACTATAACAATAATAAAGAGAAGATAAACAATATCTATGAAGAGCAAGCTGTACTGGAGCATTTCAACATTTTTGAGAGTTTAGTTACAAGTTACAACAGATTATGAAGTTGAACATAACCAATCAAATGCATGTACTAAATCATACCCTATTCAACAAAAGTATAGGCCTTCAATTTTGAAAAATGCACTACAATTAAAAAGGAAGAAAGAATTAGGCTTTGCAGGCTTGAATCCTGTAGAAACTAGAAAGCACATAAATTTAACCATAAAAAACACAAGACTAAATCATTTTTAGATTTTGTTTTTAATTTTACTTGCATTCAATTAGTTGAATGCATCAAGAAAATAGGATTGAGTTGGAAAAAGGGTTTGGAGGATTTAGGGTTTAGAGAAGAGAAAAGAGAGGAGAGGAAAACGAGAGATTAGGGTAAATTGCTTAGTTAGGGATTAGAGAACCCCTAATAGCATATTATATAAAGAGAGATATTCAAGAGAATCCTAATGCAAGTAGGGGGAAAGGTTCAGGTGCGACAACAATTATTTATGATGTAGATGTTGGTCAGGAGCAAGATGTCAATTGGACTGGAGCTGATATTCAAGAGAATCCTAATGCAAGTAGGGGGAGAGAGGTTCAAGAACCTGAGGCTGAACAGTATTTGACTTCTTCGGACTACATGGAAGGATATAGTTTGTTTCCCCAGTATTAGTATGGAGCTTATGGTTATGGATACCCTCCCACATATCCCCAGTAGGGCCAACAGTACTATGATCAGCCACAGGATATTTTCAGCGGATTCCCACACGACTATGCCTAAGTCCAAGCCCAAGCCCAGTACTATGAAAGTCTCTACCACTAGCCTTACATTCAACCAAATAGAAATGATGATGATGAAGATGATGAGTCAGCTCGTAATTCTATGTGGTTTTAGCCTTTAGCTCTTAACAGGTGTATATGTATCTGGCTATCTGCCTATATAGAGTCTGGACTCTGGAGTCTGTACTGGATTCTGTGTATGTTTCAACTTTCAAGTTTCAACCCTCGACCCATCTAATTTCATTATTTCTACATTTTGAGCTTCATATTAGCTTTAGAAGTATCTTGTTACTCATTTATTGTATGTTTTTTTATTTTTTTCAATTTATTGGATTTTTTTAAGCAAAAAAAGAAAAAAAAAAGTATCGGCCGAAACCGTTACGTACGGGCGTTACGTAACGCACGTACGTAACGGTTTCGGCCATGTCCATTACGATGTCCGAAACCCTTTTTTTAAACCTCGGTTATAAGTGCTACCACCCTCTTTCCAATAGGAAGTTTATGTCTATTGATGTCTCTTTATTTGAGGATATTCATTACTTTCCTCCTCCAAAGACCCCTCTTCAGGGGGAGAATGTTGATGTTGAAGCATTGTCTTCTCCTATACCTCTTCCTCTTCCTATTTTTGATATCCTCGACTCTCCTGTGATTGAGATTGGACATACGCAAGGAAAAGAATTGCAGGTTTACCCCAGGCGACCACGACCTATGTCTCACACTCCCTGCCAAGATTCTCCCTTGGATCCGAATCCTTCCAACTCAGGTAATGATTCTGATCCCTCACCTGTCGATGATTCTGATCTCCCTATTGTCATTAGAAAGGGAGTTAGATCTTGCATTCAACACCCTATCTCCAATTGTTTTTCTAATAACTCATTATCTCCTTCCGATCGTACTTTTTCATCTTTCTTGTCTTCGTTGTCTTTGTCTTGCAGTGTTTCTGCAGCACTTGCTCATCCTAAGTAGAAGGATGCAATGTGTAACAAAATGGGGGCTCTTGAGAAAAGTGGCACATGGGAAATTGTTAACCTTCCAAGGAGAAAGAAGCAGGTTGGATGCAAGTGGATTTTCACAATGAAATACAATTCGGATGGATCTGTGGAAAGATACAAGGCTAGACTGGTTACGAAGGATTTCACCCAAACTCATGACATTGACTACCATGAGACCTTTGCTCCTGTGGCTAAAATGAATTCTATCCGCGTGCTTCTCTCTCTTGTTGCTAACCAATACTGGCCTCTTCATCAATTTGATGTGAAAAAATGTCTTCCTTCATGGAGACTTAGTGGAGGAAGTTTACATGACTGTTCCTCCTAGTTTTAGCTTTCCCGCAACACATGGGAAAGTTTGTAAATTAAAGAAGGCCCTATATGGGTCAAAACAGTGCCTGATTTGAAAGGTTCAAAGGTGACATGAAGAAACAAGAGTACACTCAAAGCCAAATCGATCATACTCTGTTAATCAAACAATGTCAAGGTAGGACAACTGCTTTTATAGTCTAAGTGGATGACATAGTTTTGACAGGGTCTAATGCAAAGGAAATTAAGAGGTTAAAATTTCAACTGGCTACAGAGTTTGAGATCAAGGACTTATGACAGTTAAGGTACTTTCTTGGCATAGAAGTTGTCAGATCAAGGAAATGAGAGATTTTTATCTCATAAAGGAAATACATCCTAGATCTTCTCAAACAAACAGAGATGTTGGGATGCAAGCCTTTGAATGCATCAATAGAACATAACCACAAGTTAGCAGATGATGGTGATGAGCCTCTTGGTGATGCAGGAAGATATTAGAGGCTTGTTGGTCGTCTTATCTACCTCTCTCTTACTTGCCCTGATATAGCCTATGCAGTTAGCGTGTTGACCTAGTTTATGCATGCTCCAAAAACCTCTCATCAAGAGGCAATCTACAAGATTCTCAGGTACTTGAAATCCTCCTTTGGGAAAAAGATCCTCTTTGGCTGTCATCGGCACTTAAGAGTAGAATCATACATCGATGTTGATTGGGTAAGATCTGTTTCGAACAGAAGATTTAAATCTGGATATTGCATGATTGTTGGAGGAAATCTTGTCACTTGGAGAAGAAAGAAACAGGCTGTTGTGGCAAGGTCTAGTGCATAGGTTGAGTTTAGAGTCATGACTCATGGAATATGTGAATTGATATGGGTAAAGATTCTATTGAAGGAGCTTGGATTTCCAACGGACAAGCCTACGAGTCTTTATTGCGACAATAGAGTTGCGATTAGCATTGAACACAACCCACTCCCAAATGACAAAACCAAACATATTAAGATTGTTCGTTATTTCATCAAAGAAAAACTCAGTTCTGGAGAGATTTGCATTCCTTATGTGAAGACTGGTAACCAACTTGCAGATATCTTAACCAAGGGAGTCTCAAGCTATCGCTTATCTGACATACTTAGCAAATTGGGCATGTGTAACATATATGCACCAGCTTGAGGGGGAGTGTTGGAATAATGTAGTTCTGGACCTCTCTTATTTTGTAGTGGCTCAACACTTATGTTTTTATTTTGTTTTCTCTTGTATGGACCTTGAGCCCAACTATTGCATTAGCCAAGTTAATATAGCCATCGTAGAGATGAGGAACCCTAATTTTCCACATTCTCTCTTCTCCCATCTCTCTCCTTTCTTTCTTCCTCTTCTCCTCTCAAACCCTAACTACAAATCTACTATAAAATAGGTTCCTATTTGGGCCTTGTCTATTTGAGAGCTTTAGTTCACCTGTGGACTTCGTATACAGTAGATAGTCTCTCCTATAACTTCTCATATATACGAGAACACTTCAAGATATAGAGTTCACATTTTTCCTGCACTATTAAATCTGGCCAAATCCACAGTTCTTCACCACCTGCACTATTAAATCTGGCCAAATCCACAGTTCTTCACCACTTCATATGACATCCAAGTAAAACCCTACAAAGCTGACAAGTGACAAGGCAGACCTAAATTCCCACATCTTTAATACGGAAAATGTCTACAGTAAAATACATATGGAGCACATTTGCAAAAATATAAGTTTAGTATGATAAAATATATATATATATATAATTTATCGGTAAAACATTATCAAGACCAAATTGACATGAAAGCCTTCCTCAAAAGGCAGAGCTGGTGGTCTCTATATCCTAGTTGTCTCCAGGAGAATCTCCAATGTGCAACTAAAAATTCTGCAAACATATGCTATAACATGGCATCAACCCAAAATATATACAACAATTTCCATCAATAATTTTTTGCCAACAGTCCTCAACCAGAAAACAGACAAACTGTTCATGAAAGTTTACAGTAGAAGCACTCTACTTCACATGCAAACAGATATGTTCAAGGACTAATCAAATATAAACAGTATGTTACAAAACACCATTTGATCAGGATAAGGGGTCTGAGACCATCCTTAAATTCGTACCAAGTAGAAAACACTCCACGATATCAGTTAAACTCTGACGAAGCACTTAGAAGTAATTTACATACCATTAGTGCCCTTGAGAGGTCATCCCTTTTAATATCATCATCGTCACCATTTTTTGGCTGCATAATGTAAAGAACCAAAAATCACATCAAAACAATGCAACGGCAAAGGAAAAAACACAGTGTAACTACGCAAATAAGATAAAAACTAGGTGTTCTTTGTAAAACTAGGTAATCCTATAAATTTTGCAGATAAAATAAATGCAACCAAGAGAGGATGAACGACCTAATGTGGCAACAAAGGTAAAAGAAGTGTACCTAAGCATACGAAAATAAAAACTAGGTGATCCTTTATAAAACTAGGTAACTCTATACATTTTCTAGATGAATCATGAAATAAATACAACCAAGAGAGAGGATGAGCCTCCTAATGTGGCACCATGTTCACTATTCGAGAAGTTGAAAAGAGAACCTAGCAAAAACTCAAACAGACAGCTCCAAAATATAAATTGATGCTCATGCAATGTAAACCATCTCAACGAGTAAGAATCACTCCTCCATTTTACACTAATAATGATCCAAGAGCATTAACAGTTTTAAAACCAAATAAGCACCTCATTAGCAAAAGTAGCAGAAGTAAACTAGATAATTAATTTGTACAAAGACTCGAAGAGAGAGAGGAAAAAAATGATTGGATATAACTGTTGATATATGTAATATCGGGGGTATACTTGTAAAAGGCCATATATGTAATGTTCTCTCTTTATATAATATGCTAGTAGGGTTCTCTAATCTCTAACTAAGCAATTTACACTAACCTTTCTTTTTCCTCTCTTCACTGTTTTCTCTTCTCTAAACCCTAAATCATCCAAACCCTTTCTCCAATTTGGTATCAAAGCTACATCAAAAGAAGAAGATCATCGTTTAAAGTTATAACAACAACAAAAGGAAGAAGGAGCTAGCTGCCACATTTTTAGCCATACGACTGTCTCTAGCCATATGGCCTAGGCATTATTTTTGGGTTTTGGGTTCTTCAAATGTATATTTTTCAAATATCTTGATTTTAGAGGATTTTTGAATCCTATTTCATGAGATTTGGTTAAATATTGATGAAGTTATGATGATTTGAAGAAAAAATACAGAAAAATTCAAAGAAAAATATTGTTTTGGTTCAGATTTTTTGCCGCTTGAATTGGTTGTTGCTTCCACTGTTTATTGGTCATGGTTGGACCTTTTTTTTTATAGGAATATCTTGAACCTATGTTTTTCTTCGTTTAGATGAGATTTGAAGTTGTGATGATTTTACAGCCCCACTTCACTATCGTTTTTTGCTGAAAAAGAGTTTTTTGCTGAAAAAGAGTTTTTTACACCATATTTGCTTATAACAACAACTTAAGTTATCTATTTGATAATCTTAATACCATTAGATCTTTTTTTGTTGATATTTTTGATTGATTGGTTGTTTGCTCCTTGAGTTTCTTCTATGGATGCTAAAGTTCTTACTCCACCGGCTCTTTCTAACTCTGTTGTCCACTCTATCACCAATATTAAATTCAATGGTGATCATTTTCTTGCATGGCGATGCTCGATTGAAATTTATATAGGAGATCGATCTAAGATGGGGTATCTTGATGATAAGACCCCACATCCGGAGACAGGTATTACCGAAATTGCTAAGTGGAAGGCAGAGAATTGCATTATTTTGGGCTGGTTGTTCAATTCTATGGAGTCTCAGATTGTCGGGAATTATATTTTTTATAAAATTTGTCATGAACTTTGGGACGCTCTTATTCAGACTTATGCCCTAGTAGAGAATGATGTTCGGATTTATCAACTTACTCGTGAAATTGCTTACTTTCAGTAAGGGGATGTCTATTTCAGATTATTTTGGGGCTCTTCGGCGTTGTTAGGAAGAATTGAGTCATTATGAATCTCTTTCTGAATTATCTGCTGCTTCTGCCAAGATTATAACAAAGTAAATTGAGTGTCACCGCATTTATGATTTCTTGGGAGGTCTTCGGGCTAAATTCGAGCAATTGCGCACTCAGATTCTTACCACATCTCATTTGTCATCTCTTCGATCTGTGTACTCCACTGTGTTTGGTGAGAAATGCCGCTGGGCTGTTATGTCTTCGAACACCACTCCTATGCCCCTTCCGGATCGTACCGTCTTTGCTACTGATTTCGTCCTGTTGTTGGCCGTGGTAAGGGGATTGATAGGGGTCGTCGTGGTCATGGCGATCGTGGCAGATCTACTACTCCTTGTAGTCACTGTGGTATAGTGGGACACGATGGTGATCATTGTTACCGTTTGCATGGCTATCCTGAGGGTTACGAGCCTCGTTCTTCTGCTCACTTTACTACGACTCCTGCTATTGATCCATGGCTCTTCTCACTTCATGTTTTCTCATCAATCGAGCTCCTTCTTGCATTCTTGATAGCCTCT
Organism: Tetracentron sinense; assembly: GCA_015143295.1. Lineage (NCBI taxonomy): Eukaryota > Viridiplantae > Streptophyta > Magnoliopsida > Trochodendrales > Trochodendraceae > Tetracentron > Tetracentron sinense. Next base: position 35,040,039 of record CM026565.1, read on the forward strand.
CACCATATTAGCTTCATTGCCCTCGGGTTCCTATTTTTCTCATTGTACTTGTTTTGTTCAGGATCTTCGTCCTAATCGTCAAAAATTGGATAATAAGGTCATTCGATGTGTCTTTGTTGGTTACTCTAGCACCTCTAAAGGCTATCGGAGTTATGATCCTCAGGCTCGTCGTTTCTTCATCTCTCGGGATGTTACTTTTTTCGAGACAATCCCTTATTTCTCTCCTGCTCCTATAGTGCCACCTGTCTCTATGTCTTCACCTACTGTTTTTCCTGTCTCTAGGCCTTTACCTATTGCTAGGGACCTCCCACAGTAGAAAGAGTTTCTCACGTACTCTCCCCGCCAGCCACCTAGTTCCTCCTCTGATGCGCCTCTACCACAGTCTTTCCCGCAGGCCACTCCTCGAGATACTTCTCTACCCTCTATTATTCATGTTCATTCTCCTGCTATTGTTACTCTTGTTGCTTCTGATCTTGAGATACCTATTATTCATCGCAAGGGTGTTCGCTCATATGTTACTCTTTACCCATTGCCAAGTATGTTTATTATCAGGTTGTATCTCCCTCGTACCAGGCCTTCCTTTCAACAATTGACTCTGCGACTATTCATCGGTCCGTTCGTGATGCTCTTCTTCATCCTGAGTGGAAGAGTGCTATGGTTGATGAAATGAATGCTCTTCAGTCTAATCAGACTTAGGATATGGTTCCCCTTCCAGCTGGGAAGAAAACCTGTGGGTTGTCGTTGGGTCTTCACTGTCAAACATAACTCTAATGGCAGTGTTGCTTGGTATGAGGCTCGTCTTGTCGCCCGCGGCTTTACTCAAAATTATGGGCTTGACTATGGTGCTACTTTTAAGCCTGTGGCCAAACAGACTTTTGTTCGTGTTCTTCTCTTTTACGGAAAATCAGAGTTGGCCTCTCTATCAGTTAGACATCAAGAATGTTTTTCTTAATGGGCATCTCACTGAGGAGGTGTATATGGATCCCCCTCCTGATTTCCTGCTTCAGGGGGAGTCTAGAAAGGTTTATAGACTTCGGAAGTCTATATATGGTTTGAAGCAGTCACCCCGTTCTTGGCTTCATCGCTTCAGTGAAGTGGTCCTTAGCATGGGCTTCCAGCGATGTCACTCTGATCATATTGTCTTCATCCATTCTGGCACCTCAGCCCGCACTATTCTCCTGGTATATGTAGATGATATCATCTTGACTGGCAATGGTTCCTCATTCCTCTCTCTTGCTAAGCATGAATTGGGGCGTACCTTTGATGTCAAAGATTTAAGTCATCTAAAGTACTTTCTTGGTCTGGAGATTGTTCGATCTAAGAAGAGAATTTTTCTATCACAACGGAAGTATGCTATTAACCTACTCAGCGATACTAGTATGAGTAGATGTAAGCCCGCTACTTCTCCCATGGATCTGAAGCTCTCTTTGCATAATAGTGAGGGTGATCTTCTTTCTGATCCTCATGTCAATCAGCGTTTTATGGGTCATTTGATATATCTCACCCTCATACGACCTGATATTACATTTGCTGTCAGCATGATTAGTCAGTTCATGCATGCTTCCCGTGCTTCACACCTTATTGTTGTTCATCGTATTCTCCAATATATCAAGGCTAGACCCAATTGTAGACTTGTATATCACTCACATGGTCACCTCGATATCTCCGGCTATACAAATGCTGATTAAGCCGGATCTGCTACTGACCGTCGTTCCACCTCGGGCTATTGTGCTTTCCTTGGAGGCAACTTGGTTGCGTGGAAGAACAAAAAGAAACTCGTGATTTCTCGGTCTAGTGCCGAAGCAAAATATTGTGCACTTGCTCATGTTACTTGTGAACTTTTATGGCTTCGTTCTCTCCTCTCTGAGTTAAAGTTTCCTGTTAAAGGCCCTATGTCCTTATATTGTGATAATGAGGCGGCTGCAAAGATTGCCTCAGATTCTGTGCTTAATGAGCGGACAAAGCACATTGAGGTTGATATTCACTTTCTCCGTGAGAAATTCCGGGATTGTTCTTTATCTCTTCAACATGTTTCTTCTTCTCAACAACTTGCTGATATCTTCACCAAGCCAGTTGGCCCTACTATTCTTTAGGATATTACTGTCAGGCTGGGCATGCTTAATGTTTATGCTTTAGCTTGAGGGGGAGTGTTGATATATGTAATATCGGGGATATACTTGTAAAATGGCATATATGTAATGTTTTCTCTTTATATAATATGCTAGTAGGGCTCTCTAATCCCTAACTAAGCAATTTACCCTAACATCTTTTTTTCCTCTCTTCTCTCTTTTCTCTTCTCTAACCCTAAATCCTCCAAACTTTTTCTCTAACTAACTCTATTTCAGGATTTTCAACCCTTAGGATAAATATTTTTTAATATATATTTAAAAAAAAACTAAAGATATATTGTTGAACTCCAAAATTTAGTGAATCTTAACCATAATTAATAGAGATTAAAAGGGATGTGTGTTGGCCTGTGGGTACGATTGAACTCTCCCCAAGTTCAAATGCAATTAGCTGTGATTGGATCTCCATCCACCTCAATGCCCCATGCTATGCCATATATGATATATATACATAATTTTTCTCCCAAAATTTTTAGGGGGGGCACATGTGACATGCCCCCCTCCCCCTCTGGCTCCGCCCCTGACCATCAAGTATAAGAATCTAGAGGCTTTAAAGGCTCTTACCTTCTGATGCAGAAATTATAGGACAGAGCTATTAAATTTCAGTTTTTAATGGATATGATTCTTAAGATCCCCCATGTGAGTCACGGTTTTTTGCAGGGTTTAAATATAATAAGAATTGGGATATCGAAGTGGCCAGTTAAAGTTATAACATATATGCTTAAACATATTCTTTTTTTTTTTTTTTTTCTAATCTATAGTTTACTATCATAAACGATGGTTTATATATTTTATTTAAGAAAAAAAAATAACAGGATAACAAAACGTTATAATGGCCCTAATATAACATAAGAAATGTTATTATTACGGAGGTACCAGTTAATAATGGCTATTTATTTCTGTTATTTATCCATTTCATGCTCAACTAGGTAATCGAGACAGCCGCTCATGTCCAAAAAAATCTTAAGAGTCATATAAACACCCTATCAAAGGTCGTAATGTACATCGCAATCCATTTCCAAAGAACGGAAGCCAAAAATACAAAAATATACAAATTTCCTCTCACATCAATCAAGAGTGTTAAAATTTAAAGTCAAATCCAACTTTCTATTTTCAAAGAACGACATAAAGAATGGTAATCAATAATGAACACTGTATTTTAAAATTAAAATCCAACTTTCTTCTTGGAACTATGTAAATCTTGAAAATTAGCGTACGAAGATGCAAACATTCAAACGCATAGGTTCATAAAGTCTGGTTAAAAAAAGACTGAATATTCTTTGAGCTTACATGTGTAAAATGGATTGGGAAGTAGCAGCCCAAAATGTCAAAAAGTTCCCCAGAAAAACTTGCTACTGGACCAGATGGATCTGGAAACATTCGCGCCAGAATTTCCACAAGATGAAATGTGAGAATTAAGCATCGAGGATCCTTTTCTGCATCAATGGCTTCACATATCCCATAAACAAGGTCATCACCCTAAACCACAAAACAATCTAATGAATATCATAAGATACAAATGATGAGATATGTTAAATAAAAACCATTAAATGTATTTAATGAATGCCATCAGAGGGGCATTATATGAATGCTACTTTAGTACTTTTATTTCATTAATGCCCAGAAAAAGTGTCATAGGGCAGGGCCTAAGGACTTTAGACCAATTAGTTTGGTTGGAAGTTTCTACAAAATCCTATCCAAAACTCTGCGAAGCGTCTCAAGAATGTTGTGAATCTGATATATCCCCCAATCAAGGCACTTTCGTAAAAGGGGCAAATTCAGGATGAGATCCTTATTGCCACAGAGGGTGTAGAAGGAAGATTTAAAGCTAAGCATAAAGGAGTGGCGAGTAAATTTATATTTCGAAAAAGCCTACAATTCCACAAACTGGGATTTTCTTAACTATTCTCTTGAGATTAAGGGTTTTGGAACTAGATGGAGGAATTGGATTCGTGAATGTGTCACTTCAGTTAGCTAGTCTGTCCTCATACTTTGGATATGCTAGATGCTTTTTTCAGCCCTCCATAGGTATTCGACAAGAAGACCCTGTTTCTCAATTCTTCTTTACTATCATGGATGAAATCCTTCGTAGATTGATCTTAAAGGCAGAATCCAGAATGCTCATTAGAGGTTTCCAAGTGGGTAGAAGCAACCTGAGTTTTTCCCATCACCAGTTTGCAGATGATATCCTCTTTTGTGAGGCAAAACCTGTTATGCTAGACAATTTGAAATATATCCTAAAATGTTTTGAAGTTAACTATGGTTTGAGGATCAATACGGATAACACTTGTTTGGTTGTTAATCGGTATTAACATTTCTGAAGATGTCTCCGCTGAGTTGGCTGGTGTTCTGGGATGTGGAATGTCTACCTGGACACTAAAATATCTAGGCCTTCCTTTCGGGAAACCAAAAACCAGTCGATTTCTGGGATCCAAATGTGGAGAAGGTGGGTAAGAGGCTGACCATTTGGAAAACGAATTTCATCTCCTTGGGAGATAGATTAACCTTGATCAAATCCACGCCCTCTAATTTCCTGGTTTATTACCTTACATTATTTAAAGCTCCAAACAAGATCATCAAAAAACTAAAATTTTGGAGGAATTTCTTGTGGGACAACCAAGGTATCCAAAAAGATCATTTTTTGAGGTGGGAAACCATGTCAAAGCCAAAAAAGTGGGAGGCCTCAACATTGGTAAGTTAAAGTGTAGAAATGTTACACTGCTAGGCAAGTGGAAGTGGCTATGAAGATTTCCTTAGATCAAGATAGAACCTAGGTCTCGGTGATAAATAAAGATAAAGATGGTGTGAATCCTAACAATTGGGACTCTAAAACAATCAAACGCGATAAAATATGGTGTCCCGTAAAATCATTCCTTGCAATATTCCATCGTTCACCCGGTATATCAGGTATGACATGAGGATTGACGATTGAGTCAGGTTTTGGGAAAACCTTTGATGGGGTGAGGTTCCTTTGCTGATGTCTTTCTCTCGTATCTTTAACCCCCAGGCCCCAACAATATGAATAATCAAGTAATCCCAGAGGTTGCTTGTACCTCCCATTCAAGAGTGGCTCAGCCGCTCAGAACCTTCACCTTCGTAGGCCTCTTAGAGAGTCAGAGATCTTAGAGTTTTCAAACCTTTTGCCTGCCCTTAAAGAAGTCTTTACATCTTGTTCGGATCCGGATTCCAGAGTGTGTTCCCCTACCCTAGAGGCAATTTTTCTCCTCTAAATCCTTCTTTTTCGAGTTCTCAGGTTGTAGGGAATACCACATCCAATTTCCTCAGAAGAGTGTATGGAAGCCTCTAGCCCCTCTTAAGGTTAAGATATTTGTTTTGACTCTTGCTCACATAGTTACCAAACACCTGTATAGTACCCGTATAATACTTTTAAGGAGGGTCACCGTTTAAAACTGTGTACTTTTGATGTGTTACGTATTATACACATATTGCCATATGATACGTATTTAATACACGAATTACGTATTAAACGTGTACAATACATGTATTTTTGCTGTACTTTTACCATGTTAAACGCATATTCCGTATTAAATAATTGTTATTAGTTAATATCATGATTTTTATTTATTTATAATTATTACTTATTCTTTAATTTTCCTGCACTTTTGCCATGTTTTTGTTGTATAACACTTGTACTTCCCGAATGGATCATTGTCGTATTATACTTGTGTCAATACTTGGTAACTATGCCTGCTCATTCTAATATAAATTCGAGCAATTTCATCCAAAGGTGAAGGAAAAAGAGTTATTTTTCTCTCCATATCTATTTGGTGTGTGGAGAAACAAGCAGTCATTTGTTCATCCATTATAGTGTTGCTCGGGGAATCTAGTTCTTCTTTAGCTCTCTGGCTAACCTATGTTGGGTATTCTGTCATGATGTTCAATATTTATTATTGCAATGGAAGGTTGTCAAGGAGGAAAGAGGCGAAGCCATGTGGAAATGCCTCTCTCATGCTACCCTATGGACGATTTGGGATGAACGAAATAATAGGGTTTTTAACAACGTCAATCTCAGCCTCTTGCCTTAACTCATAGATCCTATAAATATTACAGGCCTGATAGTACATTTGACCAGCAAAGCTTCAAATCTCTTAGTTGTCCGAAGAAAAAGGAAGTCACGAGACACCTGTGGCTGCATAGAGTGGAGTAGCCAAGACATGACTGAGATCCTCATATTCTCACTTGCCATGTGACGGAGCAGTCAAATTAGGCTTTACAATCCTTCCCGTGATGCAACCAAGTTTCCAATGGCTGCCAATGAACATCATGGATGACTGTGAGCACTCAAAATTATTTTAGCCATCCAGCTTCACAGTATTAATCCACATACCAGGGTTTTCCGGTGGTGGAGGCACAAAAAGATATAAATATTGGAGCATTCGTTCTCGAGGAAGTATCACCCATATCACTCATTCCAGACATTATGATGAGAGAAAAGCACAAGTCAACTACATTACCAACTTAGATTCAAAGGCACACAAGACTTAGGGCTCCAACTATGAGGAAAAAGAACACTCAACAACCACCACAAGCGAACAATGGGTTGATCCACACAAACCATCCACTACCAAGTATCAGCGGTTATTAATCTCCACAAATTAGTTCCTTACCCAAAAAAAAAATTGGGACTACACAGTCCAACAGCATTTTAAAAAAAACATAAAGGGATGATACATGTGCCCCAGAAAAAATATCAAAACTTCTTCAATTCTTCACAAAATGTCAAAATCTCTCCAAACTTGTTCTAAAAAATTTGTAATCCTATTTCCTTTCCCATCTTCGTATTCTTTGGATCTTTCCCCAATCCTTTCAGAGCTTCTTATCCTGCTAGATTTTAGTGTCATTTCCTTTGCCGACAGGAGTGGTTTGGCCTTTTCTTCCAAGGACGATAGCTTGGACCATTTGGAAGGAAAGGAACAAGAGAGTTTTCGATGACACTTCTATGTCCTCGTCTAGGTTGCAGTTGCTGACACGACACCTTGTTTCAGAATGGTGATCAGTGGGTGGTAATGTTGGGGATCTTTTTTTTATGATCGATAATTAGGCAGATATATATATATATATATATATATAAGAGAAAAGAAGCAAAGCTACATAGGCAAAAGTCTTACAATAGTCCACAAGATCGTGAACTGAAAATCAAGAAACAAGAAAAACAAGCCAAAGTCTGGTGGCCCCTGATGGCTGAACCACGGCTACCATGGTATCAAACTAACAGTGTACATAGTGACAAAGTCGGGGTTCGGGAATAATTCGGCAGGGATCAAGTTTGGAAAATTCGGACTAAATTCGGGAGAAAATAAAAAGTAAATTAATAATTATGAAAATATACATAACAATTTGATTAAAATATATACAAAATAAGTAATTTTTTTGAATAATTCGGGAATAATTCATAAAAAAACGCGAATAATTCGTTAAAAAAATGCGAATAATTTGTAAAAATGACATTTTTTAAATTAAAAAAAACGTGATTTAAACACCGAATATTTTGGAAACCCAAAAAATCACGAATTTTTGAAAAAAATGTCGTTTTTTGTTACTTGGCGGCCAGATCTCCCCCTCCCGGTCTAGAAGAACACCATGCTAACACCAACGACCGGATCATATAGATGGATAAGTGAGAGTTCTCGAAAACTCTCTTGTTCCGCTCTTTCCACATGGACAAATATATAGCTCCTGGTAAGACTTGTCAGATAACTTTCCTAGAATCATCCCCACTAACCAACTACCAGCAAGATAAGAAGTTTTGAGAGGAATGGGGAAAGACCCAATCCACGCCCACTCGGGCGAGAAAGAAACTCCAAATCTCATGAGTAACAGGACAGTGTAAGAGAAGATGATCTACCGACTCTTCCGCTTGGAGACACATATAACAACGGTTAGCCATCCTCCACCCTCTACTTTTCAAATGATCATAGGCGAGAATTTTATTTAAAACTGCATTCCATAGGAAGAAAGATACTTTAGACGGAATGTCTGGATTCCACGCAGCCCTGTGAGGAAAGGATACAGATGGACTAATCACAATCAATTGCACTAGGACCTCACTGAAAAACGACCCTTGTTACCCCTAGAACATAATCTGCAATCTTTGCCCTGAGAAGCCGAATGGAATGACCCCAGACACTGTAAAAGACTACTAAACTCAACTATTTCTCAATCATTCAACCCACTCCTCAACTTAGGACTCCAGACAACCTTGTCACTCCCCTATCCATATAATCCCCAACTGATGCGTTTATATCCATAGCTACACGGAATATGGATCCAAAATATCCCTGCAAGCTAGTGGCACCACACCACACATCTTTCCAAAACCTGGCCTTCGAACCCTCACCCACCTTGAACTCAAAATATGGGACAACAAATCGGGCGACTGACATGATCTTCTTCCACATCCACACCCCGTGGGACCCCTTGACTTCCTTCAAAACCCAACACGATTGCTCCCCATATTTTGCCACAATCACAGAGCGCCAAGGACTCTCTTTTTCCTCCCCAAGCCTCCAAACACATTTCCCCAGGAGGGCCTTGTTTACATTTGACAAGGGTTTGAGATTCAGACCGCCCTCCCTCTTGGTACGACAAACTCTAGCCCACTCAACAAGATGATATTTGAACTGGCCCTCTTTCAAATGCCAAAAGAACTCCCTCTGCATTCGTTCTAGGGATGCTGCAACCAAACAAGGTATGATGAGAGTATACATGAAATAGGTGGATATATTACTCAGCACACTCTGGATTAGGATTAACTTCCCTTCTTTGGATAATAAAGACGATTGCCACCCTGACAAGCGCTTAGTGAACCTTTCCAACATCGGAGCCCAAACTGATTATGTCCTCAATACATTCATTATTGTCAGTATTCCATCCAAATTCTGTCTACCCCCTATGAATGCCCCCTGTTGGGGGGAAATAATGGACCCCATCACTCTCCTAAGACGCATTGCTAGGACCTTTGAGGAGGATCTTGTAAACGCTGCTCAAAAGACTGATTGGCCGAAAATCTTTAATATCCACTAATAGTCGAGGTCCCTAACAATGGCGTTTTTTTTTCCTTTTCGTTCCCCCTTAATGTTTTCTTTTGGTTCAATTTTTGTGAACCCTGCACTGTAGTTCCTCTTTTATATTATAATAACCTTAGTTTCATTACCGATAAATAAAATCATAAATCACATCAAACATACCACACTTGCTTTATCAATAACAACTCTGCGTTGCAACTTCCAACTATTCGCCTAATCAAAATATGATTTTTGGGGGGAAATCAAACGAGTTGCTGAAAACCCCTTTAAATTATATCCGAAAATCCCAAAAAATCAGGTAGGAGCCTCTCTAATCTGATTTTTTTTTGGGGGGGGGGGGGAGGAGGAACCTCGTCCCTACGACAGTTGACGTCAACCCCTTTTGGGTGTTGATCTTTTCTCCTTTGACCCTCTGCTGGAAGGTTGAATGCTCTAATACCAAGTAGAACTTTAAGGTTTTACTCAAGCTAGGTTAGGGTTTGTAAATAGAAAGAAGGGAGAGGAAGGAGATGAGAAGAGACAAAGAGTGGGGCATGAATAATCTTCACGACCCCTTGTCTATGTAATTAAAATATTAAGAAAAGCAAAGGACACAAATGCCCTTGTTACAAAGACATAAATATAAAATTGTTATGGGCTTATATAATTAGGCCCATTACCATGCAAAATTTAGTTCTAACTTTCAATGTCTACGTAAATAAATGTGAGACTTGACTGTCATGGATGTTACCATGACCTTATGTAGTCACCAAAAAAAACGATGAAGCTAAATTATTTGAATAAACTAGGACAGATATGATCAAAGTAAAATGGTAAAATATTGAATTTGTTGCCCAAAACGCACTCCCAAATAAACCCTATAATAAAGAAATAAAACAAGCATTCAATGCAACACGAGTTGGAGGGAAGAAATATTGAAAATGATACCAGTGGTGCAACTGCATCAGAGTAGCAGTCTAAAAGGCATTCCAGAAGCTCAAAGCATAGCTGCAAGATCATTAAGACGGCTAATGTCAAAGTTCTCAAAAAAGAAATTGGGTGACAAATTGTAGCAGTACAGCTTCTTCTTCTTTTCATTTTTTTCCTTTTTTTTGAGGGGTGAAGGGTGGAGAGGGGTGTTGAGGTACACCTATGAGCCTAAACATTCTACCTTCCGATCATGCTGTCCTAAAGACTGCACTTGTAGATTTTGCAAATAAGACTGACCAACCGCTCTTGCATCACTGTTGATGATCATACCAATATTTCTTTTCCTCCTCAGAAGTGCCAAGCAACCAATAAGCGCGCCATGTAAAGCATGCCAATCTGCCTGATGGAAATATGAACATCACACGGCTTATATTGAAACGATGAGAGATAAATATAATAAAAGTAGCCGCTATAAATAAATAATTGTGCACTATAAATTATAAAAGCATCAGATAAATTATGTATAAGATTAATGGCTTACTTCTTCATGCAATATAAACTACCAATTAGCAAGCAAATTGCTTTTTATATGCCCTACATTAATAAAAGTTTTAATGTGGCCGAGGTGAAGCTTGAGCTTAGAGTTAACAGCCGTAAGCCCAAGCCCAAGAAGACATCAAAAGGTCAACGAAAGTCGATTGCTGGGCCCCACTAGACAATCCAATGATCAACTAACATTTATAGTATATCAACCACAATTGACCTATTGAAGGGAGTGGTTGGGCTAGAATGGTCATTCAAAGCTTTAGAATACAAAATTATATAAGTTACCTTTCTCAGGGGCAATTCTGTAATTTCTACAAAGTTGGGGGTATCTCTGTAGATACAGAGAATTCTGTGAGAATTTCTATTTTCGTGTTTTCTTATGTTTTTAGAAGTTTTTTGGTGTCTTATTACATGTCAATAAAGAGTAGTTTCTAATTTTGGGTTTTCTTCAGTGAGGTTTCTAATTGTCATTTCCGAGTAACTTCTAATTTAAAGTTGGTCCATAGGTCTATATAAGCAGCATTGTACTACAGAATTTCAAATCAATAAATAGAAGACTTTTGTTGAAGCGTATATGCTCTCTTTATCCCTCTTTGGTGTGACCCAAATGAAACATTAGAATTACTTCTAAAAACTCTTCATTGCAAAAGTTATCTTCCTCTCTCATCTTCTTCACTTCATATCACTGTTCGCAAGTTAAAGAACACAGACTACGTTTTTTTATCAGACTGTTCACAGACAACTATTATACCAAACCCTGATTTTTATAATTAAACCCTACCCTCTAAACCCTCCATTGCCACTATATTACTTATATAAAATCCTCCACAAATTATCTTCTCTCTCATCTTCTTCACTTCAAATCACTGTTCACGAGTTACTATTCACCATTGTAACAAAGTTCACGAACTATTCGCGAATAGTTCGGCTGGGAGGGGGTCCCGAGCAAATCGACGAGTTTTTCACTTCGGCTATCTTTTTTTTGTCCAGCAGTTTCACGAACCACCGAATTGTGCCAGTTCGCGAACGGTTGGCAATCTTTTTTTTATAACTATATATATAGAAAATGGAGAGGGGTTAGGACATAAACAGACCCCACCTCTCCTCTCTTGGCTCCACTTCCAATCTCCAGATCCCACCTCTCCACTCAGCTCGGCTCGCGGCTCTCTGGCAAAACACTCTGGCGACATTTATCTCCGGTAAGTCAATCTATTCCCTCCCTCCTTCCATCCTTCTCTCTCTTATCTCTCTCTCTCTCTACTTCCCCTTTCTTCGTTTTCTCATTCAGGATGTTTGAGAAAGTGTTTTTAAAGGATTTTGGGACTATAGGAGGTGTGTAACAGCAATAGGGACTGGTTATGGCTGCAATAGGACAGATTCAAGGGCTGCGGTTGGAGGACTAGGATTGGGGAAGGATGCGAATGCAATGACTATAGCTGGGAAGGCCTGTGGCTGCAATGGTTGGGGCTGGGAAGGCTTGCGACTGCAATGGTTAGGGCTGGGAACGCTGCAGCTGCAAGAAGGATGGGAGAGAAGTGGTGCGGCAGCCCTGGGAATAGAGTATATGGCTGGTGGCAGCATCCTTCTCTCTCTACTTCCCCTTTCTTTGTTTTCTCATTCAGGAAAGGAGAGAAGTGGTGCAGCATCCCTGGGAATAAAGTATGATCTGGAGCTCCGCTTCACTGCTTCAACGCTTTGAAGCAAAGCTCCACTATTCCATTAGTCCCCCTAATTACAGAACTGTCATCAGTTTTAATGGAAAAGTCTCATATTTAAACTATTATTATTATTAAAAAGAAGCTCAAAATGAGAACTAAGTGGAGGTTATTCCAGCAATTATCTTAATTCTTGTAGAATAATGATTGTGATATCCTTTAATAAGTGTACAAGTGTATAGGCTTTGTACAAGTACACGTTGGGGAAGAAGAAAGATGCAACATTTATTGCAAATTTTATTGCATCTAGAATTGAAAAAATAGGCCATCAAAATGTTGTGCAATTTATTTCAAATAATGCTTTCAATTATAGCGCCGTGGGGATCATCACTGAAGATAGGTTTTCAAATATCTTCAAGACATCTTGTGCAGCTCACTGCTTAGATCTCAATTTAGAAGAAATTGATGAGCTTCCTTATGTGAAGCCAATTTTGGAAAGTGCTAGGATGATTGTGAAGTTTGTGTACAAATTTGATTTGATGAGAGTACACACGTAAGGAAAAGAGCTCAAAAGGCTTAGTGCAACGAGATTTGCAACACATTTTTTGTGTTTGCAATCTATTATGAAAGAAGAACAAGCCCTGAGGTTTATGACTGCTGGAAGCTTCATCTGAATGAAGAGCTCTACCTCAAAGCAAGACAAATGAATGATTACTTTTTTCAACTAAAATACAGGGGAATCTGTTTTGAGAGAGTAGAAGAGAGATTATCCAAATGGTTGAACCTATGGTTAAGGTGCTACGAATGGCAGATTGTGATGGCTCCACCATGGGATACTTTTATGAAATAGGCAATCAAAGAACTATATCAAGGTGTCACTAAGAAGTATATGTGATGAAGACAGGACCGTGGGCCTCAAAGTGTACAACTGTGGGCCTCAAAGTGTACAACCTTAGGCCCAAGAAAACCCATGACTATCCATAAAACCCATAAAATGGGCCCACAAATCTAAAAATCCAGTCATGCATTAGGGGCCCAAGACTCTTTTTGAAATTTGTTAGAATTCTCTAGAAAGTCAAAAATTCTTTAAGGAATCTCTAGAATGTCAAGAACTCTCTAGAAAGTCAAGTCTTTAAAGATTTTTCTAGAAAGTTAAGAGTCTTTACAATTCTATAGATAGTCAAGAGTCATTAAGAATATTCTAGAAAGCCTAAGGATCTAGAAAGTCCAAGAGTCTTAGTTGGTCCTAGAACCTTAATGTCTTAGCATTTATGTAAAATGTTTTATAAATGCCTATAAATAAAGGACCCTATGGCAATGTAAGGAATTCAGAAATGAAGAATAATGAAAAGTTCTTCTTTAATAAGGTGTGAGTCATTGCATTGGTGGTGTGACTCCATCTTCAGACGCCTAAGTTGGTAAGGGCCGTAAGGCTTCAACCCTAGGTAATCCATTGAAGTAGTGAGACTCTGCTTCTCTTCTTTCTTTCACCTTATTTCATTTCTCGTTAAACTTCGTATTCCCTTTATTATGATCTAGCATCATTCTTTCTTCGTACTACATCAATTTTTGGTATCAGAGCAAGTTCCGACTTCTTAGCAATTTTGTAGAAAAATGTCTACTCGAAGTGGACGACCATATGCTCCTAAACTCACGCAATCTCAGCGATATGAACTTCTTTTGGAGTTAGTTCAACAAGTGCAGCAACTCTCCCAATATACAGACATTCTATGGTCTCGTATATTCCTAGAACAATCGAAAGAAGATCAACAAGAACCCAACAATGGTGACGCAAATTTTCAAGAGCATGAAGACATAGGTGGCATTGGTGAGGGCATGAGGAACAATTAGCCCAAAGCATCAGCAACTCATACTCCAATTCGCGATGACTCTACTTCGCATCGACCACCTCGACATCGTGTTGAAGCTAGAATTCCACAAGTCAATTTTCGTCAAATCTTGGAGCGTTATGATATTTATAAAGATCAATTTGATAATGGATCGAGGGGAGTTAAAGTTGAAGTTGCTGATTTCTTCGAAATGCTAGATCTGCATGCCTTCCAAGACTGGTTAATTTCTTTGGAAGATTATTTTGACTGCTTCAAAATGTCCAAAGAACGACGGGTTCGTTTTGTGAAAATGAAACTCAATGGACAAGTTCGTATATGGTGGCATAGTATAAAGGATCAACTCTATAGACTCGGTCAACCTCCTATCAATGATTGGGAGGAAATGAAATTGAAGTTGAAAAAGAAGTATCTTTTGATTATAAAACCATCTTTGAGGAGTTATTTCTACTTCGGCAAGGAGCTTCTAGTGTAGAGTAATACACGGAGAAATTCAATTAATTGACCAATCGTAGCCGGATAACGGAAGATGAGTTACAAGCTATATCGCGGTATCGGATGGATTTGAAAATGGAAATTAAGAAGGAACTCACGATCGTACGCTTGACAAGCCTTGAAGAAGCTTATCAGTTGGCCTAAAGATTGAAGCCCAATTAAGGCACTCAACGTTACAGCGTATTGGAGTCGTAGTTGGAGGATTCTCTACCTCTCAAAATGCTTCCAGTGCTCCCTATAGCAATGTGAGTATTTCAAACTCTCCTTAATCAACAAATTCAGCACTCGTGGCCATTTGGTGGAGATAGTAACAAGGGCAAGGCTCATGTGAATAGTACCTCACGCCGTGATAGTGAAGCAAAATGCTACAAGTGTGGTGGAGCAAGGCATTATGCAGTTGTGTGCCCTACAAAGAGCATTCACTATTGTGAAGAAAAAACTAAAGAAGATCAATTAGCTAATGATCGAGGTGTTGAACCATTAAAAGAGTCACATATTGAAGAACTAGAAGGTCTCCCTAAGACTACTCTCATAGTTCGAAGAATCTTGACCATCCCTAAGGAAGAGGAGAAATAAGATTAACGTCACATCAATATTTTTCATACTCATGTAGCATATGAAGAAAAAGTTTGCAAAGGAAAAGTTTGCAAGGTCATCATCGACAGTGGAAGTAGCATGAACATGGCTTCCCAAGAGTTGGTTGATAAGTTGAATCTAAAG
Source organism: Tetracentron sinense (assembly GCA_015143295.1). Classification (NCBI taxonomy): domain Eukaryota; kingdom Viridiplantae; phylum Streptophyta; class Magnoliopsida; order Trochodendrales; family Trochodendraceae; genus Tetracentron; species Tetracentron sinense. The sequence continues at coordinate 35,055,383 of CM026565.1, forward strand.
GTGGAAAAACACCCACGACCTTATCGAGTTGATTGGGGAAATGACACATCAATACCGGTAAGTACTCGATGCTTAGTTAATTTTTTTTTTGGTCAAAATTATTCCGATTCAGTTTGGTGTGATGTCATCCCAATGAAAGTTAGCCACATCTTGTAGGGAAGACCATGGCTATATGACCGCAAGGTTCAACATGATGGGTTTGCCAATACCTATACATTTTTACACAATGATCGTCAGACTATCCTTAAGCCCGTGAAGGTGGAAAAGAAGACCTCCTCTAATGTGCTTACCATGCGAGAATTCATAGAGGACAATCGAAATCAATGACTAATTTACGCATTAGTGGATCGTGAAGTTGAAGAACCTAAGGAAATGCCAAAGGAGCAGCCACCTGAAATTCAGAAGCTTATATCGGATTTTTCAGAATTCATTCCGGAATAACTACCAAAAGAGTTGCCAACAATTAGGGATATTCAACATGCAATCGATTTGGTACCTGGAGTTGTTTTACCCAACTTGTCAGCCTATCGCATGAACCCGACAGAGTATGTCAAACTTAAAAGGCAAGTGGATGATCTCCTTGATAAGATATTCATAAGAGAGAGTATGAGTCCTTGTGCAGTACCCGTGCTCCTCACTCCTAAGCGCGATGGAACTTGGAGGATGTGTATTGATAGTCGAGTCATCAACAAGATCACGATTAAATACAGATTTCCAATTTCAAGGCTTGACGACATGCTAGATACGATGGCGGGTGCAATGATCTTCTGGCGGGTGCAATGATCTTCTCTAAGATAGATCTTCGTAGCGGATACCACCAAATTCGCATCCGTCCAGGAGATGAATGGAAAACAATATTCAAGACTAAAGATGGTTTGTATGAATGGTTAGTCATGCCTAGGGATGGCAACGGGGCGGGTGTGGGCCGGGGCACCCCCATCCCGATCCCGCCCCTAATGGAAAATTCCTACCCCAAACCCATCCCAAACTCGGGGTGTGGCGGGGTGGGGCACTTCCAATTCTTAAAACATTTCTTAATCCCGCCCCACCCCGTCCCGTTAAGCACTGATGGGTCAGTGCGGGGCGGGGTTGTATTTCATACCTTAAGTATTGTAATGTGGTCATTTTAGTATTAAAAAAAGGTAAAAAAGTGATTTGACAATATAAACAGGGCGGGGCAGCGTAAACCCATCCCTGACCCGAACCCAACTCGGGTTTAGCATCTAATTCCCAAACCCGCCCATACACCGTTTAAAAGCTCCCCAAACCCGTCCCAATAGGGGTGGGGCGAGTAACCCGGTTAGCCCAGCCCGTTGCCATCCCTAGTCATGCCATTTGAACTAACCAATGCCCCAAGCACATTCCATGCGCATTATGACACGGGTACTTCGACCTTTTATTGGAAGATTTGTCGTAGTCTACTTTGATGATATTCTTATCTATAACCGATCTAATAAGGACCATGAGGAGCATCTACATCAAGTTATGAAAGTTTTAAGATCTGAGAAACTCTACATTAACTTGAAAAAGTGTTCTTTCATGAGTCAAAGCGTTGTTTTCTTGGGCTTTGTTGTATCATCAAGGGGAGTTGAAGCGAATCCTGAGATGGTTAGAGCAATCATTGAGTAACAACTTCCTTCTAACATTCATGAAGTACGGAGCTTCCATGGGCTAGCCACCTTCTATCAGCGATTTATTAGAAATTTCAGTATCATCATGACCCCTATTACTGAATGCATGAAAGGTGGACAGTTTGAATGGACGAAGGCCGCCACCCGAGCTTTTGAAAAGATTAAAGTGAAGATGACTGAGGCCCCAGTCCTACGACTCCCAGACTTTGATAAGGTGTTCAAAGTTGCTTGTGATGCTTCACATGTGGGAATCGGTGTTGTCTTAAGTCAAGAAGGACATCCAGTGGCCTATTTTAGCAAGAAGCTCAACGATGCCCAAAAAAGGTACTCTACCTACAATGTTGAGTTCTATGTCGTGGTCTAAGCCCTGAAGCATTGGAGGCATTATCTTATCCATCGGGAGTTCATTTTGTTCTCAGATCATGAAACCTTGCAATATCTTAATTCTCAAAAGAAGCTCAGTACTCGGCATGCTAAGTGGAGCGCATATCAATAGGAATTCACTTTCCTTAAAAATAAGGTTGAAGAAGCGTTAAGCAATAAGTCCTACATTCTATCAACCATTACAGTAATAGTTGTTGGATTTGACAAGATTAAACGTGATTACACATCTGATGAGGATTTTGGAAAGATATATGGGGCTTTACTAATAGGCCCTAATTCAAAGTACTCGCAGTATCAATTACTTGACGGGTACCTATTTTTTTAGGACAATTGTGCCTACCAAGAACTTCTATTCGAGATCGTGATCGTGTGGTATAGGAGCGACACTCCGGAGGTCTAGGGGGACATTTTGGACGTAACAAAACGATCGCACTTGTGGAAGATCGTTTTTATTGGCCAAGCTTGAAGCGTGATGTGGGAAAGATTTTGCAGCAATACCGAGCTTGTCAGTTAGGAAAAGGGCAAAAAAAGAACATTGGGTTGTACACTCCATTGCCTATTTCAGAAGCATTATGGGAAGATTTAAGTATGGATTTCATGTTGGGTTTACGAAAAACTCAAAGAGGATTTGATTCTTTCTTCGTTGTTGTGGACTAATTCTCAAAAATTGCGCATTTTATTCCATGCAAGAAGGTTTTAGATGCTTCTTATATAGCCACATTATTCTTTCAGGATGTTGTTCGATTGCATGGGGTGCCAAAAGCCATTGTTTCTGATCGAGATGTCAAGTTTGTAAGTTACTTCTGGAAAACATTGTGGGCAAAAATGGCACAAAGCTTAAGTGCTCTAGTGCTTATCATCCACAGACAGACGGCTAGATAGAAGTTGTGAATCGAAGCTTGGGTAATTTGTTACGATGCTTGGTTGGTGACAAAATTACAACATGGGATCTTATTCTTCCTTAGGCGGAGTTTGCTTATAATGGATTTATTAATCAAACAACAGGACGATCTCTTTTGAGATTGCTAATGGTATTAAGCCTAGGCAACCTATTGACTTGATTCCTTTACCAGTATTCGCTCGCACTAGTGAAGATGCCAAAGCATTCTCCCAACATATCAAGGAAATCCATTATGAGGTCCGTAGAAAGATTGCAATTAGTACTGAGAGTTACAAAGAAAAAGTTTATCTTCATCGACGATTTGCCCAATTTAAGGAAGGTGATATGGTGATGACCCGTTTAAGGCCTGAAAGGTTCTCAGCTGGTAGTCTGGTACCTATCACAAGGTCCATTCAAAGAATGTTAGACCTTATCATGTTTTGAAGCGACTTGGGGAAAATGCTTATTTGCTTAAGCTTCCACCAGATGTTCGATTTAGCCCTATCTTCAACATTAAAGACTTAACAGCATATTTTGGGCACCATGAAGAAACTGAAGAGCGTGCTATCCACCTCCCTTCAACACCCAAGCAGAAGGTAGAGGGCATTGAAGATATGCTTGATGATCAAATTATGTCTACAAGACGTGGTGGATATCAAAGGTTTTTAGTTAAGTGGAAGAATCGCCCTCTATCAGATTGCATATGGATCACTGCAGAGGATTTTCAATGAATTAATCCTGATTTGTATGAGCATTACCAAACCATTCACTCCTCAAAGCCGAGTTTTTTCAAGACATGGGGAATTGATGAAGACAGACCCGTGGGTCTCAAAGTGTACAACCGTAGGCCCAAGAAAACCCATTACTATCCATAAGCCCATAAAATGGGCCCACAAATCTGAAAATTCAGTCATGCATTAAAGGGGTCTTCTAAAAAGACCAAGACTCTCTTTAGAAATTGTTAGAATTTTCTAGAAAGTCAAAGTCTTTAAGAAATCTCTAGAATGTCAAGAACTCTCTAGAAAGTCAAGTCAAGAGTTTTCTAAAAAGTTAAGAGTCTTTAAAATTCTCTAGATAATCAAGAACCATTAAGAATATTCTAGAAAGCATAAGGGTCTAGAAAGTCCAAGAGTCTTGGTTGGTCCTAGAACCTTAATGTCTTAGCATTTATGTAGAATGTTCAATAAATGCCTATATTAGAGGACCATGTGGCAATGTAAAGAATTCAGAATTGAAGTGAATGAAAAGTTCTTCTTTAGTAAGGTGTAACTCCTTACATTAGTGGTGTGACTCCATCTTCAGACTCCAAAGTTGGTGAGACTCCAACCCTAGGTAATCCATTAAAGTAGTGAGACTATACTTCTCTTCTTTCTGTCACCTTATTTTATTTCTCATTAAACTTCGTATTCCCTTTATTATAATCTAGCATCATTCTTTCTTCGTACTACATCAATATGTCTCTTTGGAATATTATAGATATAAGGTGGAACATCTTACATAGTCCCTTACATGTAGTTGTTGTTTATCTTAATCCCCACTTGTTTTTTGCTAAACATGTGAGTATGGATACAAAAGTAAAAAACAGGGGTTGAGAAGATCATTGATAAGATGATCTTTAATGATGATGATAAAATTATTGTTGACAATGAGCTAAAACTTTACCATCAAAGAAACCCTTCCACCTTTACTATAATGGCAGTTGTCAATCTTCAGAATACACATCCAAGTATAATAAATTTAATTACATTTATAAGATGTTTGATTAGATTTTTAAATTTATAGCTAGCAAATTTATTTATTGTATATGTACATTTGTATATAGGACTTTGGTGGGACATGTGGGGATGCAATGTTCCAATTCTTCAAAAGTTGGCAATCAAATTGCATAGCCAACCATGCAACGCTTCAGCATGTGAAAGAAATTGGAGTACTTTCGAGGTTGCACACACAAAGAAAAGAGCATTGCATGTGAAAGAAATTGGAGTGCTTTCGAGGTTGCACACACAAAGAAAAGGAATAGATTGGAACCAATAAAATTGCATGACTTGGTGTTCATCCAAATGAACTTGCATTTCATTAAGACCAGTGCAAGTAAAGAATTACAAGATTCGAATCCAATCATGATTGAGAAGATCTTGGCATTCCCAGATGTACCTACAGTTGAAGGGGAAGATGGCTTTGAAGTGGAAAGTAGAGGGAGCTCTTCTAGTGAATCATCAGAGAAGGAAGATGAAGACCTTGATGATAATGTTGTATTTGAACGATTAATAAATCCAACACACCGAGAGAATGTGGAGTGATTTTATTGTAATACCTTTTGTTGAAAGATGAATGATGATTTATATGTTTTATGGTTGATATCTTGTCTTGACTCTTGAGAGTTGAGAGTGATTTTATTGTAATACTTTTTTGTTGAAATGTCTTGATGAATGAACATGAATTTGATGTTAGAGCTTTGAAGTTTAAAATTTTCCAATTGAAATGATGTTATGAACTTTATTGTTGATTATCTACTAGTTATTATGTAGTTTAGTTATTCAAGTATTTAAAAGGATTAGTTGGTATCATGATTCTATTTTTTTTAATTATTAATTTTATTTCCCCGAATTTGCCGATTTTTTCCAAACTTTACCCCCGCCGAATAATTCTCAAACCTGAACTTTGTTACTATGCTGTTCACAACTACCATTATTACAAACCCTAGTTTCTCTTATTTAACCTATAAATATATTGTCAGCCCTTGTAGAAGCCCTTATATCTGAAATATATCTAATTTATGATTTTATTTCATAGGAAAAACAAATTTTCCGTCAGCATTGTAGTTAATGACTCCCATCTTCTTAAGAATTAAAAATAGCATGGATCAAATATTGTGAATTTTAACATAACTAGTCAATAAGAATTCCTTCAAACGCCGACAAAATGGATAGAAAGAAGAGAAAAACAATGAAAGTATACAAACAGATAAGGAGAAACAAGGAACAAAAGACGCAAAGATGATAGAGATCTAAAATATAAAGACAATGAAGCCAGAAAAGAGTTATTGTCATTCTTTTATAAATGTAATAAAATGCTTAAAAGTTTCACAATGTGATTGCCAATTCACCAGCCTTGTGAATCCACAAAAGAATTATGTATGGCCAACTATTCATTAACGTAAGAGAAGATTAACAGTGTCACAACATGATTGCCAACTCACCAGCCTTTCTGTGAAGAATCCTATCAAGCTATGTATGGTAGACTTGTCTAACGGCTTTGATGTAAGATGTGTTAGCAATTCTGCTAGAAGAAGGATACCTGAAATTGTAGCCAAAGAAATTGAAAACGACGAATATTGCTTAGAAATGGCCAAGCAAGGAAAGAACAAAGGAAAAAATACCAAGCACGTGAAATAAAATACAAAATGCATGTGCATGGCTTAATGGATCGTCGCTACAACAAAAGCATAAACCAATATGCACAATGGATTTGCAGCTTGTCAATTTTTACTACTGTTATTTAAAGCCGCTTTCAGTTATTTTTCTTTTGAAGCATGTCAATGCGAATGATATAAAAAGACCAGTCAACATTAAAAATTCGATGAGTCACCTTAAATTGCAACTCAAACCAATGTCCATATCGCCTTTGATTCTCAAAACTAGAAAATAACAAAGCAAGGAAAACAATAGAGTTTACAGAACATGGTCAGTTTTATGTTTTGACTTTTGAGAACATAGTGAGGAGTTTATATCCATGCAGTAGCTGCATATCTTCCAAGTATTTTCACAAAGATAAGTCTAAAGTCAAATCATACGGTTAGTCTAAAGTCTAAACTAAAGAGTGTTGCTTTGCGGCAAATGAATTTGAACTTTATGTGAAAGATATCACAGATCCTTTTCAAACTTTCAGTTCATGAGACTTTCCACCAGCAGGCAGCAGTTAAAATCTGTTTTTGTAGCAAGATGTATTTGAAAAGTAGAAATAATGGTTGAGGAAGTATTCCCACCATAAATCCTCAGTCTTAAGACACTTGTATTTTTGGTTTCTGGTCTTTGGCAAAATACCTTCAATACCAAGCAACTAGATACATGGAAAGAAATAGAATCAAATATACGTTCAAGGTAGCCACAAGCCTTCCAACCCATCAAAGGGAATTAGAAGCATATGGTCTGCATCTGCTGAACTTGTCAGCAATCCAAGCCAAACATACAAAATAAGCAATTTTGCAACACTTCGCACAATCAAAACTGGTGCTCCCTGGACAATTAAAATTTCCAGGCACTCATATAGTATATTTAATCAGAAACTCATTCAAATACTTCCAACCTGTTGAACATTATCCCATGGCGGTATAATGCGCCCAAACTCCATGCCCTTAGAAGAAGAAGAAAAATTATGTATGGTGATTATGGAAGATTAAAATTAAGCCCATGTACAGTTTTTACCTGTCCCTGAAAGGAAAAAAGAGTACTCACGTCATTCAACCCTTGTCACGAATCATGTGTTTATGCTAAACACTAGACTATATCGAAACACACAAAACTATGATAGACTAAATATTGGTGTGAGAAACAATGCTCCAAAATAAGTCACACGGATCATCTGCTTCATCTCAATGCCAAAAATAAGTCAAGCAGATGATCTGGTTTCAAAAATGAGAAGATATTCACTGCCCAAAATGATAATGCATAAAAATAAAAATATGTACTATTAAACTTCATAACTAAAGCAACACTAAACAAGAAACATCATTGGGCCTATCTACAGAGAAACAAAAAGTTACCTCTCGCGCGAATGACATTATCTGTAGTGGTCAAATACATCTCCATTTCTCTAACCTGGATTCAAAAAAATAAAAGGAAAATTATATATATCATAAATGGATCAGCAGGGATATTTTCATTCCATGTCCACTCTTTCCAGTATGTTCCGTACCACAGCAATTAGAAATAGAGAATCTATAGACACATTCATATATATATATATATATATATATATATAGAGAGAGAGAGAGAGAGAGAGAAATACCTGATGAGTAACAGAGTAAGTATTATAATAACATTTAATTCTACCAGGAAAAAAAGTTATAGTAACTCACCAAATCTACTATAGATAAGAGATCGTCCTTCACAAGAGAAACAATTGCATTTATACCTGCAGTCTGTTAACAGATATAGAATAAACTCAAACTATCCGAAATCAAAGCAGAAAGTACAAAGTAATTAAAAAAAAAAAAAACGATTTGTAGATCATTAAATCGAATAATTCAACAAAAAAAAAGAGCTGATTCAAATTAATCATACAGAAAATCTATATAAGTCTTGAATGTTTCATGAAATGAGCTCTACCATAACGGGATTATTCTCAAAGAAATATTAAATATAAGAAAATTTAAAATTTACAGATACTAGAAGAGTGAAATTAAAAGTGAGATGGAGCTAGAACCTGCTGATTCGAAGGACGAGAGGTATCGACAAACGATTCAACGTGAGGAATCCAAGAGCTCGGTTTCGCCATTACTGGTACAAAGAGATTTTGAGGGTTTTGGATTTCAAGCAAACTTGAGTAAGGACCGAGGGTGCCGCGAAAAGCAAGTCATTTAAAGGGCGATTTCCTAATGTATTTCGCGGACATCTTATGTGGTAGGCTGGTAGCTCGATCTATCAAACGCCCTTAGTTTCCTTTTATCACCTGGCGCGACGCACGTGAGAGAGTGGAAAAGGATATCTAGTGAGAGTGTGAGTCTTTTTCTTTTTTCTTTTTTTGTAATGAGATAATTTAATTTAGCATAAAAGATGGACCAGACAACGGCCCTGCTCCATGGCCCGGATCCCCAATATCAGGGTTAGTCAAAAAACGATTAAAGCTTTCATTTAGAGCTCGCTAAGCAAGATGATGAGCCATTGAGTTGGCTTCACACGGGATGAATTTGAATTCTACAGCCCCACATATGCTCTGCAGGTACAAAATATCATCCAAGATGGTTTGAATGTCCCAATGCCCACAACGATCAGGACTATTCAGGAGATCAATAAGTGCTTTAGCATCAAATTCCACTAGCACTCGGTGCCACCGATGAGAGGATGACATTTGCAGGGCTACGTAATGGCCTCAGCTTTAGCTCTACGTGTTGATCCACCTGCTAATGGTTTACACTATGCCTGAATCACCATGCCATCGTGATTTCTGGCTATAGCTGTTGCACCCGCGATGTTTAGATTCGAGAGAGCCGCACCATCTACGTTGATCTTAAGCCATCCCTGATCAGGCGACTTCCATTTGACGTCTCTTAGGATGGACGACTGAGTTGATGAGTTCGAAGAGTGATACATGCCCTGCAGCTCGCTCGAAAACATCCTGATACGATGAAGGAGTTCAACCGGATTTGGAATTTTACCTTCAAAAACAAACTTGTTGCGCGCTTTCCAAATGTGCCAAAGGATGATGCTAATGAGGGAGGCTACCCGAAAATTCTCAGCTTTGAATTCCTTCAACTTCGTCCAATTGCTCCACCAATCCAAGAATGAGGTATTATCCAAAATAGCAGGTGAGATAGATAAGGAGGATCCAAATCATATGGCCTTTGCAAATGAACAATCGACCAAGAGGTGGAGAACTGATTCATCTTGAGCTTGACAAAGAGGACAATGGGGATTTATTGGGATATTCCTCTTCTTGAGGTTTTGGCTGACAACAAGAGCATTGTTGCATACCCTCCAAACAAAAACTTGAATTTTCGGGGGAATTGGGAGATTCCAAATCAGGCTCCATTTCATATTTTCTTGTCTGATTTCAACACGACTGGAGAAAGCTTGCTTTGCTGCAAGAAAACTATGAGCTAGATGAGCTGCTGACCGAACCTCAAATCTTCCCGAGGAAGAGTAGTGCCAAACCAACCGATCAATACCATTATGGGAGCTAACTGAGATTTTTCGAATCTCATAAATATCTGATAGTATGAAAAAATGAGACAGTTTAGTTAAGTCCCATATGCCTTCCTCCTTGATAATAAATTTAGACACCAGCGTATCCGAAGTTGTCATGTTGGGGAGTGGAATTGGTTTAAATTGGGGTATGGATGGGATCCAAGGGTCACAAAAAGCCCGAACACTTTCACCCAAACCAACCTGCCAGTGAACACCCTCCAACAAAATCTCTCTCCCGGCTAACAAGCTTTTCCAAACCCAAGAAGGTTCTTTACCAGTTCGAGCTTCTTGAAAAGAAGAATTAGGGAAATACCGGCCTTGAAGAATTCTTACCCAAAGAGCATCGGGCTGGTTAAGAATACGCCATCCTTGCTTCACTAGGAGGCCCAAGTTGAAAGCATGTAGATCGCGAAAGCCCAGCCCGCCCTTGACTTTTGGGATGCACATTTTTTTCCAACTAAGCCAATGGAGTTTCCTTTCTTAAGACTGATGCTGCCAAAACCGAGCAATGATCATGTTCACATCATGTATCCATCAGAGAGGGAGCTTGAAACAACTCATAGTGTAAGCCGAAATGGCTTGAACCACTGCCTGAATAAGCACACCTCGTCCCGCTTAAGAGAGGAGAGAGGCAGACCACCCTTGCATCCTTTGAGTAATTCTTAACTTGATTTGTTCAAATGCTTTCCATTTAGAATGCCCCAGCTCTATGGGAAGACCCGAATATTTCCCTGGAGAACTAAGATTCCGGATATGGAGGATTCGTGAGAGAATACGCCTAAATCAGGAAGGAGTATTGGAGCTAAAGGAGATGCCCGACTTGTTGTAGTTAACCAATTGTCCCGAAGCTCTTCCATAGTCATCAAGGAGGTTGAGGAGGTGACCCGCTTCCTCCATATTTGCCTTAATGAAAATAAGGCAGTCATCCGCAAACAAGAGATGGGAGAGATTAGGCGCTGCACGGGCTATTTTGATACTGCTAATATGGCCTCCCATATTTTCTTTCTGCAACAAACTAGACAAAGCCTCAGCACAAATAAGGAGACAGAGGATCACCTTGACGGAGTCCCCTGGAAGGCGTGATGAAACCCTTTGGCTCTCTGTTGATCATGACAACATACTGCACCGTGGTGATACATTGAGTAATCCAAAGAATCCATGCTTCAGAGAAACCAATCTTCGTCATCTTAGCAAAAAGAAATGACCACTCAACTCTATCATAAGTTTTGTTCATATCTAGTTTGATGGTTGCGAAACGATTAGGACCTTTTTTTGTTCTTTCGAGAAAATGTTGCACTTCCTGGGCCATAAACACGTTATAAGTAATTTGCCTCCCACTAATGAAAGCGGACTGAGCCAGGTCAATGATATCATCCAGGCAATCCCGAAGTCTATTGGCGAAGATTTTTGCTATAATCTTGTAAGTGACATTGCATAGGCTAATCGGTCTATAACGAGTCATATTCTCCGGATTTTGAGTTTTTGGGATGAGCACAATATGAGTAAAATTGATTTGGCGCAAGAAGTATCCAATTTGAAAGAAGCTAAGAACCGCTTCACACACATCATCCCCAATGGTTTCCCAATTATTAAGAAAAAAGCTTCCAAACATCCCATTCGGGCCAGGTGCATTCAGCGAGCCAAATGCTAAAAATTGCTTGCTCGATTTCACTTCTAGTTACATCCCTACAAAGTTCCAAATTGGTTTGCACCGAGACTTTAGGCTGAACAGACTCCAAGACCTCTTGGATGTTCATCGGATTTGAAGAAGAAAAGAGGTCTTCAAAGTGCCCCACGATAACATGTTCCGTCTCTCCTTTGGATTGAGTCCATTGACTATCATCCCGTTTGATGGTTATTAGCCTATTCCTTTGTCGTCTATGGACCGCAACTGTATGAAAAAACCTTGGGTTTTTGTCTCCAATCATCATCCAGTCACATCTAGACTTTTGTCGCCACATTGTCTCCTCTTGTTGATATGCCCGATCAAGTTCAATTGTGAGGGTCTGTTTCTTATGGATAAGCTGTTCTGTTTGTTCTTGAACTTGAAGATCATCAATCCTTTGTTTCAGCCTTTGGATTCTTTCTACAAGATAGCCAAAAGATTGTTTATTCCACCCAATAAGCTTTTCTCTACAAGGCTTGATTTTTCGGCACAATTTAAACATCTTGGACCCCTCATAATGTTGTCCCCAGGCTTGTTTGATCACCTTGGCAGTCCGGGTGGTGTCTCCACATATCTTCAAACCAGAAGATTTTTTTCCTTGGGCGACCATTCCCATCCACCAAGACTAAGACTGGGCTATACTTTGAACCTCGTCGGATAGATGTGAACCAAAGCATTGGGGCCGCCCCGCACCAGGCTGAGTTGGCTAAAGCTCGATCTAGGTGAGCGGCGATGAAATCCGAGCTTAAATTGTAGATGCTGCTTCAAATTTGGTCCAAAGCTCCTTCTTTAATGTGTTCTTGCCAGGATACTTACTTGTTCTTCAAATTTGGTCCAAAGCTCCTTCTTTAATGTGTTCTTGCCAGGACACTTACCTGTTAGGATTGTGTTTTCTGTCTCCTTCCATAATGGAGTGTTTTCTCTAAGTGCTAAGCTTGAACTGAGATGTTTCATGGAGAAGGAAAACAGAGGACTCTTCTGAAGTTTAAATCATGTATAAAATGTCAGTGGAATAAAGTAGACAACAAAAGTTTTGACCAAAAACGAAAGGATGATAAAAAGGAAGATGTGAATACCTTTATGACAAGGTGTCTTAGTTGATTGATCCCTGCCTTGAAAATCACCTTCAATTGCTAAAGATAGGCTTGTTGTTTGCTTTTTGAGAACACAATCAATGGCAGACACGTCATTATTAGTAGCCGCATTGAACCTTGCCTTCACATTGGGGGGCTCCACTAAAACACAAGTTTTAGGAGGTGACATAATAAAATCCAACGATACTTCAGCTTCTTTCCTTCCAATTCCAATTTTATGGAATGGTTGTAGCCCGCAGAGGTTTGGAAACTTTAAAGCCAAACTCTCAGAAACTTGCCCACTCAAGGATTGAGAAGTTTGTGCGCCACCATAATTTTGGATTCCAACAGGAAAGGGTGTTGGCTTAAGGATGTCATCATTGTCTTGGTGAGAGGAATCAGAAATCGGTTCAAGCAACACACAAGACTTTGGCAGCGACATTTTTAGGCGTAGAGTCATAAGAAACATAGTGCGGTCTCAGTTTGAAAACTTTGGCGGAGAAGAAAACCCACATTCAAGAGTACTTTCCATTCGTGTAACAGAATGATAAAATTTGCTTGGTGTTGTTTTTCTCTCTCGTCCAAGCAAATCATCATTGGTATCTCCAAAAATATTAAAAAATGAAGGTAGTCCACGAGCAGCCATGATGCCATTTGATAGTAGATATTTTCCGTCATTTAAAAAATCACTTTATTATCAAGTCTTTAATTAATCTGAATCCTACAAACACATGAACATTGTATAGGAATTGTGTCGGATGTCAAATCCTCACTCGTGAACTTTGGGGTTAGTATAAAGAAAAAAAAAAGAATAAATTGTAAAATGATGGAGGGATGAGAATGGTGGAATCGATGGGATTTTTTATAAAAATAAGTTGAGAGATTTAATTAAAATCTACTAATTAAATGACATGAACATAAAGTAAACTAAATTAAAAAGAGGCATCAAGGCATTACATAAAAATAAAAATAGCACTCATTACATTAAAATAAAGAAAAGTCACTTACAACTAGAATTGAACTCACATTACATCCATAAAAAAAATTCAACAAATCGGAAACTCGCACTAAACATAGTTAAAAGTGTTTCGAGAGAGGTTTTTCAGAAGGGATTGAGAAAAGAAAAGGTTGAGAGGCTTACACAATAAAAAGGGTTGAGAAAAGAAGGGGTTGAGAAATGAGAGAAATACGAGAAGAGAAGTTAAGGGGGAGGGAACCTATCTTTAAGGGAGAGAAATTTGAGTGTATTTATAGAGGGTGGCTAGGGTTTTGTAAAGATTAGGGTTAGAAAAGTGGGCTAGAATTTTAGAAAGAGATGAGTGGCTAGGATTAAAGTTTGGTGATAAAAAGAGATTAATGGTTAGGATTTTGTAGAGAAATATATTAGAATTTTAACAAAATGAGAAATTTAGGGAAAGCTAAAGGTAAAAAGAAAATATGGGAAGATATTGTGGGATTAATGTTACCATGTGAGAGAGGGAAAGTAGAGATTTGAAATAGATGGTTAGGATATAAGATGAATATGTGACTATGATTAATTAGAGAGAAAATTAGTTAGAGTTTTAAAATTACAAAATAAAAGCAAACAAAAAGAAGTAAAGGGTCTTGAACCCTGGACTCTAACATGATCCCTCCCCGCCTTTGTCAATTAAGTTTGCTTCTTTCATTGTCTTGTAGGGAATATTTATCAGTTGAGTCAATTTCTCTTTGAAATGTATTCTTTAATTCTTTAGCCTTCTTTAGTCACTAGCTCAGCCCATGCTTGACCTGTATCTAGATGATGTAACCTGTTGGCCATTTAGCTTTCAATAATGGGGTTTCAATTGTTGCTTTTGACTTCCTGATTCTTGAAATTCTTCTAATCTGGAGTCCTGAAACATTAAAGTGCATAATGAGAGTTCATAAAACAACTTTGAATGTAGACTTTCAGAAACGTGTTAAATTCATACAAATGAACCATTTTTGTAAAAACTGAGTGTGCTATGCAATTGAGGGAACCCTTACGTATAAAAGTTTCTAAAATTGAAAGTTTACGTAGTTGATTTTGACAACGCCTCCAAAGATAATAGTGAAAATAAGCACTTTTAAGCGAACATCACTGGGGCTCGGGTCGGACAGTTTTTTCTTTTTTTAAGACTTTACATATACCACCATTGCGGTCCTAGGGGGCTAGGGTTGAGTCCCTGCACGTCGGATAATAAGGTGGAAGGTGGCGTTTGGATTGAATTTTATTAGCCAAAAATCAATTGTGAAAAAATTGATTGTGTAGAAATTAATTGTCATATAATTACTTTTTCAAATTATAGTGATCGGGGAATACGATTATAACTCAACTTCCTTGTGTTGTTGTGTATAAGGAAATTAAAGGTTTTAAAATATGGTGGTGCTACATGCACATCGCTTTATGCTGATAAACATCAATACACTTTTAATTCTAATTTATATAAAAAGAAAACATAAAAAGACTATGATGCATATCTCCTTATTTTCAACGAGAAAAAAAAAAGAAAGAGATTTCAAGATATCATGCGCTTCTTCTGATCTAACAACAGTTTAAACTCTAGCTTTGAACCTAACTCATTTCGTCTCTTCTCTGTTCTTTTTTGTTAGAAGGCAAATAAAAATCTGAAGAAAAGAGATGGTGTTTGGTGTTTTGCTTGTTCATATATAGATGCTCAGGCACGGTTGTATTCAAATAATTTAGGTTATCACTTATACAATTCTAGTGTTTAGAACCAGTAGGGCTAACTCAAATCCCCATGTGCAGAGGAGAGGCTCAATTTGGCACCACTGGTGGTGCTAGCGGTGGTGTCGGTGCCGATGGTGGTGGGATGGATGTTCACATCCAGCAGAGTCGGAAATTGTTGGATTTCATATAAAGTGTGAATCTGAAATATGTAAAATTAAGGAAGATGAATGCTCACGGTTGTATTCAAAGAATACAGGTTATCCCTTATGCAGTTCAACACCAAAACATCAATTTCCCTCAAATTTTTCTTGGTTCATTATAGTCAAATAACCAAAAGAATATGAAGCCATGGTAATAGCTCTGAACAACGCACTCCAAAAGGTTAGGGATGATGTCTATTGCTTCTCATCTAAAGCTGAAGACCCAAATTCTTGTTGCAATGTGTTCAGACATCTGACCCAATTGTCAGGGTCCGTTTGTTCCATACGTTGCTTGACTTTTAGTTGGGGAGACGAAAGGAAGAAGATGGGCAATATAGTTTTTTCTTGTTTTCTTTTGATGTATAATTAGAATTTAAAGTGTATTGATGTTTATTAGCATAAATTGGTATGCGCCTAGCAGCACACACCCAATCATTTTTCTTGAATAACGTGGGACTAATTACTAAAGATGTAGGTGCCAGCTAGTTTAGTTGGTAAAGTCTCTTGGCATCGTTCCAAAGACCTAAGATTGAATCCATACCTAGGCTATAAAAATTATTAATTTTATCATCTTCGATTGGACGGTCTATAAACCAACGATCATTTTGTTTTTTTGTCACGTGTCTCTTGAGAGATGCCTCTTGACATCCAACGGTCAAATTCCAAAACAATCCGCCACATGTCACATTCCTTGTCCAAATCAAATGCTCGTATACATTGTGCCGTATCCAATAATCAATTACTACATTTTTTACACGGACACTTGATAGTACTGTAACGCCCCAAAAACCCCACCTTGGACTTAATGGGACATTGGGCCCGTTACATTGCTTGACCCTGCTTAACTCTATAGAAGGCAATACCAAAATACGAGTCTACAAAAATTTCTTAATAAAACTGCAATAGAAATAAAAACCTTTCATGTATAAAATGAAGCAATCATCTTGTACAACCTGTGACCGGTACTAACTTTACCCACAATTAGATCATAATGATCCCCACAATGTGATTTAAACCTAAGCAACATCATAAACTCAAAAGTATCAAATACTTACTACAATCCTTTTAATACAATAGAAATCTAACAATATGCAAAACAAACTATCTAAGTCCGCTCCTCCTCTTGGAGATCACCTACTCTCTCTTTCTTGCACAATTTCTTTAACCTATAGCTCAGTGGCTCGCTCCGGCTCCAAACCTGCCAACAATAATAGGTCGACTGAGCATTGACAACACTTAGCGGATATCCAGTCTAACTAACAATAACAGTAACTCATACTCATAGCCAATATCAAATTCATATGACAGTTACAAAATTAATAATAGGTTCATATTACATTTATATAATCAATGACGGGTTCATATGACATTTACATAATCCATGATAGGATCATATGACATAATTAATAACATATTCATATTACATTTACATAATCAATGATAGGTTCATATAACATAATTTAATAATAAATAACGGTTCACGTGACATTTACAAAATCAATAACAAATTCATATATGACATTTGCACCACCAGAGTGCAGAAAATATGTGAGCATATCATGACACATTTTATTGTCTTTGTAATTCAGTATTCATGATTCAGTACTTGCAATTTAGTGTCAATGTCTGACAATGCATGATAAGTTCCATATTCATGTTTCAGTACTTGTAATTCAGTGTTAATGTTTGATAACGCATGATAAGTTCCGGCAACTCGTGATAAGTTTCATATTCATGTTTCACTTGTAATTCAGTGTCAATGTTCGACAATGCATGATAAGTTCCGACAATGCATGATAAGTTCAACAACGTATGATAAGTTCCGACAACGCATGATAAGTCTGACAACGCATGATAAGTTTCGACAACGCATGATAAATTTCGACAACGCGTGATAAGTTTCTCACCTCATTACCTTGACTCATGTACTTGTGAGAATCTTAGACTTAGGAGACAACATGCTTATGAGTCATTGAGCAGCTTACTCGGATCATAAACTTATTCAGATCTCTCATTGGGCTTATTTAGTCTATCAGGCGTATACAATCCTTATGCTAGTGATCCACATGTGTGACTTGTGAGACTCTTATCTTAACATACACGTGAGTTTGTGCATAAGTGTCGCAATTAACATTTGAATTGGTCATCGCTTAGATTCCAATCTCCTATCATGGAAACTCCACAATACTATCACATACCATATAGTTAGAGAATTTTTGGTTTTAAAGATGTTCCTCTAAGCATTGGCCTATCTAAATATCAATCACCATGAAACATAAATAGGCATAATTTATTGTAACACATATACCATATCTTATCATGCTCATACAAACATTTCAATATTGAGTATTCCCAGGATCTTTGTAAAATCATGCAGTGTTCTCGTACTTGTAATTCAGTATTCAGAGTCCTTGTACTTGTATTTCAGTGTTCAGAGTCATTGTACTCATATTTCAATGTTCAGAGTCCTTGTACTTGTATTTCAGTATCCAGTGTTCAGTATCCATGCAATGTCCTTGTCATGCTTATGTAATTTACCACACATGTGAACTTGTGCTTGAGTGTCGTGATTAGTATCCGAGCTCGGTCATCGCCTAGATTTCATCTTCCGTCAAGAAACTCTACTAGGTTACATCTCCCTAGTTAGAGAATTCCCGACATGGAGGACTTCCTCTAAGCGTTGATCTACCCGAATATCAATCACCATGCAACATGAATAAACATAATTTATCATAACATATTTCATATCTTGTCATGCTCATGCTACATTTATAACATCATTATCAGATATAATTCATTATAGCATATCTTATTGTACTCATACAAACCTTTTAACATCATCATCTCCATACTTAGTGTTCCTAGACATTTCAATAAACACCTACCATGTGTTAGTTATGTATATAATGCCCTTCCCAATTTCACATTCCATAACAAGAACATACCCATCCATAACCACATTAACATATCCATCATCCATCTCTTCTCTATTTTAACCCATCCACCATCATTTCCACCATCATTTCCATGCATTCATAATCCATAAACATAATAATACAAGAGTTAGATTAGATATGATATCAACCTCAATTCATATTTTAATTCCTTAATTCATGCATATTCATGTAAATATCTTAATAATCCATACATATTCTTATTTAATCATGCAAAATATCTTAATAGGGTTAATTAGAAGGAATATTGACCATTTATACATAATAGAGCTTGTAGCACATGCAAAACTCTCATTTCAAGAGAAAAATCCTTCATTCATGCTTATTACCTAACCATCTTAGCATAATCATGTAATACCCTTGCTAATCCATAAACATTCTTATTTAAAACATGCAAAACATTTACTAAGGTTAGATTAGAAAATATATTGACCTTAGGGATCCTTCCCTTGAATCCAAATCGTTAGATGAAGCTCCTTAAAGCTTTGGAGTTGATCTCCAATCTAATCTTCTTTTTCTCCAAACAAATTCCTTCTCTTCCTAGCCAAATCCTCTTGAAACCATAGGTTTTCCCCCAAATCTCTCCCAAATTAGGTTAGAAACCCTTTAGAGTCTAAAACACTCGAATTAGAATGCTATTTATAGGCTAGGGGTTTAAAGCCCTCATTTCCGTATCTCTTTTTAAAAATTTCTGGGCGCGACTGCGATCGATCGTCATATTGGGCAATCGATCGTTGCTCGCCTAACAATCGATTGTTGCATCTGCTACGATCGATCGTCGCATCCGCTACGATCGATCATTGAAGAAACAGAAGTTTATCCAGATTGTCTGTTTCAGGACGATCGATCGTCACGTTAGTGCGATCGATAGTCGTACATACAGGGGCTTACCCAAATTTTATATTCTAGGCGATCGATCGTCGGTTCTCCTGCGATCAATCGTCAGCTCTGATTTTTCACCTATCAACACTTAAATATTTACCCCACTCTACACCGCTTAAATATAATTAAATATGCATAAAAAATGACAAAAGACTAAACTACCATCAGTTTGCAGAAACCCAACTTTTATCCATGGTGACTTTATCAGTTTTTGTAATCACTAACAACATAAGACAATATATACTTGTCATTAGTGGATGCTACTAGTTGTGTCTACTAGCAATATGTGGATCATTAACTCAACGTGATACATAAATGACACCGGTACGATTAAGTTGTTGCATGCACCATGGTTATTGAATACATATTGGGTGAGGTGTTCCTATCCTATTCAGGAATACATATTAATCCTTAAGAATCAGTAGCTCACGTGCTTTGTTCAATTAAGAAAATTTTGGCAGCATCTACCCATGGCTCTCCAAGTACACAATTTAGATAAGGAGTAGATGCATTCCTTGTCCAAGTATGTACCCAGAGAACTATATGGATGACTGATTGACGAAAATATTCCCAAAATTGAGTGTGCACGGACAATTGACACATGCTTCGGGATTATACATTCCTAAACTGTCAACACGGACAATTCAAGAATCATTTGCAAACAAATACTCTTCATCACATACAGGACGACTCAGTTGTTAGATGCAATGTAGTCCACGTAAGAACTAAACATCATAATTTACAGTGAATCCGTCCATATTGATGATAAGAGAGACACTTATCAGACAATTATTCTTGAACAGGAGATTTAAGTTTTAATGCATGCACATCTACAATGACTTTGAGGAAGGCAAGAATCATTATGTGTCACAACCCAAAATACCCCCTAAGAGTTAGGGATACTTTTGGCTCATGACTGTCGTGTCATACAATCCTGTCATGACACATAAGGCGTACATATCATCCTGCAAGAGCATACAGGGCACGCGAAGAGGCGAACCTAAAAATTTCTTCTTTACAATGTAATGTTCCACGTGCTAATATAAACAAACCTGTATACAAGGTCCATCACTTGAATTACCAACTCACATCAATACAAAAACTCCCATAAGGTCAACCCATATACATGTCTCTCCCTCTCATCACTCAACCATCACTGATGACTACCAATCGGCTTCTCGATATACTCCTCCTCGAACCCTGGTTCAGGAGCACAACCATCCAACCTGTGATCTGCCGAAGATAACAACTTCGGCTGAGCTTTGATTACTCAGCGTGTACAAAATACTAACTAGTATTACTATAGACATCAATGATAGCATATGCATTTATCAGAGCGAAACAGGTAAAAGCAAAGCAGAAGGAGTACATATCTTAGAGCAGTTCATAAAACAGATAGCATGTGAGCATTTCTTTACCAAACATACTCCGGGTCCTTTCCTTAAAAACATTCTTTATCACATAGCCTTGTCAAAACCTCCATTATTTCAAATATATTTTACCAGGGGATATCAATATCCTTTTTCTTATTCAGTATTCGTGTGAAATCAAAACCGGTAAATCTTGTTATGTGATAATCATATTCTTGTGAGTTCTTGTGAAAGTTGGGTTCCTTGTGAGCATGCGAGGATCTAAGTATGCATGATTTTCTTGTGAACTTGCGAGCTTGTGAACTTGTGAGCTTGTGAGACATGACTACTTGTGAGTCCATATATAGTGGGATTCCTTGTGAGCTTTGAAACGATCTTAGAACTTGTCACTTACCAACCCATAGTTTGGCCTTATCACTTGTGAGCTTGTGAGAATTCTTTTAATCAAAACCTTGCTTATGAACTTTTGGAAAAAACCCTTTTCTTGTGAGAAAACATCGGATCATGCGAGACTTGTAAACATCATGTGAGACTTGTAATCATCATGCGAGACTGGTAATCATCATGTGAGACTTGTGAACATCGTGTGAAACTAGTGAACATCGTATCAGACTTGTGAATCATATTCATGAGAGTAAGTGTGAGCAATTCCGTAACCATATAACAGCCTCAAGATCATGGTAATATCCATAGCATGTAAAACATGATTATCAATTCTAGTTTCTATCAAGAACATGCCTCAAATTCTACTATTCATTTGCAACTCATAGTAAAACAATTCATTGGAGTCTAGCTACTAATTATCTTATCAAAATCATGCTTTATAACTTACTTATAATATAGGAATTATAAATATGGCCAAAACATCATAACTTTCATCAAGTTCATTTACTTAAACCATAGAAACCAATTTAAACATCGATGAAGTATAGCAAGGTAAGTTAGTAGATTGTTCTACCTCTTGAAGGATTGAGTTCCTTCAATTTCAGAGTGTTTAGAAGGCTGGAGAAATCCAAATCTAAGCTTGAAGAAAAAGATCCAAGCATCTCCTTTAACCACCAACTCAAACTAAGAGCAACACAAGAGAACCCAAGCCTTCTCTTCTTCCTCCTTCAAAATCACTCTCAAGCTCTCTTTAGGGTTCTTGTAACCCTTATGGACGAATTATGAGCTTATATAAGGGTTTGGGGGTTGCCAAAACTCTAAAAACCCTTAAAATATCTCTGGAAGTCAGTCACAGCGCAAATGAACAGTGCACTGGTCGACCGGTCACAAATCCGGTCGACCGGATTGGTCATCCTTTTCCCGGTTTTTCCCGCTATAATATTTTGGCCATAACTTTTGACTCGCTTATCCAATTTTGACAACTCAACTTGTGTTGGATTCGTATTTCAAAGGGGAACAACTTTCATGTTTTGTATAACTCCTAATTTTGAGTTTTATATAATTTAAATGGGCCCACAAGTGGACTGGTTCAAAATGACTGTTGAATTGATAGCAGACCCGCTTTTGAAAAACCCACATTTCACTCAAAATCGGAAAAAGCGTAAAACATGAACCTCGAAGAGGACTTCAATATCTTTCTATTGGCTTAAAAATCTCTTAATTCCTATGAGCGGTGACCAAAATAGAGCTTCCACAAGTTGAGGGTACGTGAAAACATCCCTCTTTTTTGACACTTAGAGTATGTTATACTCTTGGTTCTTCTTCTCAAACACCCAAAAACAACCCTTAACCTAATTCCCAATAGTCTTATCATGTCTTATAAACCAAGTTACATAACTGACCCTTGGCCTTTACCAGACTTGTACCCATGGCACTATTCACAACATTGTGAAATGGGTTCCCAGGTTCTACATTCATACTTGGAGTATTTTATATCCTAGATACTTGAGTATTATTATACTCTTGTTTTAAGACTCAACGCACATATATAAAACCCTCACGTCACTTTCCCCCAATATCAAAGACCCATGGTAGGCCTTAGGCCTTTATATACACTGTACACTAACACTATTCACATGAACAGTGCACCTGAAATCCGGGGCTCTACATTATGGGTCTTACAACCCAATCATCATACTTGCATGGACAATCTGCCCACATGATAATGTACGTATCACACACATTATCATGCTCCCTTCGAATACAATAATAGTATACAGAGTAATGTCTCGTTCAATTAAATAAAACAGAGATATGTAGAACAGTAAAGTCAAGAAACTAAAAAGAAATTTAAAGTTTCAATAACATTTCAGTAATTCCAATACCATGTTTGAGGACCAATTTGTAAATTACCAGATAACCCATTCAAATTTCATCAGGAATAACATTTCAGATATATTCCTCACAGAGGAATAACGTCTCGGATGTATGCACAAATCCTAAGCAACTTCTAATACCCAAGTTTATCACTATCAACAAAATGCCATACAACATAACGAGAAAAAAAGGAAAAATATTGGTCCATAAAGAATGCATATAATGTCCAGGCAAGATTCCGATTCAACTTGTTTGTTCAAAACAACAATATATTATTCATTAAACTGCATATGTTTGCATCTAAAAGTTGAAAACAGAAACATGGTATCATTAAGGAGTCTGCCTCTCTTTGATTTTGAGATAGATCTACTACTAGTACGATTTTGAAGATCTTGAAATGTATTACGCAAGGCGGCTCACGCTAAGGAGACCATAAATCATCAATATTCAAATACAACTGATAGTAGTATCCTGAAGCCCACAAGTTTCATTGAAAAGCTTCGCTTCACATTAAAGATGAAATTAAATTTTCTAAGAAATACGAGTAGAACAAGCCTTCTAGAAAAAGAAAATAACAATCTTTAAAGGAATGAAGCTTATGTGTTGTCTTCTAAGCACAAGATTCCAAATACCAAAAACACTTATCAAATATAAGTGT
This sequence comes from Tetracentron sinense, assembly GCA_015143295.1. NCBI lineage: Eukaryota > Viridiplantae > Streptophyta > Magnoliopsida > Trochodendrales > Trochodendraceae > Tetracentron > Tetracentron sinense. The sequence goes on from CM026565.1 coordinate 35,078,937, forward strand.
AAGCTCCCAATTTTTACACCTTGCCTTAACCATGATTAACATCATTAACCATGGTCATCCCCAGCTGAGTCCAGCATTGACTAGGGGTGATATCGAGCCGAGCCGAGCCGAGCCGAGTAGTAGAGTGTTCAGACTTGGCTTGTTGCATTCAACATTTGTTCAAGCTCGGCTCAAACTCGAGCTCCTCTGTTTATGTTTAAGCTCAGCTTGTAAAATGCATCGCAAGATTGAGCTCGGCTTGGCTCAAGTATATATAAAAAATCTTTTAATACTTTTAATTCGCACTTGATTTAGAATTCATTCATTTAGGCTTAAGCTTATTTGAGAATGTTTACCAAACTCACGCTTTACTACAAAACTCGTAAAACTCGTATTGACTTAGCTTGCAACTGCCAACTTCTCTCATTGCTCTTTTATAGACCAACTCTCTTCTTATTTGACTGACGTGGGACTAAACGTCCACGGTCCTTAGCTTGAGCATGAGAGGGAAAAACACATATTACACTTTTCTACTTGAGGTGCAGCTCCTGCCTTGTGCCTAGTCGCATCACAACCCAACATCACAGTTGTGTTGGGGTGCGTTCAAGCTCGGTTGTGTGCAGCTCTTTTTCTACACGAGAATGACTTATTTCATTCTATTTTATCTAGATTTATTATTATAATTGTTTTACTCTATTTTAAATAATTTCAATTGAATTATCCGTTGTGTTTTTCGTTCAGTGTAATTATTTTTTCGTTATCTTGAACTAGCGGGTGGCGCGTGCGATGCACATGAGAGCGAGGGGAAGGAGTTCACCACAGTTAATAAGAGTTAATAGGGACGTATGTTAACCCACAGGTGCGATTGAACTCGCTAGTGGCACGTGTGACGCACGTGAGAGTGAGGGGAAAGAGTTAATAACAGTTAATAGGAGTTAAAAGGGACACGTGTTAACCCGCGGGTGCGATTGAACTCTCCCCGAGTTCAATCGCGGTTCGATGTGATTCTAAATAGATAGATGAGCATGGGTTAGTTTGGGAATTAAAGTAAAACATTAAATCAAAGATAATGGGTAGTTTGGGAATTAAAGTAAAACATTAAATCAACATTTTGTTTTTATATAAGGGTAGTTTAAGAATTTCAGAAAAAGCATCAATGCATGATTCTTGCATTATCTTTACTATTATAATGCGAGAGGCTTGAGTAGATGAAAATTTTGAAATTCCCTAACTACCCTTATATAAAAACAAAATATTGGTTTAATGTTTTACTTTAATTTCCAAACTGCCCCTTGCCTTTGATTCAATGTTTTACTCTAATTTCCAAACTACCCCTTGCTCATCTATCTATTTAGAATCACAGCCAATTGAACTCGGAGAGAGTTCAATTGCACCTGCGGGTTAACACTATCCCTTTTAACTCCTATTAACTGTGGTCAACTACTTCCCCTCACGCTCACGTGCATCGCACATGCCACTAGCGAGTTCAATCGCACCCGTGGGTTAACACGTGTCCCTTTTAACTCCTATTAACTGTGGTTAACTTCTTCCCCTCGCTCTCACGTGCATCGCACGTGCCACCCGCTAGTACTAATAAAGAAAGAAGAAGATACAGATAAAGATGAGGAAAAAATTTGCTTTTCTTTGCTGCCTGTGGCATTGCCTTGCCTTAGCCTTGAGGGTAGGGTTATGGCCTAGTCATTGCAGGCCCTTAGAGCATTCCTAGCAGCCTCATCAAATTTGCCTCATCAGAATAGCCAAAACTCACAAAAAGTGAGTTTGGTGAGCCGTTTTTTTTGAAACATCCCAGCAGCCTCATCAAAGTAGCAAAAATGATCATTATTTTATTATATGTGTCACATCCACATCATCTTTACTATTATAATGCGAGAGGCTTGAGTAGATGAAAATTTTGAAATTCCCTAACTACCCTTATATAAAAACAAAATATTGGTTTAATGTTTTACTTTAATTTCCAAACTGCCCCTTGCCTTTGATTCAATGTTTTACTCTAATTTCCAAACTACCCCTTGCTCATCTATCTATTTAGAATCACAGCCAATTGAACTCGGAGAGAGTTCAATTGCACCTGCGGGTTAACACTATCCCTTTTAACTCCTATTAACTGTGGTCAACTACTTCCCCTCACGCTCACGTGCATCGCACATGCCACTAGCGAGTTCAATCGCACCCGTGGGTTAACACGTGTCCCTTTTAACTCCTATTAACTGTGGTTAACTTCTTCCCCTCGCTCTCACGTGCATCGCACGTGCCACCCGCTAGTACTAATAAAGAAAGAAGAAGATACAGATAAAGATGAGGAAAAAATTTGCTTTTCTTTGCTGCCTGTGGCATTGCCTTGCCTTAGCCTTGAGGGTAGGGTTATGGCCTAGTCATTGCAGGCCCTTAGAGCATTCCTAGCAGCCTCATCAAATTTGCCTCATCAGAATAGCCAAAACTCACAAAAAGTGAGTTTGGTGAGCCGTTTTTTTTGAAACATCCCAGCAGCCTCATCAAAGTAGCAAAAATGATCATTATTTTATTATATGTGTCACATCCACATCAAAAAAATGGAGAGAGAAAATTTTATTTTATTTGTGTGGGCTCACAAACAAGGAGGGAATGAGAGTTTTTTTGATTTGGTGAGTGTACAGTGACTCACCAACTTTGGTGAGTACTGTACACTCACCAAACTAAAATATGCAAATTGGTGAGGCTGCTGGGAAGGGAATTTCAGACTTTTTAACCTAGTGACTCATCAAAATAACTAAAAAGCTATTTTGGTGAGGCTGCTAGGAATGCTCTTAAAAGGGCAGAATTAGGGCTGACCCTGCCATGACCCGCCCATGCTTTTTGATAACCCTAACTTTTGACTTTAGCGAGAAGTTAGAAGTCAAAAAAGGGCATTTGGAGAATGGAGAGTCACCCCAGAAGTCCGTAGAAGTCACCCCAGAAGTCTTTTCAAACGGGGTCTAAGCATTGCCACAGACAGATTTGGTATTCCTCGACGTACGGAGAACATAATAGAGCAGAAGCCATGGCTGGAAGCCCCGAAATTCTCTCCATTCAAGCGGAACGATTCAGCTTTGAGGTTTCCCTATAAACGCATCTCCGAGACTTCAATGAAGTCGTCGAAGCTTCCCATTTCGAGGACTTACGGTAGGAACAGCCGTCTTCTGTAGGGTTTTTTTTACCGCGAATGGATCTCTGTTTGATCAGAATATCCAGTTTCATCACGAAATGGCTCAGGTGATCTTATTAATTACTTTGAATTCCACTTTTTTCTGTTCGATTTTGGTGGATTTTGTAGAGGTTTACGGAGTCGAGTCGATTATATCAATCTCTTAGTTTTGTTTGATGGTGACTAGTAGCTTCATCCTCAGTTCTGCAAACTGGTTTTTTCAGTAGAAGATATATATATATATATATATATATATATATATATATATATATATATAACAAGTAATAATTATTAATTTTGTTTTAAAGCGTTTTTATCTGATTAATTTCGTCAAATGGTTGAGGTTTACTTGACCTTTTTTTTTAATGATCATTGGCAAAATGCCATTGATATTGTTTTAGTGACCAAGGGCTATTTAAAAAAATAAAAATAAAAAAATCCAACATTTCTTTTTTGTGTGTACCGATATTGTATTAATCACTTAGTCATTAAGATGATGTTGGTATTTTTCTATGATTTTTTTTGTCTGCTAATAATTTTTTTTATTTGTTTTTAATTTCAAAATTTGCAATTTATTTTTTGATTACCTGAGGAAGGTGGAATAACTTGGTTTGATCATTTGAATTGCAAAAGGCAGCAAAATTCTCTTTAATATCATTTTAGGAGTATCATCTTGTTCTCACAATTTCAATATCAATAAAACATTCTAAAATTTTATTATTTTAGAGGCTACATTTCAATCTAATGAACTATGGTTTTGGGCTTAACAGCCATCGTGCAGTTCTAATAGGTTCCTGAGTTTTTATCCAAAGTTGTGTTTCTTTTGTGAACTAGAGCAACAAAGAGTGGTTGAAACTCCTATAGTTGTTAGCCATCTTGTATAGGAGAGAATGAAAGACAGGTACCCAAAGTTTGTGAGGTGATTGGAGGAGACAGGTCAATTTATACCCAGATATTGGGGGCAGGGATTGACCCTTCACCTCCAATATACCATGGGTGGCGGTCGACATTCTTAACCAAAGACAAGAGCACGGATGAGGAAAGTTTGTGATTTGATCTTTCATTGTACATACGATTTAACACATTAACTTGCATTTCCTACCCTGGTTCATACTATGTGGTGTTACTTTAGAAGATTTGAGTGTGTCATGTCCTATAGGGCTGATCTGTATAAAAATATGCCAACTGGTTGATCTATTGTGTAGCCACCATGAGGTTGCATGTTCGAGTCCAGCCCACTAAAAAAGAGGGAAAAAAAATCGGCCAAAGCTTGATATCTGAGATTTTGTTGTGATTAGTTTAAATCTTTTTCCTCACAAATAAAATACTGCTGCTGGGGACACATTGGAGCAACTGTGAGGAAAGTATGGCAATTTATCTATTTGTTACATTTAATACACACATTGTATATTGTTTCTTCATTTTTTAAAAATCTCATTTCTACTTAGTCTCCTTTGAGAATGCAGACCTCATTTCTCGCTAATATAGTTGTATAATGTTGCCTCATGAAGGTTGTCAATTCTGAAACCTTACATCAAGTTGCACTTCTGTTGTATGGTTTCAGCAATCATTTCTTATACTTACTTTTTATTTAATTTCGTGCTGTGGTTTTTGCTAAACAAAAAAGGAGCAAAGGAAAAGGAAAGGTAAGATAAAGTTTGTAATTGTGGAATCACACTCATCTTCACTCGTCATAAGTCATAACATGTAAAACGTATGACAGGGCTACTTGGCTGGGTATGAAGCTGGAATATGGATGGAAGATGGAGTGAAACAGGAACGGTTCAATCTTAGCTATTAATTTGACCAGATGTGTGGTTGCAAGATTGGTTTAATATTGCATGATGGCTGCTCATAGGGATGGAAGGACGCGCAATGGTTCTGTGAAGGTGGTCACCTATTTAATAGAGGTTCATAGAGGTGCATTCTCTATTCTTGTGTATTGGTTACTGCTTATAGGATTAGTTTCACCTATTTAGCCCTGCCAACCGTCTCTGTCTCATATATTTGCTTGTCTTCTGCAATATTTTTTGTTTTGCTCTTATTTTTAACAATAACTGTAAATTATACGCATCCTTGTTAAGGAGATATGTGAACACATTTGTGTTTTCCTTTGATGAGCAAGGTTTAAATTATCAGCCAGGATGTAGTCTCAGTTTTGAGAGGTACCAGTACAAGTTGCTACTATGCAAGCTCCTGAGTCCTGGCCAAGTTGGAAAAAACTTCAGATATTTCGAAATAACTATGCTGAGTCGTACAATGAAAACCAGGATCCAATTCCCCATTAACGATAAGAAACATACTTTGTAATTCCTTTGCAGCAAGCCAGTATAAAATACAAATTGAGTAGCTCTAGAGCGCAAAATGAAATATGTTTTATTTCCTTATGTTGTTCAAAGAGATGATGAACAAGAATACCCACCTGGTGAAAGATTTAGACAGAGAATGAGGAAAGAAGAGAATCCAACAAAAGTTTTGAACCAGAACCATAAATGGAAGTATCCGATGCATTAGTAGTATTCTTCAGTAATTCTCACCAGAAACATCCAAATTTGCGTGCATGCCACCATTAATCACCAGTTGTATTCAAAAACAGCAATTGGGGCAATGTATCATCCCATTCTCATTGCACTCCGGGCACCTCTGCAGTTGCCCTCCCTCAAAAAGCTTGCCACTACAATTACAATTTAAGCAAGGAATGAACCAAATCTCTATACGGAACAAATGGTACACAGAAATCACAATACAAAAGAGAAGGGAAAGGGTATGTAGTGTTCTGAGTAGAAATATAACTGGAGAGAAAGAGAGGGGGAGGGGAGGTTTTTAGCTGTGGCGACGGTGGAATGCGTTGCAACGGTGGCTGAGACAGACTCGATTGAGAGATAGAGGGAGGGAGGGCTGCAGCGGTGGCCGATAGAGAGTGATGCAGGATCATAGCCCAAGAAGCGTTGAATCAATGCCCTCAGCCAAGCCTGTTAGGCCATAAAAGTTATTTTGGTGCTTTGATACTTTTGGAACAACTTTGAGAAATATTTGTTTATACACAAAATTTTGAATCACTTTGACGTGTATCTGTCTTTGACAATAAAATTTCATCCTTTCATCATCTTTACCATCATATTGTCCATCCTTTATAACAATGATCGTGGGTTGGCTGCATGACCCCCAAATAGTTGGCCGTATTGAATCTGATATACTCTCTTAAAACATTCAACTAGAACTTTCCTCAACCTTGACAACTATATGAAGAGTCATTGCAAAGAAAGCCTGGGCTATTAATACCACTGCTTCAATTGATGAATGACATCAACATACATCTGCAGATGTCGGGTTTGTGGCCTGGCTGATAACATCAAGGAAAGAAAGTCTAGAACATTTACTGTTGAAGAATAGAACAATTTAAGTCAATAGGGTGAATAAATATGCTAAACCTTTACGTAATTAATGGAAAATATTATAAAGAAGGGGAATACAGAACTAGTATGCTATAACACCATGCAAAAGGAAAATATGAAAGGATATGATGAAAAGAAAAGGGGAAACTTTCTCGTAGGCTCCACTAATAATTAATCAGGGTAAAAGTTCAGAAGAAATAAGCAGTATGCTTAATACAATTAGATTAGTTTGAAGTAAATCAACTACCTGTTCATTGTAATTATTAAAGGAAAAAGGCTTTTCAACTAGGCATTATTTTAATGGCTGCAACCATTTACTTGCAGTGGATTGAGATTGTGCTTTGCATAACAGGTGCCTTAACTGATCATTGGAGTTCAGATCAATAGTGTCACCCTATGATGGAAATGAAGATGATTACTTGTTGGAATAAATGTTTAAAATCCAACTAGTATGTATTGTTTTGGAGGCCTGTTTTTTGTCTAATTGGTTAATTTTCTTCTAAAAAGTGACTCCCTTATGTGTCCATATATTTTGTGTTTATGTTTTTAGTATCACGTGCTATACTTGTTTTACTAGAGCGAAAATTCAATACAATATCTTTTTATTTGTGGTTCACCATATCCCTAACTGTCTTGGGAACAAAATACCCTCCTTCCTTCTTCACAAGTTTCTGATGTGTAGAATTTTCTACTCTGAAGTCTGAACCAGCTGGTAGTGCTTGCTCAGTTGGTGAGGTCTGATTGTGGCAAACCAATAGATATGGGTTTAAAACCCCTTATTAATAAAGGCTTGGCTAGAATCTTAATTACTTTTTCGAAGGAGAAATTGAGTTATATTATCCTAGTTTGATAATTTCTCTTATACAGTGGTCTCAGGACTGTACACCATGCTTTCATTGCTTAGACATTCATATTTAGATATCTAGTTTTGCCTTTTTTAGATGTCTTGGGTGACACAAGGTTGTGTACAAAGAATAGTAGCTTACTTGCGCATCAAACACAAGCTTTGTTAACCATATGAATAATATATTAGTTGCCTGTAGGCATGTGAACTGAGGGTTAAGAACAACTAGACTCATAGGATGGTATAAAATCCGTCTTTGTTGGTATCATGGTTCAAAATTTCGGTATCGGTAAGACAATTTTAGGATACGCATCAGAGTATTGGATCAATTCGCCCCAATACGCCGGAAAAAAATATGATACGCTTTGATATGCAAGGAAAAACTTGGATACCTTGCATAAAAATTCTTTTAATTAAAATATAAGGTAAACAAATTAAATGAAGTCCTCAAACTTTATTTATAACCATACATATGAGAGTTAAGAAGTTTATAAGTTAAAAAAGACGAGTATGTTGATAAACACGGTATGAAAACACAAACCATAGTTACTTAGTCAAGTATAGGCAATACAATCTAAATATGAAAACCTTACATTAAATGAATACATAAAATGGATTGACTTTAAAACCATAAAGTAAATGACATAAATTATACAAGCTCAATACCACAACGAACTACATGTTGTGTTTGAATTCTAGATTGAACCGTAGAATGAAGGTATTTTTCAAATTATTGAAAATTTAAAGGTTTTCAAATTTTTTTTTTTTTAAAAGATGAAAAATCGTTAATTTCTCATAAAAAATGAGTGTTATCCATGGATTTTGCATGGAATCAATAGATCTACTCATTTTTCATTTATTGAAACAACTAAAATTGGAAAACAACATAGGCAAATTTGCACACCTTCGAAAATTTGGAAAAATCCTTTCAACTCGAAATCAAACGCCGAGATCTTTATTTTTGAACATAAAATCGACAACGGAGTGGAGTCAAAATGTTGCCTTGGCAATGCCTAGGCCATCGCCTCACCTAAGCAGGACCTCTATCGTCTAGATCATGATCTAGGTGGACACTTACTAAATCTTATTTAATATAAATAGAAAAATTAAATTTTGGTAGCTAAGCAATGCCTAGGCCTCACCTTGCCTATGGAACCCCCTATCGCCTGGACGCCTTGACTACAGTGCAACGGAATTGTTGTTTTAGGTCTAGAAATTGATTAGAGAATAAATATTGTTGAAAAAATAAATTTAGGAGTGTTTACAAACACAGAAACGGTAAAATAGCTCGGTTTTATTATTGTGTCAAGAGTATCAGGAGAGCATTGGTATAGTATCAGTTCGATATGCACCGATACCTTGAACTTCTATGTATTCCCCGTACCAACTTACCGAATAGGGCAAATTCCAATATGTACCGGACCGGTACGCTCGGTGCGTCTCGAAATTTAAAACAATGGTTGGTATAACATTCATGCAAATATAAGGATGAACTCTAGAAATGCATGCAATCCATTGCAAATGAGCATTGTGAGGATTGTACATATTGGTCATAGTTTCCTTCTAGTAAAGATCAAAGGGCTAGCCTTGTATTTTGCTCGTAAATGAATCTGAGCTGTTTACCTTTTAATTTCTCTTGCATGAGGTATCTTCACAATCATCCTTCAGTCCAGTGTTTGTCCTCACACTTGGTTGAGGGTGGAATTCCTTTAGGTAAGACCAACTAGTTATACCGGAATCATTGATACTCAACAGAGCAGTAGACACAATTTGTGATGGTCTGACGAAGGAAAGAATCATGACCCAAGCATCAGATGTGCAATGAAGTGGTGATCAGCAAGGTTTCAGGTGACCACAATACTCACAGGATTTGCATGTAGTGTAACAGAAGGATCTTTATTGATTCAACACTCCAGAATTATTGAAATTATAAATTCCTCAGGGATCTGAAATTCATTTGAATTTTATTTGAGACTGTTACATTATGACGAGGTCAAAATATGAAAAGGTAAGAAGAACTTTCCAAGTGCAACCATCTATAATTGAACAGTGATTATATTCTAAGAGAAGAATGCATTCCCCCCTTGAAGTGGTGTCATGTCCAGTATATCAAATATTTACTCTATAATGTGGGAGATGTGTGATTGTAGTTCGGCCACGAAGAGCCATCCAGGTCATTGACCCTTAATTAATTGCGTCCCATTTAAACAGACCATATCCGAGTCACCTACAGGGAAACGTAAAAGGGTGAACAATTACTCATTAGTGCACTCTTCAGAAGTTCTGGCATCTTAGTGCTTGTTTGGCATCAATTCTGGTGATTCTTTTGTTCTGAAAAAAAGAATTGTTCTTCTTGAGAATGTGTTCTGAAGATCGGTTCTCGGATTGTTTTTATCTATCTAGATCATGTTCAGGGTAGCTATGCTTTGACCCGCAAGTGGTGTATGCCCAATTATCTGACAGGGGGCATTTATCATAGAGAAGGGAAAAAGGAAAGGGAAGTGTGAAAATGGAATGAGAAGAAAACAAAAGAAGAATAGAGAATGTAATCTGTTAAATCTTTTCAGAAACAGTCTTTCCATTCTATAAAACTTTTAATATCATTTGTCAATTTTGCACCTAACCATATTTAATTTCTTCCCTTTTCACTATGATGTGGATGGGGACCCAAAATAACTCCTCTCTTGTATCTCTACTTGCAGTTTTGTAAATGCAATATATCAGCATCAATGCTTTATGTGTGTTTGGGGCGACGGTTGCAACCACTTGTGCAAGCAAGCTTACATCTCTCAATAATGTTCTTACCCCCACTCCACTTCCCCTCGCGAACAAGGTATTGGTTCTCTTCCTGATTCCTTTTTTTTTTTTTTAAAACTTATATGGGGCTTCTCCAATTTTATCCCAACCACCTTTTTTTAATAAATAAATCATTTTTTTAATAATTTTTTTTAATAATTTATTTTGGGAGTATATGTTAATTGGGCCAGGAAAATGGATAAGAAGCTGTACCAACCCTGTATATGCTCTGTAACATTTGGTATTCATGGCATGGAGTCTAGTCAGATGGTGGGTCCAAGACAACTAGGTAGAATGCTTCTTTTAACTTGAGTTTGTTTTTGGTGTACCTATGTTAACCGCACTATCTCATTGGTAACGCCTCTTTTTTTAACACCCACAATTGGTGGTTAAGATTCACTCACCCTTAGGGTTAAGCAATTTACCTTGGTTTTTAGAAAAAATAAACAAAGATATCAACCTTAATTTAGTTAAGCTTAATCATAGTTAATAGGGGTGTTAAAAGGGACACGTGGACATTGTAGTCTGGTGGCCCATTCCAAGAGGTGGTTATAGTGATTGGATGGTCTTGATTGATGAGCTCATGCACTGATTGATAGATATTATAAGTTGACTCACAAGATTCTGTTTTGCATTTTTTAAAATTTATTTTTATGAGCGAGATAAAGCGGATCCAATTGTTTTGCTACAGTTTGCAATGGTGTATAGTTTGATTGTTTTTTTTGATAACCGTGGATAGCCTGAGCCTCGAAGGCTCATACTTATCCCGCGGGGCTACATAGGGCATACCTCCATCCCATGCAACCGTTAGTGAGTGGAGTCAGGAATTGAACTCGAGACCTCTGGTTTTATGGTTCGTCCGGCTACCCTCACGGAAAGAGACAAGAAGGAAATGGTGAGCAACTGAGGGGGGTGGTATTTTCAAAATAAAATGAAGATTGAAATGAGGGGGGTGGTATTTCCAAATTAAAATGAAGGTTGAAATGTTTTTTTTTTCAAATAGCAATAGTCCGCTCTTTGTGGGGTGCTCCTTTTTTCTCAACAAGTGTTTCTTTTAATTGTAGTTAATATTTGTAGTTATATTTTTTTTTTTTAAAAAAAACCAACAGTTGGTAAGACAAAAAGATGGGAGGGGGGAATGCCCTCCTCACGGCACCCTGTAGGAGGGAATTATTTTTCTTTTTCAAAAGAGCAATAGTTCGCTCCACGGAGCTGCCCCCTCAATTGCATGAACTCGGGTTAAATTTTTTTAAAATTTTATTTTGCTGAAACACCTAATGTATATGGGTGAATCCTAGGGGTAAGTGAATCTTAACTATAGTTAAAGGGAGTTTGACAAGAAAAGGGGAGCCGAGATGCCCCCTCGTGTCACGACTGTGGAGGTGATTATTTTCCTTTTCAAAATGAGCAATAGTTTGCTCCCCTCGCTCTCGCAAAGCCGCCACCTCAACAATCACAAACTAGGGTTAAAGTTTTTAACCCCGTGGTTAATTTTTTATTGTAATTTTCTAAAAACCAATGGCAGATTGGTGAACCCTAGGAATGAGTGAATTTTAACCACAATTAAAGGGGGACACGCTTCAAAAAAGGTAGCCGAGATACCCCTCCTAGCGTCCGAGGAGGTGATTATTTCCTTTGGAAAGTCATAAGGCAACCCCACCACAATTAATGCGTTAAGTTCCACTCAGGAGCTCCAGCTCAAGGAATAACCGGAGCTCCCCAAAGTATGCATGTGAATTGAACATGAGTCTCAGAAGTTCTTTTATTCTCCAAGACCGTTCTGGGCCTTACTCCGCTAATGTATTTTCTCCTTAATGGCAATACAGTTATCTTTTTACGAAAAAAATAAATAAAAATTTGAAGTATTTTAGGAATTGCTTGTAATTCTCCAAATGCCCTATTCACAGGCATATTTTGAGGAGTTCAAAACCAGAACTGTTCATATTCAATTTTCTTTTTATTATCATTATTATATTATTATTATTATAGACTTGGTTATGCGTATTGAGAGGATAATACTCTAAGGTAGCGCTTGGGAGTATTTAATGGTTGAATTGAGGTCTGTAAACTTAAAGATACGTAGCTGAAAGGTATGTAGCTAAACTATTTAATTGTATAAATATGATTTAAGATATATTTAATTATTACTATAATATATTTAATAATTATGTATATATATTATTATGCATGATAAATTTATTAAATATAATTTTTTTGTTGAAATATTATAATTATATATTTAGTAATTAAATTAAAATTTATATATTTAATTATAACATATTTATTTTACACAAGTTAAACTAACAGGTTTAGGTAGAGGGTTCTTTGAGATCGAATCACAGCTAATTGTCCACAAATTAACATGTGTCCCTTTTAACCCTTATAAACCGTGGTTAAGATTTATTAACCCTTAGGGTTCAATAATCTAACCTTGTTTCTTAGAAGGAAAAAACATTAAATTTTTTTAACATTAGGGTTTAGAAATTTTAACCTTAGGGTTAATTTTTTTTTTCTTCTAAAAGCAAAAACAAATGTTAGATTGTTGAATCGTAAAAGTTAGTGAATCTTAACCATGGTTAATAAAAGGGGCATGTGTTGATTTGTGGGTGTGATTGAACTCTCTCTCTCTCTCTTGAGTTCAATTTCGATTGAGAGAGTTCAATATCGATTGGTTGTGACTTGATCTCGGGTTCTTTTTCTAGGTGAGCTTTTAGCGTATTATAAATGAGACTAAACGCTACCCAAGTGATTAAGTGGCTGAGAGGCGATAGAGAAGCACTAGGTCCAAACCGTTGTCAACAACAGTAAATCCCATTTTGGAATTGACCAATAGGAAAAATAAAAATTAAAAACAAACCAAAAAAATGGTTTTGAGGGTTTTTTTTTGAAGGGTTGGGGGGGTTGAATTAGCATTGCTTAGAAGGGGAGAAAGATGATGGACCCCATATCATTGAAACAAGGTTTAGTAATGATTGAGTGAGACGATTTAGATTTAGAAGATGATGAAGATATTATTATTTCAGTGTTACTTATTAATGGTCTTCACTTCAGCCTCGGGACGTGCTTACTCCTCACAGTGTTAACTGACAATATTCAATCGCTTTCTCGTTGGTGCCAAACACGAGAGATCTCTAAAATTCGTTTGATCATCATAATCATCACTCATCATCGATTTCAGAGAGAGAGAAAACGTGGCACCCACTGACTGGCCGTTTTATCCTCCTCGGATGCAGTCTTGCCACGTGCATTCAATCTCCACATCTGATCTCTCTCTCTCTCAGACAGAGAGAGATATTGCCGGAATTGAGGAGCGGGCTCTCCAAAGTCAACACAATTATTCTACATATGCCACGTACTTTTCTTGACCATTACACCCCTCAAACGGCGGGCCATTAACAAAATAAAACGCCCAAGGTGAGAGGACATTTTCGTCATTTTCTTCATTACAAATTTTACAACTTATTTGCCACCGCCATTTTGTTGTTGTTTATATATAGCATCATTTAGCTATGATAATAGACTTGATACTTTGTTAACACATGTCACATGTTAGTAAATTGTGTTGAATCTTCCTTCATAGGATGGCACTTCTGCCATTGAAACCATAGATCCTTTTTAAAAAAACTGTCTAGTTTTAAACTTAAAAATAAGTTTTGATACTTTTCACATGTGTTAGCTTCCTCTTATTTGGTTGCAGCCCTGGGCTACACGATCATTATTGTTAAATTTTACTCATTTTTCTTAAAATTAAATTAAATTTACATGTAAGAAGCATGAAAAATGGAATTAGAAGGTAGACCAAGGTCTAAGGGTAATGTAGGGGTGCCAATGGGTTAAGCTTGGGCTTGTATTTTTGTGATTTTTTAATAGGTCTGGTTTGAGCATATATTTCAACCCGCTTACAAAAGATTTTTTTGTGGACCAAATTTAACCCATTGACACCAATAAGATTAGGGTTCTAGAACCAACATTCGTTGAATCCTCCTTTTTCATGGAAGACTTGATTTCATTAGTAGTAACCCTACTGAATTTCCATGAGGAAAGGGGATTCAACTGATATCCACCGGTTCAGGACCCTAATTCTTGTACTCTGGCTGACATTATCACGACTTCAAAAGAATGAGAAAAAAGACAAGGTGCCACTTTGGCATCACACCAAAGAGGCAAAAGGTTTACTTTGGTACTTATCAGAGTATCCCTTTGGTGAGCAACAGATCAATGGACGAAAAAAAGGCCAACTCACCATAAGTCAGAAAAATTTTCCTGCCCATTTTTGATTTATTCCCATTAAAATTTTTTTTCCCCTTTTATCGTCCATTGATCTGTGCTCACCACCAGAGTAAACCTTTTGCCCACCAAAGAACAAAATCATGTTTGGCAAGACTGTTAGGGTTTTTCTTATTAAATAAAAACCCATGTGGTCTGGCGCAATCCTTAGTTTTCAAAACTCGGATTATATTGCTGTCAATAGAGAATGTTAAGGATAATGGGTCCCACTAAAGATATGTGATCAAACAGGGACTCTTTAAGTGTTATTAAAGCTAACAACATGGTCAGGGTTGGCGACCGTTAGATCTTTGGTGTGATCCCTCTTAGCCTTTGGATCTTATGATGGGTAGGGTTCCAAGGGTATATAAAGCAAAGAGGGGGTCCCTCTTTTCTCTTACGTCAATTGGAAGCCCCATTGAATCAGACCTAAGGAGAAAAGAGAAGACTCTCTCATCCCTCTCAAGCGCCGAGAAACACAGTGTCACACCGAAAAGGGAATAGGGAAATTCCAGTGAAAGGTATGAGATCATCTCTTTTAATCTGTGTCCCCTTTTGATTATGAATTCTAGAAAAAATTTATCGCATGGTCTAGATCCAGGATTTGAATAATCTTGTTTTGTTTTAACATTATTATTCTTGAATCCCAACAATTGGTATCAGAGCCAGGTTGACCTTGTGATTAATTTTTCTTAATAATCAAATATAAGTGGGTTTTATTTTCGGATCTAAATAATCAATTTTTTTTTATTGATCTTGTGATTCGGATCTAAGGAAATTGAAAAATAGAAATTTAAAGGTAAATAAGATAAAGAAATTGTTTTCGGATTTGATAATTAATTTTATTATTTACGAAATAAATTTTTGGAGTTGAAGAATATTTTTAAAGGATACGAGCGATTCAGATTTAAAAAAAAAGAAAAAAAAAAGAAAAAAAAAAGGGGGTTTTCCACTGTTTTCAGTTGGACGGAGATTCCGCCGCCGTCCGTCGCCGGAGAGGATCACCGGCGGTGAGGTTTTTCTCGCCGGAGGATGGCCGTCGGTTTGGCACCGGCGGCAGCCGGAGAGGTGACCGGTAGAGCCCCCAATATGAGGGAAACAGTAAACGGTTTAGGGTTTGGAAATAAAAAAATAAAAAAATAAAAAAACTGTGCGGGTTAGGAAGATGAGCCACGAGGGTCAACCCGACCCTCTGACCCGAGTCGAACCCAAAACCGAAATCCAGGTGGATCTTGGCTCGACCCGTATAACCCGATCCAAATTTGACATAACCGACCCGAATATTTTTGAACAGACCCGACCTATATGGGTATGACCGAACCGAATGAAATCCGACCCGGTCAACATGGACCGAACCGATTCGACCGGACCGGGACCTAAACCGAACCGGATCGCTGACTGAACCGAACCAGAACCGGACCGATGCGAGACCGGACCGCGTAAGACCGTCGAACCGTATGCGCGTGATGCGCAGACCGCGCGTGAGCGCAATCCCGTGCGCGTGCAGCGGTTTCTCCGCGCGTGATAAGCACTTCCCGCGCGTGTGCTGCGCGTGACACTCGCAGGGGTGTTTTGTGCGTGTGACACTCGCAGGGGTGTTTTGTGCGCGTGACACGTCCCCAAGACACGTCCAGGACGAGTGTCCGACCTATTCTGAGGTTTTTGGGTGTTCTGATTCCGTTTTTCGGGTCCATTTTGACTTCTGAGCACTGTAAATAGCTGTTTTAGTGCATGAATATGATTTTCATATGGTTTTGACATTAAATAAAGGAAAAACTTGATGCTTTTATCCAAAATTAATATCAAGAATTAAAGTTAGATCATCCTATGGGGTTTAGGTTTGATCTGTAAGGCGTTCGTTCGAATGGTCATAACCAAAGTAGGTTAGATTGTCTTGCCCAAAGGTGACCGTCCTATAGAAGTTATGGTTATTCGAATTTAGGGATTTCAATCTCTTTAAGATCGCGAGTTTGCACTCACCTACATTGAATAGCTAGTCTTGCCCAAAGGTGTCTAGGGACTTCTTGTAGACTGAGTGGGGCAGAATGATTTGTGCGTGGCGGTGAGAGAAGGATAACCCTCTTGCCCAAAGGTGTGGAAGTGTCCTAATCAATCCAATACGTGATAGATCAGTTCTGTGCGCGACTATTGTTGCCAATTGGGGGGTGAATTGCATGTCGAAATCTCTTGCCCAAAGGTGTGATTAGATGATGCGCCCACCTGTCCCGTAAAGTGGAAGTAAGCAATTTTAAAGTAAACCACTTTAGCTATCCGGCTTAACCCCAAGACCGGATTAGAATCATAAAGCTTAAATAAAGTCATGCAAGGACAAGTATAAAGTAAATTATTATAATTTGTGCAATAATTTGTTAGACATACCATAACATAGTAAAACATTGACATTTTCAGATATGGATGGGTCTGTTGTTCAGAAATATTTGACTGGGATTGAGCCTCTGAATGGTTCAAACTATAGTTCTTGGAAGATGCAGCTAGATATAGTTCTTGGTTGCCTTGATTACGACTTTGTCCTATTTGAGGAAAAGCCGGTTACTCCCACTGCTGAGTCTTCAGATTCAGATAAGTCTTTGTATTCGAAATGGGAGAAGGCCAATAGGATGGCCATGATGATCATTAGGGCTTCTGTTCAAGAAGCCATCAGAGGTGGTATTCCTACTCCTGATACTGCTAAGGTTCTTCTTGAGACTATCAAGAAACAATTTATGGGATCTGTTAGGTCTCGTCAGTACAGTTGTTTGACTCAACTAATTTCATTGAAGTATGATGGTGCTGGAAATGTTCGGGAGCACATCTTGAAGATATCTAAGTTAATTATCTCTCTTAGAGAGCTTGGGTTGACAATTGAGGATGACCTCATGGTGCATTTGGCTGTAGCCTCACTTCCTGAATCATTTGATGCTTTTAAGGTTAATTATAGTGCACAGGATAGGAAGTGGGATCTGCATGAACTGATAGCTGTGTGTGTTAGTGAGGAAGAGCGCTTGAAGCGTGGGAAAGCTGAGTATGCGAACTTGGCTGTGAATTCTGGTAGTAAGAAGAATTTTAAGAATAAAGGGTTCAAGAAATCTAATTCACAAAATTTCAGGCAAGGACAAAATTCAGGACAGAGTTCAGGTCATAATTTAGGACAGAGTTCGGGACATCAATTTCAGGGAAATGATAATACCGAGGAACCAGAGGAGATTGAGTGTTTCTTCTGCAAGGGGAAAGGTCACATGAAAAGAAACTGTTTCAAATATAAGGATTGGTGTAGGAAGAACAAAGAGGTTCATTCATCGGCGAAGCGCCAAGGCTGATGAGCTGCTGATTTTTGAAGAACTCTACACCAATAGTATTAGAGGCTGTTGGAACTTGCTGATTAGTATTAGACCTTGTTTCTGGTTTTTACTATTAGATGTTATTTTCATTGTGCCGTTGTTTAGGCGAGATATTATTGGAATGGATATAGTTTAATTTTATCCTTGAGGGGAGTACACTCTCCATCAGACATATTTTTCAGACAGTTGGTCGTAATATATTAATAGATGATCTTTATTAGTTAAACTTGGACTCGTATTTTATATCATTCTTGTTGTATGTTTGTTAACATCAGACATATGTTAAGGTCAGTGGGAGTAGGTTTGTAAGTTATATTTTGATATTAAGATTACCAAAGATCATATGTCTAGACGTTTGGAGTTATCTCATAGGATTTCAGTTTAGTTTACAAGAGATATATCGAACTAGAAATTTAAAAGTTATTCAGACTCTGATTTTACTTGTTTTCAAGATAGTTTGAAATCCTCATCAGATTTT
This sequence comes from Tetracentron sinense, assembly GCA_015143295.1. Taxonomy (NCBI): domain Eukaryota; kingdom Viridiplantae; phylum Streptophyta; class Magnoliopsida; order Trochodendrales; family Trochodendraceae; genus Tetracentron; species Tetracentron sinense. The sequence continues at coordinate 35,097,214 of CM026565.1, forward strand.
GTGTTGTTGCATGTTTGGATTGTGAACCCATTAAGTATGAACTCTCCATCAGAAATTTTAAAGGACCCGTCATTATTATGGAACCTTTTAGAATCGTTTGATTCTTTTATTTGGTGGGAGTATTGTTCATTGTTTTATATTTCAGACATTTATATAATATACATGTCATTGTTTTACACTCTCAGATATTGATATGTTATGGTTATGCAAATTAAATAATTGATGCATCATTTGATTATGTTATGTTTTGACTGCACGTGCAAAAGGTAAAGACATCAAGTGATGGACTTCACATGACGGATGTCATTGATGTCAGGTTTGCCCGAGAGCCTCGCACAAAGCTCTCAAGTTGCTTGGGCTGAACATGGTTGGGCACCATGTTTGAGGCCTTCATTCTGGATACAAGGTGATGGACTTCACATGGCGGTTGCCGTAAAGTATCGGAATGACATGCATATGCTTAAATGCATGTAGCGTGGACAATTTTTGGACGTATACATTTTGATCACATAAGGTTGTGTATAGTCCATATCACACCATACTTTGCCACCATAAAGAACCGCTCTGAAACATTAGTATTACTAGCTGTTTGACCATGGAGTGGCTTGTATCATAGTAAATGAACACTAGTAGATGCTAAATGCTTCCATGATCACCGTTAGTGGTGCTTTTGAATCAAAGTGACAGTTAAAGAACACTTAATTCTCGACAGCAATGTTTTTCAAAAATTAAAAGAGTGGCCACTCATGTTTTTAAGGTTGTTCAATCCGAAGAGTTATTTTATTTTATTTAAGGATTGCTTGGACCAAGTGGGAGATTGTTAGGGTTTTTCTTATTAAATAAAAACCCATGTGGTCTGGCGCAATCCTTAGTTTTCAAAACTCGGATTATATTGCTGTCAATAGAGAATGTTAAGGATAATGGGTCCCACTAAAGAGATGTGATCAAACAGGGACTCTTTAAGTGTTATTAAAGCTAACAACATGGTCAGGGTTGGCGACCGTTAGATCTTTGGTGTGATCCCTCTTAGCCTTTGGATCTTATGATGGGTAGGGTTCCAAGGGTATATAAAGCAAAGAGGGGGTCCCTCTTTTCTCTTACGTCAATTGGAAGCCCCATTGAATCAGACCTAAGGAGAAAAGAGAAGACTCTCTCATCCCTCTCAAGCGCCGAGAAACACAGTGTCACACCGAAAAGGGAATAGGGAAATTCCAGCGAAAGGTATGAGATCATCTCTTTTAATCTGTGTCCCCTTTTGATTATGAATTCTAGAAAAAATTTATCGCATGGTCTAGATCCAGGATTTGAATAATCTTGTTTTGTTTTAACATTATTATTCTTGAATCCCAACAAAGACTTGGTACACAGTACAATTTTAAGAATCATCCTTGTTTAAGACAGATTGTTTTCAACAAAATAACTACTTCTGATAATCAATTCTCAAAAAAAACTTTTGAACTTGTCGTTCTTCTCTTGCACCCCACCTTAACACATTGGCGGTAAACAAATCGAATTTGGTTCAGATCCCACCACATCAAAATTCAATCACATTAAATATTTGACTGATCCAAATTTGCTCGGAGATCTATTGGATTATAAATTAGTTAATTTGAGTTCAAATCTGCTTATTTAGTTACGATTCAAATTTGGTCTCACTAATATTATGTTTTTATAATTAATTTATAAAAAAATATTAATATATAATATGTATATATTACACATTTATTAAAGCAGGTCAAATCATTTTAGATCCGAATTCAATGAAATTACAATCTAATCTAAAAATTAAGACCCATATACGATCTGACGGTTCTACAATCATATCCAGATCCGCTCAAATAAAATCAGGTTCGGCCTTCTTGTACCTGCACTAGGCTTAGTAGGCATCTCCCTCCATAAAGATCCATATCCATATCACTGAGCGGGATCCTGATCCAGCCCCTACTGATCCAGATCTATATTCAGGGATCCAGTTATCCTATCGATGAAGTGAAACACTCTAATAAAATCAGATTCGGATTGGATCCGGACACTGACCCGATCCATTGAAAGCCCTACACCAACTCCATCCTCCGTTACCCCTACCACCACCTACCCAAACGTGATTTTGTTATTTATGTTTTTTCATAGGAAAATAATCACTTCCTGTGATGCGAAGAGGTGCGTCTTGGGTCACCTTTTAATGCTACATGCCTCTCTTTTAACTCTATTTAACTGTGGTTAAGATTCAATCACCCCTAGGGTTCACTAATCTACCCTTAGTTATAAAAAAAAAGAAATTAAACCACAAGAGTTAAAAAAAAATAACTAGAGTTCATGGAAGTGGAGTTGGCTTTGTGAGAGCGACTGTGAGCAATATTTTGCTCCTTTTTTTTTGTAATAGGTTTTAATTGAATATTCCCAAACGGGTTCTACCCAGATAATCAATTATGAGAATCCAAAAATATGAGAATTGATTCGTTTCTATGAACACAGAATAGCTAGAATTGATGTCGAATAAATTAGTTACAATGGCGTGTAGTCGTGGGAGTGGGTTAGAGACCATAAAGGAATTAGTGGTAGGGACGTAACTGAAAGACTTGAGATAAAAGCAGTAAAGACAACCACTACCAGTGCGGTTCACTCATTTACCACACGTTGGGTTCGATTGAATTGGAATTGATTTGGATAGATTTCCGTCCAGAAAGATACCAAAGGGAAAAAAAAGAAAAAGAGATTTAACTCTTAATAGGAGCCCCGGCTGAAATGATAAACAACCCCAAAATTTGCTTTATAAGAAAGGTAGTTTAGTAATTATAAATACAAAATAAAGATATTATTTTTCCGTAAACTTTAAAATACCCCATAAATTGGGGCGGAGCCAGGATTCTCATAGAGAGAGGCTAAAAATGAGGGTTTTTGTTTTTTGGTGGGCTAAGTTGATGGAGCATCTCGTTTGTTTTTGTCCATTTATAAATAATATATATTTTCCAGAAGTTTAGGGGTTAGAGCCTTGTCCCACCGGCTCCACCCTTCTCCCATTTACGTCCATATTAATAGTCTAAAATTTTTATTGGTGGAGCCAGGATTCCTATGGAGAGGGGCTAAAAATGGGGTTTTTTTTTGGCTAAGTTCATGGGTTATCTCATTTGTTTGTGTCCATTTGTAAAGAATATATTTTTCAGAAGTTTAGGGAGTTAGAGCCCCGTCCCACCGGCTCCGCCCCTCTCCCATTTACGTCCATATTCAGCCTCTGGCTCCCATGTGGCTTCGCCATGCCTATAAAGACATTTTTTTGGAGTGGTCTGATTATCACTTCAACCTTAACCTATTCATACTTCATAGTTAATCTCGAGAAGAAAACTGTGAATCAGGTGAGCTAGGGATCCATCACGTTGGATCCAAAAATGAAGAGTGGGGCTCTAAGTTTAAAGGCATCGGATTACCTTTAGGGCACGCCGGAGGCCCACCCTCGGGCGTCCACCCATCGTATGCCATGTGGTGATAAAAAGAGAAGAGATATCAACTGGGGAGAAGTAAAAAAACTGAGGAGAAAATGAAATGGTTTATCCCCTTTTTAGCGCCACATGGCATTTGATGAGTGGACGCCCGAGACTGGGCCTCGGGCGTGCGCAAGAGGTAATCCGATGCTAAGTTTAAAATCTAATTGCAGCTCAAATGGGTTATGGCTTCAATAAAAAAAAATATATATATATAAAATGTTTTAAAATCTTTTTTTATAAAGATTAAAAAAATAATAGATAATAAAAAATTAAAAAAAGGAGGAAGAGGAAGTTACCATCAACGGATGGGTGGGGAGCTCTATTATTAGATGACCAGACCCGGCGGAGGGTGGGATCAGTGGGGCCCACTGTATTAACTCTACTAATCAATCGCCGTTTTAGCATCGTCAGGGAAACGAAACGGACACCCAAAATTAATTACGAGGAATGCTAGCCCCACTCAAGATTAGTACCCTTGCTGCTGTCCAAAAGCCAATCAAAGCATGCCATCTCATCAAAGTATGCATCCCACTTTCGTGACTGCAACAACACACCAGTGGATGAAAAAACTCTTTCTCATGTGGCATGTTTTGGTTAGACATTTGGGCAAGATAGTTCAAATCTTTTAAATAGTCACCTAACGCCAATTTTCGTGTTAGATTCTACATCTCTGTAAGTTCAAATTTGTGGTTTTCAAACTATACCAATACGTTAACACCAAAACTTAACAGAAGTTTGTTTCTTTTGGGTGACGTACCGTTTACCTACTGTTAGTAGCAATCATCAGTTAGTGTTTAATAACGGGGTTGAAACTCTTGTAAGATTAAGACACCACTTATTGAGAATGGATCACACGACCTTTTTCATAAGAGAGGTCACACTCTACCATTGGAACAAAACCTAACAGAAGTTACCGGTAAGAGATTAATTTTGAGCCGACCTTGAAGCGGGTTTTTTTTTTTTTTTTTGGAACTCGAGATGTCCCCAACCCTTTGGGTCAGGACTAATCCCCGAGGGTGCAACGTGAGCCTGCAACCTTTTGGGTCAGGACTAATCCCTTGAAACGAAGTTCCCCTTTTTACACAATAGCCGTGGCACGTTTGTAATTTCCTAGAGAGTCTCGGGCAATTTTGCATCATATCATAATTACAAGATTTCCATTATGATAGTGTAAAAAGGGAAACTCCACTCAACAAGAGAAGCAGATCTCCTCTCTGTATTTAAAGCTATTGTTGTTTTTGTAATTGCAACAATTTTAAATAATGAAAAAATTATTACTTTAACAAAATTGAATATGGTTTAACAATAGGTGTCAGCTTCACTAATGAATATGATTTAAATTTGAATTATGAGAGTAGGGCCTAGCATTGTTGAATAAATAAATAAATAAAGATAAGTTGTGCTTTAATAAATGTTGTTAGAAACTAATAGAATTAAAATGAGAAGCTGAGACATATATCAATGGTGTGTGTTGAGATCCATGTGCCGTGGGACCTTTACTCCATGTGCTATTGCGTCCACTTTTCTATTTATATTCTGTTTTTGCGAGCACTCCATTTCTTTTCAAAAGAAACTCCAGCCTAGGCTTTTGCCCATCATTCCCCCAATATAGGATTTGAACCAGAAATCTGCCCCTAATTGGGAAGGACCTTTTTTTACCAATAAGAGATTAATTAGAATGCTGGCCTAAAAGATAACCAAGCAATCTAAAATATGTTTTATATGACATGATAGAAATAATTTTAAGATTATATCTAAAAAATAAAGATATTTCTATAGACTAAAAATTTACAAATACCCAAACTACCCCTGCCAAAGACATATACGGGCGTTTCTTTTAGTTTATCTCTTAGATGAACAATTTGCATATTGTGTGTTTGGTACCTATCATGTAGCAGGAAAGAAGAGATACTGCAATTGAAAACAGTAAAAGAGACGCCTCTCTCTCTCTCTCTCTATAGAGATATTAAATAATGGAGATGAGAATAAATTACTACATCCTTTGGAGTAATCCGGTATGGGTGTAGATGCCTGGCAGTTGGGGTTTGTGGGATCCGCGATAAACGCCAGGCACGTTCCACCCCACCCCCACCACCCTCATATGCGGTCCCCCTCTTACAGCTGTTTCAATCTGTTCTTGTCTCCCTACTCTTTTTTTTTTCTTTTCTTTTTTTACTTTTTAATTTTTTACTTTCTCTTCCTTTTTTTTTTTTAAAAAATATTTTATTTTATTTTATTACTTACAGCTCTGCACTGAAATCAATTTCCCCTTGCTTTCCACATATTTAAACCCAATATTTACAGATTTAGGTTTTTATTATGGTTGGGTTAAGATGACTTGGGTTAGGTTAAAGCTGAGATATTCTGATTCCATGAGTGTGATGGTGAGTTGTGTGAGAGAGAGGAGAGAGAAAGAGGAGGTGGGGTTGTGCCTCTCCCGTCGGTTTTATCTATTATTAGCTACAAAGTAAGCCGTTGACAACACAGCATCTCCTTTTGTTTTTATCATTTCCCCCATTCTCTCTCACTTCATCATATCATCAATAAAAAAAAAAAACATATAAAATATAAAATAAAAATCATAACTTAGCAACAAGAACAACATCATCTCTATCTCTATCTCTTTCTCTATCTCTATCTTTCCTTCTATCTTCTCTACACAGTGCTCTTTCAGTCACTCTGTTCATTTTATCATCTTAATTTAACTGTTTTTATTTTTGCTTAATTTAAATTATCAAAAAAAATATATATACATATAATTTTTATCCAGCACTCACTTGTATGAATTCTCTTTCCAGTTGTCTCCATCTTTTTCACCCCAATCCCATCTTCTACTAAATTCTCTTTCCAATTCCACCACCATCCTCTCTCTCCTCTCTCTCTCTCTCTAGCTCTCTCTCTCTCCCCCTTATAATCTCTACTACTAGTTGTAGTAATAGTAGTAAAAAGGGTAGAAAAGATAGAGGGTGGAGGGTTCCGTAGAGAAGTATGCAGGAAGGAGGGTCCCAATATGGGGTGTCACCGGAGATGACTCCTTTCACTGCAACTGCCACCCGAACCCACATGCTCGGAGATACCCATCACTTACAGACAGTTGAAGCTGCTTCACCCATCAGTAGCCGACCCCCTGCCGTTGCTCGTCCCTCCGGGAATTTCGATGAATTGGTGCAAGTCTCTGGCTCTTTCCCAGATGACGATTCCCTTGCCGGAGATGACGGAGACCGAGGTGTCTCCGGTGGAAACCGCTGGCCTCGTCAAGAGACCTTAGCTTTACTTAAAATCAGGTCGGAGATGGATTCCGATTTCCGCAATGCCACCCTCAAAGGCCCTCTTTGGGAAGATGTATCCAGGTAACACAATTAATTTCCTCAAATCAAGACCTGTTTTTTTTTTTTTTTTAATCTTTCTTTTTTTTTGCCACTGCAACTGAAACTGCCAAATGTGGAAGAATTGTTTGCTCTATCTTGTTTTGCTTGTGTAATTTTCATGAAATTTAAAAATCTTTGAGCTGAGAGAGCAGTGATGGCTTAACGGAATCCCAGAAAAGAGAAATCAGTATCATGGGTTTCAGCTTCCGATCATTACTTACAAAAACAAAGAAAGAAATGGAGTTACTTCTACCCTTCTTCTTTTTCTTCTTCTTCTTCTTCTCTCCCTAACGATCTGAGCTTCGTACTACGGATTCTCAGACTATTATTGTTTTAGTAGGAGTAGTAATTGCTCTATCTCTCTCTCCTTCTCTCTCTCTATCATGACTCACGAGTGCGGCATCTTTTTTTCCCTGAATTCAGAAAATAGTTGGGGGCGGAGATCCACTTGCATCGACCTAACCAATCCCAAATTACTTTCTCAAAAGAAATCATTTAAAAAAACCAAACACTACCATTTTGTTTCTTTCTTTCTCTATCTTTTTATTTTCTTTTTCTTTCAGGTACATCGATGTAATCATTAGAGCCAGCCAAGCTTCGGCTACTGGGGTTGAAAGATTAAATTTTTTTTTCTATTTATATATGATTTCCTTGCCTTTTCTTCTTCATTAGCTTTAGTTTGGATTTACAGGAAGCTAGCCGAACTGGGGTACATCAGGAATGCCAAGAAATGTAAAGAGAAATTCGAGAACGTTCATAAATACTACAAGCGAACCAAGGAAGGAAGAGCTGGTCGTCAAGACGGCAAAAGCTACAGATTTTTCACCCAACTTGAAGCTCTTCAAAGTAGCAGTAACACGGCTATGCCCACCACCACCACCACCACCACCACCCCCACCAACCTAATCGCAGCTCCGATTTCAATTGGGATCGGAATCAGCCACCCAATGATCGGTTCCTCCGCAAGAACTCAACCCCCTTCTATTTCAGTCACCCCGGCAACGGCAGCTACCCATATCGGAGTATCGAGTGCCGGAATAACGACCGCTGTACCTGGATCTGCTCCGGCCACTGCCGATGCAGGGATCACCTTCTCGTCTGATACTTCGTCATCTTCTTCGGACTCAGAGGATGACTTGGAAGGAGAGCCCTCCAACACGGATAGCCGGAAAAGGAAAAGGGGGTCAAGGGGAGGTAGTAGCAGCAGAAAAATGATGGCTTTCTTCGAGGGCTTAATGAAACAGGTAATGGAGAAACAGGAGGCCATGCAACAAAGGTTTCTGGAGACTATAGAGAAGAGAGAGCAAGACAGGATGATAAGGGATGAAGCTTGGAAGCGACAGGAAATGGCGAGGCTGAACCGAGAGCACGAAATCATGGCTCAAGAACGGGCCATTTCTGCTTCTAGGGATGCAGCCATTATTGCATTCCTTCAGAAAATTACAGGCCAGACTATCCAATTTCCATCTCCTATAACAATTCCTGTGGCTCTTCCACCTCAATCCACACAACCCCCACCTTCACCCGTAGCCCCACCCCACCACCACCCCCACCACCACCATCAACAACATCATCATCAGCAGCAGCAGCAACAGCAGCAGCAACATAACCAATCACAAAGCACTGAAATTGTTCGGCACCAATCGGCTTCTTCGGATGTAATTATAGCAGTCCCAGAGCAGCAACAACCCCCACAGGAGATGGGTAGTGGCCCAGGAGGGGCATTTGATCCAAGTTCTTCAAGATGGCCGAAAGCCGAAGTTCTTGCACTAATCAAATTGAGAAGCGGACTCGAGTCGAGGTACCAAGAAGCTGGGCCAAAGGGGCCTCTGTGGGAAGAGGTTTCTGTGGGAATGCAAAGGATGGGTTACAACAGGAGTTCAAAGAGGTGCAAGGAGAAATGGGAGAACATCAACAAGTACTTCAAGAAGGTAAAGGAAAGCAATAAGAAACGCCCAGAAGATGCAAAGACCTGCCCTTATTTTCACCAACTTGATGCACTCTACCGGAAGAAGATACTTGGTAGCAGCAGCGGAGGCGGCAGTGGCAGCTTTGGAAACCAGAATAAGCAAGAACAGGAGAGTGTGAATACTGATCCAAATCCAACAACAAGGAGAGATGTACTAGAAATCATGCCTCTACCACAACCAGCTTCCCAGGCCACTGTAGTAGAAAACAAAGATAAGAACAATAAAGACAGTGGTACTGAGGTGCAGACCAGTAATGGAGGTTCACCAGGTAGCCTCTTGGGGGAAGGATCAGCCAAGAAGGTAAGCATTGTTCTAATAGGTTATAATTGAAGTTTTCATGTTCTTTTAAAGATGATTCGTCAATTAGGTGCTCCGAGATGGACTGATTCTTGTTTTTGTATTGAAGCCAGCAGACATTGTGAAGGAGCTGATAGAGCAACAACAGTTGGTAATGGATGTTTATGATAAGATAGAGGAACCCGACAGCGATAATTTAGATCCGGAGGACGACGAGGATGACGATGAGGATGAAGGGGCAGAAGAAGAGAGGAAGATGGCTTACAAGATTGAGTTCCAAAGGCAGAACACTGGCTCCACCAATGGAGGAGGAAATGGGGCTGAATCTTTCTTGGCCATGGTTCAATAGCTATCTTTTTTTCATTCTTTATTGCTCTCTTCCTGCCTTCCTGCCTCCTCTTCCTCATTTTCTTCTTCTTCTTCTTCTTCTTTCTTCTTTCTTCTTGTTCAGTAGTAGTGGTGTTAAGTAGTTCTGTTAAAAATGGAGAATTCTGGATGTTGGTCGCTTGTGGATGTCGGTCGATTCGATGGGTTTGCTGTTTTATTGATTTGTTGTCGAATAAGGAACCGTTTTAAGCTAAACGGATCGAATTGAATTAAGGGAGAGGAAATAAGCTTGCGGCGCAGCAGCAGCAGCAGTAATGGAGGACAGAAGAAAAAAAAAAAAACCATGATCAGATGGGAGGTAGAGAAAGGAGGAACATGGTTTAAGAATCAGAAGCAGAAGCTGCAGCAGTATTCTTCAGAAGCTTTGAGTTTCTTTGGGATTCGCCGGGTTTGAACTACAATTGAATGGAAAAGAAGGACTTTTATTTGTCATTAAAATTGTTATCAGTATTCTTTGTTGTTGTAAAATTTCCTTTTATTTGTTGTTAAGTCTCAAATAACAAATAATAGTATCTAAGCTGCTTAGATAGTTCATTTCATTTCTTTACATAGGTTGTGTTCTCCAAGTTGTCAATCACCCAGATCTTGTCCAAGATGAACTATTACAGGGAATTTGTTGAAACCATTGAATTCGGAGTATCGTAAAAAAAAATAAAATTTAAAATTAATTAACCCGTCGAAACTTCGTTGGACTACTTTAATTGATGGGATGTTTCTGTAATTCCACATCTTCTTTTTGGTTTGAATAAGAGGGAGTTTCTATCACATAACAGGAATAGAGTTGAGGATCATGTCATTGGTAACAAGCAGAGTTTCAGATGTTGATCTTCGCCTTTTCGAAGGCAAAAGGCATCTATTCCGGGGAAGGATTTAGACCCATAGTCGTCATGTTTTGACGTCTCGTAAATCTGCAAAAATGAACAGTAATAGTGAAATTGGGTCCATTAATTCAATAATTCACAGTAATGCATGAACATCATTTGGGTCGAGTCTCGTGCACTATTGGGTGGGACACAACATCTTCAACAGAATTGAGTTTCGTCCCAATCTTAACCAAGAAGACCAACAAAGGAAAACAACAATCAAGAATTCATAATATGTTGGAAAAAAAAAAGAAACCTATCAAATGCTTATACCATGGCCTTCCAAAGATCCCATCTGGGTCTGTAAGTGCCCACTCACTCTCCCATCAATAATCTCTTGTTCAGCTATCTCACTTTCAGAGTGTCTTTTTTCCACATCGATCAGCAAGGGTGTCCAAATATATAATACAAAAATTTGGAATTCATATCCCCCAATTCCAGCTCTGATGCTCCAATTACTGCGATCCGAATCAGCCTGAAGTAGAGTTATGGTAAACATGGTACAAGATATATATAGTTTGGGAGACATGAAATCCAAGATAAGATAAAAACAGTTAGTGGCTACCCATGATCTGGGACAAGGTCAGCCGAAACTCAGGCCATTGATGGACATTAAAGACCTGAGAATTGCTCCACACAGACCATGCAAGGACTCATATTGGTCAAGATTTGCATTTAGTCTCGACACAAACCCACCCAACATATTTATTGGCCGTTATATCCAACTATGGCAAACATGAGCCTCTAGGTGCAGACCAAGCCTGATAAGGAATAGGCCTGAGTTCCAAAATCAGTGCCTCAGACCTCCTATATAGGTGCCGCTCCAGCTCTGGAACCTTGATTTCGCGGTTTGGGTTGACCCTTCTCCATAATAAATTGGGAGCGCGGTTTCGGACTACCTAACTCGATCGTGCTTCCACAATGTTGAGAAAATCTCTCTCTTATTATCCAAAGAATCAGATTTTTGTTTAGCGACTTCCTACGTTTGGACAATAGATAGTCGCAGAGGCATGGAATCCTGCTCTAGAGACTACACAGTCCATGTTCAAGTAAGCAAGATGCCAAGAACCCTTAAAGCTAGTCTTATGGTTGATATCATGTCTTCATATATGATGTATTCATTGTTAAAGCTTTGAAGCTTGAAAATTTCAAATTGAAATAATGTTATGAAGTTTATTTTTGATTATCTACTTAGTTATTATAGAGTTTGGCTACTCAGGTATTTAAATGAATTAATTGGTATCGTGTTCCTTTTTTTTTTTATAGTAATTATTAATTTTATTTTTTCAAACTTATCCCGAATGTGCTGATTTTTACAAACTTAACCCTCGCCGAATAGTTCCCAACCCCGAACTTTGTTACCATGGTTATAGTAAAGTAGGGATGCACACGGTTCGGTTTGGTTCAGTTCTGAGAATTTTTGGGACTGAACCGATGAACCTCGGTTCTAAAAAAACCAACCTAGAACCGAACCGTAGAGCCTTGGTTTGGAAAAAAAACAAACCTAGGACCGAACTGTAGAGCCTTGGTTCGGTTCGGTTCTACCCACAGTTTATAATCTGCTCATAATGTCGATAAATCCAATAGTTCACATTTTCAATGTACTAAAACCAAAACTCAAATCTCATCAATGAACAAAAATAATTATAAATTAAAATAGATTAAATTGAAACAAGAGAGGAAGGTGGAGGTGGAAGGGATATTAGGGTTAGGTTCTAAAAAAAAAATATTAGGGTTAGGTTCCAAAAAAAAAAATTATAGGACCCAGAACCGATTCGGTTCGGTTCTCGGCTCCACATTCGGTTCTTAGTTTGTTTGTTTCGCGATTCCACATTCGATTTTAAGTTCGGTTTGGTTCTCGATTCGGTTTAGTTTTAAATTGGAACAAATTAGGACCGAACCGCAGAAAATCGGTTTAAATAAAATAGGACCCAAAACCGAATCGTGCCTTTAAAAAAACCGAACCAAACCAGACCATGGTGGCCGGTTCGGTCCGGTTCACGGTTTGACCCATACGCATGTGCACCCCTAATAGTAAAGCACATGCACACGTATATTTGTGTGCATTTGTTTGTGTGGTGGATAGTGTCTGTGAATGGTGAAAGTGTGTGTGACAAACTATTATAGGTCTCCACCATCTTTTCTGCAGCTTACCTAGGCTTGGAGCGACTCCCATATAAATTAAGCGGAAGAACAATAATTGAAACATATTTGGTTATTTTAAGATCCGATTACAGTGCCCATTTCTGTTACAGGAAGTATTAACTTACATAGAAATTGTTGATTCCAAAATTAGCTATAGCAGTACCGCAGTGCAATGCTACTGTTAGGATCCACACAACCAAATGTCCATGCATCTTAATGGTTACCCAGGTTCCACAAGGAAAAATCAGTAAATAGTTGCATGCCATACAACGTTCACTAAAACGTGAATTTCTTTTGACGGAAAGCTATGAATTTAATTCTGCAATCTTTGATTGTTTAAAGTTAGCATTTTTATGGATTATTTACCCCCTAATCAACTTTTTATTTATGCTCCCTTTGTTTTGATATAAAATAGGGGAAAACAAATGAATTTCATGGAAAATATCATTTTTCACACATAATTTCTTTAAGACAATTAATATTTTTCATGAAATTCATTTGTTTTACCCTGTTTTACATTGAATTTACGGAGCTTTAGAGTATAATTCACAGAAGTAACGATAGATTTATGGTGTTTATATAAGGGTGTAAAGAGGAAATAGGTACAGACAAGACCATGATGGTGTAATCCTTGAATCTTATTTTCAGTAATCTAAGGTCAAATATCAAATGAGAGGAATAGCTCCTCCACCTTAGACTCTAAACTTCAAGATCTTAGATCCTCCTTTTTTTTTTTTTTGAGGAATTGAAGGAATAAAAGAAATCTCTGTTAGATTTAAACTTTAAACAGGTTACATAGCCATGGGTGGAAGGTCTAGTCCTGTTGTGATAGCTGTAGCATTCTCCGGAGCAATGCAGGGGAAGTACCATAGACAAAGCCCCAACAGGGGGTGCTGTTGATCCAAATTAGGATCTAAAGACCTGAACCAAGGACCCAATCCGAATAGGGTAATTTAGTTATCTTTTGTATGGGATACATAATTTTGGTATCGCAAAGACAGTTAGGTCGCAATCCCAGTTGGTTGTGTTAGTATCTGTTCATTGGTTAGTGAGTTAGAGAGCTTATAATTTGAAGCTGTACCAAACGGTGGGCATATCAACCGCCACACCACAATTCATGGGCATATATATATATATATATTCTCAGTTGGATCAAATTAGGTTGTGCAAGGTGAAAATTGCAGCAATAGTTGTTATTATTTTTTGAGAATATAGTGAATTCCTGGGGGCTCATCCACTGAAACCAAATAAATATGTTGTGCTTTTTGTGTGTATTTATTCTCTTTATTGTTTTGATTTTCTACATATCCGTTCCAATAATTGGTTAGTGGGTTAGAGAGCCTAGCATGTGAAGCTGTACCAAACGGTAGACATATCAACCGTCAAACCACAATTCATGGGCTTATATATATATATATATATATATTCTCAGTTGGATCAAATTAGGTTATGCAAGGTGAAAATTGCAGCAACAGTTGTTATTCTTTTTTGAGAATATAGTGAATTCGTAGGGGCTCATCCACTGAAACCAAATCAATATGTTGTGCTTTTTGTGTGTATTTATTCTCTTTATTGCTTTGATTTTCTACATGTTCGTTCCAACAAATCGAATTTTCTGAGAATTCCATGTAAATACAGCTTCAGACTACAAAGGAATCGTCACAGCATTCAGTTAGGAGGAGATACCTCATGCTCCCAAGCAAGTGCTGTTGGTACTGCTCTTACTCCAAAGCAATATCTGCCTGATTATAAGATCCTAATTTCATCATGAAATGGCACATATGGTCTAATTTTTTACTCTATATTCCCTTATTTTATTTTGCTAAAATTTGAGATATCTTTTTGCGGAAAGGATAGAGAGGAGCACCGGATAATTTAACCGGATGTTGGGGGGCAGAGGATGAATTTCACTGAAAATATCATTTTTCGCACATAATTTCTTGGACAATTGATATTTTCCATGAAATTCATTTGTTTTCCCCTGTTTTACATCGAAACAAACGGAGCTTTAGAGTATAAGTCACAGAAGTAACGATAGATTTATGGTGTTTATATAAGGGTGTAAGGAGGAAATAGGTACAGACAAGACCATGATGGTGTAATCCTTGAATCTTATTTTCCGTAATCTAAGGTCAAATATCAAATGAGAGGAATAGCTCCTCCACCTTAGACTCTAAACTTCAAGATCTCAGATCTTCCATTTCTTTTTGAGGAATTGAAGGAATAAAAGAAATCTCTGTTAGATTTAAACTTTAAACAGGTTACATAGCCATGGGTGGAAGGTCTAGTCCTGTTGTGATAGCTGTAGTATTCTCCAGAGCAATGCAGGGGAAGTACTATAGGCAAAGGCCCAACAGCGAGTGCTGTTGAACCAAATTGTATGACCCTCAAACCAAGGATCTGAAGACCCGAACCAAGGACCCAATCCGAATAGGGTAATTTAGTTATCTTTTGTAGGGGATACATAATTTTGGTATCGCAAAGACAGTCAGGCCGCAATCCCGGTTAGTTAATCCCGGTTAATTGTGTTAGTATCTGTTCATTGGTTAGTGGGTTAGAGAGCCTAGCATTTAAAGCTGCACTAAATGATAGACATATCAACCGTCACACTATAATTCATGGGCGCACACACACACATATATATATATTCTCAGTTGGATCAAATGAGGTTATGCTAGGTGAAAATTGCAGCAACAGTTGTTATTCTTTTTTGAGAATATAGTGAATTCGTAGGGGCTCATCCACTGAATGCTTTTTGTGTGTATTTATTCTCTTTATTGCTTTGATTTTCTAAATATCCGTTCCAACAAATCGAATTTTCTGAGATTTCCATGTAAATTCAGCTTCAGACTACAAAGGAATCGTCGCAGCATTCAGTTAGGAGGAGATACCTCATGCTCCAGAGCAAATGTTGTTGGTATTGTTCTTACTCCAAGGCAATATCTGCCTGATTATAAGATTCCTAATTTCATCATGAAATGGCACAGATGGTCTAATTATTTACTCTATATTCCCTTATTTTATTTTGCTGAAATTTGAGATATCCTTTTGCGGAAAGGATAGAGAGGAACACTGGATAATTTAACCGGATGCTAAGGGGGCAGAGAATGACTCTTCGTCGTCATTTCTTTGCAGAAGAGGAGCGTTCTACTGCTTTCTACAGGATTAGTTGCCTGATCATATACACATTATCTACCCATTTAAGATGCCACTCTGCTTTGCTTGTATATATGCCTACTATCTATCTGTTTAGTGCTTTGTTTATCTTTAAATGTATTGCTTGTATAGTAAATGTTGCAGTCCTTTTGCTCTGGGTGTCTAGTATTCTGCAAAACAGTGTTGAGGGAAGACAGGCCGAATGGGGTGCATATATATATTCTCAGTTGGAATTGAATTAGGTTATGCAAATTGAAAACTACTTTTAAGTAATTTTCTTCAGGACTTTGCTACCGAGACCCTCTTAGGGCTGAGACCATGCTCTAAGCGAGCATGATTTCAGGTGGGGCCCATTTCACATGGTGGGCTCCACCTGAAATCCTGCTCTCTTAGAGCATGGTCTCGGCCCTATGAGGATCTCAGAAGCTTTATCCTTTTCTTTAAGAAGCAGGTTTTATGCAATTCAAAAACGAAAAAAATAAATATTTTTTGCTAAAATGGGGACATAAAAATATATTTTATGTTAAAAAAGAAAAAAAACATTTGACTCTTTACCACTAGAAAAAGATAGGCAGGATGTTTTTTTTTTTTTGTAATGTCCCAAAGCCTTCAAGCTAAGGACTAGTTCATTCATGTATCCATAACGACCCATTTGAAATTTTCCCTACGGATACCAGGGTCAGTCGAGGAGTGGGTGTTGAACACACGACCAAAGGGAGCAAATCGGGGACGCTAGCCAACTGCACTAACCCCTGGTGTGGGTAACAGGCAGGATGTTCTTTGATGGGCTCTTAACGCTTTCTATTCTTTACTGCATTCT
The DNA here is from genome assembly GCA_015143295.1 of Tetracentron sinense. Taxonomy (NCBI): domain Eukaryota; kingdom Viridiplantae; phylum Streptophyta; class Magnoliopsida; order Trochodendrales; family Trochodendraceae; genus Tetracentron; species Tetracentron sinense. Next base: position 35,113,702 of record CM026565.1, read on the forward strand.
TCAGAACTGCTGAGGGGACAGAAGTTGCAGGATTGATAGCCTTTCGGATCTTGAAGATATTCCAAGCTGTCCCAGCACAGTGCCCTGCAGTCGCCAACACATCTCCCGTTGCTTCCCCTGCACTTTCTCCGAACCTGGATTTGCCCAAAAATAGTTAATAAGTTGCAGCAGAAACAATCATGATGGAGGGAAAAAATAAAAATTGTAATATGGTTATAGACTTGGCAGGGATGATGTTTCATTCATCCCATCCTCCCACCATGAGGTAGGGGTGGCAATGGGCGCGGGACTTGAATTTTGGTGATTTTTGAATTGGCTCGGCCTGAGCCTAACACATTTACAAGAGGCTTTGAAGCTCGAACTCGGCCCGATTCATGACACTCTACCATAAGGTAATCAATTCGTAAAATGACACCAGTCACTAGGTCGAATACTGGTTATGTTTTGGGATATTTTTTTAATGATCACCACGGCATGATTGGAGTTGGACTCTTACCGGCATGCTTGATCAAATGAAAAGATTAATAATCCGAGATTTTGAACAAAACAAACCTAGTGATCATTGCGAGACCAAAAAATCTAACATCTTTACCTTTGGGAGACCATCCTGGTTGCAGCCCTAGAGGTGGAAGACAGTGCTTGTCTTTCGGCAGCTTCAACTGCATCCAAAACCTTGTCTGTATTCAAAGATGGAGTCTGGTTATAGGCACTTCCATGTATATGAACAAAACCATGCTAATACAATTTGGAAATAATGTGTGGAGTTGGGCTTCACTTACTGACGCCATCGAGTGAAGCCAAGAGGACCTGTCCTGGAACCATGGCTAGTATCGCCTTCCCAGTTTGGGATCGAATCACGGGTGTTGCCACGGATCCTGTGGCATACCCGATGCCATTGAGCATACTTTTGCTCATCCTTTCCGTCATCTTTGACAGCTTTCTCACACTGTTGAATCAGGGACAATGAGTTGTAAGTGTGCTGAAATTCATCAAATATAAAAGTTTGAGGAAGAAAAGAGTGTTGTTTGAGTTAATTCCAATTTTGGAGTACCGTTTGAGTCCCTTATTGAGTTTGTTCTTCTTCACCCCACTGCCACTTCTATTGCTATTGCTCATACTGTCTGTTGCATAGATGCCATTTTTCTCTTCTTCTGCACAATTTAGGATCATCTCCCCTCCCTTCTCAACCTGCTTTTTGTTTCACTGCTTTTAGTTCCAGTTACTAAAATGCTTCTCTACACACATAATATATATATAGAAATTGCTGACATTCTTACTTCTAGTCAGATTAATGCATGGTTAGACATCATGTCTAATTGCCAAGTGTGCACGTGTGTAAAGGTGTTTGGCACCCCCATGTTCTAGAAATCCTAATACAGCAGTACATACATATATAATTTTTAAAATAATTATGTGTATATATGAATATATAATAACTCAAAAATATAGATTAGATAATAAGAATAAAGAGACGGGGACCACTTGTCTCCAACATTTTTTTGAAAGCATATACCAAACATATAACAAAATACTCATATAGAGAATAAAGGAGAAAACAAGGTATAGAGGAGGTGACTAGTCAACCGGGCTGATTATACCTTATAATCAGCCCATATCCTCTACACCGTTAGATCTCAACCGAAGGCTAAGATTAAATAAGGGTTTATTGGGCTCTTTTTTTTAGTACCGTAAATACCCATTTTAAGTTGGGTAACACGTTCTGCAACGTGATGTTCTCTCTTCTCTAAAACTAAAACGTTGAAAACCTAACTCTTCTCTCTTTTCTTCTCCAGAATGACGATCTCTTTATTCATTCCAGTTGGTGCGAAAGCCAGATCTCTTTATTCACTCACAGTTGAGATAAGTGAGAGCCAGATATGAAAACTTAACCCATCATATTGGTTTCCCAAATGCCGCAATAGTTTGATCCATGTATCAGATATGAGGCCCGGTTGTGAAATAAAAAATACGAAAGGTGGATACTCACGATTGAGATAAGTGAGAGCCAGAATGAAAAGGCCGTTGTATAGGAATATATATCCAGTAAGTGTCCCTACTCCAATCCAATACCAGTATGATTCAGGGAAGAGCCCCCGATACTTCAAGATTATCACTCCCACTGGTTCACTAAAAAATAGGAAGAACCTACAACATAGAAAATAATTCAAATCTCAGCTAATTTTGACCGAGACTTCTTTCTTTTCATTTATTTTGTTATAACTAATTGGAAAACAAGGTTCTTTTATGTCTCCAATGTTTCCCAAGGAATTCATTCACTGCTATAGCATTCTGTCCATAGTCCATACATTAAAGGTGAGTTCCAGTAACCCCATATCCACCATTTCTTCACATCCTCTGCAGTAAGGAAAGGGTTTTCAAAGTTGAGGGAGGCAACCAACAGAAAACAAGGCTCTGGAGAAGCTTCGCATCGACTAGGGGTGTAAACGAGCTGAATTGGGCACTGTTAGGGCTCGGCTGATTGGAATTTTACAGATGCTAAGCTCGGCTCGGCTCGGCTCATTGGAATTTTACAGAAACTCAGGCTCGGCTCGGCTCGGCTCGGCTCGGCCACAAATCGTTGAGCTTGAGCTTGGCTCGGCTCAATAATATTTTTTTAAAAAAATACATTGATAAACACTAAATTCAATAAATAAAAAAATTAAAAGGGCCATTGTTTTTGGGATGTCATGTGACTGACAGTGAAAGCTTGAGTTAAAACTTAAACAGAAATAATTATGTTAATGTATACTAAATATATTTTACCACAAAAAGGTATACTAAATATATAATATAAATTTAACTTTTAAAGGGTATTATTATAAAATTAATCGAGCCGAGCCGAGCTGAACCACCTATTGTTTAGGCTCGGGTCATTTATTTTTCGAGCTCACTTTTAAGGCTTGACTCGGCTCAACGAGTCCAAAGTAAAAGCTCAAGCTCGGTTTATTTCGAGTCGAGTCGAGCCGAGCTGGCTCGGCTCGTCAACACCCCTAGCATCAACCGAAGAGGAGAGAATATGATGGGTTAGGGTTTCTTATTGGAGTAGATTAACTGACTGGAGAAGCTTTGCACCAATCGGAATGGATGAAGAGATTGTTAGTGCCGGAGAAGAAGAGAGAGAGTTAGGTTTTCAACGTTTTAGAGAAGAGAGAACATCACGTTGTAAAATGTGTTACCCAACTTAAAATGGGTATTTATGGTACTAAAAAAAGAGCCCAATAAACCCTTATTTAATCTTAGCTTTCGGTTGAGATCTAACGGTGTAGAGGATGTGGGCTGATTATAATATATAATCAACCTGGCTGACTAGTCACCTCGTCCTTGTGAGGTTTGCTCAGGAGGAAATTTGATAGTTGCAAGAAATTTGATTCACTTTGTCAAGGTTCTTAACATATATAATTCTTACCATCATAGGATTTCAAGTCTTATCATGAGATTTAAAATTATTTTATTGCATTTAAAGTCTTATAGGAATGGTGAAAAGCACAATACAATATACATCTAGTATTCTCAAAAGAAAATGTATGTTATCAAATGACAAAACTTGCAAAGTGTGGGACTTTATAAATCGAAGCAAAAGGATAGACCCTTAATAAAGTCTCAAGTAAAAATAAAGAGATTAACTATGAAAAGGGGCTCGATTGAAGAGATAACCAAGGAAACCCAAAAAATGCCTTTACATGAGTATTTTGAGAATTACAAAAAAGTTTAGTTGACAGAAATATCATTATTTTATATTTTGTAATTACCAAATTACCCTACCATAAGACATATTTTGGGTTGCTCCGGAGCTCATGTCATAGTTAATATGAACAGTAAAAGCATCATGTTATTCCCTTCCAGTGAGTTTTTCTTGAGGCCTTAAATTTTTTTATTTTTTTTGGAAGGTAAGCCGGGAGAGCCAACAAAGTTTAATGGTCAAACCTATATGGTGTAAGCTTTCAGAAGTAAGTAATATACCAACAAAGATTCAGAGATTATTAAATAGTTCAGTGTTATTTAAATTTATTATGCATCTAGAGACTTAGATATGTTATTGTATTCTTTCTTTTCTTGTTATGTTTTAATAAATTAATTTACTTTCTTTCATCATAAAATTTTGATATTTGCTGATATTTTTGATTTAGGGTGACTAAATGATACTTATCTCTAAATTCTTTTATATATACTCTATCAAAATATTATATTTTAAAACACTAAAAATAAAGAAATGGTCAAACCTGTTTGCTGTAAGCATTGCTACACTTGAAAATCCCCTTGACGATCTCACCGGTTCCTCCTGCAACCGCCTTTGCCAAAACTCCGTTATAGTCTTCGACAGCCGGAGCAAAATTCCTCCAATTCACAACCCTATTGTGACCCGAAGAAGAACATAAAAAACAAGAATTCTCCTTAAGAAACGAATCGAGCGAGGCCAAATTGCTATAAGATTGTTCAGAGAAAGTCACGCCATAGCTCAAAAGATCTCCGTCTTTCATGGGCATCGAGAACAGGTACTGGAGAGAATCGAGCTTCACCACTGGCTCATCTTTTGTAAGAGGCCATTGAAGATCATCACCAACTTTTATGAAGGTGGCCAGAAGAACATTCTCGTCTGCAAGCCTAACAATTGTGAAGTCTCCTTTGGCTAGTTCCACACTCTCTCCTTCATCCATCAAGTGAACTGTACTTCCTGGGATTCGTAGAAGAACCTCTTCTTTAAGTTCTCTGGTTTCTGGGGTTTCTTGATTTGATGGAAAATCTGGTTCTGGGGAAGTGGGTTTTCTGGGCGAAAGGCTTTTGGAATGACCACAACCCATCTTCTTTTTGGTTTGTGTTCTCTTTGTTTGAAGAAGAGAAGAGAAATAAGGGAGGAGGAGAACAGGGAAGAAGAATAAAAGGTCTGGTTAGCAGAAAGTCATGCTCTTTTTGATTCCATAGTTTGCAACTTTATTCCATTCCTGTCCAATAATTTCACGTAAGGGAGTGGTAACTTTCGGTGGAACCAAATCGTCTCAGCTGCTCTTCCCTGTGGCCTGGGTGTTTGATGGCTAGGATCTAAGTGTATTATTATAACTGTTAAATCCATACATCCAATTTGATCTAGCCGTCAAACACCGATCTGTTTCGGTTAGGAGCACCGCTTAGCCGACTCATGCATGGGTCCGTTTCATATCTCGTTTTCCTTTTAACACCCCTTTAACGCTGGTTAAGCTTAATTAAATTAAAACTAAGATTTCGTTTTTTAAAAAAAATCATGGTTGGATTAGGGGTGAGTGAATCTTAATCATAATAAAAAAATTGGGGCGTGGACCAATGAGGACCGACCATTCCGAGAACCACGGGTAACTATTTTCCTTCATATTGTGGGAAAAATATTTGGTAAAGAAATTTTTTTTCAAAAATAATTGAAGAGTGCTTTAACTCCAAAATTTTTCATAGACGCAAGATTGGAGCTAACACGTGGATATGTTTCATATTTCAACGGTTAAAAAAAACTAGTTATAGATTGTTTGACAATTGTAACCACGCAATTGCATCTATGGAAGAATTTACGACTGGAGCTAGCAAAACCCCAAATAATTTATACTTTCCGTTTGAATTCATTTGAGTAATGCTAGCTTCATTTTCTTTTAAAGCATACTTAATTTCTTAAAAGAAAAGACATGTAGTGTTTCAAAACACTTGAATTTCTCTCAATAAAAGACGCGGACGCATATCTTTTCTTTAAAAAATAACTTTTAACAAATTGGAATTCTCACCTTCTCCGTAAGTGACTTAAGGAGGTGCATCTCGGCTCTCCATGTCATGTGTCCCCCTTTTAATTATATTTATTTGTGGTTTATATTCACTCACCCCTAAAGTTTATCTATCTATCCGAAGAAAAAAAAATTAACTACAAGAATAAAAAAAAAATTTAACTAGAGTTCATGCAAGTTGAATTGGCTTTGTGAGATAGAGGAGGAATAGTTCGCTCCTCGCCAATGAGGGAACTATTGCCTATACGAAAAAAATATCTTTCCTCCTGGACACCTATTTTACCTCCAAAACAAACCCCATCATGGACGTCAATGAGTGGGACCATAGCTTCTTGGTCATTGCTGGATCTGGACCTACCATACAGATATGAAAGGGTGTAGCCGTGTAGGGCTAAGGAAAATCTAAAAGCCTACGAAGACTTAAGGGGCGTTTAAAGATTAGGTCGGCGTAGTTATGGCTCTACTTATATGTATTAAGCGGGCCCTATCAAATCAAATGGAGGGCCCCACAAACCTTGTCATGTCCCTCATAAATATATCATAAATTTAGTAGCAAAATATCCTTATTATGTTACTTTTCTATTATAGAGATATTTTCTACTTTTTGTATTATTTCACTTTGTATAGTTTTTCTTATTTTGTATTCTCTTGGACATATTTTACGTAAGCCCCGTTCAATTAAAGAAATCAATCCATTCGGTATTCCTCAAAATTTCAAATGTTATCAGAGCGGAATTTTTCTCGTAAATCGGTTTGGGTCGCATGTCTGTGGTGCAACTGCCATTGCCTTGCACCCGCTTGGTGTTCTTATCCTCACAGCTCTTGTCAACGTTGTTACTGCCTCCATTGTATATTTGTAGCCGCAAAGATATTTCGCAGTTTATTGTCTTTGTACCAATGGACTGCATCTCGATACACTTCCTTGATCTCTTTGTTTTGTTTGCGTTTCTTACAAGTAAGCCTCAAGACAGATATTTATTTTGTCACTAGAAGACAAACTAACTTGGTTTGGGTTCCTTTTCTTGTAATTCAAAAAAGAAGAGGATAACCTCATTAGAAAATCTTTTTCATCTCTACCGACAAGTAACTTTAACCAAGTTAAGCTATATCTTTATCCTCTAATTTCTATCACTTGATTGGATTCCTTATAATATTCCTAAAGGTTATTTATTGCGTAAGGTGACGTTTGTTAACACTAGTTTCAAAAACAGAAGTGCTTCTTTGAAAATTTTGCTTAGTGACTTTAGATTTTTTTAGTTGAAGGTCAAATTGTATGTCTACATTTTAAAGATTTTAAGGGTAAAAATCTCTATTAGAAAAAAGTAGCTATGTAACTACTTTTTAAAGTAGATGTTTTTATCCCTAAAATCCCTAAAATGTAGACATGTAATTAACCTTCAACTTAAAAATCTAAAGTCCAACTAAGCGTAATTTTCAAATAAGCATTTCTTTTTAGACTAGTGTTGACAAACGCTAACTAAGTCGGCACAATATTGTAAGTCTCTCCTAAAATTCAAAACCAAGTCTATATCAGGGATCAAAATTTTTCATCTAGCTGCATGTTCGATGGTAGCAATTATGGCATGTGGTTTATTCACTTTCAAAACTTCATTGAAGGCCGATAATTATGAGGTATGATTGACACCGATAAAATTCCTACAACAACTGAACTCAAACCACTGGCCGAATGAAAAAATCGTTACATGGATTCTAGATAGTGACAAACTATTGTAGTCGGATTAACTCCACAGAGAACACCAAAGATTGTGCGTGATCATTTGAAGACGATTTATCAACAGAACAATGAAACTCAATTATATCGTCTAGAACAAGAATTGACCCAAATCTCTCAAGACGATCGAACGATTTAAAAATTTTATAATGCTATATTTGTCATTTGGACTGAGATATCAATGATGGATCCTGAGATCTCATCTGATGCTATTCTCATTTTTCATAAGATGAGAGAAGGTATTCGTGTGAGGCAGTTTCTTATAAAATTGCGTCATGATTTTGAGTATTGTAGGGTTGCTTTGCTTAATCACAGTCCACTTCTCTCCATAAATATTGTGATTTAGTTGTGACCTATTAGCTAAGAAACAGAGACTCAAAGCTTTCATAGGTGTACCCCAACATCCTGGCTCCTCAGATCTGGTTCTTTTGGCCTTGTCTCTAGCACTTGGCAAACGTGACATGTCTCGCATTCAATGTTATGGATGCAAAAAATTTGGTTACTTTGCCACTGCATGCAAAGATAGTTCTATTTGTGCGTTTTGTAAAATTCTTGGTTATAGCATCCAAGAGCGCAGGTAGAAAAAATGGGCTTAATGGAAAGCCTACATGACTACGATCAATGACTCCTCTACTAGTGCTCTGGCTCCTCCCCTGACTAGTAGGCCACTTACTCCTGAGATGTAGTCGAACTGTCAGGTACATCCCTCCGGTCTCATTGGTATTTTGATTTTGGTGTGTCCAACCATATGACATTTACTGCCTCGTCTCTTCATAACGTTAAGCCATACAAATGTAACTAGATCATCTCTACTGCAGATAGTGCTCAATTACTTATTTCTTTTGTTGGGTCGTTATCATTTTCTATTTCTCATCATTATAAATTTACTTTAACTGATGTCTTTTACGCGCCTAAACCATCTGCTAATCTTATCTTTGTTAGTCACTTAGACCAAAATTGATGTTTAGGGGCCATCCCAGTGTTATCCATGTCTGGCATGAGATATTATGTAATATTTCCATACAATTTCTCCAGATATACATGGATATATTTCTTGCACTCCAAATCGCATGTATTCACAATTTTCAATAGTTCTATTCTATGGTGGTCACATAGTTTGAGACGAAGATTAAGGTTCTCCGCTCAGATTCAGGGGGAGTACATCTCCTTAAAATTTGAGACATACTTACGTGATATGAGATTATTCATCACAAAAATTTTCCAAACACATCAACAAAATAGTGTCACTGAATAGAAAAATCGACACATTATCGAGACGGCTAACACCTTGATGGCAAAGACCTTTATTACACGTACATTCTGGGCTGAGGCGATGTTGCACGCTATCTATCTCATAAATAATATGCCAACTAAACTTCATAGTAATATTTGTCCTTATTTTGGTCTATTTGGTTATCTTCTTCCTTACTCATTATTTCGCATATTTGGATGTGTTTGTTATGTTCATCTCTCACCACATGAATGAAATAAACTATTGCATAAGTCTGTTCGTTACATGTATCTTAGGTTTGACTATGCCCTGAAGGGTTATCGTTGCTATGACCCCCATGCTTGCCGTGTTCATATTTCAAGAAATGTTGTCTTCTTAGAAAATGTCTCATTTCATGCCCATCCTTCCCCAACTTTGATTGCTCCCCCCGTTGCACTCAGTGGATTAACATGGTTTCCTGATATACCTCTTGTTTTAAGTTTGCTTCAAATTCATTTGCAGGTTTATTAACGCTAAGAGAGAGCATTGTCTTTTCTTCATCTTCCTCTTGCTACTCCACCTAAAGCTAATCCATCCATTCCAGAGGTACGTCGATCTACCTGTACATCCCACCCTCCAGATAGTCTCATTTGCTCTCTATTTTCTGATCTTAAGTCCATCTATGTCCCCACCTCATATTCTCAGACATTTACATACCAATGTTGGACGGATGTTATGATAGAGGAGTTACAGACGTAGCAGATAATTATCCATGGGATCTTGTTTCACGCCTTCATGGTTAGCAAGCGATTGGTAGCAAATGGGTGTATTTTATAAAGCTAAAGTCAGACGGATCCCTTGGATCGGTACAAGACTCACCTTGTGGCTCAAGGTTATAAGCAGGAATATGATATCGACTATGAGGAGACTTTTGCAGCTTTGCTCCAATCGCTTAGATGAGAACCGTCTGGACATTAATTGCAGTTGCTACTACTAATGATTGGTTTATTCGTCAGATGAATGTGAAGAATGCATTTCCTCATGCTGATTTACAGGAAAATGTTTATATGGCTCAGCCCCAGTGTAGAGACCCGAATCTTTTTTTCATGTTTTTATTGCATTGCATTAGGGGTATTATAGTCCTTGTGATGTTTTAATGTTTATTGTATTGTATATCTAATGGGTGTAGTGTGATTAAGGTTTAATCAAACTTCTAGTTCAGGAATGTCATAACACACCCTAAACTTTAGGAAGCTCTAGTTTTGGCACCGTTTGTTGGAATTGAGTGATTCTTGAACCATTAGAAAGGTATCGGAACCCTCTTCGAGGTTCATGTTTAATGTTGTTCCATATTTTTAGTCTAAGCTAAGTCAAAAGTGGGTTTTCCGATGTTTTGTCTTATGGAATTGCAGATCAGTCAACTTTGGGGATAATTTGATCCATAAATAAAGGGGAATTTAGAAATTCTAAAATAACAAAAATGTTCATTTTCGGAAGACGAATCCAACGCAAGTTGAATCGTCGAAATCCGACGAACGAATCAAAAGTTATAGCCGAAACAGTAAAATGAGTCGAAATCTGCAAAGCACCGATCGCTCGGTCAGAAGTAGCGATTGATCGGTCCAAAACCGATCAATCGGTATCTATCGACTGGTTCAAAATTTTGTATGGGAAAAATTTACAGAGAATGCTTTTTTGACCGATCGCCCGGTCAAGAGCACCGATCGCTCGGTCCTTCGTATTTTTGCAGAATTTTAGTAAGGGCTTTTTGGTCTTTTGGTTCTCAGACTTGGGGCTATAAATAGGGATTCTATTTCGGGGTATTAGAATACTCTACCTATTTCTAACCTAATTTGGCAAAAAGGGAGAGAAACCCTAGGGTTTTGAGAAAGCTTTCTTGGGGAAGAAGGTGATAGCTTGGATAGTGCAAGGAGAGCTTGGAAAACTTCCCTAAATCACTCCGGGAGGGTTTTGAATCCAAGGGAAGGATTCCTAAGGTTGATATACTATCCTAATCAACTTTATTTTAATGTTTTGTGAATGTTAATATTATAGGAATGATAGAATAGAGATTAGATGCATTTTCCCTAATTTTCTATGAAGTAAGCTAATTATGGATGAAAATGTGGATTAGAATGTGGATAGAATGTATGGAGGATGAGAAATGTATGGAGGATGAGATTAATATGTGGATGTGAATGGTGAATTGATTGTATGGATGAATTACGGTTTGATGAATGTTTAAAAATATAGAAGGGAATTGATTCATATTATGCGTACTTAAGGTGTTTGTGAAAATGCTTGAGAGGATATATGCTATTATACTCTTATGAAATTGTGGTAAATTGATTATGAATTGTAATATGAATTATGATAAGATATGTATATGTGATGGTTTGATAAGTATGTCTAACTACTTGCATGAAAATTGATAGTCGGGAAGGTAAGAACTTAGAGGAAAATCTCTCAAACCGGGAATTCTCTAACTATTTGGTATGGGACAGTATAGTGGAGTTTCCATGGTGGGAGATCGGAATCTAAGCAATTACCAACTCGAAGGTTAATTTCGACACTTAAGCACATATGCACTTGTATGTTAAGACGAGAGATTCACAAGTCACACATGTGGACCACAAGCATGAGCATGGCATACGCATGACATTCTGAATAAGCATAAGCATGACATGGTCCGTATCCGCCAAGAACGGCATGTCAACCATTTGATTCTTAAGCATGGTCCGTATCCGCCAAGAACGGCATTCCACATCATTGTATGATCTGAATAAGTGCATGAGCATAAGCATCTCACAAGCACGTGGCCTCATAAGCATAAGCAGCTCATAAGTATATTGTCTTCTAAATCAAAGATTCTTACAAGTACACGAGTCAAGGTGATGATATGATGTATATGCGCACACGTTCTTCCATACTCTGATTATGTCATTATGCTATCGGATATGTTTCTAACTAAGTGCAGGTATATTATTATTGTTGGTTGGATTTTATATACACCGAGTACTTTTGTACTCAGCCGGACTTTTGTCTTGACAGGTTTAGAGCAGGAGTACATGGCAGAGCCGTGGGTTGAGGAGACTTTCATCGAGGAAGGAGGAGAAGGTGAGCCCATCGAGGAAGGAGCCGGAGTCTTGGGTGACTACACCTCTTAGTTTATGTTTCGTTGGTTGAGAGAGTTTTGTATTAGACTTTCAGATGATGTTGCTTAGTAGACTTTTTATGGTTGTATTTTTCATACTTGTTGGTTATAGTGAGTTGTATATGTTGACCAAAGACTTGTGCATGATTGGTTATAGTTTATATATCGGAATTTTATTACTCTCATTTTTGGAGACTCGTGTAGTAGCCTTGTATGCATGGATTTTAAGCAGGTTAAGTAATGTGACGATTCCAAAGTCCTATTTTAGCCTTGTGGGTTTTTGGGGTCGTTACACCAAGGATCCAACTCCAGTAAAAGAGATATAGTGTGCAAGCTTCATAAAGCATTATATGGATTAAAATAGGCACCTTGTGCTTGGTTTCACCGATTTCACGAAGTCATTGTTGGGGCTGGGTTTAGTCAGAGTGGTCATGATCCCTCTTTATTTATATGATCTTCACCTCTCGATATTGTGGTTTTATTTGTTTATGTGGATGACTTACTCCTGACATACAGTAACACATCAAAAATTGTAGACCTTCAGCAGTTCCTTTAGTCATCATTCCACATGAAGGATTTGAGTTTGCTTACATACTTCTTAGGATTAGGAGTCTCCCACATAGAACGTGGTATACTTGTCAACCAATAAAAGTATGCACAAGACCCATTAACCAAGCACAACTTTCTGATCAACTCACAGTCGAGACATTGATGGAATTGAATGTTCAGCATGGTAAACAAGATGTTGATCTTCTAGAGTACCCAACTCTTTTTTGCTGCTTTGTTGACAATCTTGTTTACATGATGACCAAACCTAACATTGTCTATGCTGTACAGGTTGTCAGTTAGTTTGTTTTCGAACCTCGTACCTTACATATGATTGTTGTTTTCAAAATTATTCGCTACTTACACGAGACCTTGGATAGGTCATTGTTCTTCTCCTCCACTTCTTTCATTGAGTTGGTTGGCTATGCTGATGCTGATTAGGCTAGATGTGATCTTACTCGTTGATCCACTATAGGATATTGCATGTTTCCTGGCAAATGTAACCTGTAAACATGACAAATGACATTACTATTTGTTTCACAATACCACCTTGAACACATGTATGGGACTACTCATTCACCTTTTTGATTTCATCGAATGTTTTCATGGTGCCTTTCTCAGCCCAAGATTGGAGGGAGGACACCATAAGGGGTTGAACGTGAAGAGCAATTTGTGCGAGAGCTTTGGGCTGGTTGATTGCATTGGAAACATAGCTCTTAAGACTGACATGGCGTTTGTCGTTCACTGCATCGATAGAGTTGCGACCGATGAGCTCCAAAGAAGGCCAACCAATAGGGAATATGTTGGCATATTGCAAGACAAGCTTGTTGATGGCCGGGGAGCATGCGATGATGGACGGAGATCCAAAGAGGTGGGTCCCATACATTCCTATCCAAAGAGGTGGGTCCTATACATTCCTACTCTTTCTCCATATCTGATAATTCAATGAAGTACCAAACAAGAAGGTCACAATTAAGATATGGACAGAAGCATTCAAGCAACAATTGGGAGAAAGAAAAAATGATGAACATATCACCTATCTTGCTTAGACTTGATAAAACCATCAGGTTTACCTAGAATCTTGAAGGACCAAAGGAAGGTGAGCATCTCTCCGAAGAAGGGAAAACCCATGTGGCCTGGAGGAACCTTAGTAGCACTAGACCCAAATTTATGAGGAGTTATGAACCAAAGCTCGTTCCATGACTAAAGTAGCCACACCATTAATGGGAGAACTCCCACCACCAAAGTGATCCACCATGCTTGTGCACTCTCTCTCTCTCTCTCTCCTTCGAGGTTTCAAATTCATCTTAAATAGGTCCACAAATACATGGAGAGAGAGAGAGAGAGATTAAATTTCTCGAAAGAAATCTAGTGTCTCTGGTGGTCAACTATTAAAGTCTTCTACAGCTACACGGCCCTATAACTCCTTGCATAGTTTGAATTCTTTCCTTTTCTATTGTAACCTATATTTAGTTAGAAATCTTGATTTAGTTTTGATTCTAATCTGTACATTCCTATTGCTAGAAGATTTGTTTCTATTCTTTTATCATTGTAAACAATGTAAATTCTAGATAATGAAAGGGATTTTATTCTTCTTCCTCACAAGAGAGGAAAATCCAAAACGTGAGTTTTCATATGGTATCAAAGCTCTAAGCTCATATCTCACGATTCCTTTCAATGGCCACCCCTTCATCCAACACCTCCTCCACCGAGTCCTATACCACACATGAAGAACCCATTCCAAACACTACTCCAATCATTGAACCCTTCACAGTTCATCATTCCAACAGCCCCACTACGGTTCTTGTTTCCCCTCCACTCACCGGTGATAAGTACAGTTCATGGCACCGGGCAATAACTATGACTTTAAAAACAAGCTTGGTTTCGTCGACGGTTCAATCCAAAAGCCAAAAACCGCCGACGCCATATCTTCATGGCAACGATGCACTGATTTGGTTAGTATAGTTGGATCCTTAACTCGGTCTCTTCCGAAATCCGCACAAGTATTCTCTATTCTGCCACAACACGAGATATTTGGACGGATCTTCATGACTGTTTCTATCAATCCAACAACCCCAAAATATATCAACTCAAATAGTCCATCTCCACCCTCAAACAAGACAATCAATCCGTCTCTACCTACTTCACCCAACTCAAATCTCTTTGGGATGAACTCAATTCCATCCATACCATTGAACCTTGCATCTGTGGCAATGGCAAAGCATCCCTTGAACATTTTCATCAAGATCAAGCCATGGAGTTCCTTCAAGGCCTTCATGATTGATTCTCGGCTATTCATAGCCAAATCCGCTCCCTCCCACAACTCGGATTTATTCCCTCATCCGCCAAGAAGAAAAACAACAGGAGATCAACAACTCCTACATTCCCTGTGTTGACTCGGCAACCCTTCAGGTTGGTCATCCTCATCCATATCCCTCCAAACGCCAGCAACCCTTCTGTGACCACTCAATCGCCATGGACACACTAAGGCTACCTACTACAAAATACATGGATTCCCACCAAAAAATAAAAATATAGCTGCTGCCACGATTCCACCACATGCTCAAGCAACCAACTTGCCGCCTCTCACTCCGGCACAACAAGCTTGGCTCCTACAATTTTTGGGATCCGACTCATCAGTTATCCCACCAGTCCCAACGACAAACCTCACTGGTATGATTTCACCATTTCCTTCTACTTCTTGGATCATTGACTCCGGTGCCTCTAATCACATATGTTTTACTTTATCTTCTTTTAGCACATATGTTAAAGCACTACATAATTTATTTGTCCAATTACTAGATGGCACTCATGCATTAGTTCATCATATTGGAACAATCAACTTTTCATCATTATTGACATTTGATAATGTTTTTCACATTCCCTCTTTTAAATTCAACCTTTTATCTATTTCCCAATTATCTCGGTCTTGTAACTGTGAAGTTTCTTTTTCCTCATCTCATTGTCTATTTCAGGACCCACAGATGAAGAACCAGATTGGTCAGGGTGATTTCAGAGATGGTCTCTGCTATTTATCCTCAACTTCCACATTTTCAGTTTTACCTACAAATAAATTTGACATTTGGCATTGGCGCCTTGGTCATCCCACTGCATGTAGGCTTATATTTTTAGTTAAACAATTTCCTACTATTTATTCAAATTTTAACTATCATTGTGACATTTGTCCACAAGCAAAACAATCTCGATAATTATTTAGTAAAAGTACAAGTTTAAGTAGTAAGCCTTTTGAATTGATTCATTGTGATATTTGGGGGCCATTCTCGTTACCCTCATATAGTGGATCTCGTTTCTTTCTTACCATTGTTGATGACTTCTCACAGTGTACTTGAATTTACTTAATGCATGCTAAATCTGAAACATGAAAATTTATATATATATATATATATAAATTTGGTTTCAACGTCAATTCCATACCAGAATCACTAATATTCATTCTAGAAATGGTCATATCTTCTTACCCCAACTTCAATGTTTTCGTTCTGATAAAGGAACCGAATTTCTATCTAAAACTATGCAATCATGGTTTCTCGATAATGGCATTGTTCATCAACGTAGTTGTGTTGCCACACCACAACAGAATGGTGTAGTTGAACGCAAACATTGTCATCTTTTTGATGTGACACGTGCTTTAAGGTTTCAAGCACATCTCCCCCTAAAATTTTGGGGTGAATGCATTCTCACTGCCACTTTTTAAATAAATAAAATGCACACACCATTATTGGGCTTCAAATCCCCCCATGAAATTCTATATGGAAATCCACCTTCTTACTCTTCTTTATGAGTTTTTGGGTGTCTTTGTTATGCAAAAAATATGCATTAACAACATAAATTTGACCAACGGGCCAAACCCGGAATTTTCATTGGATACCCTTACGGCCAAATGGGATACCGCATTTTTGATTTTGTCACACAAAAAATATATACCTATCGCGATGTCATTTTCCATGAGACAACGTTTCCATATCAAAATTTTCCATCGCCCTGAGTCGATGATAAAGTCCACATCATGCCTCTACATGATGACCCTTATCATCTTGAGCATCTACCCACGCCACCATTGGCGATAGCACCACCATCACAACCGACCACCACCCCAACTAAAGTTGAGAAAACACCTATTCCACCCATAGCCCCGTTGCCCCATCAATGGATGCCTCCATTCCGGCCACAGCCCCACCTCTTGCATCCCTTCCCATATCTCGCCCTTCTCGAGACCGACACCCTCCGGCAAGCTTGAAGGACTTCATTTGTTCATTGGTTTCCCCTACAACCATATATCCCATTTCAGATTATTTAAGTTTCACCAAATTATTCATGCCACATAGAGCTTTCCTCACCAAAATAATAACTCATAATGAGCCATCTTCTTTCACCCAAGCCATTAAATTTTCGGTTTGGCGTGAAGCCATGGCCAAAGAAATTCAAACTCTCAAGGTCAATAACATATGGACTATCACACCTTTGCCCAATGGACAACATCCAATTGGCTGCAAATGGATTTACAAAATCAAATACTGTTCTGACGGCTCCATCGAACGGTATAAAGCACAATTGGTTGCTAAAGGTTTCAATCAAGTTGAAGGGATTGACTATCACGATACCTTTGCCCCAGTTGCGAAACTTGTCACTGTTCGTGTCCTTTTATCTATTGCCGCGGTTAAAGGTTGGACCTTAAATCAGCTGGATGTTAATAATGCCTTTCTCCAAGGCAACCTTGATGAGGAAGTTTACATGAAAATCCCTCTCGGCTTTTCTAGTAAGGGAGAGACTCATGTATGTAAACTTAACAAATCACTCTATGGTCTGAAACAAGCCTCAAGGCAATGGTTTTCAAAGTTCTTTACAACCTTAATCAAGCAAGGTTTCAAACAATTAATCGTGGATTATAGTTTATTCACTCGTATCGAGGGTTCCATACCATTATTCGTTCTTGTTTATGTTGATGACATCATCATCATAGGAAACTACAATGAAGCCATCAATTCTTTCATGAATTTTTTTAAGACTACATTTTCCACCAAAGACCTTGGCAAATTAAAATATTTCCTTGGAATTGAAGTCTCTCGTTCTCCTCGGGGTATATTTTTATGTCAATGGAAATATATTTTAGATATATTGAAAGATGCTGGCATGCGCCGCACGTCCCTCTGTGTTTCCCATGGAACAACAACTTTGGTTAACACCCACATCCGGTGATCCCATCCCTGATCCAACACCATATCGATGACTCATAGGGCGTCTTCTTTATCTCACAGTTACACGGCTATATATCCATTATGCCGTGCATACTCTCAGTCAATTTATGCAGCAGCCACATACTCATCATCTTGATGCTGCAAATCGGATACTTCGATATCTCAAGGGATCCATCAGTAAAGGCCTTTTTTAGTCCTCCTCAAGTGATCTCCATCTTCGTGGTTATACTGACTCCGATTGGGTAGGATGCCCAACCACACGGAGATCCACCACTGATTATTTTACCATGCTAGGATCCAGTCCTATTTCTTAGAAAACCAAGAAACAACCAACTGTCTCCCGCTCTTCTGCTGAAGCCGAATATAGGACTTTGGCAAATGTTTCCTATGAACTTCAATGGCTTAAATTCATCCTCTAGGAATTCGGCATTTCTCATTTTGCACCAATTTCTGTCTTCTGTGACAACCAAGCTGCCATCCACATCGCAGATAACCTAGTTTTCCATGAGCGCACTAAGCACATCGAAATAGATTGTCACTTCGTTCGAGATAAAATCACTGCAAACATCATTCGGCTCTGCTTCATCCGGTCTCATGATCAACTTGCAGACTTATTCACGAAGCCACTTGGTGCAGCAATGTTTCAGCGTCTCACATGCAAGTTGGGCGTGGTTGGCATAACCAACCTCACTCCAACTTGAGGGGGAGTATTACAGTCTTCTACAGCCACACGGCCCTACAACTCCTTAACATAGTTTGAATTCTTTCCTTTTCTATTGTAACCTATATTTAGTTAGAAATCTAGATTTAGTTTTGATTCTAATCTGTACATTACTATTGCTAGAAGATTTGTTTATATTCTTTTATCATTGTAAACAATGTAAATTCTATATAATGAAAGGGATCTTATTCTTCTTCCTCACAAGAGAGGAAAATCCAAAACGTGAGTTTTCATATCAACCTACATTTGTGTTGGTCCCAGATACAGGTCTTAGCATTGGATGACTGAGATTAGGGGGGGGGGGGGGGGTTACTTGGGGCAGTGAACATGATGTTGGCAGGGGGGCCGAGGAGGACGTATGTACTGCAGAGAGGGGCAAAAGCTGCCCTTATCCAAACATGGACTGTCATGGCATGAATGACATGTGCGGATGGGATGGTTCGTTGTTGCTGTATGTAGAGATGTTTGTATGTGCAAGTGAGGTTGGGATGACTTGTTGCCTGTTGTTACCAGCATTATTGTTCACCACAGTTGGTTTTGAAAAACATGTTTGAACTCACTAAACCACTACTCAATAAAAGAGTCTATATATATCAATGCGGAGCATCTGAGCAACTCTTGACCACTGCTTAGGGCTGGAAACGGATGCGGATATTATCCGTATCCGATTCGTATCCAAATATGTTTATTTGGATAATTATCCGGCGGAGCGGATTCGGATAGTAAAATACTATCCGTTTATAATCCGATACAGATTCAGATATTGTTATATCTGATTCGATAAATATCCGTCCGATTATATAATATATATTTTTAAATTTATAAAATTAATATAACATTAAAAAATTATTTTTTAAATAAAAATTTATATATTTTTACATTTTTTAAATATTAATTTATATTTTTTAATTTTTTTTAAAATTAATCGGATAATTCGGATACTATCCAAATCCGGATATTTTAATCGGAGTCGGATATCATATTTCACTATCTGCAGGATATTTATTCGGATTCGGATATCCAGATATATAATCGGATACGAATTCGGATATAACAATATCCGTTCCGTTTACAGCCCTACCACTGCTGCTCATGCATTAGTTGCATGTTTAATACTCTTACTAATTTCACTTTTAAATAGTAATATTAAAACAAATATTACTACTTTAATTGAACTTTTAATTTATTTAAGTAATAATATTTAAATAAATTACTACTTGTAAATGAATTATTTTCAATACTTTTCCGAATATGTAAATTAACCTCTTAAAAAATATTATAGATAAAAAAAATTAAATCTTAAATAGTTTTATTACTTAACTAAGAATTAATTAAAATATAATTGATAACTAATTAATTAAACCCTTTTATAAAAGAGTCTATTAAGACATATTTTAGTAGTTTTTTTTTAAATATTTTCATTTATGGTGAAAACATTTTGCACCTTTACTAGGCACTCATTTACAAGGAGCTAACCGAATGATCATGATCGTGTGTCCATTAGGCTTATGTACTAAATGAAACATATATAATTACTAATATAAATGTACTTATTTACAAGGAGAAAACCGAATTAAAATAATCATATATGTCACTAAAATGACATCGATTTTGTTTAATTATTAATTAGTTATAAGTTGTTGATTTTTTTTAGCTATTATTTTGATAAATTCACTAATTTTCTAGCAACATCTCCGATTGTTTTGCAGGTTCATTTATTCATTTGTTTTTACAAGTTTCAGGTATTTAATTTTTTTTCTTAGTAATTAAGTAATTGTAATGTTTAATTTGTTATTATTTATCATCTCCATTTAAAATTAAATTGATGAAGTAATTATTCCATGCTTATGTATATTCAGATAAAAATATTCTTTTAATGCTAACAGGCTTCATTAAATTTTGTTGTGTTAAATATTCTTCTTTCATAATAACAAAAGTGCAGTTTGGATCACCAAGTATCAAGTATAGAGTTGTAACCTTTATAATGACATTCAAAAAATTTATGAAAATTATCTATTGACTTGTATTCTTAAAGTTAATTATCATATGTTTATTTTTTATATTGAGCTTTTTAAAAAAATTAATTAATAATGAAAATATTTTATGTGCAATGCACGTGCATTTTTCACTAATTTATATATATATATATATATATATACTCGGCTTAATACCGAAAATACCTCCACTACAATAAAAAATAATCTAAAAAAAAATTAGGGAATAGTGTATAAGCTCCTTAACTAATTACAAGCAAAGTAGATGGTGGAAGTCGATATTTATTGTGAGAGATATTTGCAATATTTATTGAAAGAGGTATTCATAGTTTTGTAAATATTTTTCTCTCAATAATTATAAGATTGCCACTGACTTTATATTAAAAGGGAAGCTCCGCTCTAATGCGTTGAAGCGTAGCTCCCCCTCATAGTTAAACTCTTTCATTAGTACTAGTCGAGTTGGTCATGTGAGTTTAATTCAAGAAATGACTTGTGATTTCTATAATATGCTTTCTAAATGAAGATATGTCCTTAACCAAAAAATAATAATAATAATAAAAAAAAAGAAGAAGAAGATGTGTCTTTTTAGGCCCGGTCCGACTTGATTACAAAGTTGGGCGGGCGGCTTTGACCCAACTCGATGAGGCTCAATTACAAAACCCTAAAAAAAAGGGCTTTTTCGCCTTATTCCTTAGGTGGACTGGCCCGTGCCCGGTCGACCTTAATAAAAGGAATCAAATCCTCTCCGGTGATAACCGGTTATCATCTCTAGAGGTCTCCACGTGTCCCTTTAGACACCCCTTAACTGTAGTTAAGTTTCATCCACCCCTAGGGTTCACCCACCCATCCTTGGTTTTAAAAAAAAATATTAATTCTTTTCTTAAAATTAAAAAACTGTTTTTAGGGATTTTTTAAAACTCAAAATATTTTTAAAAAAGAATTAATATTTTTTCTAAAAACCAAGGATGGTTGTGTGAACCCTAGGAGTGGGGTGAATCTTAACCATAGTTGAGGTGAGGGATGACAAAAAGGACACCGTAGATGATTTGGCTTCAAATAATAAGTGGGTTAGCAGAATAACGCACGTGCCTGCCACCATGGTTGGCATGGATACAGGATCTTTGGCTTAGGGTTCTTTGTTCCTGATTCGTTCCCATCGAACAATTGGGCATTACCTTCGTGGAATCGATCTAATCCAACAGATACTTTTCTTTTGCAGGTGATTTTCTTCCTACTTCACTGATTTTAATTACTGCAATTTTTTTCTTCTCATTTTTCTGCATTTCGATTCGATTATCATCTTGAAAACCTCTCACATTCTGATGTAGCAATCATTTATTTGTTTCAACCTCAATAAAGAATCAGAAATCAAGGATTTTGATACATTTTTCCTGGAAATTTGTTGAAGTTCTGTTCTTGTACGGATCAACACACTCGATATATAAAAATCCGATTTTTATCTTCGGTGGGAAGCACACTAAGTGCTTATACACACTTCTAATTTTCTTTGTTGAGCTTATCTTCTCAATTGATGAAGCTAGTGATTAGTAACTAAATTTAGTTAAGCAGAAGGCCTTAAGGTAGAATGGCGGAACATGATTTGTATAGCTGATCCGAAATAGGCGGTAGGTGGATACGGCACTGATGATGCCAGCTCTCAGAATTATTTGCAATTATTTGTCAGATGTTTAGATTGTAATAAACTTCTTTTTTGATTAGCCAGCACAGGGATCTTTGAGATATGGTGGTAGTCATAGTGACATTGTTATTGGGTGTCTTACTGTGCGCTTTTCTTTTGATCCCACGAGCGCGTAAGCCTGGTAATCTTTTGTTTTCTTATAAGCAGAGACAAACATACACTGAAAAAATGCAATATATACCCTGTGTTTGATCAATGGTAATCTTTCATTGCAGGTAATGCAAAAGTTCTTGAGACAAATCCTAACAATAAGGTACAAGATTTCACGCCTCCGTGTAATGCTGTCCCTCTCTATGCACTTTGTTTCTAAATAGTCACTTATCAAGAGCAAATATATATATAGATAAGAAAAGCGAATACATGCATAGAAATGCAGATCCAAAAGAGTTTACAAGTGGGAAACTCAAAATCGACCCCGTGCTAACAAAGAATGCAATCCCTTAAGCTTAGATTATGACCCCTAAAGTTCCACCCTCATCTTCACCTTCCACCAAACGGAACACCATTCCAAAACAAGCGAGCGAGAGCGATAACAGATGTGGGATAGGAAGTCTTGCAAGGAGAAAGGGAAAACCCAAGTCACCCCTACTCGAGAGAGGAAATTTCCTCAAACCGCCCGCTTGTAGGCATAGAAAGCACCGATTGGTCATATTCTAACCTCTACTTTTCAAATGTTCACAAGTTAGAATTTTATTCAATGCTGCATTTCAAAGGAAGAATCATTGGAATGCCTGAAGTCTAAACTACTCTGTGAGGAAAAGGAACAGACGGAGTAAACTCCAATGATTGTACGAGGGATCAAACTAAGAATCGCCCATTATTGCCTCTGGTCCACAATCTAACATCTTTGCCCTGAGGATCCACGGGGTAAGAGACAAGACACCCTAGTAGCCTACACATAGCCTCAATTTCCCAGTCATTTAGCGCTTTGCCCAACTTGGGACACCAAACCACTCTGGCCTCATTTACCTAAACATAGTCCCTGACTAAAGCATCCTTATCCTTTGCTAGAAGGAAGAGGCTACGAAGTGCATCCCAGAGTTTGACAGTGCTGCACCACTCCTCCTTCCAAAATCTAACCTCCACTCCACTACCCACCTTAAATCTAAGTTAGGCAAGACTAAGTTGGCCACGGCCATGATATGGAAAGAGAGAAATTTCAGAGTTGTAAGCTCTTTGATTTCTAAATTTACACTCAGTGTGGTGGGTGCTCGTGAGACACTTTGGTCTGTCCTCCCTAGAGCCGTATCATGGATGATATGAAAAGAGAGAAATCTTAGAGTCTTTGAGGATATTGCATCGCCCTCTTCTCGCATATGTGCTCGTATCCGTTTGGTTGCTTTGGAATGGGCAGAGATTCGAAACGGCAGGGAAGAATTGGGGATGGTGATGGATTGTCATTAGCAAGTCCGAAGTAGTCGGGCTAGGGATTTTTTTGTAGGTTCTTTGGTTTTTGGTATTTGAGTTTATATACTTGTATACTCTTGCCTCTCACTCTCTCCATGTATTTGCTCCGCTTTTTATTTCTAATATATGGCTTGATTATCGATAAAAAAAAAGGAGAGAGGTAAAATGACTTAGTTTCATGGTTTAGGCCTTTCTTCTATTAATAAGGATAAATAGGGGTTGAACCATAAGCTCAACATTATGTATGTTTATGAATGTTGCTTCATCAACACTATCACAAAGGCTCAATCTTTTGTATCGTATCGGTGAAAAAATAAACTTTTGTGTTTGGAGATAAAAGGAAGAGGAATGAGAGGCAATGAGATTGGCAATTAGGAAAGAGAGATCATCTAACAGGATAACAGCAAGTGGTGATGTAGAAACATGAACACGTTTATGTCAACATATGCATATATTGTCGTGAATGATTTATCTACATGCAGTTGAAATGGGGCACATAAGTTGCTACCTGATTGTGGATGTTGAAGCTTGTATGTTTTAAGGATTGATACGAAGTTATGAACTCCTTATGTTTGGAAATAAAAGGATTACAAAGGAGATACGATAAGATTAGCAATTAGGAAAGAGAGATCATCTAACAACAAGTTGTGATGTGGAAGCATGCACACAAATATGTTGACATATTCATATATTCGTGAATGGTTTATCTACATGCGGTTTAAATGGACACATAAGTTGCTACCAGATTGTGGATGTTGAAATTTTAATGTTTGAAGGATTGATACGAAGTTCTCAAAGCAACTAGGTGGCACCTAGGTGATAGGTGGGTTCCCTAAGGTGAGGTTTTGCCTTGGCAACCAAAATTTACCTTTTTCTATTAAAATTATAAAAATTGAACGTGTGTCCGCCTAAATCGTGATTAGGCGATAAGGGTCTTGGCTAGGCGAGGATGCATTGTCCCTTTGTTCGTGAGATTTGGAGTTTCTTTCTTTCCCGAGTGGGAGCAGAGTGGGTCTTTCCCTCTTCCTTTCACAACTTCTTATATTGTTGGCATTTGACTGGGGGGATGGATCAAGGGAGGTGCTATGGTCAGTGATGCCAAGTGTTATTGCATGGTCTATATAGAAAGAGCAGAACTGGAGAGTGTTTGAGGACTCTGTCTCCTCCCCATCCCGCATATGTGCTAGAGCTCGCTCTATGGTTCTGGAATGGCGCTCCATCAGATAGGAGGGAGTGGATCTGGGTCCTTGGCTGGATGATTAGTTCTGAGGCGTAGTGGGGGGCTGTTATAGGGGGCCTCCTAAGGATATCTTTGTTTGTCTTTCCATCTTTTGCTGCTTCTTGGGTTCATGTACTTGTGAACTCTTTTTTGGTTCCGCTCTTGTTCTTCTTCGTTGCTTCTTTTATAATATTTCTTTCTTGATTATCGATAAAAAAAAAAATGCTAATTCCACTGAAAAGTTGTGTTAGGTATTTGCACTCGACTTGTCATAACTCATAACAAGGCTGACTTCTTTATGACATGCCAACCAGGTAGAAAGTTAGAATTGGTTCTAGATGATTTTCATCTGTGAGTGTGTGCTTGTACTGTTAATGAACTAGTATTCATAACCAATTCCTGTTACCTGGATAAGCAAAGGAGAGTAGCCTTGACGCAAAAGAGGTGTGAATGTTAAAATAACCACAATTTTTGTATTATAAGAACCAAGTTGCAGAGTCGAGAAAGTTCAGGCTGTTAGGAATTTGTCCTGGTGAAAGTAATAGTTGATCATTTCAGAGACCAATATTCTGTTGGTAAGTGGATACAAAAGAATTTACTTGCAGGAGGGTTGGAAAATTAAATATTGGTTGGTTCCATATTCAAATGAGATTTTTTAAACCATGTGTAAAAAAAACCTCACGGCTAGATATTATGAGAATGGGATGTATGCCCAAATGGCTTCAAACTTATGGAGTTTACGTTTTTTCTGTAGCATGTAGATAAGTTAGGTTTATGTCCTTTTAATTTCAGTTCATTACTGACTTGAAGTTTAACACCACACTGTATGATATTCAACTTTAGTCTCTATCTAATATCTTGAACGTCTTATATTGTATAATAGATAAGAAAAAAACCTACTAAATAGATTCACAAATAGGCACCTTTTCTCATCTTTTCCATCCAAAATTAGCAAAGCATAGTGAAATTGGATGTGCTTCCTTCTCTGGGCTCCCTCACATTATATCAGTTGTTGTCCATCATAGTTATATTAATGTATTTTTCCACCCATATTTGTGTTTCTTGAATTAATTATGGTCTTTTGCTTGTTCTTTGCTTGCACTCAGCCATCCAAAATCCACACTAGAGCTAAAGTCTCTTTGCATAACAAGAGGACAGATTGTTGGATCATCATCAAAGACAAGGTTTTATCATAATTCCCAATTTGATACTTCATTTGAAATTGTAAACTACCGATAATTATTATATGGTCACATGACAGTAGTTGGTTGCATTTTTTTCCTCCTTTTTATTTATAACTGTAGGTGTATGACGTTACCTCGTATGTGGAGGAACACCCAGGAGGTGATGCCATTCTAGTGCATGCCGGGGACGATTCAACTGAAGGGTTTTATGGG
Organism: Tetracentron sinense; assembly: GCA_015143295.1. Classification (NCBI taxonomy): domain Eukaryota; kingdom Viridiplantae; phylum Streptophyta; class Magnoliopsida; order Trochodendrales; family Trochodendraceae; genus Tetracentron; species Tetracentron sinense. Next base: position 35,139,735 of record CM026565.1, read on the forward strand.
TATGCATCTATTGTGAAGATGGTTTCCTTTTAATTACTCATTTCCATAACAAGCATGTCTCTCCAAAGTTCGAACGGTTTCTTGCAACCATGAACCAACCTTCTCTTGGCTTTCTCATTTTTATTTTTAATATAATGGTGAAGAAGGGCAACCAAACTGATTCAATTAGATTGTTCATTTCTAGTCAATACTATCAGATTGTTCATTTCTGTTTTCATTTTACCTTTACTTAATATACATGTTGTATTTTTTTCATGTCACCATCCAAAAAAAAATATACATGTCACATTTTTTTCATGTTCTATTTGTTATGTTTATTAACGCAATATTCCCTATATGTTTCTTGGCAATCTTTGTTTTTGTGTGGCAGGCCACAGCATGCTACCCGGGTATTTGACATGATCGATGACTTCTACATTGGAGATTTGGAGCGATGAATTGATTACAACCACTGGTTTCTAATTTATACCAAAGAAGAAAACTGTGCTGTGAGAATCTTTTTCTTCTATTGATTCATCTACTTTCAAAATAGCAGTGTCTCCATTTCTTGCATATTTATAAGAATGTGCCTTTGTAAAGGTTTATCGAGGAGTAAATCTTCTATTTTTTATTTCAATTTTTGACAACAGTCCATTAAATAGTGAAATTCTGAAGTTTGACTAGCCTATAAATGCTTTCTACAACATAGCTTGGAAGGGCATGAGAGCCACCCTCAGTTGCACCATAGGATTCCAATTATCCAATCCATTGCATTTCTTGGAGAGGCATAAACCCACACTCAGTTCCGTCATATAATTCCGACATCCATTCCATTGTGTTTTGTTAGGCAGTTGGAATTTATGTGGACCATAAAAAAAAATAAAAGAGTATAGATCAGTTGGTTGGGGTCATTAATTGGTTTGATTTTTAGCCCAAATTAACCCCTTGTAAGAATGATGGACTTCAGCTCTTTGCCCTTGGGTATCACACACATATGGTTATGGTGTTTATAAATTTTAAAGTTTCTAAGATCCAGTCTAATAGATTGTACCCTTTAGTTTTTCGTATCTTTCATCTCATATTTCGGTGAAACCCCTATGACTCTTTACCTGTTCCTCAATTGGTTTCTCCAAGGATCTACTAGCTCATAACTGGCCCTGTATAGAATTCATAATCATTCAATCTGTCCTATTCTTTTGGGCTTTAGAGAAAGCCTGGGAGATGATCCAGAAAGAAAGTCGGTAGATCAATTGCTTAAATCCATTTAACTAGGTGATTATGGTCTATCAGAACACAGTTCACACATGTTGAACTGGTCGTCTCAGTCCCATGCGTGTATCTCTTAACTGTTGTGGTCTAACACTCTACATGAAGTATATTTTTGATGTTCTCTCTTAACAAAATGGAATTGTAATCAGGACCTGTGGCAAATAAAGGGGTTGTAGAGCCAGTAGTTTTCCACTGAGGAGAACTCCGATATTAAAAAAAACAACCCAATCAGAGGATCATAATGGTCCACTCCATTGTTCATTCTAACTGTCCAAGAAAGATCAGGACAAGGTTGGAAAGAGTCTACAGACTGGGGGATTTAGGTGTGCCTTGAACATCAAATCATTATTATCCCCACATTTAAAGATTACACAGGACAAACGTCTAAGATTTGAATCACGTCCTTTAACAAAAGAAAGTTATAGATAGATTTGAATTCTGGAACAGGATTTGAATCACAGACCTCAAATAGTTGGGATAAGACACTGATAATGATAATGATAATGATAATGTTGATAATGTTATTGATGAGGCCAATGACACCTTGGTGGACCTTCATTTTTTCCTTTTCCCTTTTTTTTTTTTTCCTGAAAGTTCTCAAAGATACAGAACTTTGGTGGAATGTAGGAGATTTGCTTTGTGGGATATGGGTGGTGGGTGAAAGAGAATTAACTTATTTCCACATAAATCTCTTCTTGTAGTCTTGACTCTTTACAAAGGACTTTGAAATTGAATTAATAATAAGATCTCTGAAATCAATCCTCAAAAGTCTTCTTTCTTTTATTTTATTTTTAGAACATTTTATTTGCCCAATTAGGCAAAATAGTTTTAGTCAGAACCTAAATATGTATTTTTTAGATTATTATTTATACTGTTTTTCCATTCTTTTCCTAAGAGAGAAGGAAAGCAATAAAATTCTTGCCATCAAATACATTTATAAATGTTTGTATTATATTGATTGTGGAAATTAATCAAATTGTTTATTTCATTTATTTTGTATCAAACTTTAGTTGAACTATTTAAGGTCTTTTTCTTCCCAGTTGAAATGGTCCATATTGTTTTATTCAGATATATGGTCCTAATCTATTATTAGTTATGAGGAAAAAAAATCAGTAATCTGTCCTATACAAAATAGAAGCGTGTATATGTCGTCTCCACCCATAACTAGAGTAGATGACCGACCGATTTCCAGTTCCTATTGACGATGGTACAGCTCCCAAAATGGTCCATTAGACCAATAAATCCCACTGATGGACCATTTCAATTAGTTGTGCTGATCCATAATTATTTTGAGGTTATAGTCCAAAATGATGCAATCGATTGGATGGTTAGGTCCATACAGTGGTTCATCAATTGGGCAGCCTAGGCTGCGGGACCACTAATGCATTTGGAGGTAGAAGTGATGAATTTACATATTCTGGTTGTGCAGAGCACTTACGAGAAATGATTTTATTCATACTCCAATTCAGAAAACTTACCTTCTTGCTCTTACAGTATTGATTGTTCTTTAATTAGTAAGCTTGGCTTTGGGGCAGGGGCCTGAAGTCATTTACAGAAGATGATCTGACCTTGGTTTGAAGGTAATATTCTAGCTTTTCTGCATTCTTTCTCATGACATTACCAGTCTAGAAGCTCTGTAATGGTGTGTTACTGTGTAGGAGTGCTAGATATACATTTCACCCTTGATTAGAATTTTGACTTTGATTGATTTGGTCATTTCTAAAATATCAAATCTCTGACTATTTTCTTTGTGATTAATTCAACTTCTTGTGGTTGGATTTCCCATTTTATTTGGTGCAACCCCCTTTCAATTATACAATCTGATTTGCCTTTTTCTGATGTTGATTGAGACTTGCCCATATGGTTTTACACCACAAACATATATCCTCTTCCCCAAAAAACACAAGCAAACAATAGATCCTGCTATATACAAGGATGAAGCTTAGAGATGGTCTCTCTCTCTCTCTCTCTCTTTCTCTCTCTCTGAGAACAATAATAAATTTTATCAAGGGGGGTCCCCTTCTCTTTTTGTAGGGTCTATGACTCTATGTTCATTGGATAGCCTCCTATTTTGTACTCACTCTTCATTTGTTTAAAGGAAAATGACAGTTTTGTTGATATGAAAGAAAGAGATAAATGCACCAATACATTGGACACATTCTCTTTTTTTTTTTTTGGTAAATCACATTCTCTTTATTCGTACTATATAAGAAAGGAACTTCACATAACATTCACTTAATCTGGAAATCAGGACCCCAGATAAAAGTAAAGCCATCAAAAAAGTAAAGTAAAGCAAGCAGAGCCTCTAAAGCTTAATGATAAGGGTAGGAGTGCATAAACAAGTACTCATAAAACAAACTAGGTCTTAGGTTGGTCCCAGAGATAGATGTGGGGTTTACTAATTAAATCAATTAAGAATAAATGTAGTCCCCTTTAATGGAAACAAACTACCCCTTTTCTTCAAGGGATACAATCTCCAAGAGATACCATTGAAGGGCATCATAGTTAGAACCAATTTAGTCCCACATCGTGAGTCCATGTAGACCTCCAGTGACTTGGAAAATAATCACCTCCTCAGTTGCTTGATGATGCAAGGAGGTGCATAGCACCTCGGGAGCCTTTTTTTGTTTTTATTTTTTGCGATGGGAGCCTTTTTCTCCCATGTGCCCCATATTAAGTCCCTTTTAACTGTGGTTAAGATTCACTCATTCCTAGAGTTCACCCATCTCCTTGGTTTTCGAAAAAAAAAATTAACCTCAAGGGTTAAAAAATTTAACTAGAATTAATGGGCATCTGAAATGGCTTTGTGAGAGCGAGGAGCAATATTTCGCTCCTCACCCGTAGAGGGAACTATTGCTCCTTCCTCTCTACTTTAAGTGATTAGTTTTCCAAACCTAAAAAACAGGGCATCATGGCTACTACTAATACAAAGCCCATCCATAAAATTAAAAAAAAAAAGATGATAAGAAAATAGACAAAGCACTCATGAATTAATTATAATAAAATAAATACTAATACAATTGGCTATTCTCTAATTGTCGGGGGTGGTTGTGGTACTGCTTGTCCGCCCATTCTATCCACCGGGTTAGTATTCGGGTTGGTTTCAATTCAAGTTGACTTATCTTCATTATTCACCATAGTTTTAAGTTGATTTGCCCCGGCAGGGTTTGGTTTCGGGGACAGTGGGCCAGTAGTACAAATTCGGGTTGACTTTGGGGCAGATCAAATTCCCACACTGTCCCTATGTGGGAGGCAAGCTGGGTGGGCCCCACCAGGCGTGGATATGTTGATGGAAGACTGATAATCACATATAGACTATAGAGAGAGCGGCGCATGAGGGGTAATAAAGCTAAAATGTCATTTAAAATATCATATATATACATTTGAAAATTATATAAATAAACATAAAAATAGAAAGTCTGATAAGAATGATAATAGCTATCAATGAAGTGAAGAAAAGATGCAAAAACAAGGGTTTTGACAGAAGTGGAACAAAGGAGGGTTTCATCAAGGCAGAGATCATATCAGAAATATGTGGCTTGTGGGGTCCACTTCTATAGACGCCAACATCCCCACCCACCCACCCACCCACCCACCCATGATCCAGCCATCACTAGAGGTGTAAAAGGGCCGAAAGGGACAGTGGTGCATCCGAATTCGTTTCCCATTATATAGCTAACTATTTGAATTTTGTTAAATAAAAGAATATTTGTATTCTATTTTAATTAAAATTAATCGAATTTGTATAATATACAATTTATCTGATTACTTTACTAAAATCTTAAAAAAGAAAATAACAAAAATATAAATTATATCTTACGAATGTACATTTATTAATATATGAATTCTAATCCAGTTATAAATCAATAGTAAAAGTACTGTTTGATAGTTATTCAAGCAAATGAATTCAAATAGTATCTGATAATACTCCTTTCCATCAGCATGATCGAACTCTTTTTCTCTGAGACCACCTAATCAGGCCTATTTGGTACAAATTTTAAGCTGTCTGCATAGAGTATACATAACTCTATACAACCGAGTAGGTCCATATTATAAAGAGCGGTGCTAGTTTTTACTCTCAGCCATATCCTACTTTAAACCAAAAACTAACACATATCATTATTTTTAATCAAAAATCAACACCTGTCTTATTATTTGTACCATGTATTGATTTTGGCTGAGAGTAAGAAATGACTGAGAGTATCATCTGGCTGTTTTGTAGTAGTATGCTCTCTCAATATATGTCATTTTAATTGTGGTTAAGATGTATTAAGCATTGGGATTAAAGTTAACCTCAAGTTTTTAGAAAAAAATATGCAGTGATACACATGATAAGATACATTCTATTTAATTTTTTTTAAAAATAATAGTAACCTAACTTAACCGTACCAAATATATAACGGTAACCATCTAAAATCTTCTCATTATCACACTACTCCCAACTTAGCTCTTCATGAGTAATTTATCCATGTTTAGTCATTAAAAAAATGGTATAAGGAGGGTAAAGGAAAAAAATTGGTTCTCTTAATACAATTCCTAATTACATTTTCTTTTCTTTTCTCTTCTCCATATTCATTTATTTTCTCAGCCAACAAACAGATTGAGGTTAGGAAAACCATTGGTTCTCTTAATACAATTCCTAATTATATATATTTTTTTCTTTTCTCTTCTCCATATTCATTTATTTTCTAGCCAACAAACAAACTGAGGTTAGGAAAACCATTCCCACAGGAAAATTGTATTTCTTTCGAAAAATCATCCCCACAGGAAAATTATAAATCAGATATCAATTACTAAATGGGGCCAAAATCGTAATTTGAGCACCTGGTTATGGAAGCGTTGGGTGATCGGTTCAAAAGGGTAAGTATAAAAATATCGAGCCACGTATGTAATTATTGACGATATTGTAGAAAATAAAAATATAAAATGTCACCTCGAGATTGATTTTAAGGAAGGAAAAACGATTAATTGGTGGCTCAGTGCAGGGCGGGTCCCATTAAAGTGGAGGCCTTTAGAGGAAGACACGTGTCGCCAACTTGGTTGCAATCCAAAGCTATATAGCATGCGTGCCGTTCCCCAGTATCCAACCAGACCCAGCGGCCGACCAAAACCCCCTCTGGTCACACCACCTGACCTTAACCTCACGCTTCGGTTAAGCTAACCCTTCATATACCTCTATTCCGATTAAATCGCCAAGTTTCTCCCGACGCATGAATATTATCTGATTCTCAGTTTCCATATTACCCCTAACTACTATTTTTTTTTACCAATTCAACCATCGTTTGGGGGATACTAAGATTTTTGGACACTATCATGCATCTATGTAAATCATTAACCTTAGACCTAACCTCATTGATAAACTATATCCCAAAGATGAAAAGCTCTATATAACCAGAGGCGTCCTAAGAGGCACGGGCGGAGCCAGGAATTTTTCTTGGGAGGAGGGGGAGGGGGGGATACATGAATAAAAAAAAACTAATGGATATGAGGGTATCAAGATTTTTTTCCTGACTATGCCCTTTAAGTCACACGTGTCTCTTTTGACACTCCTTAATTGTGGTTAAGATTCATCTGCCCCAACTCTAGGCTACACCCTAACAAATACAATAAAGAAATATAGATTTTTTCCAAAATTGAGGGGGGTTGAAGCTCCCTTGAGCTCCATGTGGATCTGCCAATACGTGTTAACTCTATTATCATGCATTTCTCACTCTTAATCAAAAATTAATACTTGTTATTGCTTTAAATCAAAAACCAAAACATGTCTTTGCTTTAACATCTGTTGATTTTTGACTGAATAAGAAATTTCTAAAAATAGGACTAGTACTAGCACACCTCAAATAAATATGATAAAAAAATCAATTTCTTTGGTTTGGTCACTTTGTCAAATTCGAGCGGCAAAAACTTTTTGAAAAGAGTCAAATCTAAGTAAATAATCACAGAAAATGCAAGTCCAAGAAGCTCAAGCCTAGCGCTAGGGCTGTCAATGGACCGGATCATGATCCGGATCCGATCCGAATCCGATCCGATTAGCCGGACTTTGGACCCTATATGTGATCCGTCGGATCGGATTCGGATCGGATCGGTGGAATCCGATTATAATCGGATCGGATCTGGATATAGGGTGATCCGATCCGATTAAAATCCGATCCGATAATAATAATAATTTTTAATTATTTTAAATATATTATTTAGATTTTCTATGTATAAAATATTAATTTTAAAAAAAATTAACATTAATTAGTATTAATTAAGGTATTATTAGATTTTTTATTATTAAAAAATATATATTTTTTTTAAAATAACCTTACTCGGATCAGATTCGGATTGGACGATATATAATCGGATCGGATTCGGATCGGTTACTTCATGATCCGACGGATCTCGGATCGGATTCGGATCAGTCGGATTCTTAATCGGATCGGATTCGGATCTAGGCAGATCCGGTCCGAATCCGATCAGTTGACAGCCTACCTAACGCGTTGCCACTCCTAATCAATGGCCTTCAAACATGTAATTGGTTTAAACCAAATAATCAGTCATGTTGAAAAAAAAAAAAAGTCCTAACCCATGAAAGTGTCGAGCAAGTTGAGGGGACTGGGCAAGAACTTGCAGTCCTTTACTCAGAGAGGTTTGAATTTGATTGAGAAAATATTTAATGTTATTTGTTGGCAATTAAGGAACGAGGGGCATTTAGGTAAGTTACAAAATAAGCCGATCTCTTTTTTACGTTTTATTGACGATTGAAACGATGAGTTAACTCATATGGGGATCTGGAGGGCACAAAGAGAGAGAGAGGGCAGACAGACAAGATCACAAGATCTGCATGTTTTAATTACACAATCCTTGCAGTTTGCACACATGGATCATCCAAATCTTTTCTCCCTCTCTCTTACCCATTTGAGTTTCCCTCTCCTTCTTTCTCTCTCTAAAATAATAATAAACAATACAAAAGATACCCAAAAGTAAACAGATAAATCTACTGCAGTTTCATCTTTTATAAAAAAGAAAAAGACACTTAGCTCTAATTTGAGTCTTAAGTCTCTCTCACTGGTTTAAGCAAATCACATTTTTACACCAATATAAAAATATCAGAAGCTTTCTCTCTCTTCTCTCTCTCTAACAAGGCTGTAATATAAAGAGAGAGAAATGTCTGGGTTTGTGTGCAAATAAGGCTAGCTAGTTCCTGAGAGTATTATAGAGAGATGTCAGATGAGCATCATCAGGATGCTTTGCTTCCTGGAAAGAACAAGGACCGCAACAACGTTGGCCTTGCCTTTGGTTTAGTGTGTCATTTTGCTGGTTGCGTGTGTACAACTTTAATTCCATTTCTAGTTTAGTTTTGAGTGAAGGAATCTCTCTGGGGTTTTCTCTACTTTTAGGCCTAAAAAAAGAAGGGAGAAAAATAAATAGAAATTGTGAACCCCACCTTAATATATACAAACAAAAACAAAGGAAGACCAGATAAGAACCCACTTATTATAGCTCCTTCCCTCTCTGTCTCTCTATTGTTTGTTACTGAGTTTGAGTTTTCTTCTGGGTGTTTGGTTTTGAGCTGGAAACGAGTGGTTTTGATGATTTTAGGACGTGGGTTTTCATGTTTTGGAACTTCTGTTAAGGTATGTGATCTGGGCTTTCTCTCTTTTTCTTTGACTTGTTCTATTTTGTGTCTTTTAATGTGTATATGTATGGCTTTTGGATGAGGCTTTGATTTCATTTTGTGACGTTCTTCTGACCTTAGCTTTGCATTTTTCAGTGAAGGTGTTTTCTTTTCCCATTTGTTACTCATTTTTGGGTGAAAGTTGAAGCAAGAGGTGGTTTTTCATCTGAATTTCTTCCATTTTTTTCCTTTCTTGGTGAAGAAATGGAGGGATGTTCAAGGAATGGGGACATATGCCCTCAGTTGCTTGATTTAATTCCTAATGGCAGAGAGTGGATTGTGAGAAGAGATGGTGGAAGCCTTGGAGCTTCAGAGGAGAAAAAACTGGAGCTGAGGCTTGGCCCACCAGTAGAAGATTGGTTTATCAAAGAGAACAGTAAAAACAACAGCAGAGACAGAGATGAGTCTCTTCTCTCTTTTAGGTGCTTTTCTTCCATGGCTTCCAGGATTCATAACAGCAATAACAACACTTCTGGTGCAAAGAGAGGGTTTTTAGATACAGTTGAAACAAAAGGAGGAGAGGAAACTTGGTTGATAAATAGTAATGGAAACCAGAACCACAAACTTTCATCTTCAGATAAACTAGCTGGAGCTGTTTTCTCTTCTCCATGGTGTTCTGGTACTTTAAACTCTCCATCTTCTTCAGCTTACCAGATGAAGACACAGCAGCAACAGCAACCAAACCCTTCATTTCTTCAGTGCTTATCCATCCCCCAAACCTTGCCTGTTATTGCAAAGGAATCCTCACAGCCATGTAGCAATAAAGTAGGAGACTTGCAGAACCCAGAGAAGAAAACATGCTGTACAGCTTCTGCAAATACAGCTGTGCCCAACAGCTCTCAGAAAAGGTACTCCAGCATTTTCTTCTCTTTGATTGTTAGATGTTGAGAGTCAGGTATGGTAGTTTTGTTAACCATATGTTATTTTAATGCAAATTCATGTTCATTCAATTCTTCTGAGTTCTTTTGTTTATCTTTTGTGTGTGTGTGTGTGAAACTGTGAATATAAGGTTATTCTTCCTCTGTTGCAGATTTTGTTTCTCTATTTGTGAAAGATGTTTGTTTTGGCAATTTAAGCTTGACTCCTTCTCTCTTCCCCTTTTGGGAATACTTTCTGTTTCTCCTGAAGTTTTTTGTATCTATCTAAAATGTCACTGTAAAGCTTGTTCTGGGGTTCATTGAACTGTGACTTAGTTATGGGGCTCTGTGATTATATTGTTTATGAGTAAATTTTTATAGGTTAGCTGCTTTCTTTCCTTTGGATTCTTTTTGGTGATTCTTCTTCCTTGAGAACTTGATAGCTTTGTTTTGGTGATCTGGGTTTGATTTCTCTTTCTTTTCTGTTAAAGGTTTCTCTTTCTGGACTGGTTATTTTGTTGTAAGACATTTCTATATACATCTGTAGTTATAGGAATTGCAAGTTCTTTGTGTGATTGGAGATTTATTTCCTGTTCTCTCTTGGTGTATCCAAAAAAGCAGAACTGCTCCTGCTCCAGTTGTGGGGTGGCCTCCAATCCGTTCTTTCAGGAAGAATCTTGCAAGCAGCAGCTCTTCAAAGCCAGCTCCCGAGCTGCAGAGTGTAGTTCCTACCGAGGCGGCCAGTGGAAAGTCCGAGAGTTGCGGAAAAGGTTTGTTTGTAAAGATCAACATGGATGGAGTCCCAATTGGAAGAAAAGTGGATCTCAAAGCCTACAACAGCTATGAAAAACTCTCTTCTGCAGTAGATGAGCTCTTCAGAGGTCTTCTTGCAGGTTTTCTACATAATGTTTTTCAATAATCTACTCATGATAAACTAAAGTTTACATACTTATCTGTTGTCCAACTTTTAACTTTTAATGCTATTATATAGTAAAGAAATTAGAAACAGAGATTTTTCTAAAAAATTTCATCTTTTTTTAATTTCTGTTTAGCTCAAAGAGATTCTTCTGCTGCTGGAAATCAAAACAAGAAAGAGGAAGTGACAGGGATTACAGGTTTGTTAGATGGAAGTGGCGAATATACCCTTGTTTATGAGGATAATGAAGGAGACAGGATGCTTGCTGGGGATGTCCCATGGCAGTAAGCATCTTCCCACTTTAAATTTGGCATTTATTTTATAATATTTTTTATTCAAAGACTTGATAATTGAATCTTTAAAAAAGCATTTGTTTTGGTTCCAATTGGTTTAGTTTTACTAAAAACTGACTGAGATTCCTCCTCTCCTAATCATATTTGTCTGTGGATCGAATCTTTAATAACTCATGTTTTTAACCATTTGCTGATCTTTAGGAAAAACCATTTGCTTACAAAAGATCCCCGACAAAAGCATGTTGTTTTTAAAGAAGAATATACAAATATTTCTTTTATAAGTTCCCATGCACTAACCATCAAGTAAATTTCTCAATTCTCTTATGTTGACACCTTTTCTATGTTTCTTGATCGGGAACTGAATCTTGTAACTTCCTCGTTATTCATATATTTGCATGAATAATAGACTAACTAAAGAGAAATGTTAGCTCCAGGCGCAAATTTCCAAACTCTCACCGTGGTAGCGACATGAGTGTTTAATTTTTCCTGTTACCCGTAGAGCTGGTTGAAACCATAACTTCCGCCTTTAATTTTTTTTTTTTCTTAACCTCTTGAAGGGGTAGCAACGACAAATGGTGCTACCACAGAGAGTAAGGAAGGCCAATCAACAAAGATGTCGAAAAGCGTTCTAATAAATAGATAGGGGTCTTACTCTTGCCTAACCCCTCCTCCACCGCTTGGTTTTTTATTATATATATATAAACACCAAGATGTTGAGAATTGCTTAATTTCAACCGGAACGTTTTTCCCCTATGTAGATCTTTCCAGTGTTTCTGATTCTTAACACATGTTTTGCAGCATGTTTGTGTCCACGGTGAAGAGGCTACGCTTGTTGAAGAGCTCCGAACTGCCCGCATTACGTCGTAAGTTTACTTCTTAAATCCCATTGAAAGTTGCCATTTTTTGGCTAACTTCAGCCTGGAATTGATATTGGGGTTTGGTTCTTTTTCAGTTGGTAGCAATAAGCAAGAGAAGGCATCAGTTGACTCAGTGAAATGAGGGTGGATTTTCCATTGGAAATGACCTTAATTGGGGTTTCCCATTTGGCATTTTGCTTCCTTTTTCACCCATCAGCATAGATTTGTATCTTCTAACACCAATTATTCTCCATCTCTTGGAAGATGAATTGGAAGGATGTGTTTTCATTTTCCTCTGTGCCTTTGTAGAAAGAAAAAACCGGATAAAGAGTGTTCCAAGGAATGTCTGCAGTATAATTAAGTTTGTAATATTCTTCTTCTTTTGTATAGTTTCTTGTAGTGTTCTTTTCTAGGCACTTGTTTGGTACAAGTTTAACCTTTTGTCTTTGGCAGCTGAACTAAATATTTCTCAATAAGGTGCCTCTTTGAGCAGCCAATTTACCCCATCCTTCAATCAGGTTGAGTTGCAATAGATTTTCAGTTTTAATTATGCTGCATAGAGTTCTATTTGGAACCAAACAGGCCCTTATACAGTCTAATTTTAGGTCAGCCAGTCCTTTAACCCATAAGGGCATGGATCATGTATTTTCCTCCATGCCAGCACTTTGGTTATTGTAATGATCTTAAGTTGACTTTGGTGTGAGTTATTAGGAGCATTTTTACAAAGAGCAGTTTCAGTCTTTTTTTGTTTTTTGGGGGTGGCGAGGGTGTCCGGGCCTCTTAGAGCACCCGACTAATCCCCCGGGCACTTGCAGATCCCATAAACCAGCTAAGTAGCGATAAATCCCCTAAGGGTGGCCAATTGAGAAGGAAATTGAACTCGAAACCTTCGCCTCTTAGCATAGACTTGGCCAGCACACCAACCGAGAACGAAATTGAATTTAAAACCTCCGCATCCTGAGCTGAGGTCTTGGCCAGTACACTAACGGTGGCCAATAGGGAGAAGGAAATCGAACTCAAAACCTCAAACACTAATGGTGGCCAATAAGGAGAAGGAAATCAAACTCAAAACCTCTTTGTCATGAGGCGAGGTCTTGGCCAGTACACTAATGCTATGTTTGGTTGCCGAGAAAATTGATGAAAATATGGAAAAGAAAAGAATATTTTAGATTTTTAATACAATTTTTAGTTGTGTTTTGTCTAATTTTCTTTTCTTTTTCATGTTTTTACTTATTTTCTCGACAACCAAACATAGGGTAAGGGTGGCTAATAAGGAGAAGGAAATCAAACACAAAACCTCCGCTTCGGTGTGGTCTTGGCTAGCACAACAATCCCCGTTGATTAGTCCTCGAGAAGTTGAAAGCATAATGGACTGTAAAGTTCTTCTTACACTTGAGTAGAGACTTTCAAATGGGTCGTTTTTTGGCTTTGGGGTTCATGACTTTTGGTGGGGGAAAAGAAAAGGTTAAGAGGCCAAGAGGGATGGATGGATGGATATAGCCAGTGTGGATGTTGAAACTTGAAAGTTTCAGAAAGGTTCACATAATAAATTCTCCAAAAGGAGCATTGGAGATAATGATGGATGCTACATTTGGCGGGCCCCACCGATTGATCCAAAATCAGACTCAATGGGTAGAGCCTTTATATCTTCTAGCGCAGCATACACTGGCTCAAAGTCGAATCGCTTAGTGACAGCAAAAAGTTTTTGGAGGAACACTGAAAGGAATTCTGTGTTTTGCAGTGAGTGATGGGGGCCCAGGGCTTTTGGTTCTTTCCTTGTCGGGTCTTTACCCGTCCGTTCGAATATTATCCACTTTTTTATCTTCTTTTAAATACCTGAAACACCCTCGACTTTTACCTAAAATGTCTCACAATTGTAGGAATGGAGTCTTTGGACGACTGGTATTCTTGTGAGTTCATATATGAATCGCTGGATTATCCGAGCCCTAATACATTGATCGATTTATAAATTAATAAAACATATGAGCAGAAATGTCTTTTCATTATTTAAATATGGGTGTTGCTGACGACCATCAAGACATTTTTTATTTCTATATTATTTTTCAAAAACTATTAAAGTTAAGGGTATTTTAGTCTTCTCATAGGGATCGGTCATTAAATAAGCCGAGCAAAAAAAAAAAGAAGCATTCTCCGCATGTAAATATCTTTTAATAATATTGAAAGAATAAAAAAACACAGTATCTAAGTATTGTATAAAGAAACAGTACCCCCTCTATTCTAGTTTCTAGAAGACTTGGTATTATCTTCTCCACTTGGTGCTGGCGAGGAGACCGCCAGTGTCCACTTGGAACACGCCACATAACCTTCTGTACATTCTACCAAGTGCGTGCAAGGGATTAGGTGGTGTGTTCTGAGTGGGTGCCCAGCACCAACCGGAGAATATCCGAAGTCTTTCTAGAATCCAATTGAAGAAATTTGTAGCAGTAATAGCGCTATGTGATACCTCCAGAGTAAATGCTCGCGGTCTCCTCGCCAACAACAACTACTGGAGAGGATCTCATGTCATTGGTAAAAGTTTCCCTATGAGTGATATGGCATGAGGACCTACCCATCACGCCGCTAACCATCTAACTGATTAACCGGCTAATTATTAGGGGGAAGAAAAACATTAGTACTCAATTAGAACTTGCATAAAGTATATATTTTGGGCCAGCTTTAACGAAAAGTGGCAAAAGGAAATAATGATTACACAACATTAATGTCTGGAATGAAATTCTTAATTATATGAAACAATATGTTACAGAACAAGAGCAGTACAAAATCAACCCATCCAATTGAGGGTCGCAACAGAATAATCAAGACGATTGAATGAGAATAAAAATGAAAAAAATAAAAATAAAAATAAAAATACTAGAGGAAAATAAATTAAAAGAGAACAATTGCCTGAGTCATGGAGGAGGCCAATGATACACCATAAATTTTCACTTCTTAAGGCTCACCTAGCCTTTGAAATCGGGGAGGCCAAAATGATTCCCCACAAGTTTGACTTCTAAGAGCCACTGCTAGCCATCAAATTTCTTGGGTTGGTGCCACTGCGCCAAACTTCTTGCCAAAGAGCCGAGGAACGAGATTTTGGGTGGAACTCCCCGCTTCCCGTACAAATGCTTTCCTCCCAAATCCGAATAATTTGAACCACTCTCATAACCTCTTTCGATCTGAACAACCATGTACTTCATAATAAGTAGAGAAATGCAAAGCAGACTACACCGATTAAAAAAAAATGCAAATCAGACTTGGGGGGGGGGGGGTGCTATACATCCTTTTCTCAATAATACAAACATGCTCACATATAACAGAAACTACCGTAAGTCTTGAGACTCAAAACCTAAATGAAATTTCTTTAGTTCTTACTTCCGAAGCATATTCTTTATTAGAGACTGCCCCTCAAAACAAAGGAATTGCCCCAGACTATCTAAACAACAGGGCATTCTTTGCATTTCTATGTCCATAAAACAAGTTAGGAATTCTGTTTGTTATAAAAGGTATATAATCCAAGAGAATTAGACATTTTGGCAGTAAGTATTATAATCTCTATATGGGCAGTCCAACTGATGATCTGAAATGCCCATCATAGTTCCTCAGTAATAGTGGCAACTAAGAGCCAGAACTCAAGCAGTGATGCACCATAAATTGCAAACTGAAATACTGCTAGAGAGACACATTTTGATGATAAAAAGGATATGAACAAACCTTCCATATCTTCCCATTCCTCAAGTGGTATCGGACACCAGACCAGTTGATGGACTGAGAAAAATGTGATCGTATTGCAGAGATGGGGTATAAGAAATTATCCACCAGCATGGCGAGAAAGATCTGCTCACTCAAATATCAATTACATTCACATTAGTATATTCTCAACACCATGATCCCTCCAACTAAATTACTTACATGTTACTGATGCAACAGATGCTTTTTGGATATATAGTCCATCTTTATAGTTATTCTATTTAAAAATTCAAAATAAAAAAATTGTGCTTTTTAAAATGCAGTGCGCTATTAGCCTATCCACATAAGTGATTTTTATATTTAAAGTGCTGAGGATACTTACAAGGCCCCAGTTATAAGAACCAAGTGAGACTGGGGGCTCCTCTGGAGATAGCATGTTGCAGAGCTGAATTTCTATCTTCGTCAAATTCCACATTGAGAGAAGTTCCACAATAGTGCATACAGCTAGGCAGCCTGCCAGTATCAAGCCTGAGCAATGAAACTGTAAGCACAAATAACCTTATCGCTTAAGAATGCAAGTCCAATAAACCAACATTGATAGTGGCCTTTCAAGTTTGGGTTTTTCTTCATGATGCAAAATGTTTTTTCAAAAGAGGAATGAATGCTAGGCCTACTCGCATTGGTTATACAAGGGTGTTTTCACTGCAAATTACTGAAGTGCCCTCACAAAGACGTGTCGAACAAAGAGGGAGTGCAGTTGCTTTTTTCTCTCTGTGCGAGTAGGGATAACATTACTCTTTTCCACAAACCATTGTAAGGTTTAGAGGTCCTACTAATAAACTTGTATTCCATCTATACAAGATTGGGAGCCGCGTGGTGCCCCAATCTGAGAAGAGGGTTAAATGACTGGGAAATAGCTGAGTTTGGCAGACTATTAGAGCGTCTGGGTCTCTCCCTGTGGTTTCTCAGGGCAAGGATTGTAGAGTTTGGTCTAGAGATAACAAGGGTAGTTTTTTAGTGAGATCTTTAGTTCAGCTACTTGGAGTTGGTCTTTCCGTCTCCTTTCCACATAGGGCTGTGTGAAATCCAGGTATTCCATCTAAAGTATCTTTTTTTCTATGGAATGCGGTTTTGAATAAAATTCTCACATGTGATCACTTGAAAAGTCTAAGGTGAAGGATGATTAATCGTTGTTTTATGTGCCTCCAAGCGGAAGAGTCAGTAGATCACCTTCTCTTGCACTGCCCTTTGGCTCGTGAGATTTTGAGTTTCTTTCTTTCCTGTATGGGCGTGGTCTGGGTCTTTCACAATTTCTTATCCTACTGGGATTTGGTAAGTGGGGAAGGATCAAGGTTGGCGGTGTGGAAGATTCTGTCAGGTGCCATAGCTTGGTCTATCTAGAAAGAGAGCAATAGGTGAGTTTTCGAGAACTCTCCCTCCTCTCTTCCCCGTATTTGTGTTAGAATCAGGTCTTTGGTGGAGTGGGTTTCAGCAACGCAGAAGGGGGTGAGCTTAGGCATGATGTTCACCTAATTTGCATTGTAGATGTGGGCATTTATTGGGGGTTAGCAGGGTGTTTTTTGTTTTTTTCCTTTGCACCTCGCATTGGTTCACGATCTCATGAACTATGCGCTATTTACTCCTCTGTACTTGTGATGCTTTCCTTATTTATATATTTGCTTAGTTTATCGATTAAAAACAAAAAAAAAAAATTGGATACATAATCCCGCACCAGGATCACGCACATTGATTTTCAACTGAGTCAAAATTCTAAACCTACCTAAAAAGGGGAAGTAGTGTGCTCACCACCAGAAGTAAATGTTGTGTCCTCAAATGGATACTCTTCAAGACGTATTCTTAGTGCTGCTGCAATATGAATCATTGCCATAACGTATGGAGCAACAAATCCCCAGGATAGATAGCAATGGACAGAAAATAATGCACGGTTCATTATCCAATTAGTCGTTGTTGTGTATGATTCCAAAACAAATGTTTGCTTCCTCAGGTAATTCCAATACCTATATGAGAACAAGAAGTACAAATAGTTAAATATGGAAATGAAGTGTATTATGATTGAGTTTGAAGGATTACCAAAATGAGTGAACTTACAAACCTTGAGAAACTAAGATCACTTGCAAGGGGATGGGGAAAGACTGCAACTGGCGGTGACGTAATAAGCCTCTTATGTTCCCCTGTAAAGGAACAATCAGTCAAGAATCAGCAATTAGATATAGCCACTTCCCAACAATAAAAAAATATCCATTTAGCACCATTTTGACTAGATTATGAACAATGCCAAATATTGAATTCTGATGAGCAATTTGTTTAGAGAAATGTGAAAGAAGTAGTCCCTTTTAAAATTCCCCAAAATCACGAGAAAGGACAAAGAAAATGCAGGTGCGGCTTAACTCAATCCAGAGAATGAAGGAGCAGTCTTGACTCTGGAATTAATCAGATGAATGTTGCAATGACATGTGACTTTCAAACTATTAGGATTCATGGACATTGGAAGAGAAGTTTGAACATAAGTCTGACAGTTGCACTTTGAACCCACTTTAGATGAGAAGAACCATCTTACTACGTCAAAATAGAAGAATCGACAGTGGAAGAAAATTCCCTGTTTCTTAATATTCTAATCTGTATTTCTAAAGTACAGGAATATAATATCCCCTAAATCTGGACAGTAGGAGGCTCTTGGATGGATAAATGATCAGGAAGATGTAACTAATGGAGAAAAAGTATCAGATACAATGATCATGGCATAATAAGCTTTACCTTCTTCTACATTAGGACCATTGATTAACTATATCCAGACTTGGTACAGTGCATCCATCAAGGGCAGAAAATTTACAACAGGCATCTAATTTTATCTGACTCAAAGTCCAATGACTCAAGCCAATTGACCATTTAATATAAAAGAGTGCCTATTCCTAACCAGTGATACGGTAACGGTACTGAATAAGGAAGTTGAAAATAATGTCTCTGTTTCATTGAAAAGCTAAGAAGTTGCTTGCTGATCCTAGTAGTATAGTTATAGAATTTAAATCTACAGATATTCAAAACTGAGCAGACACCAAAATGAGTATGCACATTCACATAGTTCTAAAATTGCAACAACAACCCATGGCAGGCATGACACTACTTAGAAAAACTTTCATATCCTGATCTCTACATAAAAGGTAATCCCAGTTCCTCTGCCAAAACTTTTAGACATCAAACTAAATAGAAATAAAGGTTCAATAGCATTTAGTGGTTCAGTGGATAATGGATATGCTCATCTATGATAGTAAAGAGTTGTGATGATCAACAGACAGGTGGCTTCAAAGTCTGCAAATCATCTTGCAAGAAGGTATTGATTAATATATTACCAGATATTGCTGCAAGGGTCATATCGTCAGAGTATCCACCATCTCGAAGTCCGGTGACCAAACCATATAGGTCAGTTCTAAAATCATCTGCATGCATCTAAAAATAAACTAAAACAATAAGAACAATAGTTTGAATTACTGCACATAACACTAAAAAAATATAGTAGAGAGTATTTACCATCATGCACCCTCCCCACAAAAAGAATGTTCTTCCACCAGTAGCAAACCCCATAGAGCAAGGCTGAAAGTGTATTAATCGTCAGTATGTTCATGAGTTGAAGAGCGCTATAACATGAATAATGGAAAAGGAGTAAATACCCTACACAGCAAGCTAGCAAACGGATGCCAAACATTTATAATCCACAATTATGCATTATTGATAAGACACATGTTCCGAGATCCTTGGAGAATAAATGCAGAAAAGAAATGTGATTGTAGCTCTTGTTAAAGAAACTGATCCTGTATAAGAAACTTCTCCCTTCTGAAGAGTTTAGACAGTCTTAATGTGTGTGGGGCTCTCATGGTTAAATCTTTGCTGGAAATCCCAGGATTGTTGTGATAAGCTTAGCAGTGGGTACCTCAGCCCTACTTATATGGTTATACACATAGTATATGTGTGTGTGTGTGTGTGTGAGAGAGAGAGAGAGAGAGAGAGGGAGAGAGATGAAATTATATAACATAAGTAAGGCTGTAACCAGAGCAATTTTGAAGTGGATGATGGTATATCCAAATTTGATTTGAATAAACCGTCGAACCGTCTCAAATCGATTCGAAATCCGACGGCTATTGATGAATAGCATTCGTCTTCCAATTCAATTAATATATTTGAATTCAGATAATATCCAACCTATCTAATTACTTTAATAAAAAGGTTAAAATGAATGAACGCTAAATGATTCGAATCTAGATAATATCTGACTCATCCAACCTTACCTTCAGATAATAAGCTAATTCTGAAAAAATAATTATCCACAACCATCACAAAATGTCAAGGAGGA
Source organism: Tetracentron sinense (assembly GCA_015143295.1). Lineage (NCBI taxonomy): Eukaryota > Viridiplantae > Streptophyta > Magnoliopsida > Trochodendrales > Trochodendraceae > Tetracentron > Tetracentron sinense. The sequence continues at coordinate 35,159,619 of CM026565.1, forward strand.
AGACAATCAAACAACTCAAAAGTACTACCCAAGTACCCATGGTGCCATATCAAACAAAATGAGAAAACCAGATCCATTACAAAAACAAAAAACCCATTTCACAGAGGTCATAAAAAAAATGAAACTAATCCCTACAAAAAGAAAAGGAAACAAAAAATAATACTTGAAGAATACAAATATAAAAAACCTTAACTATTCTATCAAACACAAAACCCAAAGGCATTGTTCTAGAAAACCTATCAAGTGAACTCATCAACCCACTTAATAATCTGGTGGGATGACCGAGAATCCAATCAGGACAAATCTAGTTTCAGACACTCTGCACAATGCTCCAAATCTCTACTCACTGCATAGAGCTCTGAAGTTCTCGGCCATATGAGGGATGGTGTTGGTTTTGCTCCATCATGATCTGACCGATGCACTGTCAATCAACATATCGAAGAAGACCTTAGAGTTCGCCATTGCAAATCTCTTGCTCTCTCTGTAAGTTCGTCAATGAGATGAAAGACTAGAAAGATAGAGTTTGATGTTATCTTTCTTAAGTAGATTGTGGCTTGAGATTGGACAAGTGTCGTCTAGTATGGTCACTCTAGTAATCAAAATTAGTTTTTGACTCTTAGTTAATAGTGAGTCACGAGGCCATAGAGTATCAATCCGAATCTGATCCGATTATAAATGGATATGCAAAGTCCTATCATAATCCACCCTGCCGAATAATGAAACTCTTTCATTCTTTTTCTATTCAATAACACAAAAATGAGCAATTCTAATTCTATAGGGTTCAATAAAAATTCAATTGAGTGAATTAGGGCACGGCTGTCGGAGCTTATTATTGGTCCAAATTCTTCTCATTCTTCCTCAAAAGTTCAGATACTCCTGCTGGTGATGACACGTGAAGAGGTACTTAAGTGTATAGGTGTGCAACTTAACAAATTGGATGCAAATCGAATGCATAAAATATCCATAGTCGTTGACAGCCCTAAACACGAGTGAGTGTTAGAACTGTGCTTTAAGTCAAGCTTATCTAGGTCCATGAGCCATAAGTCATTAATGTTTCTTATTGATAAGTCTCAAATCAGAGTCAAGTCAATGTGTGTGTGTGTGTGTGTGTGTGGCCAGGAAATCCGTAAATGCAACATGAACCGGTAACAAGAGAATGCATGTTACTCTCATGGTTTATAATATCAGTATTGAGGTACGTATCAGTAAGTTCAAAATAAGAAATGTATCGATATTTATTGAGAATACGCACTGAAATGCTGTAACAAAATTAAGGAAACACAGGAAAACTCATGAAAACTTAAACCCAAATTTATTTTAATGCAAAGATAATATCAAAATATGGTAGTTAGAGTCCTATATATACTATTTAGTATGAGTTTCTACTATGAATTACTTTATAGAACGGCAAATACGTTGGGCACATATGTATGATAACATATATACAAATTGCATTAAGAGAAAAATTAAAGCATGATTTTCAATAAAATATCATTATAGATAATGAAATAAATAAAGAGATCTAGTTCAAAAAAAATACATAAAGATATGTTTTCATAAACAAAAGTTTAACTATGCAATCATCATCATCTTCTACAAGGTCGACTAAGTGGCAGTGACTATGACGAACCTTCGGTCTTGAATTGTCTTTCAGTAAAAGATAATATACGTTGAGCTTCTACCTACTTCCGGAGAGTTTCCAGGCTTTGTCTTATAGTAAGTAGGAAATCAGGATCCTCCACATCTAAGGATATGAACTCCACCTCCACTGTCACAAGAATAGCAATTACACTTCTGGATTCCTTTTCTATCTCAAAAATCTCCATGCTTTGTTTTATAACTTTTAGGTAAATGAGTCTCCTCATCAACCCCCTAGCAAACAAGATCTTCCTAATCCAGTAGATGGAGTCCATCTGCAGTGTCCCCTCAAAATCATACACTTGTGCCTTTTCTTGCATTTTTGTCAATAGATGTTCGGTCATCAACTTACTGATCTCAGGGACGTCTAGGCATCCCTTAACATCTCTTTCCATATGAGTCAGGTGCCCTAAAACTTATTGAAACCCCCCTCGTAATCATCTTTGGGGCAGATATTTCACATAATCTTGTATCTATCCCCATTCTCACTCTCTCCATGCTCTCAACTAATATCATGGGCAAGATTAAGTCTTGCAACCATAGTTGCAGGGAAGTTATGTACAAAGTGGAAGCTCGCTTCCCAGGAAGCTTGTTTCCTAGACTCGCTTCCATTAGGTCCCATTTAGTGGTCAAGGGAGTTATGTATCTAGGTAGTAATGGATAGACCTGAGTCTAAAACCTACAACATATATCCTAAGTAAGTATTGTTGAATTGAAACCTAAGACTGTAAGGTACCTACTTCTCCACAAATATCTTATATAAAATAAAATTTAAGATATAATTGTTCATCCTAATATAATGGGAATGAGACACCTATATCTATTTCTTGCTTCTAGTTTCCTAAAGATTTTTGGAAGCTCGCTTCTCTCTTCTCGCTGCAACACAACAATTAACATGGCATGAAAGAAATGTCAGACTAAAAAAAAGTGACTAATAAGAATCTAATAAACAAATATGATTTTTGAATTATTTTTAATATAATATAATGATAAAATTAGTGTAAATTAGCATAAATAAATATTGGTTTGAGTCTAATAAATCACATATAAACTAATCTCATCTAAATATTTGAATAAAAAATATAATATGGAGCTTAAAATCCTTAATTTCATATTTGAATTATTATTTTTAATATTCAAATAAATAACTTATTATCCAAATAGAGGGCTCATAGATCACCCTTATAAAACTTGTAATAAATATAAATGAGTAGTATATGTGTATTAAATTGTAAATTTTGATGTATTTTCAAAATTTCCAAAAAAAAAAAATCTAAAAAATGAGATGAAATCTCATCATTGAAGGCCATAGATTTATGATCTAAAAGCATGTTTTGGTCATTTCAATGGATTTAATACCCTAAAACTATAAAAATAAATAGAATTAAGCATGCCACAATGAATCGTGAAAATACGGTTTTGATTTGATCTCCACAAAGTTTGGATCTCTTTTTCGATCGCTTAAAAGCAACTGAGTCTTTGATTTTAGGGTTCGAAGAAAGGGTTTGGAGATGGGTTTCAAAGGAGAGCGTAATAGTGAGTTTAAGAGCTCTCAAACTCAATATAAGCCTCGAGTCGATACATATCATAAAGTATCGGTCGTATATACGATCTATATGGTACGATACACTCGATACTCGTGTAATTTTTTAGTACTTGATTGTATCGTATTGGTAACCTAAAAAACTGCGACGAATCGATACACTAGACATTTTAAATCATTGCTGCTCTGGGTCTCCATTGCTCGAGTCATTACCAAAGTCACCTTTGTCATTTGATGGTGGCATTTGTGCTCCTTACGGTAGTAATGGTGCAAAACAGGACAAACAACATGAGCATACGTTGCAACTCCTTTATTGCAAGGTTTCCTTAGAATATTTATGTGTTGTTATATTCTCAGTTTTTCAAGGTATAATATCTTCTGGATATAGTAGAATACAAAGAAATAGATTACATGTTTACAGGTAGTGGTAGAAGATTTCTATTGCCCTTTCTTTGTTTGATCTTTTGTAAGGTCTAAATCGTGCAGGAACGAAAAATGAAACTATTATCTATAGAGTTTCTATGATTTGATCTGACCAGAACCGAGAACCTTTTTGCAACCATACCTTTCCTGACAACCTTAGGGTTGATCAATGGTGGTTATAACTTATAAGAGAAACAAATTTGCTTCTCTCACTACCGAATGGAATTTAGACCAACTCAGACTGCAACTAGCTGTATCATTGCTTGTGTGATGAAAAATGAAACACATGGCAGGTTGGGACCAAATGAAGCAAAAAAAACATAATTTAGATCAATCAAAATCTACAGATAATAAGAGATAGAACAGAAATAGAATTTTTGGATGGTACCATACCATATGATATTCATAAATGCAGTAACTTCCTAAGCTTCCAGAAGGCAAATCAAGAGGGTATCCAGTTTGAATAAATATCTGCACACCATTGCCAACAAAGGTAAGGCAGAGAAAAAGAAACTATTAAAACTTCATATGATATTACCATAATCGTACAAAGATACACCTGAAAGAAGTATGGACAATACAAAATGACTTGCTTATGAGGAAAGGGTTACTCAAGAAAAAAGCATGATTTATAATAACTAAGAATATAAAACAATACCTCAGGGTTTTTTACCATCTCTGCAGTAAGGGCTCCAATTGAGCCAGGATGCAGCCTAACATCATCATCTAGAAACAATACATACTTGCTGTCTTTATGCATTCTCTCCACTCCAACCTGCGAAAGTGTACCGCAAAATACATGATGAGATATTAACCAATGACGTGCTTCATGATCAATATAATGGAGAATTTTCATTAAACTAAATAACTTTTCAACAGTATCCATTTAGGCAACATGCTTTTATTTAATTCCAAGCAGTGACCCTACTACATCCCATTTATGGCATCCATTGTCCATTTCTTCAAACTTTGCACATAGTCCTAGCCTCGGTGAAACATATGGGATCCATTGTCCATTTCAATTCCGTAAAGACACAATACACAATATGTGGGACTCATGAATAGACTCATTCTTATTAAACATTAAGCCCAAGAAGATTACTCTGTTCAATTTAGGGAATGGAGATTCAAAAGAGCCTGATTTTGGGAAAACTTAAAGACATGGTTTATTTCCAGTAAAACTGACAATTTCCATCATTTCTTACCTCACCGAAACTGACTGATAAGATAAAATTACGATATATAGCATGATATTTCATAAATTATGGACCAAAACCAAAAAAAATTATCTCACGATATATGGGAATGAGTTCTCAGATTCACAGTTAAAAAATGCAACATGTTGCACATTTTGATCAATTTTTTAAAAAGTTCAACTGAATAGTAATTTCAGTGGAGGTTTTAAAAGTCATTAGAAAAGCCCATACTGTTCTTTTCTTTTTAATTATTTTTAAGTGAGATTTAATAAATTCCATTGGCCTAAACTTCGTTCCAGTCCTCTAAAACCTAACGAAACAGCGGTTTTGAAATTCTTAACCCAATGTCATTCTCTTTTCATTTTTCTTCTGATAATTTTGTTTTTAATAGAAGTAGGATTTTTTAGTTTGATGGCATTTAAGTCCATCATATTTAAGGATCAATGTTCCAGTACAATAATTGTCTTTATATGAAATCTCCCACGAAATTGGAGTTTGAAACCTCGATGAAGGACAAATCATATCACATTTTCTCAGCACAGGGATAAAGTAAAAAAGAAAGTATCAAACACACTGACAGAAAAACAAATTAAGTAATACTGAGCCTTTGCTTTATTATTGGTAAGGAGGCCTGGTGAAAAGGTGTGAACACTTTACATACTAACTGATTGTGAATTTTCTGACTGCATGTTGTTGACAACCCAGCTATGACAATCTTAACATCAACGCTATCCTGTAGATAGTCAACATGCATACAGGTCAGGAAAGCAAAATATGGTGAAAAAATCAAGAAAATCAAACAAATCAAAACAGTAGCTGAGCTGCATCAGTGGTAATGACTGACTATCGAGTGCTTCAGAACTGCAGAAGAATCTGGAGCATGAACAATAAATATCATACTCAACAGACATGCACGCACACATATGGGAAGAGAGAGAGAGAGAGAGGGAGGGAGGGAGGGAGGGAGAGAGGGAGAGCACTGAGTGCTGAACTGTGGAGAAATCCCAATTAAAAAAGAAAATTGAAAAGATAATCAGGCATGGCTATATTGAACAGCAAAAAGGATAATCATAATTATGAAAAAAAAGATGCAGGATAACATATACAGCATTGAAACTGCTTGTACATGCTTCCCCCCCCCCCAAACACACATACACATGCATTCAGAGTATCCAGATAAAGCAAAGCCTTAATTTTGACATTAACTATTCTAGAGAAGAGAGGGAAAAAACTAAGCAGAATACAATAATTGTACAAAATTCTTCTGCCATGGGTATTTAGCCTTTGTATTATCAAAGCAGACATATGAAATTTAATTGCCATTAATTTAACAATACAAACCAGGTGAACAGATCTCTACCTTGAAATCTGATATTAACAGAGATACTGCACGGTAAGCAGGGTCTTCAGTACTTTCCACCACAAAAAGGAACTCTAGAGGACCACCATAGAGAGATGTGATCTACATTGAAACGTTCATGGAAACCGTAATGAACATCATGAACAGTAGTAACTTGTGATGTTGTGAAGTAATGGTTTAAATATTAAAAGAAAAAATATATTTGTTTGCCGTAGAAAATATCAGTTCAAAGTAATAATTAAATTATTTGAAATAAGGTGGAGAGGTCAGATTGTGAATTATCAGCTCTAATAAAAGGTAAGACACATACCCTTTTTTGGTTGCTGGGAGAAGAGGTGAAAACAAAGAGAAGTAAAGAAATTTTCGAAAAATGCAACTACGGGTTGTATTAGGAACCAAAATTTTCTTTTTCTTTTCTCTGTTTTCACCTATTTTCTCCACAACGAAACAGGGGGGTAGTGTCTATAAATTTAATCATCCAATTAATATACCTAAAAAAAATAAATAAATAACTCAATATATGGTTTTCTTTAATTATATTTATTAGTATAGGAAAATGTATTTTAGAAATGAAATGAAAGCTAACAAAGGCTTCCAACCGTAACACCTTTAGTCAATGGGTCAGCATCCTCATTGGCACTTCTAGACGTGTGTATGTGCATCAAAATTGACAATAAAGAGATTAAAATGGTCAGCTACATTTGCTAATGATAATGTACAAACTAAGAAAAATAAAATAAAAACGGAAACAAGCTTCTATATTTATTTTCAGAGAGAACTGCACTGCAGAGAAATTTGTTAGTGCCTTTGAAAGTATTGCATTCAATATGGCATCACTCTCTAAGGCACTAACACTCTTTTTTTTTTTTTTGCCAATAAATGGTCAAGTGATGTGTCTTACTAAACGTGCAATCTCACCTGACTTCTCCAATTCTGAAGATTGTGTTCTCCAAACCCCTTTAAAGGCATAACAACTGAAACGCTTGGCAACTTGGTCTGAGTATAGTGCTCAAGGTCATTGATATCATGACAAAGAAACGCAAAGCTATTGCCACCTTTCACACTATCCTTCATCCGTCTGATCTCTCTATTTCTGTGAAAGAACAAATTGTTGCTGACATCTCATTAGTACATTGTGAGCTTTCATATCAAAGTGAATGAATGAGGAGATTAGAATTACTGGCCTCATCATTACATAGTTTTATAAGTTGAAAAAAGATACCTGACATAAGCAGCACAAGCCCACCCAAAAGCAAGAATCAAACAGATAAAACAACCCTGTAGCACAAAGAAAGGAGTCAGATATGTGATTATGCTACTACAACACAATCCACAATAAATGGGGAAATTTTTTTTTTTTTTTATGCAAAATAATATAATACTATCATTTAGCAGATTCATGCAATTACAAAGCTATAGCACAAACAGAGTAATCAGATATGTGACCATGCTACAACAACAATAACCACAGCTGTCTACAATCTTTGGGGGAAATAAAGAAGATACCAAACGAATATAATATTATCATAAAGGAAAAGTTAAGGAGATCATACATTTCTTTGATCGATAGTAAAAAGGCAGATTCGAAATCTATAGAGCACAAACAAAAGATTCAGCTGTGTGAACATGCTATAAAAAATGCTCCTCTGAAACTATCAACAGCTTGCTATATACATGACCGAAAGATAGAAAATACCAAAATGTCCACATGTTATCATCTGATGGGCCATTTATCATTCTTGTAGTGTAGTCAGCATGTTCTTTGATAGTTCATACCTGATACCACCACTTTAAAATTAAAACTTAAGAGTTCATCTATGATGAAGCTGTATTCATTGTCTGGGAGATGGTTGAAGTATATCAAGACCTCCTTAAAGTTTCATAGACAAGGCGATCAAGGTTGAAATTCAGTAGCTGAGAGAGCTGGAAATGAACATCAGCTGTCTCCCCTAGCCAAATTACTTAAATAAAAAAAAGGGTCAGCAGTCTAGTGACTCTTCACTCTCCTAAATGTCCCTCTTTAGGATTCCAATTTGATGACAGAAGATAAGGTCTAAAACTTTAAAATGAACCTAGCCCAACTTTTTGCTAGCTAGCACAAACTCACAAAATGATACAAAGACTAGGGACAGTAAAACAATTGTCATAGTAGGACAAATCACACTTGTAATATGTCTTGAAACCATATAGTTACATAGCACCATATCAGCCTCATTAGCATCTCAAAGGATGTGACATGGCACCTCTAAAGAATAATAAGGATCTTGAATCTCTTCCAACACATCAATAAATCTTCATGGGGCCTTAGTGCCTCAGACTAACCCTTTTAGCTTTAACCTTTTTCTTGATAAGTAACCCAACTAATATCACTGAAGGAGTCCCCTGCCACTACTAAAGAGACTTGTAAAAGGAGTTGATAAACATACAAAGTACCACCAATGACACACACACAACACACTAACAAACACACATACACACGTACTTCACTTCAGAGTTCAGCCTCATCCTGAAAAAGGAATAGTAGGCCACATGGAAAGAACAAATTCACTCGATTGCGCTTGTCGACTTTGATTTGATGAGATCTCAAGTTTGAATTAATTTATTTTCATTAAAAAATAATTAACAAGTTTATTATAAGAAGGGAAGCTGATACAGAGGATAGGGAACCGGGAACCCTTAATTTGTAAAAAAAAAAACGATATACACCACCTTAGTAAATTAGTCTGCTAATAATCGTCACATTGAAGAGTATGCATGCATCCAAGATCTGCGAAAAAAGATATAACTCTCCTTTGGAAGCCTATGAGATGGCACTATGCTAGTCACCCTCCACTTCAAGGGTGCAATCAAAGAGTGACATGAAGGTCTTGCAGCAGTTCCTGGGCTTTTTAGTAGACTTTGTCTCACACTCTCACCAATGAGAAAACAAAAACCACATCTAACACAATGCCTTTACACTTCTGTGATCCAATAATCAATCATTATGATTTAGCTTCACGCAAACAGCTTGAGGGATCCAAACCGGAAAAACAATTGGCTTTGGATCACCACTAAAGCTAATACTCTTCCAACACCTCTAAAAATCCTGCCTCTTAAAACCAATCACTTCTTCATTGTGATGAATCTAATATCATCCAATTCAGCACCTTAATGGACACACCACTGCCTTCAGAAGAATGACATTATCCTTAAAGATGCAACTGTTACACTTGCAAGCTCCTCAGCACGAGCCAAGTAGGAGTACCTTCCGAAATTTATTGTATGAAATATATACAAGTGAATTTTCTGGTTTTCGTGAAATTTGTCAAAATGTTGTAAGGAAATGAAAAATCTTTCATTATAATCTCTTAGACTCGGGGAATTAGCTTTCTAGGGCACTCTAGTAGAGTCGTAAGACCACAATTCACAACTGGAAGATTCACTTCACATTACACAATTCAAATTCTGAGTTTCAAACAGGAGTGGAAGAAGTATAAAAAAACTAGAAATAAGACATTCCACTTTCCATTCCGCATTCTCTCATAATCATGGTTCAAAATATCGGTATCGATGGCTATATAGGTAAGTCCAAAACAGGATATGTATCGGACCGTATAGGATGGATACGACGGAAAAAGTCAAGATACGTTAAGAAATGCTTGGATACGCAATGAAAAACTTGGATACCTTGCATAAAATTTCTTTTAATGCAAATATAAGTTATTAACAAACTAAATGAAAGTTTCCAATTATGTTTATAACCATACATATGAGAGTTGAGAATTTTATAAGTTAAAAAAGCTGTGCATGCTCTGCTGATAAGAAGACATGAAAATATAAACCATAGTCACTTAGCTAAGTATAAGAAAAATAATTAAGATATTAAAAGCTTACATTCAATGAGTTAAATAAGAATGTATTGAATTACAACCATAAATTTTAAGCTTAATGTAAGTCTTTTTATGTTGAATTGTTACACTGTTAGTTGACTTTTTGAACCTTTAGATGAAAGTATTTTTTAAGACTAAAGTATGAGACTTTTTCTACCATACTTTTGGGTTTTGATAATTTTTGATATAATAAAGTAAATGAAATTTTGATATTTGAGAAATACTTTATCATTTGAAAGTTGAAATTTTGACTCAGTTCCAAAAAGGTGCTAAAAAAGAGGGTTTTGTTCTTGAACTGAAAGTTAACTTTTTATTATTCATGAATTTGAATCAAGATAATTTTTATTGAATTCAAATGAGGGGATAACCTTATTTGCATATTAATATCTTATGTAAATGAAAATAATATTAATTTAAAATCATTTACTTAAATAATATTTTATATAAATAAGTTGTGCGTATCAAGTTTGTGTTGTGGATCATAGTGTAAATGGAAGGAAAGAAAAAAATTATTGAAAAATCCCCCATATCAAGCCTGTATTGGTCTAAAATGAGGAGTTTTTTTTTTTCCAACGTACCAGTGTATCGGGTAGCCCCAAAAGGGATACGTGTCGGCCCATATCAGTCGATACGTATGGATATTTTAAACCATGCTCATAATAAATCAAAACAAAAGCAACGGAAGGTATAACATACCACAAAAAGACTTTCAAGCAATAATAACTTCCACTCACAGCTCTGAAAAAAAAAATCAATTGCCAATCCAAGTCTTGTAATCCATTCACAAAAACCAACATATGGAGCAACCAAGGCATTGAGGTAGACAATGACACTCCATTTTGTAGATAATAAGTTATGAGAAGCACTCTGTGCCTCTGGGGTGAATGCTAAATAAAAAATTGTACGTTAATCTCCAACAACTATCACGTATATTAATTTGTGAATGCTAAAGCATTGTATGCCTTCTTTTTCATTTTTGTTTCCACTAATTGCACTCTGTTAGATCTTAAAACCTCAATTCACAGATCTCAGATTCATTTCACATCACACAATTCAGATTTTGAGTTTCACAATAGATTGGAATAAGGATTAAAAAACAAATTACTAATAGGAGTTCAACTTTCCATATCTCATCCTCACGAACAATGTTCAAAACAAAAACAACGGAGCGTACGTATTAGTTCTATACCGTCAAAAGGTTCAATCTGATGTACTAGAGAAAAGACCATTGGAGATCATAATAAAAATACTTTCAAGCAATAATAACCTCCATTCATAGTTCTGCAAAACTCATTATCCAATTCAAGTCTTGAATAGCTTAAATTCCACTTCAGAACACAAACAGAACTTATCAGGTTACAAGAAGAATAGATCTGCTTATCTCCAATAAAATTAAATCTTTATACTGATCTCCATCAACAACTTCCCACACTGAGCCACCAGGGCTCAAAAAACAGAACCAAAAAGGACTTTCTAGGAGAGATTCCACGATTGCTAGAAAATTCAATCTATCTCAGAAAATAAAAATAAATAAAACTTTCGGACTTCCTCCTTGCGAAAATCACAACTCAACTATTCACAAATCAAACATACAAGAAAAGCAAATTTAAATCAAAATCTCCGCTTCTCAGATCCAAACATCAAACAGATGAAATACAAGGAAATTATATTTTCAACACAACATATCCGAAAAATCGCTGTTATCATCACGAAAAGAGAGTGAACATCGAACGAACCTGGATCTGAATGAAAACAGCGAGAGAACTACAAAAAGCTCTGCTCGCAGAGAACAAAAACGCATCAAGAGACTCAAATGCTACCATTGTTTATCTCTGTTAGGACAAGAATCAAGAAGAAAAAAGCCGTGATTTTCTTCGAGCACTTTTTTTTTTTCAAATCGCCATTGATGGAAGGAAACAAGAGAGGACGAATGAAAAGGCGAGAGAAAAAGGGGAGAAATGAGGGACCGCGTAATTTTATTTCGAAGACAGGAAGTGCCTGCAAATTGATAGCAAATCACTCCTAATTAAAGAAATTAATTATAATTACGAAAGCGAGGGTTCGTTATTTATATATAGGCATGGGGAATTCTAATCAGACTCTCTGGAGAGCGGACTCGCTTCTTCTCATAAGGACAGTTTCTCTGTGGAGCCCACTGCTTTATTTCCATTAGGCGCGAGTTCGCTTGGTAGAGAGTCTATATAGCATTCTTCTGTTAGGTATAGGAGGTTGAGTATTTCATTTGAATTGTGTGAGCGCCACATGTGGATTTGATCGGTGTATTTGGAATTTTGGATCTTCAAAAAAAGATGCCGAATATGTTTAAGTTACAGGCTAATTTAGGGCTATTATATTCTTATATTATTTGTTTAAAATACATCTAATTTAAGTCAATTTGTTTGAATAAAGTATAGTACATGTTACGAAAACAAAAAAACTTTTCTATCAATTTTGATTGTAAGTTATGTCAATGTTATCAAACAAAATCAGATTGCCATACACTACCCTGGTTATTAATTTTATTTTCTTACCCGAATCATATCCTCAAAAGGAGAGATACAGTACTAGGGGAGCAAGCCCACCCTATTGTTCTAGTGATAGGAACGTCCGATTGTTTTTGCAAGAAATAGGTAAAGGAAAAGAAAATAAAAAAATGTGATAGAAAAGAAAATAAGTTTTCTTATATGGGTGTTTGGTATTAAAGAAAAGAAAGTAAATTGATATCCCCAAATTATCCTTCCTAATAATTCATTTTTACATTGAAGTATAATAAATAATGTGACATTAGTTCAAGGGCAAAATAAAAATTCAATATTTTTTACATTATTTTCTTACAAAAAAACCTACGTTTTTTAAGCAAAATTTAGAAGGAAAAATAAATAAAAATTTATGCATTAAAAGACAAGAATCTATGGATTCTACATATTCTTGCAAAATCATTTCCTCCCAACGGAGCCTTCTCTTCTCAATTTTCTTTTACTTTCTCTTATATTTTCGGCAATCGAATGCACCCAAAAAGGCAGTTGATATGTCAATTAATTTACAAACCTAAATACTAACGTACTAATCTTAAATGAATGAATGATTCCTTTGACACACACCAAAACAAAAAAGACTAGTTTTCGGATTCTACTTTTATAAAACAAAACAAAGATAAATGATATTTGAACTTTCTTAGCTATTGGTTTAATGCTTGTTATTGTATTAAGCAAATTTTTGAATGGGAATGAGAATGTGGACATGTGAAGTTCAAATTTTATTTCTCTTTATTCTATGTGGCCCAATATATTGACAATAAAATATAGGACTTTGCTACTGAGACCTCTTTAGGGTTGAGACCACCGAGACCGTGCTCTAAGAGCACAAGATTTAGGTGAGGCCCATTTCACATGGTAGGCCCCACCTGAAATCTCGTGCTCTTAGAGCACGGTCTCGGCCCTAACGGAGTCTCAGAAGCTTTATCCTAAAATACACCGCTGTATGATGGATGCATGGGAGGTGAACTTTTTTTTGTTGTTGTGGTAAATGGTAATTATACAAGAGGTAACGGACTGGAGTTTGCACAATTGCATGTCTTGATATGGGTTCAAAACCCTTGATCAAGGTGTGGGGGGAGGGACTTGTAATTGCGTAACTATTTGACAATATATATATATGATAAATCATAGGATGCTTTTAACCCTTTTAAGAAAGACTCAATGTGAATCTGTAAAGTGACCAAAAAAAAATGTGAATCTGTAAAAAATTTTCTTTTAAAAATTTCCATATTTTTGTTTTCATATTCACATGAATATACAATAGTTAGAATAAGGGCAGTGATTAGCCCACCACGCATATGACCATGTAGTCAAACGTCGTGTTCACATGTTCCTTTTTAACACTCTTCTAACTATGGTTAAGCTTAAGAAAAATTAAAGTTAATATTTTTGTTTTCATTTTTTTAAAAAAAAAACAAGTTTTGATTGCTTAATTTTTAGGAGTAAGTGAATCTTCACCACAATTGATGAGTGTAACCAAGGTTTGATTGCTTAAGGAGTAAGTGACTCTTCACCACAATTGATGAGTGTAAAGGGGGAGGGGAAGAGGAGGAGGAGGGGGCATGGACTAATGAGGACGGCACATTTGACTATATAATCAAATGTGACTTTAAGTTAAACATTTCCTTGGAATAAAACACATTGATAAAGAAAGTAAAAGATGGAGGGTACCACTCATTAAACTGGTCATGAGTCCACCATATGTGGATGTTGTTGCATATAGAACATGTATTAATTAGGGCTATACCCAAGCCAAGATGGCTCTACTCAGCTTGTTTGAGTTAGGCTCAAGCTATCATTTCAAGCTCGAATGGATCAAGCTAAGCTTAATGTTTAAACAAGTTAGACCCTGTTTGATTCGGTTTGCTTAGGGCCTAGTTCGACTTGAACTCGGCTCAGCTCAAAATATCATATATACAATTTTTTTGGTAACATTATTTATATTAATGCAAATGTTAAACTTTCTTTATCATCATAGATTCTAACATTTTTTTAATTTATAATAAATAAGTTTAAGAGATAATAATAAGAGCAAAAATTAGAAGTAAAAATCAGAAACCCTAATTTAACTCTCTTCTATTTGGATCGAAGGATTACCCCCAAATCTTATTTTCACATATGAATGTATTAATTTTTTTTGTATAGTTTTTTATATTATAATTTATTAAGAAACGTGTTTATGAAGAAACGTTTTTATTAAAATCATATAAACTTAAACAAAATAATTTTGTGAGTCAAGCTTGAGCCAACCTGAGCTTGGCTCGGCTTGATTAAAGTTTGAGCTTGAGCTCGATTAATTGCTTGTTCAAGTCAAGCTCAACCCTAAACATTCAAGCTTAAATCAAACTCAAACTTGGCCAAGCTCGGCTCAGTTGGGCTCGAATACACCCCTAGCATTAATTCATATAATAAAGATTATATTTATTGGATAAAAAAGAAAGAACAAATACATGAAGATAGATGCCAACTTATAGAAGATTGTTTTTTTTTTTTTTGGGGGGGGGGGGGGGGGGGGGGGGGGAAGAACTTAGAGCATTCCTAGCAGCCTCACCAAAATAACTTTTTGGTGAGCCAAAAGACTAAAAAGATGTTAAAATAAGTCCCAGCACCTCAACAGAATGAAGAAATCGGTTTGGTGAGTCTGCAGTACTCACCAACACCCTTGGGCCCACACAAATAATAAAATAAGATTTCTCTCTCTCTCCCTTTTTTTTGGTGGTCCCACACAAACAATAAAATAATATTTTTCTCTCTCTTCCTTTTTCATTTTCCCACACAAATGATAAAATATTGCTTATCTCTTCTCATTTTTTTGATTAAAATGGTGAGGTTGTTGGGAGTGTTTTAAAAAAGTGGCTCACCAAAACCACTTTTTGTGAGTTTTGGCTATTTTGGTGAGTGAAATATGATGAGGCTGCTAGGAATGCTCTTATAGAAGATTGTTAGATAGATGTTTTATGAAGATTTGATATATATTAAGGTATTTATATGAAAATAATGTATATATATATTCTAAGGTGGTGGAGTCATAAAGCCAATTATCTTAGTCAATCTTACAAAGAAAGCTAGTATTGAAAAAATGGGTTGTCAATGGGCTGGCCTAACATGCAACATAACGTATAGAGCGGCCATTTAAAAACGCGGAAGTGATTTGGGAGATCTGATCCGAGTTCAATTGCATATGTGGCACTTGATTATTGGTAGAAAGGATTTTTTTGAATTTTCATTTTCCGCTTCTTTTTTTCTCCCCCAATGGTCAAGCACCATGTATGGGATTGAACTCTCCTGAATTCACTCACAATTGGCTGTGATCAAATCTCCTGATTTGGGCATACCATCTCACATGACTTGGCTTCAACGGTCATAACTAGAAACAGAGCTGCAATATTCAAACCTACTAGTCTCTCAAACTACATTTCTTCCCTCACGGTCACGGTTGACTCCTCTTTCTCACACTAATCTATTTCCTTAAAAAGTAGCTCTCCATGTTTAATAGCTTTTTAGCTAAAGATATGAATGCAATCTACAAAGTACATTGACAAAAGCAGCATTGCAGTGCTGTCACCCCCCTACTTTCTTGTCCCATGGGCATGGCCCTCAGTGGGTAGCGCCAAGGTGGTTTCAGGATTGGACCACAACAGTACCCAGGCAGCTGGTGTAAATATGGACCACATGTTCCACCCGAGACAAGTTTTTTTTTTTTTTTTTGTAGGGAGCAAGTAATGGTTGATTGAAAATGATATTAATTACTTATGTATTTATGAAGAATTATTATGTTGGTACGAAATATTCTGGGTTTAAGTTGATGGGGAGTTTGAGGGGTAGGTTTTTTTTTTTTTTTTTTGTGGCGACCAAGTTCATGGGCAATTTTGTCCGTATGTCGTGTACATATCCAACGAGTATTGTTTCTCCTTATTTACAGGGCAGTTGTTCCATTCCCCCATGGTTATGCTTTGTTAAATAATTCAATAATATAATATAAAAAATATATTTTGTTTTTAAAAATTAAGGGATAACTGTCTCTTTGCTCCCATGGTTATGGTTGATAATAATTAAATAACATAATATAAAAGTTTTTTTTTTTTGAAAGTTATAGGAGCAGTTGCCCCATGCCCCATGGCTATGTCCTATTTTTTTTTTCTCAAAAGTTCATACCCTTGGCTCCGCCCCTGACCACAAGCATCCTCGCCATCCCGGTCTTCCATCAAATGAGTGGTGACCCCTCCAGACAGCTGATACCCTCTTCCTGTGGGCGAATCTACCATGTGCAATGCATGTGGAAGAGGAAGAATTTAATCCCAGGTCACTGCTTGACAAAAGAGCTGTTACAGTCTAGCCAAAGGGAATTCTCACATCACACTTGTGATGCACACCACGTTCTCGAATGTCCCGCTTCACTCATTCCTAATGATTCACGGGTCTGGTTGGGCTGGGATAGCTTTAAGAAAAACAAGTGCATGGTCACTGATTTGGGGTTCTTTGCACAACCATTTCTGCAGATTCATGAAGACCATGGTATTGTAAATAGGGGTGGGTATTGTTAATAACCAACTACTCCAAAAGACCTATCTTATGGAGAGAGTAATAACAATGAATATAAGAGGATCATAGGACAAATGGGGCGCGATACGCGGCACCCGAGAGCGGAGGCAAGAAACAACACTCAACACTCTCCCTCACTCAAATGGTGGAAAGAATCGAATTAGTGACCAAATCGCAACCATCACTCTGATACCATGTTAACAACCAACTACTTTAAAAGACTGATCTTATGGAGAGAATAGTAACAATGAATATAAGAGTATCACAGGACAAATAGGACGCAATACGCAGCACCCAGGAGCGGAGACAAGAAATAACACTCAACAGGTATGGAGCCGAGCTGTCGAGAATGCGAATTATTCAAGATTTTCAAGCTTGGCTCGGCTCGTTTATAAAAGAGTCAAACCGAGCTCGAGTCAAACATTAGCCAAGCTCGAGATTTTAACGAGCTCAATTAAATACGATTAATTAAAATAAACTTATAATATATGATTAATTTTTGAAAATAATCCTTGACGTATTTAGATTGTATATTTACATATATTATTAGTATTTATATATTTTTAATATATTTTATTATTATTTTGTGTATATATATATATTCAAAATAGTGTTCAAGCTAGTTTGGTAAGCCAATCGAGCGGAGTGGAGCCATGCTCAAACAACTTGTGCCCACCCCTACTTATAATGCATGAAACTAAGGAATTAAAAAATTATAATATGTTCTTTTTGTGTGGGAATTGGAGGTGAAAATTCATAATTACTGAGAATTATCATTTTTTATATTATTCTTTTACTTCTTATTTCTTGGGAGTACAAGTCTAGTAAGACTTCTCTTTTTAGTTGACAAGAAATTTCATTTCAGAAAGGAACTTGAGATTCAAGTGCCAGATTGAGTCTAAGGTATGGCCCAACTGGGGTAAATAATGTTTGGAAGAGAGGAGGATAGATGAATGCTATCATTGAGAGCTTCTTGCGCTAATTGGTGAGCAAAGGCATTAGCTACTCGACTGATATATGTGAACTTTACTTCATTGCATTATTGCCTCAAAGATTGAATGTCATCGACAATCGTTATGATCTCCCATTGCGCTTGATTTGGGTTTCCAAGCAGTAACTCGATGGTCTCTTTGGAGTTCGACTCAATGACAATGCGATTCCAATGGTTGTTAACTGCTATAATCATTCCAAGCTGAAGAGCTTCCGCTTCTGCAATTCAAGCTGAACCGCCCTCTAGGGGCTTCCAAGATGACAGGAGAATCGTTTCATCATAGTTTCGTGCAACAACACCCGTCCCTAAGGGTTAGGCCCACTTTTTATAGATCAGTGGAATCTTTATGCGCAAAACCCCGATTCCATTAGTCAGCCACCAGTCCACTACTGAGAGCAGCCCCATTGACATTGGGCTTTACCCACCCTTGATTTGGTGGTCTCCATTGGTAACATTTCAAAAGTCGTAAAATGAGGGATTTCAAGTCTCACAAAAATGGAAGGGCTTGACATCTAAGATGGTATGAATTTTATTTGATCCAAATATTGCACAAGTCAAAATAGTAAATGTGAGTGCGGGTTTCGGGGAAACCCTGATTTGATTCTCACGGGTGAGTATAGAGTCGTCACCTATTCATTCGGAATGGATAAATCCCCGGGATTTGGATAAGGTCTTGGTCTGTGGTCCGAGATTAGGGTAAGAAGTTCGGTTAAGTCTGGGGAAGGGGTTAGGCCCCCGGCACTTCCACTTTTCAGTGGTTCCCTACTTGCTAGGATTAAGCCAAATTAATCTCAATCAAATGTCTTAAATGTTTAAGATAATACTAATCTAAAAATGAGAAAATCCTAGACCAGGGTCGAACCCGAGTTGGGCTGCTTACGTACTCACATAGGGGTGAGATCAGACCGAACGTAGTTCTGACACATGAGCTCGTGCCGAGGCTAAGGGTGTGTGTGTGCGCACCAAGGGTGACTTAAGGATCTAGTCCAGTAGACTAGGGTTTGGTTAACCGGGGTTGGTCAAAGTGTTTGGTTTGGGCCCGTTGGGCCTAGGGTAAGTCCGGTAGACTAGGGTTGGGGCCCGGTAGGCTGAGATTGGGCTCGGTAGGTCGAGGGGGGAGCCCGGGAGGCTAGAGTTTAGGCCCGGTAAGCCGAAATTGGGCCCGGTAGGCCGAAATTGGGCCCGGTAGGCCAAGGATGAGCCCGGTAGGATAGGGCTGGTATGTCGAGATTGGGTCCGGTAGGCCAGGGTGAGGCCCGGTAGGCCCAGGGTGTCTTAACCAAGGGTTAGGGTTGCTAACCGAGGTTAAGAAGGTGATTAACCATGGTTAAGGGTGCTAACCATGGTTAATAAGTCTAAAATTAGTATTTTTGGTCCTTTTGGATTTTTTGGATTTTTTTTGAGATTTTTTGAGATTTTTAGGATTTTTTTAGGATTTTTGATGTTTTTTGGGATTTTCATATTAAAGTCCAATCTTAGAGTATGAGAATTAACTAGGGTTAAGTTTAATCCTAACTAGTGATCTATGTGATGAGGGGATTAACTAGGGCTAAGTATAACCCTAATTAGAGGTTTAGAAGATTCCATGTTTTAAACTGGACAAAGGCCTAAAACTTTGAAAGCCCTTGAAACAATCTTGTTGTTGGGCCGATAGATGGACCCGAAAGGAGTTGGCTTAGAAACCTCATGCAAGTGTGTCTCTCAACTTATTAGGGCCCAACCAGAATAGAAGCTTAGAGGCCTCTCACAAACTGACTTTGGGTTCGAGTAACATCTCCAAAATCTGCTTATAAAAAAACCATGGAAAGACTCAATAAGTACGACATGATTGAGTCTGATTGCATTAAGAATAAAGGTTTTTTTTTCTTTCATCGTGGCTAGACTTTGGCTCACAATAGCTTTTGGAAGTTGATGCTTGAACCTCTTTGATCCTCAATACAGTAGACGAAACAAGATGCAATTTTAGAGGTCACCACATTGAAGCCAAACTGGTTAACAACCCACTAAAGTCGCCACGACCTAGGATTGACAAGTTGGTTGTGGTTAAGAATTAAACCAAGGTGGGACCAAGTGTGCCTTGGGCCAAAGGCGGGCCTGAAGTGGCCTCTTGCATGGCCTGAGATGTAGAAATAGTGCTGTTTTTCAGCTCCAGCTGTATTGGCGGTATATGGACCGCCTCCAATTCAAGCGAGACCATGACCAAACACTACCTCTAGATAGTGGGGGCACGAGGGTGGATCAATGTCGTTTCTTTTTGTCTTAATTGAATCACTGATCTGGACTGAATTCAAAGAATCAACATTTTCCCGGGCTTGGTTTAAGCATAATAAAAAAGCAAACACCTGGGAAGGTTCTCGATCCGGTTAAAGATAAGTTAACATTTTGAGCAAAGATCAGAGAGGGTAAAGGAGTTCCCAGTAAAGGGTTTCAGTCTTATTTGTATGCATTTCTCAGTAATGGCAGTACTTGATGTACCCTTGTAACATTCAAGTTTGAAAGGGTGTTAATGCAAGTACCTCCATTACTGTGTTTTTTCATACAGAGTGATGATGTGGGGACAACAACCTCTCTAGAACTCCTACTCCTTATTTGATCAACTAAGATCCCAAGCTTCTAATGAGAAATGTACAACAAAAAAAAAATATAGAGAGTATTCATCCTCTTTCTATGGTCCAAGACTCCCTACCCCATGGGAAAGGTGTAGGAAGGCCCAACCGAGCCTGGGGAGGGATGAACCTTCTCTAAAGAAGACAATACCAGAAAATAAAAGAAGTAAAAAAA
Source organism: Tetracentron sinense (assembly GCA_015143295.1). Classification (NCBI taxonomy): domain Eukaryota; kingdom Viridiplantae; phylum Streptophyta; class Magnoliopsida; order Trochodendrales; family Trochodendraceae; genus Tetracentron; species Tetracentron sinense. The sequence continues at coordinate 35,180,499 of CM026565.1, forward strand.
AACTTACCCTTCTTCGTCCTTCTCAACACTCTAAGGAAAGGAGCAACCTAGAGAGGAAGTAGTCCCAGAGATATTAGAGCAGTGCTCCTACTCTTGGGGACCGGCCTTAACCTCTCTTATTGGTTTCGGGGTAGAGGGTGTACTCTACTCTTGAGTTGCCAAAGGTTTGGAGGTGGGTGAAAGGACCTTAAAAAACAAAGGGGTTTTCGTAAGTTTTTTTTTTGCAGAAATTTTTTTGGTGGTGGCAACATGTGATGGTAGAGCACTAGCCTGGGACTGCCCTAAGGCCTAAGGGGTCACTGAGATGGCAAAGGAGGTCTGGGGATCACCGGAGGTGAAAGGGACTGAAGTGAGGTTGGGGTGGTAGTGGTGGCTGGGGACCGATTTTTTTCAAAAACCCCTACCCCAAACCGTGGCTGTGGAGGGGATTAAATAGGAGAGGGAAAGGATGGCCGAAGGGATGAGGATCACGGGATGGCGTGGGGAACATGGCCTGGAGGCAGGGTGGCAGGGGAGGTGGCCAGGCATGGCAGGAGCAGCTGTACGCATACGGCAGATTGAGGAAGACGATGAATAGTAAACCTTTTTTTTCATGTTTTTGGGCCTAGCCCTTATCCACATGGATTACCACCCTGTTGGCTTTGCCAAACAAGGGTTGGTGCCCTAAAAAAAAAATAATTTTGTTTTGTTTTTTTTTTTTTCATGTTTTTGGGCCTACCCTCACCTATGTAGGGTAAAACAAAAAGAGTTTTACTCTACTTGGAGTTGGCTCCTAAATTCAAAATTTGAAAAAGCAAGTGGACCCCAACACTTGGGTTGGGCTAAGTAGGCCCATGCTTGGGGCCCAAACAAGGTTTTAATTCATTGTTTTTTTTTTTTTTTTTGAGTTTTGGACTTGAGACGGGCCTTGAGCCCATGGGGCTTTGCCTAGGGTTTGGACTAGGGCTAGGCTAGGGTTAGACTTAGGGTTAGGTCTAGGGTTTTCTTAGGGTTAGCCTAGAGTTTGGTCTAAGGCTTAGGCAATACCTAGGGTTGAACTAGGGTTTGGTTTAGGGTCTACCTAGGGTACTAGGGTTTGGCTGGGGATAACCATGGTTAAAAGAGGTTAACCATGGTTAAGCAGGGTGTAAAAATTGGGTGCTTACAGTAAAAATATGGGAAGTGATTTAAAACTCTCTATAGTACTTGCTATCGATAGTTGGACTAACTGATTCAAGATCTAATAGTGTAAAATGTTAAGTGGGGCCATCATTTAAAGCATGCGTAGACATGGCACCATTGAATGTTAAATCCAACAATTCCATCGAGAGTTTTTAATCACTTTCCTAAAAATATTGTCAAATGACACGAGACTTACAAAACTTAACACTTGAGTCTCAAGAAGCAAAAGAATGGATCTAAATGTAATGGTAATATGCATGAGAATAGGTTTGGAGATTTCAGTGCCTTACATAGAAAAATATACACTTCAGACTTGTATGTCTTTGACAAAATAAACAAACCAGTCGGGGCTCCGTTTCCAGGCAGCCATGAAGGACCCATATTGAATGATTAACTTTGTGGTCCCAATATCATATATATTTGAACATAGTTACCAAGATCGGGACAAATCTCAAGCAATTAAGTAGTGTACTTGGGACACACCGTGGGGCTAGCCTAGTGGTTGTGCATCCCTCACTAGGAGGGAAGTCTTGGGTTCAATCCCGTGATAAGGGTGTGTGTAATGGGTGAAATTCATAAAAGGTAAGGGGTAAAGTGGGAAACCCCCACCAATTTAAAGCAACCGACCTAAATGGGCTGGCTATTATGAGTTGGCAAGTGTCTTGCCTAAAATCGGTAATGAGTGTTATCTCCCAGGTGACATCATCTTGATCACACAAGTCTTGATGACTCTAGTTGCCTATAAATAGGCAAGAATCACCAGAGAGAAGAGGAGAATGATTCGTGAACAGAAAGGGGAAAAACCAGACCAGAGAAGAAGAAGAGGAAGAAGGTCTGGGGGAGGGGGGAAGGGGGGAGGAGGGGGAGGAGGCTTGGGCCCACCCAAACCCAAAGGGTTGTACAAATGATAGCCACCCATCTGATTCTCTCCACTTCATCTAATGCTCTCCATGGCTTCACGATCAATTACGACGATCTGATGTTCTCTCAAATCAATCATGTCCGCCTGATGATCTTCACAATAGGTATTACTACACCCAGATACTTCATGTTTATCTATTTGATGATATGCCGATGCTACTCAATCACCTGAGCACGTATTGAACGAGCCCAGTCCATCCGAGCCCGTACTTGTCTTGAGAGTACTCGACCCATTCTGCCAAGTCCTCCCGAGCCCTGTACTATCGAGTTACTTCCTGCCAAGCCCGTACTCACCCTAAGAGTACTCGACCTGTCCTGCCAAGTACTCCCGAGCTTTGTACTTCCGAGCTATGTCCTGCCAAGTCAGTACTCGTCCTGAGAGTACTCACCCTGCCGAGCACGAACTCGTCCTCATCATCAATTGAGCAGGACCACGTCCTCAACTGAGTACATACATGTCCTGAGAGTAACATGTCTTGACCCGATCTACCCGAGTACGCTTTTGTATGAATACACTCATGATCGAATGCACTTCTGGGTGGACACCCACACAATGAATTCACATCACATGTCGTCCCCATCCCCGAATGAGCATGTACCCAACATGATCACATGCTCAATGCCCAGACCGGACATCCACTCGTCCACCCGACCTATCATCCGACCATGCCATACTCTTGGATGAATGTACTCCTAAATGGACACCCACATGATGTACTCGACCTATAAACTTACGGGCAATGCTTTCACATGTATATTAAAAACATGCACAATGCTTTCACCTGTATACTTGCATAATATGTCCGTAGGTCATGTTCGACCTCCGCCCTAATCACTTGCTTGTGCAATGCTCCCGACCTGTATAGACCTCCGACATTCAACTATGCTTTACCAAACGATCGACAACCACATGGTCGGACGACCGCCCATTTCACGATGACGAACCCAAGCTGAACCGAGGACGAACCTGAGCTGAACCTCAAACGATTCAATGCAAAATGACAACTCCTTTGAAAGGCGTGTCATATGACAAGGGTACAGATGACGTATGCTTAAAGAAGATTGTACAAGACCTAAACCATGCAACCTGTGACAGGTATCGTTAGCTCGGAAATTTCCCTTTACAGTGTGCATGATTGTAATTCCACCCAAAACAAATACTAACCCCTACTAACCAGAATGCGCCAAAAAAAAAAAGTAGCATACTTGGGTTATGCTTGCCTGGCTCCACACAAAATGTGGTTCAGTTGAGCTACATAGGTCAAATAGACTGTGAACTGTGAACGACCACGCAAATTTTGTAAGACTGCTAAAATTTCTTTTGCTTCACAAAAGTTGCGCACCTTAGAATGTTCAAAAATAATAAAAGGTAGACCCTTCCTTGGCCAATAATTTCCATACAATTATAAACTCTCTCTCTTTCACTTTCTTCTTCCACTCATAGATATTCTTTGTTTTCTCCTGTACATAGACATTGTTCTCAAATCCTAGTTCTCTGTTTTACATTGTTTTTTACGTGAGATAGTCTATGGGTACTCTCAAATGTATTCCAGAATTCTAATAGTCTATAGCTAACAACTAAGGGTAAGGATTTGACTTAGTTTATTTTATCTTTTTTAATGTCACATCAACTATAATCTTAATCCTTTAATAATTGAATTAAAAGGTTAGGATTGGAGATTATATTTAGGAGCCCCATAGACTTACATTTTTTGTATTTAGTCCTTAATAATTATAGTAAGTTATTTCTATATTGGGCTCCCTTTATGAGACTATAGGACTAATTTGAGTTTACATTAGAGGATCCTGATATTTTTGAAAGTTTATATATAGCTTTTGCAGTGACTCAAACAATTCAAAGAAACTTGACCGGTACGAATGTCTTTTTCTTTTTGGCTACGGGTTACGAATGTCAAAGTTGAGCAGTTGGAACTGGTTTGGTTAGGTATTTTTTTATGGCCTATAGCTTTGGTCTATAATTAGATAGAAGTATATTGAATTCGTCAGATAGTCTGAAGCATGAACAAAATCACTTTTGTTCCGAAAGCCTAGCCAACCTCGGTTAGTTGTGTAGTATAGGTTATATGTTAGGGTTAATGCCTTGTAAGGCTGTCAATCCGGCCATGCATTTGACGAGAGGGCCTGGCCCGACTTGATCCTTCAAAACCCACAACATAGAGGAATTTTTTTGAAGGGCATAGGGTCAACTCGAGCCTAATATTGAATGACCCTCTTACTTGAGGGTTGGGCCCGATAAATACCAAGCCAAGTCCGGCACGGTCTAACTCCCCACTCTATGTGTTATATCATATATAATATAATAACGTAATAGTGTTGAGACTTACTTGTATGTATAACATACTACAATGATAGTGTAGTCACATTTTTCCTTTTTTTTTAGTATTTAACATTGTGTACGTGTAACAAAAATGTGTGTAATTGAAATATAGTTTATCTCCAAAATTTTCATGTGTTTTTTCTTTCTTTCTTTAATCTAGCCACACCAATGTAACGCCCTGCCCTTTGACGGCCTAATGCCTAAACATTTAAAGCTTGACAAATGGTGAATATTACAACCATCCCCCTCCTTGGGATTCGGCCCATGGTGTGTGTTGAGTTATGCATTTTTTTTGGGTAAACATGGGTTTTCTTGGCCCAGACTCACACTAGTCCCACTTATGTTTACACCCCCTCCCCCCCTATTCATCCGAGATTGAGGCGATCCAGATTCGAAGACCTCCGAGTTTAGAGTTCATCCTTCGACCACTAGGCTACACCCCCTTGGGTTTGTCGATTTAGGCGTTTGACCCATTGAAAGTTCCAACCAATAAGCGTCCCATCTAGGTTATACTGATATTGGTACGAGCTATTCAAGTGCCTATGTTTCCAAGGTCCACAGGTTGCTTTCATTCATCTTTCTGGGTCATGAACTCATGATCCTTTTTCCTTTTTCTTTTGATCATCTAAGCATTACAAAAAGCGCTCTCTCTGTGTGTGTGTGTGTGTGTGTGTGTGTGTGTGTGTGTGTGTGTGTGTGTGTGTGTGTGTGTGTGTGTGTGTGTGTGTGTGTGTGGGGGGGGGGGGGGGGAAGAGCATGCGTCTACACGACTGTGTAAGCAGTGGATTTTCCAAGGTAACAAGTAGAATACAATGAAAAGAAAAAGGAGAAGACACGCCCTAGATGAGTACCCAACTCATATTCAACATGGGTACTCCATTGAGAAAGAGTTATCATTTCATCCCCAACATGTAAATTTCCCACCGTTGAGCAATGCCATATCCACTTTTCTTTTCTATAAATAAGAAGACAAAAAATCAGCCCCAGTCTCATTCTTCCATAGACACAAGGTGGTGGTTACAAATGTCAAACATTTCTTCATTTTTGTTTTTTTTAATCTCTTAAAATATCAAAAATCTCATGTGTTGCACGTATTCTTGTGTTTGTGGAAGTAATTACGACTGGGATTAGCACTCCTAAACAAAATAGTGGTGGACATCACAAAAAGATGTCATATTTTTTGTCTTTTTGCTTATAAAAAGGGATTATAAAAAAGAAAAGTGAATGACAAAGAAGATGGATATAGTATTGATCATTAACTGTTTAATTTTTAAAATTATAATCATGGGACCGATTTCAGTTAAGGGTTATCAATATTATTAACTAAAATTGGACTAGGTTTCATGATAATCATGCAAGTCAAGGATTGCTTTTGTGCGTATGACAGTAAAATATGAACCGACATCCTCCTCAGGTTCACAAAAACAAGGTACATAATCAGGGGCGGAGCCAGGATTTTCTAGTTGTGGGGGCACCCATGCTTGATTGGAAATAGCAGAATTTGTTGATGAATTATGTGGAGAAAGATTAAGTAGGTATGAAAAATTATGGGTCTAGAGGGTTCGGGGGCATAGCCGCCAATTTTTTTTTTACAACTAAGTTATCGGGTCGTTTCGTCCATACATTTTGTACATATCTTATGAGTATTGTTTTTCTTTATATTTGGGACAACTTTCCCCTTACCTCATTGGCTATGCCGAGTTAAATAAATTATATGATATAAAATATATATTTTGTTATCGAAAGTCCAAAGACAGTGGCCCCCTTGCCCTATAGCTATGTTATATAAAATAATATATTATAATTATTTAGGGGACAATTGCCCCCTTGTCCCATTAATACAATTAAATTCTTAAACAACGTAGTATAAAAATTATGAGTTTGGATCCGGTCAAATTGCGATTTAATTCAAACAGTCCATCACACTTATATAACCCCTCTTTAACTCTGGCTAACCTTGAGGATTAATTTTTTTCTAAAAACAAAGGTTAGTTTGTTGAACCATAAAGGTTAGCATATCTTAACCATAGTTAATGGGGGTTAAAAGGGAGACGTGTGTGAACTCAAATATGATCCCAAATCAAAAAATAAATATTTCCCAAAGTTCGGTGGCACCAGCCCCCCAATCCTATGCTCTACTTAAAAAAATGAAAAAATGGTTTTCAAAGGGTGAATGGGGGCACGGGCCCCCCCCCCCCCCCCCACAGGCCCCCACCTGGATCTGCCCCTGTACATACTGTTGACTGTTACCATGTCATGAACGACAGACTCCCCCCACTGAAATCGAAATGACAAATATACTTTAATTTTATGTTTGGTTGTCGAGAAAATAATTGAAAACATGGAAAAGGAAAAAAAAGGATTTCTAATATAAATTTTAGTTGTGTTTTGTCCAATTTTTTTTCTTTTCCATGTTTTTACTTATTTTCTCAGCAACCAAACATAGTATACGTGAACTTTTAGAATTTTGGCCAAAATAATTCTATATTTTATGTGAATTTGATTGAATTTAAATACTGTGAATTGTTATTTCGTATTTATTTATTATAAGTGTCAGCACCCTATTTTTACACCCCTTAACCGTGGTTAATTAATTTAGCTATGGTCCAAACCCTAGATCAACCCTAGTTCCAAACCCTAGGTAAACCCTTAACCATATGACTAAATCCTAGTTAAGACCCTAGTTAACCCTAAGCTTAACCCTAGGTAGTCCTAAACCCAAACCCTAGGTAGCCCTAGCCTAACCTTAGTAAGCCCTAGGTATACCCAAGGCCCAAGCCCATTTGACCAAACTTATACCTAGACAACTCAATCAAACCCAATTACCTAATTTTATTACCCAACCCAAGTAGTCAAGCCCAAATACCCAATCACCCAATTGCCTAAGCCAAAGCCTATTTCCATAGCCCAAGCCCAAATGTCATAGTCAAAGTCCAATAATTATAACCCATGACCCATCTACTAATAACCCATGATCCATAAGACCTAATCCACATATCCATATCCACCTACCCTATATCCTACAACTCATACCCATATAACCCATAGTTCACTCAACCCACCAACTCTCTTACACCTCTCTTACATCAACCCATTCCTATATAACTCATAGTTCACTCAACCCACCAACACTCTTACACCTCTCTTACACCCTATATCCTACAACTCATACCCATATAACTCATAGTTCACTCAACCCACCAACTCTCTTACACTCCTTACAACACTCAATCTATCAACTCACCTTACAATACTCAAGTCTTTACCCACTAGTTCCTTTTATCCCCCATGTAAAGGACACAACCCAACCTCTTAGTTTTCCTATAAATATCAATCCCTTAGCCCCTTAGATCCATCCCTCAAGACCCCTAGAAGGTTCCCACCCACTTGTGTTTCTCTTGAGTTTAAAGAAGGGAGAAGAAACTAAGGTTTAGAGTTTGGAAAGAATTCTAAGACTAAAAGCTTAGAGTTCTTTACTAACTCTCTTCCTTTGTGGATTCTAAAACCCTACCCCTTGGAGCATTGAAGGAGAATTCTTGGAGGAGTAGGCACTCCTTCTTTCATTTTCTCTTCATTTTTATCTTTTTTTTATTTGGTTCTCTCTTCTTGATCTCTCATTTCTCAAGCATAGTTGGGTCTCTCTACACCAATCTAATGGTGTAGAGGGACCCCATATCAAAGGCAAGGAGATGCTCATTTTTTCTTTTCCTTTCCATGTACATATTTTCTTCTTTTTTATGTACTCACAAGTGTGGATATGGGTAGGCCCATAGAGAGTGAAAGCTAAAGCTATACCTCTCTTTTTCATTTTGTTTCCTTTTGAGATTCTAGTCCTCTTTCTAGAATTTTTTGTGAAAGCTCATCCCCTCCCTAACATTCTTTAGAGCAACATTACATCATTAATAATGGTGTAAATGAACCACCTTAAAAGGGAGATGATGAGTTTTCATTTTCTTTCATTTCTTTATTTTTCCTTCATGTTCTATGTTGAATGGGTAGGTGATGGTTTAAGGACTTAAGATAAATGATGGTGTAAGGACTTAAAGAGGACATTCTTAAAAATGTTTCATACTAAAGACAATGGTATTTGATCTATTATCAACATCAATCCAACAAAATAGGTGTTGGTAATAGATCATTTACTATTCATAAGGCACATCCCTCTTTATGTCTTAAACTATAATGTTTTAGCCAAACTCTTGGACTAAATTTGACTTTAGTTAAGTTTGTCAAAACCTTACCTATATGAAAATCCAAAAACATGATAAAATCTCAAAATACCAAAAACATGATAAAATCTCAAAACACCAAAAACATTCAAATATAACCAAAGTATAAAAAACATTCAAATATCCCCAAAAATCTCAAAAAATATAAAAAATACAAAAAGACCAAAAAGAGACTTGTAAGACCTCCTTAGCTTTGGTTAGCTCATCTAACCATGGATAAATCCCTCTAACCGCGGTTAGACTTAACACTTGTGCACTTGACCTCCCCGGTCAACTAAACCATAGCCTTCTAGGCTAGACCCTTTGACCATCCTATGCACACACACACTCCCCCCTAACCTCGGCACGGGCTCATGTGCCAGAACTACGCTCGGTCTGATCTCACCATGTGAGTACGTAGGCAACCAAACTCGGGTTCGACCCTAACCATCTAGCTTTCTATTTTTCTTGGATTAGCACTCACTTAAAAACTTTGGACATTCTAATTAAACTTTGAGATTATAATCGGCTTAAGTTTAGGGAGTAGGTAACCGTTATAAAACGGGGATCTTGGGGTGCCTAACACCTTCCTCAGGACTTAATCGAACCACTTACCCTAACTCTGATTAGACTATTTGCCTTATCCAAACAAATAAATACCCGGGACCTATCCCTAAGAATGAATAGGTGGCGACTCAAGTCAAAACATATAATTGTGAAATTAGGTAGGAAGATCTCATGCTCACAATAAGTTGTACTTCTTAGTTATAAAATTTACTTAATATTATAATTATTCTATGAGAATAAACTATAAAATTTGGGAAAAAGGATAATTTATTTTGGACGAAATATGAAACTCTGGGTTTCAAATTTCACAATTTTTTTGAATATTTTAGATGAAGGATATAATTAAATTTTTTTTTTTTTGAATTTTATCAAAATTCAAAATTTTGAAAATTTTGACTCGCTTCTAGAGTTCGAAATTACCAAAATTTTGGCCATTAAAAACCTTGGGAACTGTTAAGGCTATCACAAAATTCTTGTAATTTTCTCAAAAATTAAGCACTAGTACCTATGGTGTAATCGAGACGAGATGAGACGAGCCGAGTGGTTGGGTGTTCAGCTATTCTCAAGCTTCGCTATTATTGTTCAAAGTTTGGCACATGAACAAAACAATTAGCTTGAACTTGGTTTAGCTCGGTTTATTTACTATGTTTGTTATCTTTTATACTATTTAGTTAAGGTCTAGATTTTTCTTTATATATATTTCAGATCAACTTACGAAATCAAAACTTAAAATATATATATATTATTTTCGATACTTAACATACTTACATATATATATATATATATATATATATATATATATATATATATATATATAAAATAATTATCTTAACATACTTAAATATACATAATAAATAATTAATTATATATATTATATAATTAAACAAGCTGAGCATTTAATGAGTCGTATGCATCGCATCTTCGAGCTTAGCTCGTTAACCAAACCAGTTCTAAATTTAGTTTGTTTCTTTTACTAGCCTTAGTGAGAAGATTATAATTAGGGGCGTCAATCGGTCATGCTTGGGCCTAACTTTTATGTGATTTTTGAATAGGCTTGGCTGGCCTGACATGTTTACAAGAGGACTTCTGGCCCCAAATTTGGCCCCGTTGACACCCACCCCTAATTATAATTAAAGGCGTGTTATACCCTACTTTCATGCATTCCTTATTCTTAATCAAAAACCAACATTAATTTTTTGTGTAAATATACGAGTACCTTCAAAGTGTACTCTCATAGACTGACTCATTGGTTTTTGGTTAAAACCAACAGCAAGTGTTGATTTTTGACCAAGAGAAGGGAATATTTTTTTTTTTTTGCGATATCATTTTCCTAAGTTAGTAGGATCAGTTAGTGGTTAATAGCGAAGAGTAGGGCTGTCAATGGATTGGATCTGCCTAGATCCGAATCCGATAAAAAATTCAACGGATTATGAATTAATCAATCTGAATACTAATCCCGACCCGACCCGACCTGACCAACATTAATATATCTAAAAACTAACATTTTAATATAGGGAAAAAATATCACTAGTATTGTAGTATATTTGTAAATTTATATAAGTATTATTATTGTTATATATAATCTGATTGGATTGGATTGGATTTTAATCGGATCAATCATTATAGATCCAAACCCGATCAAATTATAATCGAATTGAAGATCTCGAATCCGTATCGAATCCAACGAATCTATAATAGGATTAGGATCCTGTCTAATCGGATCAGATGCTAAATCAAGATCTGATCCATTAACAGCCCTAGTGGAGAGTGAACCACTTGCAAGTCGTCACTCATTAGTAATAGATGTCACAATCTCTCTCACAAGAGATGTCACACTTATTCAGGAATGCCTGAGAGTAAGGCTAGGATGGTTCTTATAATTACAGTTATTAGAAAAACAAATAAAAGAGGTGGCAATGGGGGCTATGTGCTTGAATTTGAGTTATTTTTGAATTGGGTTGAAGCACACACAGTTGCATTATTGCATAGGCTCTGAAGCCCGAACTCCACCCTAAAAACAAAACAGATAAGGAATCCTAGTAAAAATTGCAAGAATAAAACATAATTTTTGTTTTTGGTAAGAAGAATAAAACAGGATTTACAGACCAAAATATTCCTTATTTGCTCTCCACGGACTTAAAGACTACTGAGAATTACATTCCCCACCTGGATTATCTATTCTGATGTAGGGTTATCCTTCGACTTTCCTCCTCCATGCGAAACCTGCTCTCTTTACTGACCCCAAACAGGTCCTCAAGTACCCCTCCCTTTCTCCATGGCCGCCACCACCACCACCCGCCCCGACCCGATAAACCCAACCACCCGCCCCGACCCTTCTCCACTTGGGTCTTACTCTTCCTGGTTTGGCTCTTGCTCAGCAGCTTTTATCTCTCATTGCAGGCTCATGGGGGCACCCAAGCTCTAATTTTGGCGCTTGAACGGCTTAACAATATTTCCCTTGAATCTGTACCTTCTTTCTTCGCCATCTTAGACTGGTAAATTTGATCTTTTTGTTTCTCTTTCTGTAATGCTTCTTTGAGTAATGGTGGTGGTGCAGTCTAAATTGTAATTTTTTGACTTTTGGTTTAGCTTTCTTTGGTATTTCACGTGCCCCATATCACCATTTGTTATGGAAAACAATTGTGAAACATTTTCTTGTATGATTTTATGTTCTATACTCTAAAGAGAGTTACTCTAAAGAGAGTTGTATTACTCAGATATACAAGTTGAGGAAATTAAGATTCTTGGGTTTGAGGTTTGGTTAATGAATCCATCACTAGGGTACCTTTTAACAGGAAATTTATGGTCTGTTGATTAACTTTGGTTCTGTGGTACCTTCGTTCCTTTCGATCATTCTACCTATATTAATTTATATGTAGCAGATGGTAGTTTCCCACCATTTGTGTTTTGCCTATTGAGGCATTTTAACTCATTTCTTAATAAGTTTTTTTATTTTATTTGCTAGAGTAGGAAATGCCAAACCATTTTATTAATTGTACCCTTACTCGATGAGTCTAGGTTTCTTGACTGAGTTCTCTTCATGGCGTCAGAGACTCAGAATAACACCCTAGTTTTCTTTTTGGAGCTCAATAGTTTTGGTAAAGAATGAGGTACAAATTGACTCAGAAAAGATTTAACTCCCAAATAATAGTTCTTGAAATTGAAGGTATGTTATTAGCAAGGTAATTAGAATCCTATGATACACAATTCGAACTGTGCAATTTGAATCATCGTAGGGATTCAAATTCGAATTGTGACGCTGAATTGTTTTCCCAACAAATTGCACCAATTCAAATCCTACGAATCCTATGGTTCCGGTACTGTTACGATCTAACACCTTAAATTCCCTTTTTTGAGGGGTCTCCTATTGCTTTTAAAAGGCCTATGAGGTTATTTTATATCCTCTTTAGGATTTTTTTAATAGTTTAATGGCAGATTGAGATGATTTATAGTTTTTGGAGTTTCTTCGAACCAAAAACCATAGTGAAGATTTCAAGTATGCCACTTCAATAGTCACACTCAACGGAATTCGATTCTATCTTTTGCGGAGTAATTATACATTGATGGAGCAAAAGGGTGTAAGAAACTTTACTTTTGGAAAAGCTAGTGATTTGTCCACAATATCAAGCAAGTTAGTCAAAAAGTCTCTTTTTTAGACTTTTTCCTATCTCATCAAGTCCCCCCAGCTAAACACGTCAACACTCAAATTTTCATGATTATGTTCTGATACTATCTTGATTACGTCTGATTCCCTTGTTAAATGGTCCATTCATATACAATAATCATATTGTAGCAGGTATAGTTTAGACTTTAGTGGTAAAAGTGTGATTCGTTCAATTAACAACATTAGTCATACTAATCATTACTAGGCTAGCCTGCTCCTCCAGAGATCCTTTTTTTCCTCTTGCTCCTCAGATGCAGAACATGTACCAGAACTAGAACAACCAGAATCTAAAAAAAAAATTACTTCACAAAACTAGAATTTAGGACAATATCAACAGTATAAAAGAAAATAAATAAATAAGTATGATTGCCTCACACAAGCCTAAATCTGATAACATTAGCCATACAGCCTAATTATGTCAGCAAGACCTAGTTAAAGTCTACAAATTCTGAATGCAAGTGTTCCCCAACTAATACCAATTTTTTTAATGGTGAGTAAGCTACTATGCTCATATCTTAGGGCCTCCGTGTCAGCTACAAGTGAAGTTAGGCTTTCCGAACAAGCTGTAACGAACACGGCCATGAGAAATACAGCAGTAAGTTTAATGTGCCCTTGAGGAAGAGAGAGCATAATTAGGTATCTGACAAGAAATAGGCTGGAATTTTGTGGGAAAAAAACAGATAACAATGTGATGATAAAGCCACAAGAGCCACACCACTGAACGAGGGAGAGAAAGTGTGAGTTTTCCCACAAGTAAGATATAATATGAAGACCCAAATGGAACTCTCATTTCCATTTTGGGATCTCTAGCAAGTTCAGATCTCAGTTGAAAAATGAAAATCCTCTAAAAAATGCTGCTCAAATAACAAAAGTAACCACTACAGATGTTGTGGGAAGGAGCAATCATCAACCACAAAATGAAGTTTCTTCCCCATAACCAACAGAAGTCAACAACCAACTACTGGTGCACAAGAGGGAACCTACTATCCACTAACCTTCCTCTCAACCGGAAATATTGAAGTAGTAGCAGTGCAAATGGTTCTGCTAGGTTTTATTGTCATGTTTTTACTTTAACCTCATGAAAATCCCGAGGCTTCAAAAGTGGTCACACATTGATATGTAATTCAGAAAAAAAGAATAACCAAGGAATAAATGTAAGAAACAACTAATCTAATCCGAGATTACATTGTTTATTGTTATTATTATTTTGGTGGTTTAATCAGTATCTGATCCAATATTACATTGTAACTTTTTCAATTAATGGTTTTGATAATGTAAAACCATCTAAATACGTATAACACTAATGACCCACTAAGAAGCTGAAGATAAAAGGAAAAAGAAAAAGAAAAAAAAATAGTAGTGTAAAGAACATTAAAGCTTGGCGTTAACAGTTCTGTTTCTAAGACCAAAATGCACCCAAGGAAAAGAAATGGAAAATGTAAGTAGAGTTGTAGGCAATGAAGTAAAGTATATGAGAGAAATAGGAAACAAATGAGTAAGTATCCTGGTAGAAGTAAAAAATCCAGAATTCCGACTAAAAAGTAAGTCACCACTTCAAGAATTCTAAGTGAATAACCTGGTACAAGTAATTATCTTGAATTACAACTATAAAGTAGGACAGACAATTAGTTGGAGCAATCCTTAGCCCCAATTAAATCTAAAAAACGTGCAGAAATTTATTTACAATTCATAAACTTATAAAATTTGGACTCAAATTAACATGTCAAGATCCACATTAAGAAGTAAGAACAATACAAATACCCAAATCCTGTACTACTAGAGTAATCGTCCAACAATAAAGTCACAAGCTTCAAGTAACACTACCCAGTTAAATATTAAATGCCCTATACAGATGCAAACCAACACATTGGTCATTTTTATCATGCAAATCATCCCAGACCCAAATGGACACTTACCTTCTGATGCAGTCTTGGAAATGCTGCATGATTACCGCATAATTGCACTAAGCGAAACCGTCGATATTAATATATAGGAACCACCATTAATCAATTTTAGGGGGAAAAAGCAGATAAAATTTTCCAAATCTATTATAAAGATAGATAATATTCATTCAGATTAAATAGAGAAAATATTGAAATTTTCTAATACATGACAAATTTCAAAGATGCTTCATACTTCTCCAAATCATATTACTAGGAAAATAAAGAGAAGCATTTTCAAATGAGATATTACTATTTCTAGAGATGTTACAAATATATGGTATGCTGCCTTGAATTCCAGTAGGGAGAAATTTCCTGTTGGGTCAATATATGATTGCCAAGCAGTCTGATGATCTCCAAAATACATATAAATCTACTCCTTGCCTGGCTTCATCCTGTCTGCCGTATATGTACTCTGTTTACCAAAGTGAAGAAATACACCTGATAGAGCTCAGACCTCTATGGTGCATCACAGAAGAAAATGCAGCTCTGAGCTATATAAAGGGAGCTAAAATGGCAGTGCTGCCATATTTTGAGGTTGTTTTGCCAGATTTGTCGGAGGTTTGGAGTGTTGTAACCATCTGATGCCATCGAAACGGAGGAGAAATGGTGCCTCCCAACTCTCTTTTGGTAGGGGAAGGAGAGAAGTTTTTTTTGTGGAGGATAGAGAAGTTTTTTTTATAAAGGTCCTTATATTATGCTGGTGAGAAAGACGATTGTTAGGTGCTCGATTGGGATGCATTTACAGAAAAGCCATTGACTTATAACGCTTGATTTGGTAGCTTGCAGGCTACTGAGTTAAATAATCTCTTGTTTTAGCACCTTGGATCCCCTGATTCACAGAATTTAAAATTGTGCGATTTGGAGACAGTCAAGTCTAGTTGTATGAATCAAATGAATTTGGAGATATGATGCGGCAGTAAGCTCCCATATATAAGCTAATATAAATAAATGGTATCCAGCACGCCAAAATGAGCCACTCTTAAAAAAAATGCAATGCATCAATCTAGATCATTGGCTGATGGCATTAGCCCAAACATCTTATTCTAGGGATCCTATTTCAGGTAAACATCAACATCTGGGGTGCCATTGCACCAAGACTGCGCCTCCACTCTCTCTCTCCTTTTTCTTTAAAATTATATAATATATATTGTGCTGATATGTTTTTTTGTTTTGTTATGAAGGTGAGAACATTTGTGCTGACATGATTGTAGTTCAAACTTCAAGGGAAACTGTAAATTGGATAAGATTAGGAAAACATTGTGATGGGTTTCAAGTACATTGAGGGAATGTAGAGATGGGTCATCAAATTGGTTGGCTTTTTCATATTACAGGTGCATGAATGGGTTTCCCTTGAGGCAATTTTCAGTATTAGAGAACAGGGGCAGTACTGTAATATGACTAATACATCAGGGGTGTATTCAGAAATAGGTTATATCTATAATTTGAATTTTTTTTCCAACTTAGCACTGGTGGGGATGGCAAAGGCAGCCCCTTTACTCTTTCGAAATTTCAACTTGGTATTCATTTTCATTTGGACTACGCAGAGGCCCTTGCCGGCTGCCCCAATAATACATAACATTATTTTATACTATATTGGCCAGGCTTGCCCTTATCCGGGGTAGGGCTAAGGGTGTATTTGAACCGAGCTGAGCTGTGCTTGGCCAAGTTTGAGTTTGGCTTGAATATACTCGAGCTCAGCTTGAGCTTAATTCAAGCTCAAATATTTAGGTTTCAGTTTGGCTTGAACTAGCTTGATCGAGATCGAGTTTTATTCAATCCAAGTCGAGCTCGAGTTGACTCAAGTTTGATTCACCGAATTATTTTGTTTAATTTTACATAGTTTTATTTTAATAAAAATATTTATTAATAAATTATAATACAAGAAACTACAAAAATTTAATATTTACGTATACGAAAGTAAGATTTCGGATTAGTCCTTCAATCCAAAGAACTAAGAGTTTTTGTTTTCAACTTCTTAATTTTTTTTGTTGTTATTATAGGGTAGCGCTAGGCGCACCCGAACTTTTTATGCTGACACCCCAAACTTAAAAGAAACACCTCAAAAGTAATGAAATGATAATATTATCCCTATCTTCTTCTTCTTCCAATCGTCTACGGGTAAAGAATCAGCAAGATGCCATAATAGAATTTGCAGCTTATGTGTTCTGTATCTAAAGAATATTTGTTGAAGGTCCCATTGCAGAACAAAGATTCTTAGATATTATTCTCTAAGAAATCATTTATTTTGCACATTAAATTTGGAAATTTAAGAAGAAATAAATAATAATAAACCACTTATAAAACCAAACAAACAGATATCGTCTTTACCTGATTTACTAGAAGAAAGGTTTAGATTTAACAAAGATAATAAATAAACAACCAATTCAAGCAAACCCTTTAAAAAACGCATTGTTTCAAAACCGAAAGCAAACCGACAGAGGGACTCAAATGAAAGCTTGTTGTAGTAGGACGAGAAATGGAGAGCTTCCTAATATAGTTATTTATAAAAAGAAATATGCATGAATTAGACATTGAAAACATCCATTTCAACAAACCACACTTGCAAAATTTAATATCGTTTTACATAAACATGATAATTAATAAATAAAACTAATGGTTTGAAATATAAAAGAGAGAAAAAAGAGGAGGGTATTCGAGATCTTCCATGGGAGACAAGGGTCGCTGAGATCTTTGATCAAATAAAGAGGGTGACAAACAGGAAGAAGAAAGAGGCACTATAGTCATTTTAACTTCTGGGTGTTTTTTTTTTCAATTTGGTGTGTAGTCATAAAAATTTGGGGTGCCACTAACACCATCCTTATTATATCTTAAAACTTTATTTATTATAAATTATTATATTCTATAATAAATAAAGTTTAAAATTTTATTTTGTATTGACATAAATAATATTATAAAAAAAAAATTTAGTACATATATATATATATATATTTTTGAGCCGAGTTGAGCTCAAGCCGAATTGAGCCCTAAATGAGCCGAGCTTGAGCCAAGCCAAATCAAACAAGGTGGCTTGAGTTTTGGCTTGTTTATACATTCGAGTTCAAATAAAAGCATGGCTTGATTCATTCGAGTCTAGTTTTGGCTTGTTTATACATTCGAGTTCAAATAAAAGCATGGCTTGATTCGTTCAAGCCTAAAATGTCAGCTTGAGCTTGGCTCAACGAGCCAATGAGTCAAGCCGTCCAGCTAGCTTGGCTTGAGCACATCCCTAGGTCGGGGCGAAAAAGCATAGGAACAGAACGAGCCAATTCCAATTTCGATTTCCCAATTCTTATAATCCAAACAGACTCTAATTCACAAGGTATTGGTGCGGTTCTTATTAGCATACAAAATTCTGCAAGGCTACAGCCTGAAATTTGGTTAAACCAGTGATCGTTTCATGATGTTTGCAACTGCAGAAGGTGCAATTTGGTAAACTAGGTGGTTTAGTTCCCCTCACTGGAAATGAGGGAACATTTCTCCGAAAGGGCAATGGTCCAATGGATTTGGTGTGATTTTTTTAAAAATAATGCTTAAATTATATGTTTTTTTTTTTGTGTAGGCATTATTTATCTACGTTAGTACTTCAAATGTTAGCTTAGGCATTGGAGCTCTTGCAACTCGTACCCTTAGGGGGATTGGATCCCCCGACCTCCGAAGGTCACACCCCTATCACTCATGCAAGTGGCAGGGGTGCTTAAATTATATGAATGATAATAATAATAATGACAGAACATGACTTTTGTTGCCTCTTACTTCAATGAGAAGACTGACAAAAAAAAGGAAAAAGAAAAAGAAATATTATATTATTTATTTTAATACCACTTTTTTTTCGTTCCTGCAAGTGCTCACCAAGGCAATGCACGTCCTTTTGCCGTATATCATGATGGTAGAGATAAGAAGGTCATCTATAGTGAATCATGAAATCTTTTGACAAACTTATATTCCCCCTACCACTCATGTTATTGGAAGATGACCACGCCCTACGGTACTAGGGCTCTCAACCCAGCCCTCCAGTGAGGGTGTACTAGGCCCGGTCTGGCCCGGTCCGGCCTGACCCTTCTAAGCTTGTAAAATTGAGTTTTTTTTTTTTCATTCATAAAGCCTACAATCCGGTTGGATCCAAAAAATCTAGGCCCACTGAAAGGGTTGAGCAATACCCTCTATAACCCCACCAGACTTCATACATTATACTTACTTTACTATTCAACCCTCTATGAGTTACATTTATAGACTATAATTGTAATGCGATTCTCTTACCTAGTATTTGTTTGCCAATAATTCAATGAGTTTTACAAGGGTGTTTTTTTTAGCTAAGAGACTAACTTTCTTCTAGCCTAGTATAAGAGCTTAACTTACTAAATGTTTTGCTTGTGAGGGACTAAGTTACGACTGTAAGAAATAAGCTCTTTTAGGAAATAACATCTTTTTTAATTTCGTTTTCATGCTAATAAGATGCTCATCTACGTTCAATTCCTCCTTTATCCCTGTAGCCAGACACATCATTGCTATCAGACAAGTCATTCAAATGCCTATGGATATAGAATACATGAGAAATTTTTCTTTGATTCATAATTAAAAAAAGGTACTGCAACGAGCAGACCCAATAATTAATGACCATACACCAAAATTAAAGAAATACGTCTTTTATTTTGAGAGGTACTTCTCTATAAGCATGCCTACATTCACAGATACACAACACAATCCGATGGGGGAAAAGGTTTACTCTTGTGCTCACAAGACTATCCCTCTTGTGAGCACAAGATCAGTGGACAAAAAAAGGCCACCTCACCGTAAGTCTTTTTTTTTTCCCTCTATATTTTGATTTCTTCTCATTCAATTTTTTTTTGAATTTTTGTGTCCATTGACGCCATGGATGCCCTTACTGCCCGTAGTTTCAAGTCTACCGAACTTGTTCTCTTTACTAAGACGGACAAGATTTAGACGCAAACTCAACCTTGCAATCAAAGCGCGACTTCGTTGGAAGTTCCATCGCAAAGCACAACATCATCTTGGTACAAGAAAACAATTATGAAATATTATACAATGGAAAATTAGTTGAGCAAAGAAAAACTAAAGAAAATCTGTAAACCATAGGTTTAATTCAATCCTTCCTCTTTGCGAGCATCGATCGAAGAACACTCTCTATATCTAATATGATCTGTTGATTCATCTTTGATTAGACACTGATCATAAAAATGCATGCAAATCACTTGCTTCTCAAAGAATCCGTAAGGATGGCTTCCATCCTCGAGCCATCCAAGCCTGTAAGTTGCCATCCATAAAAAATTTCTGCAATAATTTCGATTTTTATTGTTATTTCTTTGATCACTCCGTTTTCTTTCACTTCATTTTTTTCTCATCCAGATTTTGTTTTGTGTGTAATTTTTCCCCAAAAAATTGTTGTCGGGGATCTAAAGGAGAAGTTTTTGGATTTGGGTTTTGATATATCTCTGACCTTGATTTGTTGGATTTACACTCTGGGTACTGTTTCTTGATAAATTTTTTTTGATTTACTGGATAACGACAACGATAGATCTCGTCTATTAGCAAGGCAAATTCGTGCATGTGCCCACCCTAGTTGAAGAAGATGTTGAAGGCTTAGCTTTCTTTACTTTTAAGAGATTAATTTTCATGTGGAGCTCCGCATGATGCAGAGTTCCGCTTTATATTTAAATTGTACTTTTAATAGTGTTTGGTGTTTAGTTAGGAATTTATGGATAATTTTTTTAATTTAGGTTTGCTTGTAGAATATAATAGATTTAATGGTATATGGTCAGCAAATTATAAGTTTGGTGTCCAATAAAAAAAAGGTTAGTGTGCCCGTAGCAGTATCCTTAAAAAACCAAGGGATTATTTTTTAACTTCGTCAGTCCCAAGCTCTCAGATAAAAGAGAAGGGTTGATGTCAAGTTGGAAGCTCAAAAGTGATTTCAAACAAAAAAATTCACTAAAAATAAAACGCTTATTTTTCATATTTTCTCTCAAGCCTAGGCCGGCCAAGCCCTTGAGAATAGGGCTTGGGCCAGACCAAGACCCTTACAAGTGGGCGAGGGCTGAGCATGGTTGACTCTTGCCCCGGCTCCTTGATTGCCGTACACGGCACCAATACCTTACCAGTCATGTTTTTTGGTCATAGACACCATTGTACTCGTCCGAGATTTTGTGTTCGGACCATGTCACAACGACCAATAAAAATGCAAGTGTCCTTTTACTTTTATAAAGTATAATTAAGTGAGCATTAAGCCATGTTGACTCAAATCGGGTTTAAAAAAGTTGAGGGGCAACTGAACTGTCCCCTGTCCAAGATAAAAAGAAGACACGTGTTGCCTTTTTGTTGGTGGTTGGAACTTGAAGGGGGAGATCAATCACAGCCAATCGCAATTGAATTCAGTAAGAGTTCAATTGCTTCTACAGATCAACATGTGTCCCCTTTAACCCCTATTAACCGTGGTTAAGATTTTTTAATCCTTAATATTCAATAATCTAATCTTAGTTTTTTGAAAAAATATTTAAAAAAATATTAATCCTAAGAGTTAAAAATTTTAACCAAGGTTAAATATTTTTTTTAAACTAAGATTATAGTTTATTGAATACCGAGGGTTAGTAAATCTTTACCATAGTTAATAAGGGTTAAAGAGTACATGTGTGGACTTATGGATGTGATTGAACTCTCCCTGATGTGATTCGATCTCCTTGAAGGGTTCTCTCCGAAAGATTCATGCTCATTTATCTGCATGTTAGTAGTTAGGGTTATTGAGTTTAGTAAATGGTTAGTGAACTTTTGTTTCCCACATTACTGAGAAAAAGTTTTCTTTATGAGACTTGATCTCAATATCACCCTCATATAAGGGATACACCTTACCATTTAAGTTAGAGTTGACACTAATACTATACAACAAATTGCTAGTCATTGGATATGATAACATGACCCACCAACTCATTGACCTAAATCCTTCAACCTGTATCCCACCTCTCCACTGGAACAATACGAATATTGCTGGCATAGAAATGAATGAAACAATATTCGAATTGCTGACCAAATAATTCCATAAATATTGATTAAAAAAAAATTGCATTTATGAATGCATATGTATATGTAAGCATGGGATTCTCTCTTGCAGGTGGTCTCGGGCTACCACACATTGAGCGCCATGTGGCATAAAAAAGGGGCGAAGTCATTTCACTTTCTCCCCATGATTTTGACTTCTCCCCACTTGAAATCTCTCCCATTTTTTCTCACCATTTTATCACCAAATTTCATAACATGTGTGAAAAAGTCAAAATCATGGGGACTAGGATTTGATTTTCCACCACATGGCGCTTAATGTATGGTAGACTGAGACCACCTTTCTGGCATCTGTCAAAGAGAATACGACGAGGCCGTGCACGTATCCGAAGAAATATTCAGGTGCTCTAAGAGGTCTGGATATCCTCTTTTGCCAAAAAAAAAAAAAAAAGTAGCCCAATTTGACAAATGGCAGGCTATAAAATAAGATACGAGGAAGAGGTTTTTCTTTGTTTTTTTTTTTTTTGCTAAAACTTCTTAATATTATAACTGAGGAGGATTTGATACATAATCTCATCCGCATGATATAGGATTGTCAATCACAGACTTAGACGAAAGAAGACTTAAATTTAAAGCAATCTGTGCTTGGGAATGGGCAGCCTCATTGGCCTCTCTGGTATATAGTTTAATTTATTATGCCATTGTCGTTCTGGATAGACTAACAATTTGAAAGTTGAATTAAAAGGAAGTTTCCTTCAAATCTATTCCATGGGCTATAGCTAAACTTTGTTACATGCATTTAATCTATTCCATAGGATTTATCCAAAATTGCTGCACCTAAAAAGGGGTAAGAAGACTAGTTTAAAGTGTTCAAAGTCTGTCTTTAGGACTAGGGTTCCCATAGTCAATAGAGGCGTCCAATTAAGAAAAATAGTAATGACAGCGACCCTACAAACCATAGCACCATGCGCCATGCACCATGCACCATGCACCATGCACTTCACTCATTAGCATTAACTTCTTTAAGTGTAAATATAAACATTCTAATCTATTTTTTTTTTCAAAAACAATCATAAATTCAATTAGGCCCCAACCCTAATTAGTAGTGTGTCTATTTAGTGGTTAAGGCCAACTTGACCAGATCACCCAAGCAAGGGATACACACTAGGATGAAACTATTTGCTTAAATATATTTTAATAGATATGTATATGTATGTACTCGTAGAAAAAAGTATAAGAATTGGCATTTGAATTCATCGCGAGGATATGTGCTTCTTAAATTTTTATTTTATTTTTTATAATACATTTCTTACCCTATGTTTGGTTGTCAGGGAAATAAGTGAAACGAGAAAAAAGAACAAAAATTTAAGCAAAACACAATTGAGAATTGTATTAGAAATTTAAATTTTCTTTTCTTTTAATATTTTCACTTATTTTCTTGACAACCAAATATACTTAAAAGTTAATATTTAGTATTTTGGTTTCTTAATTTTTAAAAAATATTATAATGGAAATAGAAAAAGTACGTGCACAAATGGGCCTTAGGGTTGGCATACAAATGCACATGTCCTAGGCAAATTAGACAACGATGGAGGTTAATTGAATAGAAGAAACAGTATAAGGGACTATCAACCCTCCTCAAGTCTGGCCCTTTTGGAGTGGTTGCTTGGACTTACCCTTATGGTACCTTAGCGGCTTCCTTAGGTCTAGTTGTTGTGTGAGTGTAATGTGTGTTAATTACATACCCTCAAGGGGTGTAGCCCAGTGGTCAGAAGACGAACCATAGACCCGGAGGTAGGGCTGTCAATGAATCGGATCATGATCCAGATCCGATCCGATTAGCTGGACTTTGGACCCTATATGTGATCCATTGAATCGGATTCAGATCAGATCGATGGAATCCGATTATTATCGGATCGGATCTGGATATAGGGTGATCCGATCCAATTATAATAATTTTTTTTTATCATTTTAAACATATTACTTAGATTTTTTAAGCATAAAATATTAATTTTAAAAAAAATAACATTAATTAGAGTTAATTAAGGTATTATTAGATTTTAAATTATTAAAATATAATTTTTTAAAAAAATTAACCTTATTCGGATCGAATCGGATCAGATTCGGATTGATTACTTCATGGTTTGACAAATCTCGAATCGGATTCAGATCTGTCAGATTCTTAATCGGATCAGATTCAGATCTAGGCAGGTCCGGTCCGGATCTGATCCTTTGACAGCCCTACCCGGAGGTCTCAAAATTGAGTTTGGGCGCATCCGCGTTATCGATTGCCAAGGAAAGGGTATCTTCTAGTAGAACGCGGAGATTAGTCGTAGTCTTAAATTTCGGACACCCCACATTTTATCTAAATTTTTTTTTTTAAAATCACATGATAACATTTCAACAAAAAAAAAAAAAACAGATGATTAGATTTGTCTCCGTGTTCAAAAAACATTCATCATATGAGGATGGCAACATCGCTCGTTGTTGCATGGTTGTTTGTGCAAAAGATGGGCCCCACATTCAATAGGATAGGTCCTACGGAGGATGACCCCCCCCCCCTCCCACTCCCACATTTTTGAAGACACAACCGAGCAACAGTGCAACAATGAACGTTGTTGCCCGATTGAGTCTACTAAAGATGGACCTTACGTTCAATATAGGATAGGCCCCACAACAATAGAGGATGGCCCCACATTTTTTACAGGCACAATCGGGAAAAAGCGCAAGAGCGAGCCCTATTGCCCATCCGAACTCTAGGTGAGCATCAATATTGAGTCAATGGATATCTATCCTTACAATTGTGTTATGTCATTAAAGAAACAAAACTGCTCATGTGTACTTCAGAAACTACGAAATTACCACCCAAGTCCTGTATTTTGTTAATACAGTCAAATGATTACTTAGAACACCACGAGGTAGGATTCTAGATTTAGAACTTCTAGAACAATGGACTCAACTAACTCAATCTTAACTTCTGAAATGTACTACAAGTCTAAAACGACAAAACAGCAGTCATATCATGTGCTTTATTTTGATATTAGGTTAGTTGAGTCCCAAAAAAAAAAAAAGAATAGAAAGGTCTGAGAATGAAGTCCACAGATCCAACGGCTGTTATCATTCAGATTAGTGGATTTTTAGCATTATGAGTACCCCTTATGTAGGACCCCGATTAAAATTCATCCTCCAGAAGGTTAGGCGCATCCAGTCAGGGGCGAAGCCAGGAGGGCTCTAGTCCCTTGAATTTAATATATATATATATATATATATATATATATATATATATTATATTATTTAATTTAAGAAGGCATAGACATTGACAACTTTTTTTTTAAAGTTGAAATTTATATTATATTATTTAATTTAAAAGGTCATAGCCACAGGCAACTGCTCCTAACTTAGAAATTTTTATAATAGACAAATGAGATAGCCCATGAACTTATCCCTAAAAAACATATTGGAGGCTACAGCTCGCCCCCCTCCAAAAGAGTATTTCACCTAATTATTCATCACAATCCTACTAATAATTACTAACATTATTAATCATATATTGCTAGCCTCCCTACAAGAAAATCCTGGCTCCATCCCCTGCATGTAATGGAGGCTAAATGTGCCGGAATGGTACATGGCAAAGCACCGACCTCAAGCATAACCTCAACCACTCAACAAACCCGAACCAAACCATTGAGGAAAACTTAAAACCCTAACTCACTCAACTGACCCTAACCACTTAGTGAAACCTAAGTGTCAGTGATGGAACAAGATTTATGTTGTTAACCCAAACAGTTGAAATAAGCATTGCTTGATGATAATGACGAGGTTTTTGTGCATTATCATTAATTACTACTATGTGGAATAACAAAATGAGGAAGGAATGTTAGAAGATTTCCAAACTCTCACTGTGATAAGGAAGCTTGTCATTGTTTCTCCTAATTAAGAAAACAATTTTTTAAACAAGGACTAATATTTTCAACCGGATATAAATAATACAAGAGGGAAAAATAGCAAAACAGGTTGCTATCGCATTGGGTTTTTTTTTTAAAGTAATAATTCGTCAAACAACCAAAAGGAAAACTAGGATCACCAGAACAAACTTAGAACATAGAGGACATCCGGGGGTGGAGCCAAGAATTTTTCATTGGAGGGGCCAAAATACATGTATAAAAAAATTTTGATTTCAGGGTATGGAATTTGGGGGTTCGGGGGCAGAGCCCCGGAGAAAATTTTTTTTGAGGTAGTTTTATTATTTTGAGATTTTTTTTCCAGTATTGCCTTTGAGGTTGCCACATGTCCCTATTAATACTCCTTAATTGTGGTTAAGATTCACCCACCTATCCTTGTTTTTTTTTTTTAACATATCAAATTTCTTTTTGAATCCTAGTTTAAAATTCACTAACTCCTATGATTAAAATTATTTAAATATTTTTTAAAAAATATTTCTTTTCGAACCCTACTTATCGGATGATGCTAACCGTCCGATAAGTAGGTGAACCCTGAGATTGGGTGAATTTTAACCATAGTTAAGGGGTGTCAATAGGTCAAGGGGCATAAGGGGACTCCACTGGGGCCCACTATACATATGACAAAAAAATTGTGGGGGGCCACTATATTATAATAGGACAAAATTTTTTTTTGGGGGGGGGGGCAAGTATACTCTTAAAAAAAAATTTAATGGGCCCACTTTCATACTACTGCACTAATGATTTTCAAAATTGAGGAGGGGGGGGGGGGCGGGCCGGGCCATGAGGACATCCTAAACCAAATACATAAAAAACTATTCAAAACTTTAGCTGCAAACATTCTCAGCTCCACGAGCTCACACTGCTTTAATATATCACCTGAAGGGGACCCACAAGGATGAGAAGATTGTGTTAACACTTAACAATCTACCTCCCCAAAATAAAAATAAAAATAATAAACAAACAAACTAAAAACATTTCTCCAACAAAATATATATATATATATTTTTTTTTTTAAATTCAGTGGCAAGGACGTAATTGTTTAAGTTGTTAGTACCATTTTCACATCCCCATAAGATAAAACCCAGAGCTTGCTTTGAAGTTTGAAAGTCGGCCGTTGGATTTTACATTTCATTTCCCGGGAAAACGAAAACTCTCATCTTCAGTCATCACCAGTTCATCTTCAAAGACGGAAACCCAACCAGACCAACCACTCCCTTTCCTTAAATGTCGAAATTACCCTCAACATCTCCGAAAATCCCTCCTCTCTCTCTCCTTCTCCTTCTCCTCCTCTGCTTACCCTTCCTAGGAAATTCCCAAACGGAAAACGAAGAACGAACGATTCTTCTGAACCTAAAGCAATATTGGGAAAATCCACCTTCGATACAGCTGTGGAATTCATCAAGTAGCCCCTGCGACTGGCCGGAGATTCTCTGTATCGACGGTTCAGTCACCGGAATCTTACTTTCCGACAAGGACATCACAGGAAAAATCCCGCCCTTCATCTGCGACCTCAAGAACCTCACAAAGATCGATCTATCAGTCAACTTCATCCCTGGAGAATTTCCGGCAGTTCTCTATAACTGTTCCAAGCTTCAATTTCTCGATCTCTCTCAGAACTACTTTGTCGGCCCGATTCCTGACGATATCGACCGGATTTCTCGTCTTCAGTACCTCAATCTCGGTGCAAACAACTTCTCCGGCGATATTCCAGTGGTAATTGGCCGGCTTGCGGAGTTGCAAACACTGTATCTGTATCAGAATGTGTTTAATGGCTCGTTTCCGCCAGAAATCGGTAATTTGTCAAACCTTGAAGTTCTTGGATTTGCTTATAATGGTCGGTTTAAGCCGGCTAGGATCCCGTCGGATTTCGGTCGGTTGAAGAAATTGAAGTACTTGTGGGTGGCAGAATCGAATTTGATCGGAGAAATTCCAGAAACTCTCAGCAATCTTACAGATCTTGAATGGTTGGATTTGTCCTTGAACGATTTGAGCGGGAAAATCCCTGGTAGTTTGTTTCTGTTGAAGAATTTAAGCGATTTGTATCTTCACAAAAACAGATTGTCAGGGAGCTTACCTGGATCCATTGAAGCTTTGAATTTGATTGGAATTGATATCTCCATGAATAATTTGACCGGGCAGATACCTGAAGATTTTGGGAAATTACAGAGTTTGACGAATTTGCATTTGTTTTCCAACCGATTATCCGGCGAGATACCGGCAAGTATTGGCCAGATTTCTTCACTGACGACTATTCGGCTGTTTAACAACAGCTTGACAGGAGATTTGCCTCAAGAATTAGGCCTCCATTCAAAGCTCACAAATTTTGAAGTCTCTGTCAACCGGCTTACAGGCAACTTACCAGAGAATTTATGCGCAGGCGGCAAATTACGAGGACTGATTGCCTTTTCAAACAATTTTAGTGGGGAATTGCCAAAAACACTTGGGAATTGCAGTAGTTTGACGACTGTTCAGGTTTACGAGAACAGATTTTCTGGTGAGGTTCCTGCTGGCCTTTGGTCCTCATTGAACCTTTCAACCTTGATGATCAGCGATAATTTGTTTTCGAGTAAGCTTCCTGGTAAATTGGCCTGGAATTTATCGCGGCTGGAGATCAGTAACAACAAGTTTTATGGTGAAATTCCTGCTGAATTATCGGGATCGATGAATCTGATGGTCTTCGAGGCAAGCAACAACTTATTTTCTGGTACAATTCCCATAGAGCTAACTGGTCTTCCTCGCATTCTGACTCTATTGCTTGACGGGAATCAATTTTCCGGCCACCTTCCATCAATGATAATATCGTGGACGTCGCTGACAACTCTGAACCTTAGTAGAAACCAACTCTCCGGCGAAATTCCTTCAGCCATAGGCTTTCTACCTGACCTCATTGATCTAGACCTCTCGGAAAACCAACTATCAGGTCAAATTCCACCTGAAATTGGTCTCCTGAGGCTCACCTACCTCAATCTTTCTTCCAACAAACTAACTGGGAAAATTCCGGTGCAGTTCGAAAACCTGGCCTACGATAGCAGCTTCTTGAACAATCCTGGTCTCTGTGCAGTTAACCCCATCCTAAATCTAGGAGACTGCTATTCTGAACCCCAAAAGTCTAACAAATCATCATCCCCACTTCTAGTGATGGCTCTAGTCCTCGCCACAGCTGTTGTCCTAGTTGCTGTGGTATTCGCTTTGTTCATGATCAGAGACTACCGGAGGAGAAAGCATGGACGAGATATTGCCAATTGGAAGCTGACCTCATTCCAGAGGTTGGATTTCACAGAGTCGAACATTTTGTCAAGCTTGACTGAGAATAATCAGATCGGAAGTGGTGGCTCTGGGAAAGTGTATCGGGTTGCCATTAATCGTGGTGAAGCTGTTGCTGTTAAGAGGATATGGAATAACAGAAAATTAGAACATAAGCTTGAGAAGGAATTTCTAGCAGAGGTTCAGATACTAGGCACAATTAGGCATTCCAACATAGTGAAATTGATGTGCTATATATCGAGTGAGAATTCAAAGCTTCTTGTTTACGAGTACATGGAAAACCACAGCCTCGATCAATGGCTCCATGCAAAGAAAAGATCACTATCAGTCTCTGGTTCGGTGAATCATGCAGTCCTGGATTGGCCAAGGAGGTTGCAGATTGCAGTAGGAGCAGCTCAGGGGCTCTGCTATATGCACCATGACTGCTCTCCACCGATTATTCATCGTGATGTGAAGTCGAGCAATATTCTGTTGGATTCTGAATTTAAGGCGAGGATCGCAGATTTTGGGCTAGCGAAGGTGTTGATTAAGAATGGGGAGCCTGATACAATGTCCACTGTAGCGGGCTCTTTCGGGTACATTGCTCCAGGTGAGAATAGTTCAGAAATTTGAATTTTTTTTCCCTATCCCCTTCTCTGATTTTGAAATGCATCTAACTCATATTGGTAACTTGGATTACAGAGTATGCATTCGCCACCAAAGTGAACGAGAAGATTGATGTTTATAGCTTCGGAGTAGTACTCTTTGAACTGGCAACAGGAAGAGAAGCGAAGGATGGGGATGAACAGGCATGCCTTGTTGACTGGGCATGGCGTCATTTCCAGGAGGGGAACTCTATTGAAGATGCCCTGGACCAGGAAATCAAGAAACCATGTTACTTGAACGAAATGAGTGTGGTATTCAAACTGGGGCTCGTCTGTACTAGTACATTACCTTCTACTAGGCCCTCAATGAAGGAGGTACTGCAAATCCTACTACGATGTAGCCCTCCTCCACTTGTGAATGGAGAGACGAAGGCCCTGAACGAGTGTGATGTCGCGCCCCTTCTCAGTAGCACTAATTACCTCTCTAGCTACAATTGCACTCAGCGAAAGAGAACGTCAGATGACAGTTTGTCATGCAATGTGTGATGGATTTTGAGCTGCTACATGGTCAGGTGATGACTTGCTCTCATGGAGGTGTGTTGCTTTGTCCTCCATGCTAGGAACCCATGTGATTAAGCTTCACATGTCCTATCGAGTTCGTGAGCTGAAAGTTCCGAAACATTAGTACATATAAATATTGTAGTATGAAATTTGCTTAATGAGGGTGTGAAGGCTGAAGGGTAGTCATGCAGATGTTTACTGCAGGGCAACAAGGTCAGTGATTCAGTTCATGCTATTCTCAAGTAGGTTGCACCATTTCTCCTCCATTTGCAAAGTGTAAACTACAGAGCAACTAAAACTGTACTCATCATTGTTTTTAGGAAGGGGTGGTGTGTCTTTGCTAGCCATGCTCTCAATTTAGATCTTCTCAGACTGCAGTTTAGTATTGTAGATCTTCTCGGAGTGTAATTTACTATTAACACATACTCTAATATATGCCGAACTTTTACAATCGACCAGCACTTGCCCAGATTAAATTTACCATTTCTTTCAATTTTGGGACTATAATAGCTTTGTCTGTTTTGAAGTAAGATATATTTTTTTAATTAGGTCTGTTTTTTAAGTAAGATATGATCCTATACACATAATTACTTTTGGAATAAATGAGCCCTGTATTTAAGCCTCGGGAGGCTGAAATGTCACACCGTGCATCGAGCGTAAACCTACACCCCTGTTCATAATCTTAATTTTCTTGCCTGATCCCTAACATAGTAGCATATTCCTAGTCTACAAACAATTCTGTAGCACCCCGGACTTTTTCATCATTAATGAATAGCACCCTTCATAGCTAATTGGCCGTTTTGTAGTCTAATTAATAAATAAGGGAGAAATCGGAAATTCCAAAACGTCAGAAATGTTCGTTTTCGAAAGACGGATCCAACGCAAGTTGAATCGTCGAAATCCGACGAGCGAGTCAAAAGATATGGTCAAAACAGTCCAGACATACAGAGCACCGATCGCTCGATCCAGTCAGCGATCGATCGGTCCATAACCGATCGATCGGTAGCTATCGCACGGTCAGAAATTTTGTATGGGGAAATTTTCCAGAGAGAGTTTTTGACCGGTCGATCGGTCATAAACACCGATCGCTCGGTAGGCAACCGATCGATCGGTCATAACCACCGATCGCTCGGTCTTCGTGTTTTTCAGAATTTTCATTAAGGGCTTTTTCATCTTTTGGGGGTTAAACCCTTTCTCCTTAAGGCTTGCCCGAGCCTTAGGGCATCATTCACTATACTTAGAGAGATTTGGGAGATAAGAGAGAAGAGAAAAGGGTTTCCTAAACCTAGTTTGCTTTTGGAGAAGAAATCAAAGGGGTGAAGACCTTAGATCGTCCCCAAGCACGTTTTCTTCAAGATTTCAACTCAAGCTCGGGTGGGGTGCATTCTCAAAGCTAGGGCAGCCCTCACTCACGTTTTTGAAAGGGATTTCTTCCCCAACTCAAGCTTCTTTCAAGCAAAGGCTTCATCTTTCAAGTTGGAGCTTCAATCAAGGTCCCTACCAAGGATTCAAGCTTTGATTCAAGGTTAGTACACCCTACTAACTTCCCTTAGCAATAGTCTAGATTTTCTATTGTGAAATGTGACTCTTGGTAGTATGTTTTCTTCCTTATAAAATGTATCATCTCCACTAAATATAAACAAGATAAGAAAAATGTATGGATGTGTGGATGGGATGTCGATTGAGGCGATTGGATGCCGTATGGATGTTGTGTGATGTGTGAAATGGAAAATGGAAGATGGGCACTTTACAAATAACGAATGTACCTTGATGTCTTGATGAAAAATACGCACTAAATAAGGGAAATGGAAGGACTAAGAAATGTGGCCCACCGTGTGTTTGATAAAATGACTAAACAAGGGATAAATGGACTTAATGAAGAAAATGGAAATAGAAATTGTGTAAATTTTCTTAGGGATGATAAATTGCTCAAATGTGCTATATGTTGCCTAAATTTTCATACCACTATGTTAGGGATTGAAATGCCATATTCATGTGATCCGCCCATCCAAGTATGTCATCATGATTACCACTATTGACAAGCACACAAGCACGCATGCATGCATGAATTGGGTTTTCCAAGAGTAATTGTGCATAATAAAGCAAACAAGAAAATGAAACATGACAAGGAGGTTGGTAGCCCAGGTGAAGGGTACTACTAGCCTCTGGCTCACAAGTGAAATGAAACAAGAACATGACAAGGAGGTTGGTAGCCCAAGGAAGGGTGCTAGCCTCTGGCTCACAAGAGAAATCGAACAAGAACATGACAAGGAGGTTGGTAGCCCAAGGAAGGGTGGAACAAGAACATGACAAGGAGGTTGGTAGCCCAAGGAAGGGTGCTAGCCTCTGGCTCACAAGAGAAATGGAACAAGAACATGACAAGGAGGTTGGTAGCCCAAGGAAGGGTGCTAGCCTCTGGCTCACAAGTATACAAGTCAAGAACAAATCAAGACATGAAATACAAGACAAGACACGACACACATACATGATTTGACCGAAACACGAAAAAGGTTTCGGAGACATGAGTTTTACCGAGGTTTTTGCATTCATACACGCATGTCAAGATATGGCTATGTATCTTATGCTTTCATTATTGCTTTAAATTAATATCTTGTATTGCTCACTGTTGTTATGCTTTCGCTATTGTTATGGTTAGCTAGTAGTTTGTACTCGCTGAGTATTCTATGCTCAGCCGTACTTTTATGTCGGCAGGTACTGTGGATGTCCTCGACCCCGAGCCTTGGGTTGAGGAGGAGTATGTAGAGGAGAGGGAGCCACCTATCCCATGGCAGTCTCTGGAGGATGGGGACTTGGATGTGTGGCCATACCTCGATCACTGTTGAGAGGAGAGGGTTAGAGAGTCCCTTTTGTATTTTGATAGGTGGGCATGTCCACCTTTACTTTGATTGTATTTGGTATATATTAACTTGGAATACTATTTGGAGTAATAGAAGAAAAGAAAAAAAAAAAGTTAGCTTATGCTTCCGCACTTATGTTTAGTTTCCGCGCTCTGATTATCATTGTATTATATTATGTTTAGCCTCTTGCATTACAGGATGGTTTGACAGGTACGCGTAGTCACCTCTAAAGTATCCCTTAACTCCTAGGGGGTATTTTGGGGCGCGACAAATTCAATATAGGTTCAGCTCCTCATCTGTGAGAGATCATATTAATCACACAATCACTAAAAGAGAAAAATAGAAAAGAAAACACAAATGACCAGCCTTAGGAAGCCCCTCAGCAGTATATTCATATAAATACCTACTTTGTTTTTGCACTAGAGAGAACAATTTCCAAAATTAACTACCCTTTCCAATTTATTCTCTAAGATGGGGAAGACTGAACTTACACCATAAACCAGCACATTCCTTAACATTAGAATTCGTACATAGCAGCAGGAAGAAAGAAGGTGGCATAGAGGTAGAATGGCAGGCCGGAGTGGGGAAACATCACGGCCACTTCCAGGTTCTGTGATTATACATTTAGTCTACCTATCATCATTATGTTCCGCACACCCATAAATTAATGATTAACTGGGACGATCTCATAAACTAGAAAAGAGAAGGCTCTAAATGATTACAGGAGGATGAAAAAATAGGAAAAGGGAAAGGAAAAACTGTGAACTTTTTTTCTTCATCTAAAGTACTCAATGGCTCTGAACATTCTCAGGATTCCTCAAAGCCATTTTCAGGATTCCTCAACCTCGAGGTACTGGGAGTGAGAGGCTGCGAGAAGGGCAGCTCCAATGCCCGAGCCATCGTTGGAGAGCATAATGACAATGCTTTCTGAGACTTCCTCTCCTAGCAACTCCTCTTTGAGAGTGCTCTCCAAACACATTCTGAATTCGGTGTAGTGCTCAAACAGCCCACCATCCATGGCTATAACTGTCCTCTGCTTCTCCCCCTCCTTGACTGTGTCTCTTCCTAATTTCTTCAGGATGCCCAAGATCCCGGCAGCAGAGAGACGGGCACCACGCGTGGCGACAATGTCGCAGAGCTCAACGACAACTTTTCTTGTTTTCAGGGAAGTATTAGATATCTGAAATAGAAGAAAAGAAGCAATAAAACAAATAACTCAGAGTTATTTATGTCGCTGTCTCAGCAAATGACAGTTTACAGAAAATGATGGTTTACTTCAGCGAAATTAATTGTGATTGCTCTCTACCACAATTCCATAAATGTCATATATACATAACCAAGTGTTTTAATTGGAAAAAAAGAAAAGAAAAAGAGAACAAGTCTTGGCAATTTGATATGTCATCCTAGGTGAGAGTGTTAAGGTCAATCAACTTCATGGCTGTGTATGTGTGCCAAATGTCGTTAATGCAAACTGAAAAGCTATGGAGGCAAAAAGGAGAAACATAATTTGCATATTCCGCCTAATAAATTGCAACTTCAGACAAGGAAACAGAAAGAAAATTATACCCCTAAGATATCCTTCAATTTTTTCCCCACCACTCTGAGATCAAAGGACGTGTCGTGATGCATTGCAGACATGTCAGGAGTCCTGCATTTTCCACAACTTAGAATGTAAATGTTCTGCAGGCGCTAATCTTTGTCATGAAACAAATGCATGTGTATCTGATGGCAATAAGATAAAATCTGGCGGAAACAGAAGATTTAAATGGGTCATGTGACCAAAAGAAAAAAATGTAAGAGAAAGAACCCAATGTTAGAATTGGGAATGAAACAAGTAAAGCCATGCAATGCTTGCAGACTACCATAAGATTGGTATAAGATGATAAAATAAGTTCAATGGATATCAGTTTTTCCTTATTCTTTGGTCCCCTTAGGAGAAAATAGGCTGAAGGAGGGAAGGAAGAATGAACTCTTCAATCCGTCAAAAAAAAAAAATATCACAAGCTACATGTTCCAATATGATTTCTAATTCAGACAAGGGAAATGTCCACTGAAATTGAAGTAAACTAAAACCTACTGTTAGAAATCAAAGCCCAACCGTCCTGCATTGACCTGGATTACAAGTGCATGGGATTACCAATGAGTACGTTGATGCTTTTACATACATTGTACAAGCAGTATCAGGACAACCCTGACATGTTATCACCAACAGTTAGAGCAACAGCAGCGTCCCATTGGTATTTAAGTATGAAACTGAGAAAATGAATCAACTGCGAGAAGCCTTAACAATCAATACAAATAGCAGATTTATTTACCACAGTGATTAACAGGGAGGTTGAAAACAATACCCCTGGAATTAGAGTAGTCCTCAAGCTCCCTACCCATAGGCTAGCTTCTAAAATATACCCAGGGTGTTCCCTTGAAAAATGATCACAATCAACCAGGCAGCTAAAGCCAGATGGAACCAGCGTAGTTATAGCGTCCAGGTGATGCCTAGGCAATAGGGGGTTCTCTAGGAGAGGCATTGCCTAGGCGTTACTTAGGCGATGCCTAACCGATAAAAATATATTTTTCTGTTAAAATTATAAAAATTATGGGAGTGCCTACCTAGTTTAGTATTAGGGCGATAGGAGTCCTAACTAGGCGATGGCTTAGGCGAAATTTTGACTACACTGGATGGAACATGTGGTTTGGTTAATATTGTCCAAGTGTCCATCACCCATACACTATTTGATCCAGAATGGACTCAGAGGATTAGTCAATATCTTCTCTAATGACCGTTTGAAAGAGCCACCACTCTATGGTTCCCACTATGAAACCTCTGACGACAAAAATAAATCCATCCAAAATGGTCCTAACCATCAGATCTATGGACTCTTTTCTCCTAGCCAATTTATCATTGTTATTCTAATTAACCTCACGTTGTGGGCCTCTAGAAAAGTATCATGCGAGTTTGGACTGATTTCGCAAAGCACTTAGTGTACACGCAAATTTCAAGCGTCTTTTTATGGTAGACATCTCGAATCTTGCTGTCAAATTACCTTCACTGTTGTGTGGAGTTTATTATTTTTGTGGGGGGACTATCCTTTAAATCCGGGTAAACCCGGATTGTTAATTACTTTCCTGATTTGGAGAAAAACCTCTGATTAAGAAGAAGAACAAATGTTTGAATAAAATATATTTATTTATTCAAAGGGAGTGCCCAATTCCCATGTAGGAGTTACAGGGTGTATCATTGAGGTCTTTGTATCAAGAAAGAGGGGAAGAAAGAGAGGTGGCTATGTTGAGGGGTTCACCTGGTATTCTCCATTGATGGGAGAGTCTTCTTCTTCACTGAGTTGCTTGCCTTTTCTTGTTGTATTCTCCTTCTAAGAAAAGAGGGTTTCTTCTCTTTTCTCCTGTCTTTTGGATCTAAGTCTCGTCTGTCTTTCTTGAGAGAAACTCTCCTTTTTATATCTTTTGAAGAGTCATTTTTGGTCTCTCCTTTGACTTCCTATTTTGGGGATGTCAAAAAGGGAGCAACTCTCTTTAGAGAGAGTCATTTGTCAAAGACAATTGGTTTCCCTTATCTTGGGAAGCCTGTGACGTCCAGGAGTCCTCCTCCTTTGAGGATTTCAAATTAGTTTCCCTTTTTAGGAAACCTGGGAGGATAAGATCTTTTCCTTAAATGAGCGAGAAAAATCTTATCTTCCAAAAAGAAAGGAGATTACTCTCCCTTTTGAATGGGGTGCTATGTGGCACCTCTTTATTGGGATTAAGTAGAGGATCCTTATCTTGGGATCCTAAAAGGTAGCATAGGACCCCCCCCCTTTTTAAGGATTTCCTGTTATGTGGCAGTCAAGTATTGACTGCCAACTAGGGAAGGGTTGACCCAAGTTCAAAGCCTACCTGGTCTGTTGACTAGGCCATTAAAAGGGGACTGACCTTGGTCAGTCCGCGGGCCAAAGAAAGGGTGGACCATGGGCTGAACCCATGGCCTGATTAGGTCCACGGTTATTTTGACCGCGGACCAAGTCTAGTGAGGGCTAGCTTTGGCTAGCCCGTGGACCGACTCATAGAGTCTATAGA
This sequence comes from Tetracentron sinense, assembly GCA_015143295.1. NCBI lineage: Eukaryota > Viridiplantae > Streptophyta > Magnoliopsida > Trochodendrales > Trochodendraceae > Tetracentron > Tetracentron sinense. Next base: position 35,217,603 of record CM026565.1, read on the forward strand.
GTCTGTCCGCAAGGGTTTAATCGCAAACAGACCTCAGACATGTGTCAGTTTCATAGGGACTGGCAGGAAGTGTGTCCGCGGCGTATTATTGCCTTGCTTCCAACATTAAATGTTGGCGAGGCTGGCGGCAATGTAGCCACTGGCCAGCTGGCGCACGTGCCGTTGGCATGCGCGAAGGTTAATGAAATGGGCTGTGATTAGGTGTGGGCAGGTACACCATGCACCCGATTTGCGGACAGTGAGATTTCACTACCCACACTTAGTGCTTAAGGTTGGGTGAGGGAATGTGATACAATTTTGTGGGGATAGATGGTGTAGCAGTGTCAAACTTAAAGAAAAATTTAGCTCTTTGTGGAACCTAGCGATCGATAAGAGTCAAACTTAAAGAAAAGTTTAGCTCTTTCTGGAACCTAGCGATCGATAAGAACGCCTCAACAGTCATATCTAGACAACTCAACATGCGTGCTCGCGTGGTGCCTTAGATTTTGGTGCAACCTATAGAATTGGGAGTTGGAGTGTATTGCTATGTTGCTATGACAACTCAGCTCCATAGAAACCTACCCATTGCTCAAAGACGTGAGGCTATGGTCCATTGAACCAAAGGGGATCTCCTCAATGAAATCCTTTTCACATGTATTGAAGTCTAATCATGGTCCTCCATTTCCCTATAAGGTTGTGTGGGATATTTTCATCCCTTCCAAAGTATCTTTCTTTTTTGTGGTCAGCAGCAGTAGACAAAATCTTCACTTTGTGACACCATCTAATGAAAAGGAGCTGGAAGATGGCTAATGGTTGTTTCTTGTGCCTTAATGAGGAGAAATCTATGGATCACTTACTTTTGCATAGCCCGTTTGCTTCTAAAGTCTTGGGCTTCTTATTATCTAGGATAGAGATTAGTTGGGTCTTCCATCATACCTTTTAAGGCTTCTTATTGTGATGGATCTTGGCTAAGGTGGGGGTCTCTACAGATATTTGGTTGTTTCTTCCAGGGGTGCTAGCTTGGTCTCTTTAGAAAGAACATAATCGCAAAGTGTTTGATGGGATAGCAACATCCAAGGTTCAGTGTTGTGCGAGAGATCGTCAGCTCCTACTCTTCTGGTTATCAACCAAAGAGGGTCAACCCAAACAGAGCAATGACATTCAAGCATTGGGAAATTGGATTTGATGTTCTCAGTCGAGCTCTTGGGGCTTAGCTTAGCTCCTTTTATTGGATTGTTTTTTTCTTTCTACTCTAAGTTAGTTTACTGCTTCGTACTCCTTCCCTCTGCTTCGCTAGTTCACCATCTTGTGAACTTGACTTGTACTAGCTTTTTACACTTATTTATATATATGCCCACTATTTACCGATAAAAAAAAAACTAAAACATAGAATCGATGACTGAAACACAAATCACACACACGATTACGAACAAACTCGTTTGAGTCATTGTCAGCGATGCATCACATCCATGCATGATATGGTTATGTCCTAGTTCCAAAAATATTGGCACAACTAATAGAATCGCTCTCATAGACATTGATCCACCGTCTATTTGATCAATCATAATGAAGCAATGCAAAATCGCTCTCAAACGATTCTAGTACCAGATCACACCCATAATGAAGCAATGCAAGAGAAAATGGTCCACCGTCTCTTCTACTTAAAGGCACAGGAAATAGCGGTTAATCATACTCCATCCTCTAGATTTTAAGTGATTACAAGTAAGAATCTTATTCAAAATCGCATTCCATAGAAAAAATATACCTTAAAGGGAATTCCCGGATTCCACATAATTTTATGAGGGAAGGGAGCATACGGAGTTAACCCTAAAGATTAGAGCAGTGACCTAACTGAGAATCAACCATTGTTGCCCCTGGACTAGATCCTGATATCGTTGCCCTCCTGATATCGCTACCCTGAGCACTCAAAGAGGTAGTCCCAAGCTGCAAAAAGAGACGACCCAAATCATCAATTTCCCAGTCGTTTAAGTCGAGTCTCAACTTTGGGCACCATACCACCCATGAAGCCTATAACTCAAAATAGTCTCCCACTGGAGCGTCCCTATCTATCGCTAGACGAAATATATTTCCAAAGTGGTCCTTTAGTTTTGTAGGTCCCACCAAATGTCTTTCCAAAACCAAATCTCTAACCCTCGACCTACTGGGAACCTAAAATGAGGCATAACTAGATTGGCGACAACCATAATACCCTTCCACAAACCTACCTCGTGAGATTTGTGGACCACCCGCGGCACCCAATAGGATTCCTCACCATATTTAGCCACTATGACTAAACACCATAAACATCCACGATCTACTCCAAACCTGTTTTCTTAATAGAGCCTTATTCACTAGAGCTAACGGTTTCAGGTTCTGACCCCCAAAACGTTTAGGACGACAAATACTATCCCAAGCAACTAAGTGATAGCGAAAGTTATCACCATTCCATAGGAAATCGCGTTGCATGCAACAACTTTTCATAATAGAGTACAGTAGGTGACGAGTGTGGAACAAATGCAACAACTTTTCATAATAGAGTACAGTAGATAAAAAAATTTTAAAAGCCACCAAGCGAAAGGAATACCTCAACAAATACAAGGTTTACATGGATAGCCCCTAATATTATGCTTTACCTCAATATGAATGGAACTTTAAGTTTTGGTGGAATGGTATCACCAAAAAAGGCAGCTTCTTCAGCCATCCTACATAAGACTCTGCGTACAATGTCTCCCAAATACATACCAGAAATTATCTTCTCAAAAATCTGTAAAACTCAATCAAAAGATGTTATTAGGTGTGCAACATTCAAGTTCTTATCCACGAAAGGAGTGAATAATTGTAAATACAATCACCTGTTCCCCAGGGTTTAGACTCTCGGCATCCAATGCATGATCATAATCCGTTAATGGAAGATGTGAAGACCGGAAGTTACCCCATTCCATGTTGATAACCTAATATTACAAGGACAGCTGCTTCAATATTTTCTCTTCAATCATATATTGCTCTTTTCCAAGTATAAAACCCTATAGACAATTTTATTGACTTCTATATACAGGGGAAAAAAAGGAGAAAGATAGTATTGAAAATAGAAATAAACTACAGCCACTAAAAAACTGCTAACCATCTCTCCTGATTTAGGTAGAAGACCATGCCACTTGGGAATTGCATGTGCACGCTCTACATATGCTGCATTTGTTCCAGTACCCAAAATCACAGCAGCAATAACATCATTGTCATAATATATACCTCCGGCTAATGTTCCAATTGTATCATTGACCTGTACCACACTGCGGGTAAGTTATTCTAAATTGAATACATAATTGACCTGAAATAGTAGGAATCCACTACCAGAATATACATCTGAAATAAGGAAATTTAGTTACCAGCACCAAACTGTAACTCATCTTCCTCCTAAGTTAACACAAAGGTCCTAATTGAGTTCATGCCAGGATGAAACCAACTTGAACTTGTAAGGTTTAAAATTTCGGCCGAAACATCGATATTTCAGATGAAACATTTCTAATTTGCAAGGTCCCAATATACTGGGTACTTGTAGTTAAAAATTATTTGGCGTGAAATTTGGTTAAGTTTTGAAATATTTCACCAATGTTTTGCAGTATTTTGGCAAAATTTCAACATTTGGACCGAGACATTTGCGATTTTTGCCCCTTTCCTTCTATTTGATCCTTTTAGGTTCTTTTCACTCCCTTGGGGCTAAACCAACCCAATGGAGCTCACATTGTTCAAAATTTTTTAGAGGATTCCATTGAAAGAAGTTTTCTGGAAACAATTACGTGAATAGTAACTTTTCTATTTATTTTTACCTAATAAGCTTAATTTTAGGACAAATCATGCTAATTTCAAGTATGTTCGATGTTTTTCTTACCTAATAAACTTTTGTTGTATAGAGGAATCCTTCATACTTGTTAACTCTCATTTGAGTCTGTATATCTTGTTTATGAGTATTGAATATATTATAAAATTTGTGTATGTTACATTCATGCATACACCGCCACTAGTTTAACTTTCCTTCATTCCAAACTTGTATGCTTTTTTTTTTGGTATTTGTATTTGTGTTTGTATTTGTAATCCTTAAGTGTGTATATATGTTTAATATAGTATTTTATAAAGTTTTAATCAAATATTCCGTGCTTTTCCAATTTTTCTTTCTAAATTTTACGCTATTTATGTAGGGTTTAACGCCAAAAAATTTCAAAATTCTTTGCTGTTTGTGAAATTTCTCAAGGAATTGAGATTTAGAACCTTGCTTGCCACTCATATCAAGGTTCAAAACTTCGGTTTTGTTTGTGAAATTTCTCACGGAATCAAAATTTAGAACCTTGCTTACCAGAGCTGCCACACGCATATCAAGGCCTTGCCTTTCCATGGCTTTTGTCAATTCTGCCACCACATCCTTGCCAATCTATTAGCACAAAAAATAAACAAAAACAAAACATGAGAAACATAAATGGTCAAGAAAAGAACGCCCAACCAAAAAAAGAAGAAAAGAACATAATGAGCAGTTTTCATTATTGAACCATTGAAGGGATCCCAATCTGTTGTCAGTATAACAGATTTTAGTTTTCACTGCAAAATGAAAGGGTTATCTACACCGAAGGTTCGACCCTAAGCTTGAACCTTTTTGCACTGCTTAATGATGAAAAGACTGGTCATGAAACAGAAAAGACCTTTGGTGTTTATTGTTTACAGAAAATGCAGTTTAGTTGAAGAGACTAGAGAGGGTATAACTGCAAATATGCATATACTAGAAATGAAGGAATGCACTAAAATAATGGGTTTAAAAGATGTTGGATCAAGACATAGTATATGAAGCAAATCTAATTCCTAAGCACAAATGCCTAGGGGCTCGAGTGATGGGAGACTTTCTTTTATGATAAATAGAGATCATGCAGTAATAATGTGGGGGGGGGGGGGGTTGAGGGGAAACTTCACCAGCAAGAAGATATAAAAATATATGGAATTGGAGTGCAACTCTTTATGGACATGCATTGTGAAAAAATGCCATATAATAATCAACACCAAAGCAACTATTTCCTTTTAACTCGGAGTTTGATTATCACAAGGAGAGAGAAATTGAAGAGGATGTCTCCATAGAAATAGAATTAGGCAGGAGAAGTGGAGATGAGCTTATGGATTGTTGAATAACAAAGACCGTTGTGGAACTCTAAAGAACAAGGGAAAAACTGAAATGGACATGGATCACGGATACGAGGGAACCAGTGTTACCTAGGCATGTGGTATAGGTGCCAAGTGTCTAGATGTCTAGAGGTGTTTGGCACAACAAGGTACGAAAATCCCAATACGGCGGCACAAACATATAGATTTTTTAATATATATATATATATATATATATATAATATTATCTCAATTTTTTAAAAAATAATAACAAAAATAGAGAGGAGTGACCACCTATCCCTGTTTTTTTCAAGTATATACCAAAGTTATAAAAAAAATACTTGTATAGAGAATAGAAAGGAGCAACATGAGAGAGAGACGTCCCTATTGATCGCCGTTGGTGTCGTTGCTCTCCTAGAAGTTTATCCTCTATGTTTCCGAAAAAGCTATACAACTGGACAAAAAAATTCATAGCAATCCAATATATTGTATTTTTAAAATGGCATGACATACATGAAATAGCATGTGCCTAACCATAATGTTGACATCACCACGGCATGGTATAGGCACATACCAAGGCACTCGTGTCGTGTCCAGGTGTCGGCACGACAAAATTTAGGAAAACTAAAGTGCCTAGGTAACACGAGAGGGAACACTCAAGGAAGCCTACTTAAATGGAAGATATGGCTCTAGATACATAAGAGAGCCAGAACAAAACAAGTGTAGCAGACACCAAATTAATTGGGATAAGTTTTGAAGTCATCCGCATATGATGTTTTATAATATATATACATATATATATATATATATATATATATGGGTGTTGCTAATGTTCACTCTGTGGGTGAATTTGTTAACCCTGATAAGACATTTTTTTCCATGTAGTAATTCTGAAATGCACTAAAGTTAGTCTTTTCATAGGGAACTAGTCATTAAATTTAGGAGAGAATAAATGCAGTTTGCCTTTTCTTGTATTTTTTCTCTCCTATTTAATGAATTGTCCCCTATGAAAATATCATAATACCCTTATATTTAATAGAATGATATTCAATATATAGCGGTAAAAAAGACTAGTGAAGTTTACGAAGTTAATAGTCTTAGTGGAGGATAGCATTCCCATATATATATATATATATAGAGAGAGAGAGAGAGAGACATACACACACATATACAAATTTCGTTTCCATAATGAGAATTTCATCTACCCACAATACATAAAATGGCTATGTGAATAATGATGCTAAATTAGACGTCCACTTGCATCTAGCTTTTAATCCATAACCATAACCATTCTTAATACACATAATGATGCATAGTTCAATCTTCAATCTTATTGGAATTGCCAATTATAGAATGCGAAAATTCAAAGCTCCAAACTAGGCTACTAATGCAGCAAGAATAATATAAAAATAATTATAGAGTTTAATTATAATGACAAGCCATAGAAGAAGGGATTGTGATTTGAGGATTTCAAAAAAAATAAGTACAGCTCTCATTGGACCCTGGTGGTGACACATTTGTTGGGGGATTGGGGGGTCGTAAGGAACTTAGGGTCCAGAATGTTAGAGTCAGATATGGCTAAACCTACCCAAACATCTTATACTGAGTAACGAAAGCATAAAAGTGTTTTAATGACTTGAAATAAAACTAATAAAATATACAACAATGTTCTAACATAATAAAAAACTATATATCAGTGTCTCAATACCCTATGAGCTGGGTTCAGCATGCTTGGCAAATAAAGAACACCCAACCCAAATCACACACCAACATAGTAGCATAGGAACTTATACCAGAGGGATTTTGTACACTAATCAAAGATTCTTCTTTTGGAGGAAATGAGCTCAATGAACTTACACCTCAACTTCAGTATGACCTTTAACTACAATGTTAAAAAAAAAAACCACCCTCAATATAGAATCTTGTGGTGACCTGCCCCTGTAGCCAAGATGGCAAGGTGTGCTCCTTCTCATGCAGGTGGCCTGAGATCGCACCTGGGGGGGTATCCCTCAGTGATGTAGCAAGCAAAAAACCACTCACCATTACTAGCCTTCTCATGTGGGTGGCCTAAGATTGCACCTTGGGAAGGGAAATATCACTCAGTGATGTGGCAAGCATGAGACCACTCACCATTACTAAAAGAAGATAAATGATGCCTTGTACACCCCTAGACAACGAAATTGCCAAACTCAAATGGGTCAAGGTGCACTTATATCAGTGCTAATCAATAGGTGCTCTGTAACAAAAAACTCCATTTTGCTTTGCCGAATTCTTCTCCAACTTATTCTCAAATTATTGGATTCCCAAATTATTCGCAAATTTTCTGGCTTATTCCCGAATTTTTCCCGAGTTATTTTCTCAAATTTGGCAAAAAAAAACTACTTATTTTGTATATTTTTTAATCAGATTGTTCGGTATATTTTTATATTTATTAATTTATTTTTATTAGTTCCAAATTTTTCCCAATTGTTTCCGAATATTCCTGAATTTTTCCAAACTTGACCTCTGCCGAATTATTCCAAAACCCCGACTTTGTCACTAGGAATAGGTGTACCAATCTTGGTGTACTTGCATCATACCATATCTAATTGATGGGTGTATCAATCATGTTATGTGTGAGGTGCACCCAATTAAATGGGAAAGGGTACACCAACCTCGATGCGACCGATCCACATCTAAATGAGTCGGCACACCAACTCACTAATCTCACACCCTAATAAGCAAGGTGTACCATCCTTTTAATATGTCAACCATACACCCACTTAATCAAGTGAGTAGGGGTGTACCTATCACTTGGTACACCCATTTTATACCAAATCATGGGGGTGGGTATGTACCAGATCATACCCCACCCTTTTTCATCTCTCCTCTTAGTATGCAGTAGCCCCACCCTACTCTCCACTTCACCCTCCTCTCATCTCACACACCATCTATTTGGGGGAGGAGGTGTATCAAGCACGATACACCCACCCACACTACATCACCTCACCCCATCCCTTGATACCCACCTTTCACTCACCCACTCTCCTTCCTTTTCTCTCACGGCTCTGTGAGTTTTCTCATAGAAACCCAGTTCTCCCCAACGTCTCCATTTCTCACGTTCCCATCCTCTAATCTATCCACTCAAACCTCTCACGCATTCTCATGCAACCACCTCCCTCCCATTCTCTCACATTGCTATTTTCTCTCTTCCTATCTAAAAGAAACCCTAAGGCAAGAAAGGAGAAGGGAGCACAAACCGAAAAAAAGAAGAAAGGAGAGGAAAAGAGATCTCAATGGATTGAGATCTCTCTTCTCAATAGCATGCACTACGCTTGGATCTCTCCCAATCTCTTAGAAACTTCTCGCGTGACAACTGAGTCACAAGAGGTTGTAGATAATAAAACAAAGGGGGCAAGCTCTTGGTTTCTCCACAACACCTTATGGAGCTCTCTCACTATAATGTAAAAAAGGTGAGAGGAGAGATCATTGCAGTGACCAAAGGGAGGAGAACACAGATAAAAGGAGGGTACTTGGTTTTCTTGTATAGAGGAGAACAGGGAATATAAAAGGGTTGAGCTGTAAACAAAAAAAGCCAACCAGAGGAGAAGAAACAAACAAAAGGAAGAAGCTCTTGACAAGGGCATGCCTCTACCGTCCTCCATGCTCTCCCCTCTTTCTCCATGCTCTCCCCTCTTTCTCTTATATAAAAGAGAGGAAATACACAAGGTGCACAAAAAACAAGGGGCAGACATAACAAAAAGGAGGCCACAAGGGAGGCCCAGTGAGTGTCTCCATTGAAGAGGTGCACGGGCAACTCTTTCTCTCTCAAAATCTGACGAAACATCTCATAACTGGTTTTCCGTCATTGCCTCAAAAGTTGTCGCGACCCAAAATACCCCCTGGGAGTTGGGGATACTTTGGCTTGTGATGTGCCATAACTGATATCAATCCATCCTGTAATAATACTCAAGGCATGGCATAATAGAATCTTAAATAATATGGAAGCTTAAATCAAAGTGTGGAAGCAAAACTAAATTTTTCTTTTCTATATATAATCTGTATTCCAAGTTTGAGCATACATAACCAAAGGAAAGGTGGACATGCCCACCTATCAAAATACAAAATGACCTCTTACTATCACTTTACTCAGCAATGGTCTAGATATGGCCACACATCTAGGTCTCTCTCCTCCTGTGGCTGCAACGGGATAGGTGGATCTACATATTCCTCTTTAACCCATGGCTCCAGGTTGTGGTTATCGAACGGACCTGCCGACATGAAATGTACGGCTGAGCATGGAATACTCAGTGAGCACAAACTAATAGCCAACCATACTATAAGAATCGTAATACTTCATAACAGTACTCAAAGGAACACTATTCTTAACACTCATGCTTAAAACCCGTCATGGAAAACCTTTCATAAAAATTTATACTTTTCTTGAAAATCAAACCATCTTATGCATGCTTATGAGTTCTTATGAATGCATATGAGCCTCTTGTCTTCTTATGAGTTCTTGTGAGCTTTCGAGTTCTTATAGCCTTTCTTTTGGGCTTACGAGTTCTTATGAGCTTCTTGTGAGCTTGCGAGTCCTTGCAAGCTTATGATCCTTGGAGACATATGCAAGATCTTAAACTTATGAGATTCTTACGAGTTCTTGAAAAGCCTTGCAAGACTTATGATCCTTGGAGTTTATGCAAGATCTTAGACTTGATCCTTGTGAGCATGAGGTAACCGATCTTAGAATACCAACCCAAAGTTTGGCTTTGTCAATGCTTATGCACTTATGCTTCTTTCTTATGAATGCCCTTGAAAACTTTTCTTATGATTCTTGAAATACATACTTATGAGAAAACTTTGGTTCATGCAAGTGTGCGTGCTTGTGCTTGACAATGTGTGGCAATAATAATGACATAATGCGATTACGAGAACATTATATAGTGTATCAAACATTTCTTTAATCATGTAAGAATTTGAGGAACATATATAACCTTTTACTTAACATTTGTCAATTGGGGAAAACTCCCTAAATCATACTTTCATTGTTTTAGTTTTGTCCTCATTCATGCATTTCATCAAACATGTAGTGTTCAACATTTCTTAGGTTCTTTAACACATGATTTCCCTAACACCATTTCATCAACATCATATGTGTATTCATTATTGATACCAAGGTTCAAAAAAATGGTTTCGGACACCGTAACGGACACGGCCGAAACCGTTACGTAACGACGTACCGTAACGGTTTCGGCCTTTACAGCTTTTTTTTTTTTTTTGCTTAAAAAAATCATAATAAATAGAAAAAAAAAATTATGTAAGGAAGAAGTAACAAGATTCTAAAGAGTTTTTTTCACTAAAAAAATATCGTTTTACCTTTAGCAGATTGCCCAGGGGGGTGGCAAGGGGAAAACGTTACTGTACCTGTATGTACCGTAACAGTAACGGATAACGGTGTTAACCGAAACCGTTACGTAACGGGCGTTACATAACGGTTTCAGCGTTTTTTAAAACCATGATTGATACAATGTCCATCCACCATTTTCATCACACGACAATCCATCACATTCTACTTGGCATCCATTCGCCTCAATCTCCATACATTCACCACATCCATAACATTTCCATTGATCTTCTTCTTTTAGGTTATATTATTAACTTCATGAAAATAACTCAAAACTTGATTCTACATACATTTTTAATAAAAGTATAGGGTAATACTAGGTTAACTATAAGAGTGTACTAACCTTTGAGGATTTACTCCTAATCTTGAAGAAAAACCCTCTTGATTTGGAATCCAAGCTTGAGGAGGGATACCACCTTGAAAATGGAGGAATCCTTACTTGATGAGGAAGATCCAACCTTGATTGAGCTTCTCTTGATCTTCAATCCCAAACCCTTCTTGCAAAATCCTCAAATCTCTCTTCTCCTCTCAATCCCTCTTAGGTTTAGGTTAACTCCAAAAACCCCCAAATGTTCCCTATTTATAGGAAAAGGGTAAAAACCTTTATTTTCGCGACTTAAAAAAAAACAGAGTTCTACGATGACGATCAATCGTTGTCTTGGGACAATCAATCGTCCAGCTTCCCGAAAGCTGTCTCAATTTCTAGGTTCAGGGCGATCGATCGTCAAGTTTGAGATGATCGATCGTCTAAGTTCCAGTAGGTTGCACAGGTTTTTGGACTCCTGACGATCGATCGTTGTATTTGGACGATCGATCGTAAGTGAATCCGAAAGTTGCCCAGTTTTTTCTCTGCTGACGATCGATCGTCGCAATGCTGCGATTGATCGTCACTCCCATTTTTTCTCTATTTTAACCCCTTAGACCCCTTGGGGTGTTCCCAAACTTGTTCCCATCATCCTTTAGGGCACTAACCCTTATATATATAATACACTTGGTTCTTTACCATTCATTTTCTCATACAACACCCATTTCAATTACGTGGAAACTATTTGGCCAAGAAACACTATTCATTAGTCACGAAAAAGTTCCGAGTTTCTACAAAAGTGGTAGTAACCTCAATAATTCTGGACTGGCCTTCAGGCTAGACCCTCGATGAGGTACCAATTTAGTGGATTGGGACCTTTGGGTCAGGCCACGTAGTGGAACTATCCTTCGGGACCGACTACATTTGATGATTGGACAAGCCTTTGGATTGGGCCTTGAGATGGGCATGCCTTGATCAAAACCAAAGACAGCATCTTCACCCCATCAACAAAGGGGATCAAAGAAACGTTGGATGTCCTAAAAAGGAGGCCAAAACAGAGAGTGTACCCAACTTGATGCACACTAAACAAGGTGGCTCCACCACTTTACGACAGGTTAGCCCAAAAGGCAAACCTCTGTCACCACTCACCAGGCACCCTGAAAGCGAGTCTGAAGCAATAAGTCCTATTGGTCCCGTTGATGGGACCAGTCGAAATGCCAGACCCGACTCTCGGTCAAAATCCAAGGAGATGTCATATTGGCTAATCCTAGGGCTGACTGATGAGGGCCCACAATCCATGTTGACTATGGGAACTCCCCCTTTAAAAAGCCATATCCTATTCTCTTGCTTTTCTTCTTAATCAGAGGTTCTTTCCTCCAATTGAGAAGGTAATTCACAATCTAGGTTTACCCAGATTGGAAGGATAGTCCCCCACAAAAAATATAAACTCCAAACAATAGTGAAGGTACTTTGACAACAAGGTTCGAGAGGACTCATCCCTTGAGATTCTTGAAATTTGCATGTACAATCCCCCATAACAAACAAACAAAAACCTTTTGTGGACAAGGCTTTGTATCTTTTTCAGGTTGGAGAATGGAAAACTTGGAAATAGAAACCATTCTCCATACTATATTGTGAACCATCATGTCATAGCCTCATTTGGTATGACATGTGCTTTGAATTGGAATACCATACTTTCTGTTCTTAATTGCAAGTTTTGAATATGCTAGTGGATAAAGTGTGGTATTGCTCTATTTCAGCAACTATTTCTAAGTTGTAGAGGATGTGAAAGGGAATGATCAGTCAACAACTCAGCATGTAATAAAGCACCAGGATAATGAATCCCTTTACCCATGGAAGCAATTTTTCATAAACAATAACATGGTTACAAGAAAACAATATTTTCAATAAATTGATTACACAGGATCTATCAAATAAAAAGAAGACAAAATGACAAGAGATGTGTATTAAATTTTATGCAAGATTCCTTTAATTTGTTGATATCAACTCAATCCAGATCTGAGTCACTAAACAATACCAAATAATACGAAAAAAGGAGGCCAAGTAATCAGGATTAACCGTGTCATCTATAGAAAAGCCTTTTGTCCACTTCATAAGAGTCCCAGATGCAATTGACAATTGGTTCACTGGGAACGAGAAGGTAAAACCCAGTTCCCTCTGCCTACCAGGAGAAAGATGAAAACCTTGACCTTCTGTGGAAACAAACTTTGCAAGTTCTGCGGCAATAAAATCAAATAGTGCCTGAAATCACAATCATTTTCGAGGTTTTAGAGATGTAATGTATGAACTTCATTGAAGCAGACCTGATGATCAAATTGACTGACATAAGTACTTACATCGGAAGTTCCAACCATCAAATGTGGAGGGATTGACACTTCAACGAATTCTTGTTTAAGTACGTGTCCAACCTTTCCACCCAACTGTACACGCAACACACGGAAGTTTGTTCCACCAAGGTCCAATGCATAAAATAATCCTTTCTCATCCCTAAAAAAACAACAAAAAAAGATGGACATGTTCAACAGAAGTCCCCTTTAGCTTATTGAAAACAAAATTAGAAAAGAGACAAATAGATGCTTCTTAGAATTACCATCATATGGTATAGACTGATGTTCCTTTCTACAAGTTAGAAAGCAATTGGTGCTCAATAACTAGCTAGATCCTAGAGTTAGATATTGTACTACTGTTTATAAAATGCAACACAAAGAGAATTTGTAGTTCGATACGGGCAATTCCAATAACCTACATCTAGGTTGAATTATAATGGAAAACTATCAGAGGACTTTGACTATCACGGACCTAGTAGTGGAAAGTGGTTCTAGCCATACTATGAGGTGGTCTAAGAAAGGGTGCCATGGAGACTATCTTACATCATAAAGGACATTAGGGAGTTGGTTTCAAGCATGAACATCTCTTCCTCCTGTGGTCGGCTAACGGCTAATGAACAGGTGGATTTTCTTCCCAAAGTAACGATATCAAATCAACTTTGTATTCTAATGTAATGTAGAGGTGTCAATATCCTCTTTGAATTCTGATATAGAGAAAAGGCTTGACGAATAAGAGGAAAAGAAAGAAGAAAGAATAAGCAATACCTAATAATGAACTAAATAACTAAATCACCAGTAAAAACCAAACAAGCAAAAACTTTGAGAGAGATAGAGAAGTAGGAAGCACCATGAATAATTCAAATAATATTTGGATCTCAAAAATGAAATTCCTCCAAATAATTCAATCAAACAGAGAAAAAGTCTGAATTACACTAGGAAGACACCTTTCTAATAAGATAACACTATAAATAAAATATTCCATTTGAATCATCTTCAAGTTTTCACGGACCTCAAAAGTTGAGAACAAAGAACAAAGTTAGATCAAATTGGATCACAAGTATCAAGTTAGCCACGTTTCATATGAATATAGAGGGAATAATTGATAAAATTCATAGAAAAATAAATTACAATTATTTTCAATCCATCCATGCAAAACACTTTCATCCACCATTAGTCAAGTTCACCAACAATAAAGGGAAGAATGATTTTTATTTTTTTTTAAGTGGTTATACAAAATAACACAACCAAAAATACAAATATATAATCAATTAAAAGAATACGAAAAGAAAAAGGCCAACCCTTTTGTTTACAGTTCTGAATTCACCCGCTAAATCTATTAATCACAAAATCCTGCTTAACAAATACCATACAGGAAAATTGGGGGAAAAGAAAGAAGGTAAGAAAGGAAAATTAAAAAAATTGAATCTTGGTACCCTGTAGGGAGATTGTCGACATAGCTGATAAGCATCTTGAGCTTGCTTCCCCCTTCAGATGCAAGACCTGCATGCATCTCAACGGTCATGGCGTCAGCCACCTGTCTCAACTTCCCGATCGGCGTTCCACATTTCTCTTCGAATTCCCTCAGAATCGCCATTGCCCGAGCCCAGCAACCTGAGCTTCGCATCCGATGGCGCACGATAAGCGCTGCCGCCGCGCAAACAGTCGCAGCGCATATTACCGCCGCTCCTACCGCCACCTTCCCCATTGCAAAAGCAAAATTAAACGATAAAAACCACAAATCTCCCAAAAATCCTCTCTTTTCTCTCTGAAACCTTCTCCTCAATTCGAACAGATTGATGGAAGAAATCTTTCAGCGATTCACCAACTCATAGCGATCTCTGAAATTAATGGAGGCGTATACGCGTTGTTCGAATTTAAATTTCAAGCTGGTTTGATCGACAGTTGCAGAGATTAGAGGAGCTGCTGATGAATCTCCGTTGAATAGTTTTGCAGATGCAGGGAAATGAAAACCCTAAATCTACGAAATTTTGTTATTAAATTATTAAAATCAACAAATTTGATCGCTTTTTTCGGAAAACGAAGGGAACCAAAATTATGATAGACCCACCGAGATTTTAGACTACTCTATCGTTTTTCTGGTTAAAAAAACAGGATAAAGTTGAAGGAACTCGTGGGTTTCGCTTAGAATTACGATAATGACCTTATAAGCGCCTTTATGGATTAAATATCATATAAGAGAGGTTAGTTTCTAATACCAATACCAATCTTTCTTTTTCTTTCTTAAGTAAATAGATTGACTAAAATATCCTTTTGTATGAAATGAGTAATATTTTGCTTCATAAATATATTCTCCATTACTTCTTTTTTTTCACACACTACTCACACAGAGAGACAAAATCTCAACCTAAGCTACAACCAAACACATCTCTCAAAATACAAGAGGCATGGTGGGAGTACTTAATAAGACAACCCTACCATCGGTAAATGATGTGGGACTAAAAAATCTATCCTTAATTATTCCAGTTTGGATTTTTGGGGGGGCCTTTACAAAAATTCTTTGTAGAATTCAAGAGAGTTGGACATACTCACTTGTATAGGAGATTTTCAAAATAACACAACAAATAAGTCGATTTTCATCTTATGATTATTGTGTTATTCTAAAATTGCTCTGCACGAGGTGGTATTTATGGTATGCTCACCTCAATTTTACAAGAAATGAATTATCTTCATCAAAATAACACAACAAATGTACTAGGGATAATTATCTTAGCAAGGATATCAATGTAGATAATTTTTTCAATTGGTAATATCAAAGAAAGAGAAGAAAAAGAAAAAGTAACCGAAGTCAATTGTATAACAAAAATTTGTTTGTCAAGGAAAAAACATAAAAACAATAAAAGATTAGAGAAACCTGGAATGATTTCCAAAAAATCAATGTCTTTTCAATTAACATATTTGTACCTAGATTCAACAATAGATAGGTTTTGATATTCTCTTTAGCTGTAAAATTTTCTATTAATAATCGAATGGAGGTCTTTGCAAAACTCGTCTCCCTCTTTAGGAAGTGTAACCAAAAACACACACATAAATATTGAAAGGATATAATAATTTTAAAAAAAATTGATCCTTTTTTTTTCCTCGTCATAGAGGATTTACTTGCATTGAGAAAATTTGATGGCGATTTTGAAATATATGGAATGAGGTTAGGGGCATTTATGTACATATATGACGGAAAAGTCTATCAAATGGTTAAATTTTTGTTGGGGAGAAAATGCCAAGAGATGGTAGTTTGGTAATCTAGGAACGAAAACGACGAAGGGTGTTTCAGTAGTTCAGTTAATAAGGGAAGGATATTTAGGAGAATAGAATAAACAGGTAAGTTTAGGCGAGTCATTTCATCTGAAGTTAGAATATGATATCGAGCGACACGTAAGATCTGACTAGAATCTCGTAGAAACGTGGCACAATGGATTCCTTAAACAGTTACACGTGGTTGGTCGTAATTGACCTTTAAAAAAACAAAGAAAATTCTAATTTTGCTGTTTGGTAAAGAGTCCGGATCTTCTCTGGAAAAAGCCCGAGAGAATAACATCTACTTATTGAATTTATTTTTTTAATTATTTTAAACTAAAGTTAAAAGATCACGTGTGGAGTTGTGCAGAAAAGCCAGAGACATTCTCTCTGGTTTCTGTTGAAGATGATTTCTTGTTTTTCCTTAAATTTGGATAAATGAACACGTCATTATCGAGCTGTTATCCATGGCCTATCCAAAAAGAGAGCTGTAATCTTTCTGAAAAAAGTATTTGAAAGTTCTATGCTTTTTAAGTCTTCTTTTTTGACTTTTAAGTTCAACCTTAAAAATAGAGCTATAGTCACCTCCTCGGCCGAGGAAGGGACTATGCCTCCTCGCTCTCACAAACAATCGAAATTATGGTTAAAAAATTAACCATCTCTTATGATTAATTTTTTTAAAATAATTTTTTCTAAAAACCAAAGGTAGATGTGTAAACCCTAGGGATGACTGAATCTTAACCACAGTTAATGAGAGAAAAAAAAGGAACACATAGCCCCAAAAAGAGGGACAAGTCAGTAAGTCACCTCCTCAGGGCGAGAAGGTGACTATTTTCCTTTTTTAAAAAAAAGAATCTCTTTTAAGCACCCAACACATCGGTGCATATTAGCAAACGATTATTAATGCAGATAATATGCTCCGAACATGGAGGATCGACTATGCTGGTCCTTACTGTCTGATTAATGGTGTGCCTGCACCAGAGGGGAGATTATCTGGTGGTGCGGGCACCATAAATATAAGAGTCCTGAGAAGAGGACCACATTGTCCCTGTATCCCTTTTAATTATTTTTTAATCATGGTTAAGCTTTACTAAATTAAAATAAATATTTTTGTTTTTCTAAAATCATGATTAGATTACTTAACCCTAAGGGGTTAACCACAGTTGATGAACTTTAAAAAAAGGGCTTGGACCAATGAGCTCAGTGGGGTCGGCTTCTAAGCTGACCCTGGTCCGTTTACCATTTCCCAAAAAATTAATCTTTAAAGATTATTAATTCTAGAATTAGACGTAATTTTAGAGTAATTACAATGAGATAAGTGCAACCCATGAATTCTTTCCAAACCTAAGGCTTAGGGTTGGAAATGGAATTCATGTGTCCGCCTATCACTACTCTAACTATATATGGACAGACAGATAAGCACGTAGGGGGCTTCGGATTGTCTCTGGCGAAGCCAGAAGGATGATTTTGGCTTCTCCCCATTTGATATCTCTTCCTTTATTCTCACACACTATCGCCACATGTCTTATTATGTATGAGGAAGTCAAAATCATGGGTCCCATGACTTTGACTTCACCACTTGTCCCCTATTCTATGGAACCCCAAGACAAGCCCTTTCTGGCTTCGCCAGAGACAATCCAAAGCCCATGCCATGGTGGTCTGAGTCCTTCATTCATTCCAAGTGGGCTAAAACTCTCATATCCTCAGGCTTTTGGGGGGTGTTTAGATGCAAGGATAGGCTTAGCCGGTCAGACCTAACTTGGTGTAGGGCTTTATAATTATAGGGATGAACTTGTGCGGGGCTTAGCCTGACCCAACTCAATCAATGGAAGGGCTTGTTATGAACCTTTCAGATTTTGAGTTAGGTGGTGTTTGGATTGGATTTTTTGGGTCAAAAATCAATTCTGATAAAAATGATTATGTAGAAATTATGATCAAATAATCATTTTTTCAAATAATAGTGTTTAGATGATACGAAGTTGAGGGGCTCATATACGTATTTTCCGAACATTATTATTTGAAAAAATGACTATTTGACCATTAATTTTTACACAATCAATATTTTTAGAATTGATTTTTGACCAAAAAAATTCAATCCATATGCCCCCATTAGGCTTCAGTTGAAAAATTATACCTTGGCTTGAGGTTGGGTTGGAAATACATTGTATACCTATTTATCGAGTTTTAGTCCTTGTAGAGTAATTTTTAAAGATTTAGAGAAATGTTACTAGTAACCCGAGACCGTCTTTTAGAAGATACGATGCTATAACGTCAAAAATCATTTATTGTACATCAAGTAAAAACTTTCACAAGTTATTTTACTTGAGTTAAGTTACGTGACTAAACCATACAATTCTACTAATTCAAGTAGTATTACTTGAATCACGTTTATTTTACTTTACAAAAGACTTATAATCAGTCTCAAGTTA
Source organism: Tetracentron sinense (assembly GCA_015143295.1). Classification (NCBI taxonomy): domain Eukaryota; kingdom Viridiplantae; phylum Streptophyta; class Magnoliopsida; order Trochodendrales; family Trochodendraceae; genus Tetracentron; species Tetracentron sinense. The sequence continues at coordinate 35,236,434 of CM026565.1, forward strand.
CCCTATCATTGTTGGGTCTCAATAGTGAAACATGCCCACATTAACTAAATCACGTCTTCTTAAAATCATGACATTTCAATTTTATCTAAAATTTTGATTTGGTCAGCATTAAACCTCAACTAAGATTTTAGGGTAATGTCTGTATTTTTAATTTTTTTTTAAAAAAAAGTCACGTGCCACGTTTATATTGGTATGTGGGCCGGATAGTGAAACATGAATAATATTTTTCCCAGTGGCATTCCTATAAATCCCAAGTGTTTAGGTTGATGATCAATGTTGTCTCGATATAACCAAGTTTATTATTCACTGCCCAACCCAAGACCAAACTCAGTCCGAATCATAGCTCTATCCAGGATAGGAGCTATCCATGGTTTGCAATGTTTATGTGTCGGTTGAATGTGCATTTGCCTTTTTGTTCCAAGTGTGTTCTCTCAGAATTTATCCAGCATAAGAGATTATCCACCACAATAAAACTATGCATCCAAACACCTGCTATATAGTCTGTAACAAAACCAAGTGTGGATCAGTAAAACCTGCATACTCAAAGCTCACAGGAGTTGGATTACGGCCATCCTGATTGATCTGTTTTGGGCCCGTTCTAATTTTGTCATTAGTTCAAAGCAAGGGCCAAGTCCAGGCCCATGAATTTGTCAGGCTTTAAGATCATGCATAGGCCAGGCAACAACCTGGTAGGTAGAGATGAAACCTAGGCCCAATTAGCATAAGCTCAGGCACCCATTAGGTCGTTACGCTGACCAGGCCAAGTTCACCCTTGTTTATAAGAGGCATTATTCTCTTTCAATAACAAATGACAAACCAGCTGTAAGGGAAAGAAATAAGAAACGCCCGTCCAGACCTAAGTATAATCCGATCAGTCCCAAAGATATGCACAAGCGTCACATCTTAAGGAGTATCCCCGAGCAACTCGTCGCCCAAAGTTGGGTAGAACAGGCAAGTCATGCGCATTGCGTAAATGAGATGATACAATTCTGTCTTAGAGAACGGAGGCATATTGACACATCAAGTCAAGGTACACATCAATCGAATCAACGTCATAAGCGAATGACATAAGCAATACTACACCAACCCTGCCCACCAGGTAGGTAAAAAGCTAACGACTAAAAAAAATTGAAAAAAGGTATGGACTCTTTTCAAGAAAAACTAGGAAGGAAAATGACAATTGACAAGAGCTTAGAGTGTCTTTTGTAGGGGAGAACCGTGCACAGAGGATCCGATCACCTGACAACTAGAAGATATATACTCCGAGAGCTTGGGATTAAAGAAGGAGAATCACCTCGAACCCACCACACCAGCTAAAGTAGAAAGGAGAATCAAACGAGGAATAAAGAAATGGATTGAATATTCATTGATTTATGTAACGTAAACTCTTAATTACAATTAATCATGTGGGATTATGTGCAAATATATTTGATTTTAGGATTGATGGCAATGAAAAAACATGAAAAAGAACTATCACAACACAAGAGTACATTATTCATCACATGAATGATTAGGTTGGGTTGGTGCAGGTGGCTAGCATCCCTGGTTTACCCCCTATGGTTGTGTGTTCAACTCTCACTCCTTGACTTATTCTGGTGTACATCTATAGGGAAAATTCCGAGTAGATTGGTGTGAACACCGAAGGGACTACTCCTTGCCTTGAAGGCTTTGGAAACCCTCCGGTACCCAAAAAAAAAAAAAATTCATTAAATAAATAATTCAAAATCTACATGGTACAAGAGTTTCCACTAGTAAACACAAAGAACATGTACTTATACAATATGACTGAGATATTGGTAAAATAGATGAGATCATTCCTCTTACTCACAAAATGTTTCCATTGAAAGATTTTACAAGACCAGACCTTTGATATTTCAGTCCCTACCGAAATCTTAAACCCATCATTTACCTTTTTCTGTAGTAATAATCTCAATCATACTGACAGGGGCGGAGCTACAAATTTTTCCTTGGGGGTGGAACTACAAAATCAAGAAAGTTAATGAGATTGGGGTATGAGGTCTTGGGGGTTCGGGCGTAGCCCTGAGATTTTTTATTTATTTTTGAATAATGAGTTCATCATAGTCATAAAATTTAATATTGCATTTCAAAAAATGTCTAGTAACAAGAAAATGTGAAAAACATGAGCCAGTCTTCATTGGTTTCTCCCCACCTTTTCAATACCCACTAGTTGTGGTTAAGATTCACTCACCCCTAGGGTTTATCCATGTAACCTTGGTTTTTAGAATAAAAATAATAGTAAGTTTAAGTTAATTAAGCTTAACCACGGTTAAAGGGATGAAATGGGAAGACATATGATTATGTTGTCAAATGCGGGGTAGGCTAATCACTACACTAAACTCTATTTTTTATATTATAGAGATTTTTTTTTCCCATGCGCGTTCCACTCCCGCTGCTAATTGACACATGTCCCTTTTTACACCCATTAACTGTGGTGTTAAAAGGGACACATAAAGAATCAATTTTTTTATATTATATATATAAATAAATGTACAAAAAATTTTGGCCGCCACTCTATACAAAGTTTTTATATTATGTATTTTAAAAAACTATAAGTACAAAAATATCAAAACTTCAACAAAAAAAATCACTGATCTTTACAAATCTGGCTATATAATCCATAAATTCAACTATATATATATATAAAAAAAATCAATTATGGTAGAGGATTTGAGGCCATGGTTCTTCCAACATGAACCGTGTGAGCATGAGATTTTCTTACCCACTTTCATATTTGTGGTTTGACTAAGAGTCGCCACCTATTCATTCTTATGGATACGTCCCGAATTGATTTGGATAAGGCAAATGGTCTATTAGAGTTAGGGTAAGCGGTTCGATTAAGTCCTGGGGAAGGTGTTAGGCACCCCAAGACCCCCATTTTGCAATGGTTATCTACTCCCTAAATTTAAGCCAAATTTAATCTCAATATTAATTAATGTCTAAATATTTAATCAAATGCTAATCCAAGAAAGAAAGAAAGCTAGATGGGCTAGGGTCGAACCCGGGTTGGGTTGCTTACGTACTCACATTGGGGTGAGATCAGACCGAGCGTAGTTCTGGCACATGAGCCCGTGCCAAGGCTAAGGGTGCGTGTGTGTGTGCATAAGGTGGTCAAGGGTCTAGCCTAGGGGCTAGGGTTTAGTTGACCGGGTTGGTCAAGTGTAAGGTCTAGGTCTAACTGCGGTTAGAAGGGTGTTAACCATGATTGAGTAGGCTAACCAAGATCTAGCAAGCATGTTTTTGGTCTTTTGGTATTTTTAGATTTTTTTTGGTATTTTGAGATTTTATAATGTTTTTGGTATTTTGAGATTTTATCATGTTCTTTTTTCTTTTTTTTTTTTCATATAAGTGAGATTTTGGCAAACTTAACTAAAGTTAAATTTAATTCAAGAGAAAGACTAAGGAAAAGTTAGGCTAAAAGATTATATTTAGGACATAAAGAAGGGTGTGCATTGTGAATAGTAAATGGTCTATTGCCAACACCTATTTTGTTGGATCGATGTTGATAATAGATCAAATACCATTGTCTTTGGTATGAGGCATTTTGTATAAAGTCCTTTTTAGTCCTTACGTCCTTAAGTCATCATTTATCCATTCAAAGTAGAATATGAAGAAAAAAGAAAGAAATGAAAAAGTGACAAGTGAAGAAAATGAAAACTCATTATCTCCTCTCTAATGTAGTCTCTTTACACCATTATGAATGATGTAATGAGATTCAACTATGAAAATTGGAGTGATGATGAGTTTCCCAAATGATTCTAGAAGAAGGACTAGAATCAAAATGAAGAAACAAAATAAAAAGAGAGGTATATCTTTAGCTTCCACTCTTTATGGGCCTATCCATATCCATACTAGTGGATACATATGAAAGAAAGAAATATTTACACGAGAGAAAAAATAAGACATCTCCTTTCTTTTGAGGTGGGGTCCCTCTACACCAGTAGATTGGTGTAGAGAGACCCAACTAAGCTTGAGAAAAGAAAGGTCTTCCCAAATTATTCTAGAAGAAGACTACAAATTAAAAAAAAAAAGATATGAAGTAAAGAAGAAGATAAAGAATAAAAGGAGGAGTGCTTACTCCTCTAAGACTACTTCTCCAATGCTCTAAGAGGTGATGAGTTTTTAGAGTCCACAAAGGAAGAGAGTTAGTGAAGAACTCTAGGTTTTTAGTCTTACAATTCTCTACACACTCTAAACCTTGGCTTTTTCTAACTTTCTTCAAGGCTAAAAAGAAATAAAAGGGGTGAGAGGAGAAAGAGCTAGGGTTTCCACTTGGGATTTTAGAGGTGGAAGAAATGGCTTGTGAGAGTTTTGTATTTATAAAGGTTTCAAGAGGTTGTGGCAATTTGGTGATTAATAGATGGTTGGGTGAAAAGAAGGGAGGTGATTGGTTGGTCAAAATTGATGTAGTTAGTGATTGGGTAATCAAAAAGGTATGTACTTGATGAGAGGTGATTGGGTGGTCAAAAGGAGTGTAAGAGAATTAATTGTTTTGTAAGAAGTGTAAGAATGAGTGTAAGAGAGTAAGGGAGATGATTGGTTAGTCAAAAATGTGTGTACTTGGTGAGAGATGATTGGGTGGCCAAAAAGGTGTGTAAACACAAAAATAGGGCTATTTGGGGTTTGAAGAAAAAATGAAAGGTCTTTTGTAGGAAAGTGGAAAGTGGGCTTGGGTTTATGGGTTTTGGACATGAGTTGAATGAATGTAGGTATGTGGACTAGATCTTATGGATCATGGGTTGTTAGTAGATGGGTTATGGGTTATGGTTATTGGACTTTAGCTATGACAATTGGGCTTGAGCTATGGTAATTAGGCTTTCACTAAAGCAATTGAGTTTTGGCTAAGACAATTGGGTAATTAGGATTGGCTACTTGGGCTTAGGTAATAGAATTAAGTAATTGGGCTTGATTGAGTTGTTTGGATACAAGTTTGGTCAAATGAGCTTGGGCTTTGGGTAAACCTTAAAGCATTTGAAAAAGCGGAAAGAGGGATAGGGGGTGCAAAAATAGGGTGCTTACAAACCGGATATGGAGTTTGACATAAAAAAATTTAAATTTAAATTTAAAAAATATATATAAAAAATCCTACTCTTCATTCTCCATGTAACTGGGCCACTTAACAAGTTAGGCGACACTAGTTCAATGGTCCAGCCCAAAATACTATCCTTGGGTTGAGTTTGGACTCAAAGATTTCCGGTCCTGTTTTGAGCTTGGCTAGGCTTAGACCTAGTTCCTAAAGTGTTTTTTTTTTTTGTTGATTGGCTCTAATCATTTATCTACCTAGGTTAAGGGGTTAGCAGAATTAGCACTCATGGTGGGTGTCAACAGCCACACCAAGACTCAAACACGGGTCACACCTCCCCAAAGGGAGATACACTACCACTGGGACAAGCCAATGGTGTGTAGTTCCACAAGTTAATGTGCCGGACTTTGATAAAATCAAGCCTAGGCCTGGCTTGTATGCATAATGCACCCCTAGGATTTAGGATACAGGTATTGCTCCACAATATAAGCTCGAGGACACTACTGGTTGGCTCTTGTGCAACTGACTGTGTACATCCGCATGAGCAAAATTGAATGTCAAACTTGGCAAGTACAGCCAAACCCAGCAGAACAGTGTCGTGTATCTCAGTGCAGGGCAAAGAGGCAGATACGTCAGGTCAGACCATTAACAATACTGGTGCATACATGAAAACGGGCCTTGGATTGTCTCTGGCTAAGCCAGAAAGGACTTGTCTCGGGGTTCCATAGAATAGGGTACAAGTGGTGGAGAAGTCAAAATCATGGGGCCATGATTTTGATTTCTCTACACATAATAAGACAAGTGGCGATAAGTGTTTGAGAATAAGGGAGAGAGATATTAAATGAGGAGAAGTCAAAATCATGGTCCAAAATGGAATGACTTCTCTTATTTTTATGCCAAGTGTCGCATAATGTATGGATTCCTGAGAGAGACAATCCAAAGCCTGAATTCAACATTGGTATCAGATAACAAAGTGGCGTCACAATCAGCATCGCCATCAGGATCACCGTCCGTCCTAATATGGTGCAAGACACGTAATGATAGTCACCTATTCGGCTCGCACTGTGACTGAAAGTAACAATCCCATTGAATGCGGGTATTCATCTCAAGCATCTTTATTTTCACCTCTCCCCACTGTCACTGAAAGTAACATTCCCATTGAATGCGGGTATTCATCTCACGCATGTTTATTTTTTTTTACGTGCAGCTTAATGGTAAGAACACATAAAGGTTTGACCATGCCTAAGCTAAGGAAGCGGAGGTCTTGAGTTCAAATCTCTCTCTTGTGGTCATCTTTGGGGATTTATCGTGGCTTTATTGGTTGGTTGTGTAGAGTGTAGAGGTTCCGGTGCTCTAAGAGGCCTTGACTACCTCGTTACCAAAAAAATGAACGCATCTACTTGCTGCCTTTGATCAAGCCCCCGCAAGGTTTCCCCTTATGGAACTGAACCACTTAATATTATTAGTTGTGTTGGTCCCCATGTGGCTCCCCCCTAATCTAGCATGTATATATATGTGTGTGTGTGTGTGTTTGTGTGACGAGCCAGGCCCGAATAGTACCCACATCGACTCAACTAGGCTTGTTTACACCCTTACATACCAAGATTCAAATCCTGACGAGGGCAATATATCATGGAAACTTAATAAAATATGTGACTACTCATCATTACTAATTTAACTACAAATCTATAACCTTCCAAAAATGATGGCATGTAGTGAAGAAGAAGAAAAAAATTTACAATGCCGCACTTCATGGACGATGCCGTGTTTTGTGTAAACAGAGTTGGCGCCACCAATACAATGAGGGTGACCCACCTTAATTAACACTAGAAAGGTACCACCTCATGACGCACGGGACCACATTGTTTTTTTTTTTTTCAGAAAAGGAATTAGTGACAAATCAACAGTTCCATTGCTTCAAACTAGAGGGACCCCAGAGCCCCAGTAAGAGCAAGGTGAGATCCAAATTAACCAGTTGAGCCTCTGCGATTTTCTCATGACCAACCCCACTATAGTTCATCTTACCATTTACATCCTCAGAGAGAGATGTCTATAATAATTGTGTTTCAACACTACACATTGATTAACGTTAACATCATGAGATTCGCCAATTTGAATCTTATTTCGTACGTTACCACACCCACCTGTGAGATATGGAGATAGTACTTTAAAAAAAATTCTTAAACCCCACGCTTAGAAAAATCTAAAACTATTTTATGGCTTTTTAGGATCTTTACTACGATTTTTCCACACCCATCATTTTCTTTTTCAATTTTAAAAGATGGAAGTCTAATGATCATGAGAAAGAGCTAAGATCTCCTCAGATTTCGAAGAAAAAAGGGGAGACCAAAGAAATTATTATAATGTCACTAATATATTGTTAGATGGGAATGTTGGGTAAACAATAGACCTGAAGGAAAAGATAACCAAACACATACAAGGGAAAATAAGAGATATACGTGGTTCGGCAATAATTTATCTACGTTTACGGGTCAAGATCCAATTGTTTATTCTTGAGAAACCAGTACAATGACATTCTCCCAGATTAAATCTCAACTCAAGCCTAGAGTTTTTTGTACACCTCATTCAAGTCACATTCTCAATGAATCCTAAGAACAATATTTATATGTCCTCTCTTAAACATTTCTCAAGCCCTAGTATGTTTAAACTTTTTCTATTATCTTTTACTCTCAATGTTTTCACTTTTTGTATTAGCTTAGCAAACCCTATACCCATAACTACGTATTAATAGGTCTATACAAGAGTCCTAAATAAAATAAAAACACTCATCTAGCTCGAAATAGGAGTTTCCCAAAGCAAAAAAACAGGCTTAAACCGCGTTAGACTAGGCGCCGCTCGAGCAGTTCGCTTCAAGGCCTTCATATTGAAATTGTCACGCAACCACTTAAGCGACGTCCCACCTCCGTTCGAGCGGAACTCCTGGGTTTCCCAAATCGGGCCAATCCACATTAGGGAAGTCTGCTTTTAAATTAATGACCTATTTGGCCATCTAATCATTGATGGATTTTCATTGTGAAGGTCTATATTGTTGAGTGACTGGTCTTGGGTTCAAAATCTATTTTTGCATTTGTGTTCGAAACCATTTTCAAAATCCATTTTCACATTTAACATATTTGAAGTAAAACTAGCATAAACCAGTTCAAAGATAATGAGTTATATGGGGGGAAATATATGGGGAAAATACCTATCTTGTACCTCTGAAACACATACTTGCTCTTGATTGGCTTTTGATGATCTTCCAATTTGCTCTTGATTGACACTCCATCTCCTTTAATGGTCGTCCAACCTGTGAAGATACTCTGATAATCAAGTCAGCACCAAGAATATCGAAGTTGGGTGGCTAGAGAAAAGAATAAGAATTCTGAGATCATAAGAGTTTTACGTCAAAAGTTGGGTTCCGAAAGTTCGATCCCCTTCTCTGCTCCACCCAATCCTATTTGTAGATTTTAGATTTGGGTTTTATCCAATTGTGTTTCTATTCCAACTCCTAAACGAAGTAGGAACCTTTTCCATGCACGTTTGTTTACCTGGCAAGGGTTTACATAGTATGTTTTTGATTCTAAATGGGTCTATAGTTTATACTTCCTATTTAGTAGGAAAGCATTGCGATCTCGCACAAAATCTACTGGATTTGGTGAATTCCTTATGTTGTACCTCGGGGAATTTCAGCATGGTCCGGAGACCTGTCCTTTGTCAGCTTGGGCTGATAGCCAGGACAGATAGTGGGTCATTCTGATTGAGTTGAAGGTCGGGTCGGAGGTGAGAGCTCCTATCGGAGCTGGGGGTTAGGTCAAAAGTAATGTCAGCTCGATTGGACTAGAATTTTTCTAAGTGTTTTTTAGGTCAGTTCATGACATGATGGTAGACCTGTTACCTGAATTGATTTTTACCCTTACAAATTTAATGTGGAGATTAACTATAAATATTAGCCCTAGTCGAAAAGATAATTGGAGAAAAAAAAAGTCTTTGAACAGTGACAATTTGGTAATTACAAATACAAAGCAGCAATATTTCTATTACTAAACATTTTTCTTGTAATTCCTAAAATACCCTATCAAAGACTTATTTTGGGTTGCTCCAATTATGAGCTCTTGTTCATAGTTAATCCCTTCAACTTGATGCCCAAGCACTGAAACACGCCATTATATATTGTTGAGATCAATAGGAGAACTGTTGAGTTGCTAAATGCTAGCCCATGATGGCAGAGTTCCAAACTCTCAAGATGAAGCCAAATAATTTGTTTCAAAGCAACCTGTTGAAGCAATAACCTTAAACGGACAGTTGTTTTCACCGGTTGTAAAGGTAACCGGTTACGATATAACAACAGTTTTCACTTCCTTCATGAGAGAGTTTGGAACGTGCGTCTGGGGCTAGCATTGCTAGAGTTTGAGAAGAGGAATATGCATTGATTGTGACAAGAAATAATGCTCCTATGGTGGGATCTTTAAAATTGAAGGCTTTGAGGTTGTAATCCTTCGCTTGGACCAGTTTAGATTTGCAAATCTAAAAGTCAAGTCCTAATCCTTTGCTTGGACCAGTTTAGATTTGCAAATCTAAAAGTCAAAGTCCGCTCTCTTTTCCTCAGATATGAACCCTTTAATCCCCCCCAAAACTATGATTTTTTCCAACATTATAGGTCCAAAATTTCCATAATGGTTAGCATACCAATTAAAATGATCATTCGAAAACCGACTTTGCTATTGAGACCGCCTTAGGGCCAAGACCACATAGACTGTGCTCTAAGCTAGAGTACGGAATTCAGGTGGAGCCCATTTCACATGGTGGGCCACCTGAAATCCAGTGCTCTTAGAGCCCAAGACCTCGGCCCTATGGTGGTCTCAGAAACTTTATCCTTTGAAAATCATCTCACCAACAAAATATAAAGAACCTTCTCCTTGCTTCAAATGGTCAACATATTATATTTTTGTTTAGTTCAATCCTGTAGTAGATTATGTTGACCTGCTTCCTTATTTATGACCAACTAGAAGAGCAATCAGCTCAATTCAATTTGAGAAAGATCAGGTTATTAAGCTCCATTGATAAACCTAATGTCCATCATCTTCCCTGAACCCTCCCTCTAATACCTTTTTTTTGGTATACTCCCTCTAATACTTACTCATTAACTTGCATGATAATTTTTCATTCAAAAGAAAGAGTAATAATAGCATTCTAAGTATACTCAAGGAAACCAACAGGGGTTGGTGTGCTGGCCAGGACCACACCACGCCGTGGAAAGCGCAGGTTCTAAGTTTGTTTATGATCTTCTCCTTGTTGGCCACCTTGGAGATTTATCTCTACTTGTCCGGTATGTGGATGGAAGGCTCTGCACGTGCCAGTGGATTAGTCGAGTGCTTTAAGAGGCCCGGACACCTTCGTTACCAATAAAAAAAGGTATACTCAAGGAAATTAACATTCAAGTCTCAGTGGGACCCATTTGAGAATATCAAGTGGGGTCTTGAATGGATTTGGTTTGAACTTGGGGCAGGATCTAGATTTCTCAACCATGTGCAGAAATGCTCCGAACATGGGATATTTCATGCGTGTGGGTCACTTCCAACATTTGGTTACAAGTAAAGAAACAAAAGTCCCGCACACAAGCTACATTCAAACATGGAAAACAGAAGAAGTGGCACCATGCCCTTCCTTTAAAGCTAATGGTAACTGATCCTAATACTCGACCTTTCGTTTTATTCCGATCACCGATGTGACTTATCCTTGCACTATTGCTTTCATTTTGATATAAATCGCCAATAACTTTACTGTACCACCGAGAGGAGGAGCTAGGATTTTCTTTTAGAGAAATGCGAAGGGCCGAGACCACGGAGACTGCATCCGTGTTCAAGATATCAGGTGGGGCCTACCATTTGAACGTGGGCCCCACCAGAAATCTCGTGCATGGATGCACAGTCTCAGTGGTCTCGGCCCTTTTGTGGTCTCAATGGCAAAGTATTTTCTTTTAGAGATTAATTTTCATGCGGAGCTCTGCATCATGTGGTGCTCCCTTTTTATTAATCCAAATTCGTGGGCCATCTCATTGGTTTGTGAAGATTTACTTTAAAGTTAAAAAATGCCATTGGCTACTTTGCTCCTCTTACCATGGCTATGTCCTCTTAAATTAAATATTATAGAACATAGTCTTTTTTCAAAAGTTAGGGGGACATCTGTTATATGCCTATGCCCTCTTTAATTAAATAATATAATATAAATTTTTTAGTTAAGGAGTAGGGGAGGTTAGAGCCCCCCTCTCCCCTAGCTCTGTACCCTCAGGCTATTCCCATGTAGTATTAAGGGATTTTTTCCCCCAAAAGTTAGGAGGGGGTGTTGGAAGTTGTCATGAATTCAACCTGAATTTATAATAACCCAAAATTTGATCCGTTTAATGGCCCGATCCGTTTTGGGTATTTTACTGAAATTGTCTCTTTATTATAAAAGATCTTTTAGGGTTTATTTTGAAGTAAGAGAGAATAGAGAGCCGTTTTTGGGTGTATTGAAAAAAAGGGTTTGTGAGAACATTATAAAATCTTTTTATTGAATTAGTGATCGATCATCGCTACCGATCATCGCTACCTGTGGACGTAGGCATCTTATGAAACCACATAAATCGTGTCTTTCTTGTGATTTGTTTTTGCTTTCAATTCATTTAATTTGTTTTGGATTTGTTTCACTCTATTTACACGTTTTTGCACAACAGGGGGGCTTCGCCCTCACTAGCACCGTTTGGTTCTAATTATAACCAAAGCATCCACACTGAATCAAACCTAGATTATGATACAAATTTAGAATTGTTTCATGTCAGCACTGCTCTTTTCCTTTGGTGGAAGAAAGTGGTGGTGGGGGGTTGCAGATACTTCTGCATGTTATTTTGTTACTTTAGAAGGTGGAACTGAGCTGTGCGCGTGTGGCAAGTAGTTGGCTTGGCAAGACCAAAGTTCCTTTATATGTCATGCCATATATCACGTGCAAATACCCTTTTATCTCTATTTTCGGAGAATTTCGTGCGTTTGGTGGGCTTTTCAGAAAAAAGGTAGGATCGAAAGGTGGTTCATTTAGAGGGGTCAAATGGAAAGGGTGGGATGGCCACCTTGGTTGACCGGGGGTGATGCCACGTGTCCCAATACAGTATGTGAGTGATTTATTTCGAAATCAAAAGCTTTTTATAATGTCATTCATTTGAACATTTCTATGGGAAGACTTTTCTTTTCCTACTTCTGTGTATCATGATGTTTGTTAGAAATATAGCATCTGTTTTTTCTCACTAAGTCTACTAGAGATCCACCAATCTAACGGTCAAGTGTGGGATCTGGTAGAGAAACTCCCTCCGGCCGCATTCATGGACGGGAATAACAAGTGACTTTTGTAGCATGAGCAACTTTAATACCAAGAAAATATCTAAAGCGCCTTAATCTTTGAAACCTAATTCAATCTTTGAAACCAAATGGGCCCATATAAGAGAAGACATTTCCAGAACTATTCCTTTAGTCCAATTCCATGATTAAAAGTGATTCAACAATTGTAATCTCCGGGGCAGTGCCAAAAATATATAAATTAATAATAGTGAAGAAAATAAGTTAAATTCTTGGATTTTGCTAGCCCCAATCAAAAATCTTCCAAAGACGCAATTGGGGCGCTACAAATGTCAAACATTCTCTGAATTGATTGATTTTAAACTGTTATCATATAAAACATCTTCATGTACTAGACCCAACTTGTGTCTATGGAAAATTTTGGAGTAAATGAGATTGGGCTAGCACTCCTCTAAATTCTTAGATTGCTAACACAGTCTTTGAATTTTTGATTGATGAGGTGTCATATATGAAAGACATGGAATTTTTTTTTCTCGCACAGTCTAGGGTTTAGGGGTTAGTATATGCTCAACGCAAAGTGTAGAGAAATCACAAATTCCCCACTTAACGGGACTCGATCCGGAATTCACCCTCCTAAGGAGGGGATACACTACCATTCGGTCAGAAATATTAGAATTTCGCATGAATGATAAGAATCTGCAATTTACGTTGAGTTAAAATCCTTCTCTTGTTTAGAGTGTTCATTCCATATAAACATGCAGAAAAGCGCCTCAAGCTTGAAGCGATTTTGAAAAGAAAAAAAAAATTATTATTATCTGCCCAGATTGCATACATACACGTGTAGATATGGCACGTTTTCAGATTTTTTGTCAAACCCCAGAGAAACACATGCTTAAACAGTCCAAACGTAAATTCGAAATTGTTTTTCTGGTTAACTTCGAAGCGCTTTTCAATCATCTCCGTACAGTGAAGCGGCTATCTTATTTGCTAAAAAAGTGGCTTATTCTAGCAACCAGACTATTTTATTAAGGAAAATAGTTAACGGACCCATGGATTCCATTAGCTAACCTAAGGCATCCACCCATTGGTGGATGCCTCCCCTCTTAAATGCTCATTAATTGTAGTGAGCATTTCAGAGGGGAGGCATCCACCAATGGGTGGATGCCTTAGGTTAGCTAATGGGATCCATGGGTCGCCTATCACTACTCTTTTATTAATCATCCAAAAGGTATTTTTTACATCAATTTATTTACTGTTAGTTAGTTGGTAAATAGTTAGGTCTGGTGAGTGGACTCCTGACACGTCACATCACCGATTAATATAGTTTTTTTTCTTGAGACTTATTGTTGGCCACTCTTATAAGAAGGAAACACCTTGCCATCTGAACTTATACTGGGGCAAGTGCCCAAAAGGAATTAAATGCTCAAATGAGCTAAATTAGACACCTTAATGTATAGAAAATGTAATTACAACTCGTAATACAATACCGCTGCCCTTTGTTATTAGCTATCGGTATATGACAAACAAGCATTTATTTTAATTGTTAGTGTTAATGAATGTGTGAGTCAAATTATTTTAAAATCATAATAACTTTCTTTTAAAGAGACAATCTCGGATCTCTCACTAATTTAGAATAAAGAACACCCAAGCCTTCCTCATTTGAGGCCGGGAAGGGATGGTGCAAAAAGGCTTCAAATCAAACTCGAGATCTGTCACTTAACAATGCAGGCCCTTGCCAACTCAAACTAAGTAGGCATTTGCAAGTGATCATGTGCTTCGCTATATTTATATAAACATGACAGTAAGTAGAGCCTCCAGACAACAACCCTATGGGCATGAAGATGTTGCCTTGGCAGAGCTCCAAGCTTGTAACTGTCCACACCTATTCTTTCCTCTCTAAAAGTTTAAAGCAATACCCTACTTTACATATTCATGTTTACACCCTCCATCTGCTTTTAAGTTCCTGTTTATTAAAATTTACACACAGAGAGTGAGATATCTGAAACTTACATACGATAGTTATGGCCTGTAAACCCCCGACAGCAGATATACAATACGTTAGTGTCGTATACAGAAGATAGGGTCTATAATAAGAGTAAACTTTGTGAAATGAACTGATGATCTAATGTAGGTGCGTTTAGTTGATAGTCTCTTGGCGTCGTATCAGAGGAATCTCACCTACATCAGGTTGGGAGGTTTATGAGAGGGGGAGGGCTACCCCTCATTGTGTAGCCCATAGGTCCATGTGGCCTCCAATGAATATATATATATATTTTTTGAACCTGGGGTGTCCCCAACCCTTTGGGTCAGGACTAATCCCCGACGTCACAACATGAGCCCGCAACCCATCACACCAGGTAAGTTCGGGTAAACCCGTATGGGGCTGGCCACAAAGGAGGAGTGAGAAATGAAATCCAGGACCTCCCACTTTGGAAAAGGCCCTGGAACCATTGGTCCACCCCTTTGGATCCACTGTATTAAACTTTATCTCCACAGCCAAATATTTTTCTTTCTTTTTTAAGGTGTGTTAGCCCTACTCTCAAGATATTCCTACTTTCAATGTGAGCCAACCACTTGTCTATTTTCAGTGTCAAAGTTCATGTTTTTTTAGTGATTGTAAGGCTTTAACACTACCAATTGACAAGTGATTGGCTCACACTAAAAGTAAGAATGCTCTGAGAGTAAGGATAGCACTCCTCCTCTTTTTTTTAGCCTGTTAAGGTTGGGAGTGCTCTTCACAGACACACTGGGACTCCATTCCCAATGAGAGCAAATTTCAATTATAATTAGACATGGTTCAAAATGTAAATGTTGTGAAGATAGTTCACACACCCACCATATAACCCACTAACTAAACAATGTATCGAAAAAAAATGGAAGAATTTTGCTAGCCTTTGACGAATGCTATGGTCTTTTCCAGCAAAAATATTCAAATCAAGTGTTTGTCATCTTACTAAGAAAGTGACCTCTCTGTTGACACTGGCAAAATAGAAATACGGACAAGCCTCAACTGGATAAGCACATCACAATAGAAAGGATAAGGGACAGACAAGATCATCTTCCTCCTGCAGAGATCCATCATTGATCAACAATCGAATGGTCATAATTTTGTATCAATAAAATGGGATGGCACCGTGTGGTTCTGATTGATCACTACAAGCTGGTGACTGCCCTACCTGCGTTCTGAACGGAGCAGACACTGCGCCCAGTTTCCCTGGGAAAAAGAGAAACAATAATAACGATGAGAGAGAGATGGGCAGGTTAAAACGGGGAGCAGGATGCTGGGGTGTTTCCTTCCTTCCGGCTGCCGGTTAAATCTAGTCCCCAACTCTCTTCATTATTGCACTCTCCCCTTTAATTTACCGTGGGACAAAATCTTTGTCAGTGTCCCACATGTCTGTAAGATTCCGTTCTTTTGGTAGAACTTTTAAAGGAAAGTGATGAAATACTCTCATAGTAGGTAGTTAATACTATCAAGATCTAAAACGTTGGATTTAATATCCAATGGTTTCATGTCTTCAAGTGCTTTAAATGAAGGCCCACCAAATGTTTGAAACCATTGGATCTTGAATCCAACGGTCCAACTCTAGATAGTAGGTATTATCGAAAGTTTTAAATCACTTCCCACTTTTAAAATAAAAAACTTTTGGTGTTTCACGTCCAATTTTACTTAATGTACCTAGAACTATATTATTTCATAGAATGCAAAAATTCTACAAATATAAAACTTTTAAATTCTATAAGATTTTTGGATTTTTTTATATTCCATATATGTGAAATTTCTAATTAAATTAAACTTGATAAATCTAAGATAACATCGAGTAAAAGGGTTAGAAACTCCTCTACCCTCTCTCTCTTGCCTCTTGTTTCAAAACATTAATGTTCCGGCTCATTCTCAAATGGCTAACTTGATCATCTTGTCAATGTTAGCTAGAAGCAGTATTTGTTGAAGCTCTATATTGAGCACCCCTAACAGTTTCATATCCATATGGAGTTCCATATCTTGTTATCGATATTCCAAGCGTAGAAATAGATCCAAATCCATTTTATGAGATCGAGTAGCTATAGCAGATCCATTTAGAAATTGGAACCACGTTTCTAATACACCCATTTTTGTAGCAATTACCCCTAAGCCGGTAGGTCGAGTTTGTATATTTTGTTTTGTTTTAAACATATTTCTAAGACTTCAAATTCTCTCTAGTTGTAACCGGCTCTTTGGAATCCGGTTACACCCCTAAGGTCTCCACGTGTTCCTATTGACACATCTTAACTGTGGTTAAGATTCACTTACTTTTAGGACTCACTTACCTATCCTTGGTTTTTAGAAAAAATATCGAATTTTATTTTTAATCCTAGTTAAAATTCACCAACCATTAGGATTAAAAAATTTGCAATATTTTTTTTCTAAAAACCAATGATAAGTGGGTGAAATCTTAACCATAATTAAGGGATGTCAACAGGGACATGTGGCAACCACAAGGGCATAATTCGGACTCCAAGGAGTCTGGTTATAACTAGAGAGAATTCTGAGTTTATTTCTAATGGATGTTGCTAACTTTCATTCAATGTGTGAATTTATAAGATTCACAAAGATATTTTTACCCATATATTAATATCAAGTTTACTAAAATTAAAGGATAATTTAATCTTTTCATATGAGACTAATCATTAAATACATGAGAGAATAAATATAGTATTTTTTTCTCTCCTATTTAATGAATTGCTTATGTTGGTCATGGGTTGGGTTTTAAGAACACTAACCGAGCCAACCGTAGGTAACATAGCTTCACCCAAGTTGAGGTTCACATAAAAGATTCGCAAAGGTGGCAGCCCTACTCGTCCCACCCTTAATCTTCCCTAAACTGCTGATAAGTTAATACCACTTTATGGGATATTAAAGGGCTAGTAGGGCTAGAAAATCCTCAATAGATAAGGAAAAATGAAACAAAAAACTGTCTTAAATTCTTTGGAGTTTCTTTTTAAAAATTTGAAACTTTTTCTAAATATGCAATTAAGGTCGAACTTTTAAAACTAATCCCATTCAGTATCTATGTTGCAAAATATCGGTTCAAAAGGATCCTTCAGTTAGTTTTTTATCACTGGTCCACCTCTATTTCAGTATCTATATTGTAAAATATGGATCAAAAAGGATCCTTCAGTTATATATATTTTTTTTTATCACTTCGCCACCTCTATTAACACATCTGACAATTACAAGAATAACCTCACAAGTGTGTTATTCAAGAGAAGCAAATACCTTATATATATTTTGTTTTTCTCAAATGATACAGGGATTTTTCTCCTTATTAACATGTCTCAATCGTAGGAAAAGAATGTTATATAGATAAACACGTATAAAGGAGTGAACGAGTGTAAATTTTAGACTCCAAAAAGGTAAAGAAAGTCCAAACAAATAAAGGTAGTGCATGCAGAAGATTTTGATAGTACATGTTTTGAACAAAGTCACAAATTTCAGTGGAGTAAATTAATAAAACGGGATTCATGTGAGCCATCTCAAGCAGGAGTGTCAACTGGCTGAGTCAATCCAAGCTAGGGACTATACAAGCTTGGCTCATTACATAAGATTGTTCGAGCTCGATTTGTCAACTCAGTTTGGCTGAGCTGAAGCTGATGTTGTAGGCTCAAATGAGTAGAGCTGAGCTTGATTTTGATCTTGAATAATTAAATAAGTAGAGCTCTATGTTTGATTCAAATTGGCTCGCATATGGTTCAATTCAACTTGAAATACCATAGAAAATACTGTAATGGATAATATATATATATAATTTTTATTTATATTAATGTATAATAATATATTTAAAAGTTTTTGTATTAAAAGATGAAAATTTTGAATTTAATTTAAACACAAGTTGAGCTCGAACTCAGTCAAGCTTGTTCAGGTCTATCAAAGAGTAAGGGTAGGTGCCCATCTCAATATGAAAGTACTTAAAAGAGATTATGTTTTGAAGAGGTACCTTCATGTAATATTTGAATACAAAGAGTCCTCATTTGTAAAATTAAAAGGCCTTGACTTTTATTTTAGTTTTGTTTTTCATTTTGCGAGAGGATTAATGACGTGCATAAAGCCTTTGAGGGCAAGTAGCATTTTTGGCAGTAAAATCCAACTTGAGTTTACGTACGCTTTTGCTGAAGTGTAGAATCCTGACCATTATAGTGGGCCCCACCGAAGGAAATTCGAGTTGCCCAATCAGATCACGAAACTGCCACCCCCTGCTGCGACTCTGCGACACGGACAGACAAAGTATCTAGCGTGTGACTGTGCACGTGTGACCTCAACGTGTCAATATCACATCCCTTTATCTATATCAAACAATTCTTTCTTTTCATATATAATTAAAAAATTGTCTAAAGTAACAGAAGAAAATGACATTTTTGGGTATTTATTATGCTTCAGTAATTGCATGTTTTTCTTCTAAGCTTAAACGGTTCCTTTTATTTAATTTCAACGGCTTTGGTCATAAATGTGTTTTTAGAATGAGATATAGTAGTTTCAGTATCAGGGAGCAGAGCAACCGGAGAAATCTCTCGTAAAAACCCAATTTTATTATCGGAAATTGAAGCTCGCAGTATTCTGACATATCTTGCTTTAAACCCGTAAAGTAAAAAATTTAATTAAAAGTCAGAAAAATCCCACCAAATTTTACATCGGCGACTGTAGAAAATCATAAAAATCTGCCTTCGGTCTCTCTATATTAATGCTTGCATCTCCTCCTCATCTCCTGCATAAACTAGTCTATATATCTGAAGATAAATATCTCTGAAGCAAAAACACAGACAGAGAGAGTTCTATTAATTAATAGAGTATCTCTCTGAACAGAGGAGAAGAAGAAGAGTTGAAGATTTTCTCGATTAAAATGTGCAATCCAGACACCAACACCAGCACCAGCACCAGCACCAGCACCAAAGCTATGATCGAAAAACCAGCACAAACAACCCACCTGTTTTTAGATCTTTATCCACTACCCCACAAGATAAAGGACCTAGAAAACCCCAAAACAGACACAGAAAAGCAACCCCAGTTCACATACCCAACAATCTCAGAGGTCATCACAGAAACCAAATCTCTGTTCAACCTCTCATTTCCAATAGCTATAACAGCTCTCCTGGTCTACTCTCGCTCTATAATCTCCATGCTTTTCCTTGGCCACCTCGGCGATATTGAGCTTGCTGCAGGCTCTCTAGCCATTGCCTTCGCTAACATCACTGGCTACTCAGTCCTCTCAGGCCTGGCTTTAGGTATGGAACCTCTATGTACACAAGCCTTTGGAGCTCAACGTCCAAAGCTTCTTTCTCTAACCCTTCATCGCTCTGTAATTTTTCTTCTCTTTTCTTCACTAGCCATCTCTCTTCTCTGGCTCAACATGTCCAAAATCCTTCTCTATTTACTCCAAGACCCCAATATCACTGATATCGCTCACACCTATCTTCTCTTCTCTCTCCCTGACCTCCTCACCAACTCCTTCATCCACCCTATCCGCATTTACCTCCGTGCCCAGGGTATCACCCACCCGCTCACGTTAGCTTCTACCGCCGGCGCTATCCTCCACCTACCCATCAACCTCCTCTTCGTCTCCCACCTCCGGCTCGGCGTTGCCGGCGTCGCTGCCGCCGCTTCCCTCTCTAACTTCTTCGTCTTGCTCTCTCTCGTTTCCTACGTCTGGCTTTCTGGATTAGACGTGCCAACGTGGACCCCGCCGAGCCGACAGTGTTTGACCGGCTGGAAGCCGCTGCTCCGGCTCGCAGCGCCGAGCTGCGTATCGGTCTGCTTGGAATGGTGGTGGTACGAGATCATGATCGTTTTGTGTGGTCTTTTGGTGAACCCAAAAGCAACTGTTGCGTCTATGGGGATTCTGATTCAAACAACGGCTCTTATTTACGTCTTCCCGTCTTCGCTCGGATTCGCCGTGTCGACTCGCGTTGGGAACGAGCTCGGCGCGAACCGTCCGGACAAGGCGAGAGTGTCCGCCGCCGTGTCTGTTTCTTTATCGGCTTTCATAGGGTTATCAGCTATGGTATTTGCTTCAGGAATGAGGTGGAGGTGGGGCCGGATGTTTACCGGAGATAGTGAGATCCTACGGCTGACATCAGCCGCTTTGCCGATCCTAGGGCTGTGCGAGCTCGGGAACTGTCCGCAAACGGTGGGGTGTGGTGTGTTGAGAGGAACTGCGCGGCCTAGCACGGCGGCTAACGTGAACCTCGGCGCATTTTATCTTGTTGGGATGCCAGTGGCTATTGGGCTTGGGTTTCGGCTTGGGGTTGGGTTTTGTGGGCTTTGGCTTGGCCTACTATCGGCCCAAATGTGTTGTGCTGGGCTTATGTTGTATGTGATAGGGACCACTGACTGGGATGCTCAAGCTCGTAGAGCTCAGATACTAACGTGCGCAGGGCGTGAAGAAGTGGAACTCCAAGGTGATGGTGAAGGAGAGCCGTTGATCTCTGTCAAGGTAACTCCAGCTTGAAAAAAAAATTAAAATAAAAAGGCCATTTCTATGTAATTTTTCATTATATATTTTTTCTTTTCTTTTTCCCCAATCTTTTGTTGGGTTGTGAATCATTTATATTTTTTGAATATTGGGCTTGGGAAAAGAGGATATCAGTTTTATTTCCTATTTCTCTTTCCTTTGTACTACAACGCTGATCTTGGTGCATAATGCACATTTCTGCTTGAGTAATTTGCAAACAGAAGTTTTCCGTCTTGAGGGCCCACTCATCTCACTCTCTAATATCAATCATTAATATAAAAAAAAACTAAGGTATCATACTTAGCCAAAAGAGATTCTCTCAAAATTAACATCATGGCATACAAAGCAACGACACGTAGCCAACGCCAGTTGAATACTTGTATTTTTAAACAAAAAAAAATATTTGTGACGGAGCGTGTCCTCAACCCTTCGAGGCAAAGACTAACCCCTTTGGGTGTTTGCATCGACCCACTTGAAATTTTTCATGTGGACACCGAGGTAAGTTGAGGAGTAGGAGTTGAACGCACAACCCCTTGTATTTTTTACTACCAACAAAAAAAAATACACAACCACTTGTACTTTTGGTATACTGTTTATGAGTACGAAAGATAGCCCACGTTGGAAGAGAGACTGAAATTTTGTATGTCTTAATATGGAAACACATGATAGCAATTTCAGAGGAATGTTTGCCTCTAAATCTAAGAAAATGCTAGTGTGACCGCAAATGGCCAAGACCACACCGAGACCGTGCATGTGATGCACGGATCTCAAAATTTTAAAAACGAATTTAATGAAATTTTGAGATCCGTACATCACAAGCACCGTCTGGGTGTAGTCTCAGCCCTTTGCGGTCAAAGTCCCTAAATCTAATATGATATTTCATAGCTATATAGATGAAATAAACCCCTAAAATTGGTTATCCCGACTTTCTTTTTCTCTGTTGGCAAACCCTAGCCCCCACATCCTTAACCTTAGGACATGATTGGTTACACGCTTAATGAATTAAATGAAATGAGTCCATTCAAGCTTTAGTGCATAAACTAAGGGCATTGGGGAGCATGTCTGCACAATCTGAACTCCAAAATGACAATAAAATTAAAAATGAAGTCACTTTCTAATTTTATGCCTTTATTTTAGATTAGGACTCATGACTCATGATTTCAGATGCCCTAGATTATGTATTATGAATTAAATTAATTCATTTCATTTTTAAGGACAACCAAACGGGCCCATAATGCTTCTTAGCCTAGTAACAAGAAAGTTGAAGAGTGAACAGAAAGATCACAAAGTTGCAATCCAAGAGATAGCAGTGTTATTAAAACCGACCGGACGGACCAGTAAAACCGGCCATGTCACTGATTCCAAAAACCCTCAAAACCAGATAATATTAAAAATCGGTAAAACCGGCCAGATCCGACCAGTTCAACCCGAAAACTAAGATAAAAACCGGTAGAACAGGTCAGGGAAAAAGAAAATATTATTTTATTAATAAAAAGACACGGTTCAACCGAACCAGTGGAATCGGAGACCGGCCACTTTGCCAGTTGGATGCCCAATTCTAAAACACTGAGAGATAGAGAGTGTCACAACTACAGTAAAATGGTCAGACTTATGACAGTACGTTAAACGAGAATTTTTCTTTTTTTGGATAACTTGGGGTGTCCCAACCCTTGACTAATCCCCAAGGGTGCTGCGAGAGTCAACAACCCACCACACCAAGTAAGTCTGCCCGTGCGGGACTAGCCCCAAAGGAGGAGTGAGAAGCCGAACCTAGGACCTTCCGCTTCGTGAGCATTTTGTTCTTTTTTTTTTGTTGTAAGATAATTTCATTCAAAGGAAAGGGGATACAAGAGAGGTCCCTGCTTCAGGGTGGGAAACCCTGATGTCAGAACCATTGGCCTGGTTTACATAGTTATCTATGCTAATTTTGAGAGCCCTTTGGGCCAGATGATGAGCTAAAGAATTTGCCTCACAGGGAATATAAGATAGCTTCACTTCTTGGCACAGGGGCATTAAGGATTTGATGTCGTCCACAACTGCCTGAATGTCCCAATGCCCTACCCGATTTGGATTTGATACGACGTCGATGATTGCCTTAGCATCCGACTCAATCGTCACCCTTGCCCATCTATAGGATTTTATTCGATAATGTAAAATTTTCATGGAAAAATTACAAAGAAACAAATTGATTCAGCTAATACATGTTGAAAATGACAATTTTACTGAAGAGCTCACTGAGTGTGGTTTTCAACGGGTGATTTCGAAGAAAAACACGAAGAAAATAGTACCATTTGCATTATCAAATGATGTCACTGCATTATCAAATGATACTTCTCAAGGAAGACCCAAAAGAAACCTTAGAAGACAACATGGTTCGAAGAGTGAAATTAAAGTTTTTATAAAAAATGCTAGCCTCAGTCGTAGTCGTAGTCATAGTCTTCCGCAGATGCAAGGAAGTGGCAACAAGTGTAAGTCTATCTCTCTGTTATAGGATAGCAACACCACGTGTTTCACCCTAAAAAAATTGACTTTGTGCTTCTGAGGATAGCACTCCTCAAGTTTTTATTAGTACATTTTTATACCTATATATTTCAGCAGGGTTGAGACTTTAACGTTGCCCTAGTTAGGTGTAACGTTTTTTTATTAATAAAGGAGATCATATTATTATAAGGTCCATTCTTTTGCTTAGACTTGTAAAGTGTCAAACTTCTAGTGTCAAGCCATTATCAATGGCTTCAATGAAACTAAAACCTCATTTTCATGATGTATGGAGAAACAGGCAATTATTTTTTATTGGAGTCTCTTCCTAACATTCATAAAAATTGAAGTCATTTCTCTTTTGGGTGAGAATTGAAAGCCTGCATTTCATTAGTTTTTAAATGACTTGAGAATTCCTAACAGCAATTCATCTCACCTTCCCCACATATCTGAAGGAATGATAGATCTCTACCATGGTCATGAGCCCTTTAAAAGGACTTACCATATATCTCATCCCAAGCAAAACCCAAGAGGACCCACAACATTCAACGGGTCCCACCCTTTTCCATGTTCAGTCCCTATATATTTGGGTGATACCATCTGATTTAATTGTACTCAGATCTTCTATGTGGGACCTGTACAGTGAAATTACTTCTTGAAGAATTATTTGGGAAAAATTGTGCTAATTGTAGTCTGCATGATCACATGGTTGCTTAACATAACCAGAACAAATTTGCAGTAAAAAATCACAAAAAAACAGAAACAGGAATCGGAATAATTCTTGCTACATTCTTTTATTCAAACATTCCCGAGCCAACGACGAACTAATTGCACATTCGATAAATGAAATCCAAGGATAGTACGCATATTTTAATGTAATCTAGTAAGAAAAAAAATTAGATGTACGTGTTAGCAGCATGTTACGGATTTCGGCAAATATTTGGCCATCCATCTAATAAATGTGCCTAATCTAGTTTGTTCATAAGTGCTTTTATTTATTTATTTATTTATTTCAAACGGGTTAGAGGGATGGGAAGGGTTCCTTATTGGGTTGGGTTCGGGTTTGTAATTTATCATCCCATTTATATACGGGTTGGATTTGGTTCGAGGGTATGAGGTATAAAACTTTTTTATACATGCCAACAGTATCTTAATTAAGGCTCGCGGCGAATACTTGGGTATCCATCTAATTTGCCATGTTCCTCTATAAATGATTGAACTTGACCTGTACAAAACATCCTTGTAGTGTAGCTAATCCACTTAGTTTAGTTAAAAATCCGATCGAAGCGTGCGTGAATCAGCATATGGATCTTAGAACATTAGAATAAGCAGCTAGATCAAAGTAGCCAGGCTTATATACAGTCACAGAGACCCCACAGTTGCCCCCTCTGAGAGCTGAAGGGACAGGAACTGCCATTCCTTGGTGTTAAAAAGAAGAGAAGAAAGACAACATCATTCCTGACCATCATGCTTCTCACATGGCTAACCCTTTTTGGGTTCTTGTTTTATGGTCCCTAAACTTGAGCCACCCCATTCCTTCAATCAATGCCACTCTCCTTCCCTCATGTCATTTGTCCCCCTATCTAAAACCTCTACTTTGTATATATATATATATATATATTTCAAAACTTGGTGCCATTACCTCACAACCCATTATCACCCAACCTCTTCATATTCATGCCTGTCTACAGATAGAAAACAACACTAAAGTTCTTCCTAAGAAACAAGTATTGTAGGGGAAGATAGGGCATGGCCTTGGCCTTTGTCTACTTTATAAGCAACAAGTGGATACTCTTAAAACACTTAGGATATTCTTTCTCAGCAACTTTGCATGTGATGGGTTTAAGTATGAAGAGGGGGGTTAGTTCTGTGATATGTCTGCTACTTTTATTTTTATGCAAATTGGCATGGCTTGTCTCCCCCAAGAGGAGCTGATCTCCTTCACACATGCCTCCTGCATATTTTCTTCTAGGGTTTGTGTAATCACCCATCATCCTTACCTCTTTAGAGTCGACAAGTAGGGCCATTCAAGATGTGGGATATTAAGCCACAGAAATGGTACGTGAACACACTACATGCACACATGTCCTGGTGTTTTGTGTTTATGTGTGTATTTTATTGACAACAAATATATATATAAATAGAGAGAGAGAGGGGGGGGGGGGGGGGGGGGGGGGGGGAATAAGATGAAGATGTAACCATGACGTCGTGTGTTCGAGTCCAGCTTATCAACCATAACAACAGCGGGACATCAAAAGAGATGTAAAATTGCTCCCCCTTCTGTCCCATAACTTCTATCTTATATCCATTTAGATACCAAGAACTATTAAATGACTTAAAATTCTAATAAACTGCAATTCGGAGAGTGTTTATAAGCTTGAGTTGAAATTGATGGGCTGTGTGTGTGTTTTGTCCGAGTGTGAGTATGTTATCAAAAAAAAAATTCCAAAAACTGCCTCCAGTTTTTTTGAAAGAAAATTTAAGTTTTTTTTTTGGGTAAAGCTTCTGAGACCGCTCTTAGGGCCGAGACCATGCTCTAAGAGCATGGGATTTTAGGTGGGGCCTACCATGTGAAATAGGCCCCACCTAAATTCCCATACTTTTAGAGCATGGTCTTGGCCCTAATGGGGTTTCAATAGCAAAGCCCTATTTTTTTTCTTTCACCCATTTTCTTACCAAACGAATACACCCTAATCCTATGTTTGGTTGCCGAGAAAATAAGTATAAATATGAAAATTAAAGAAAATTTGACAAAACACAACTAAAAATAGTATTAGAAATTCAAATTTTTCTTTTCATGTTTTCGCTTATTTTCCGAGGGTTAGTGAATCTCAACCACAGCTAATGAGGGGACACATGTCAACCTGTGGGATGAGGGTCAGACCAAATCTAAGAACAAAATCGCTCATAAATTAGGTCCCAGTGTATGGACATATGAAGGAGAAGAATCATTCATCAAAACTAAAAGAAAAGAATACTCTCAAATCCATTGCAAAATGCAGTATGTCCCATGAAAATCGATATAGAATTCAAATGAAAAATCTCACAAACACCGTCGGTCTTTTCCTTTTCTGATTTATTGATTTTATCACCTTTTAATGTGATTTCCCCAGAAAGAAAAAACACGTCACATTCTCCCTTCTGATCACCAGATCTCAACAGAATCAGAGCATCAAAAATTACATGGTTTACACAAGAAATTCTATATTTACACACACATGAGTGAGAGAGAGAGAGAGAGAGAGAGAGAGGTGAGAGAGGTGAAGGTTGAAGTATTGTATTACAAGGCAGGGTAAGTGTACAATGGTTTGAAAAACTCAAACTAGACAAATGAAGAAGACAACCCCCCTAACCCTAGGCATTAATCAGACTCCCTACTGTTTGTTATAAGGGGCATGCCCACACAATTACAACAATTTCTCATGAAAAGAAGACCGACACTTCCCACACCCACAAGTAAAAAGAACATAAAATTAAATAGCTGGCTACCAAGTCTACAAGTCACCCATTACCCAACATCTCTTTCAAAAGCTGTGGGTGCCCAAGCTTCTGCAGCACAGCATAAAAAACAACTAACACTGTACACGAAATGACCAAGCTATGCATAGATCTTAAGATCGCTGCCGAGTCCAAATCCATGATGTAAAACACATGAGCACACCTGGAAAAACAAAATGAAAGCCAGCAATGAATATGATACTTACCCTAAGGGCTGGCTTTCCGTCTCTCTTCTAAGCCTGATGTTTTCACAGCATTGAGTGATCCAGCTTACAATCTTTACGCTGTTGAACTTAAACTCAACCTGCTAAAAAGATATCCACACCAAAAAAACAAACAGGACAGTATAAAGATAACACAGTATGAACATTCCCAGTACAAAATTTAGGGTTTCAAAAAACATGCCTTATCACCGGTTTCTGCACAGGTTCCGAATTACCTCCTCCGCGAGCTTTTAGTACCATCCCAAGTGCAACATTTGGCTTCACAATAATAAACAAAAAGCAAGACAAACAACAGAGTGGGTAGCTTAGGTCAGTATAAAATATTAAAATTACAATCTACAAGATTTTTGACAGATTATTGAGAACTACGAAATATGCCTGGCACACAGTAAGTACTGATCAACGTAAATAAGTCTTGAAGAATAAACTTACTGAAAGATAATGAAAATTAAAACTGATGCAGTAGGTTACTATCTACAGATACAAAAGAAGAAAAAAGACCTCTAACTCTTCTTGCAAGGCATTTTGAAATATTCCGCTCCCATTCACAGACTCGTTCTCTGAAAGTAATTCTGAATCTGCCTCATGTGAATCGCCCTGCAAAGATGCCTGGTTGTCATTCCCTTCAAGGCTCCCAGTGTTATCATCACTGCTACCTGCTACAGATTCCAATGCAACGACCTCACAGGAATTAATCTCACGTGTGAGGTTTTGAATCCTGGTATAAGCCCCAAATCCAGCCTCAGCATTATCTGTGCTCAATGACTGCTTCTCTGGTTTAACTGGCTCACCATCATCCTCACCAGCACCCTCTGTCCAGGTCTGCAGACTCCTAAAAGATCCAGACTCAGCATTCTCAATGTTATTTGATGCCAAATCTTCCATTTTCTCCTTGTCCAATCCAACCTGAGATGTTACAGTGGACCTGCTACTACTAGCTTCAGATGGAGCAACCAACTCCTTCCTGGAAGGGCTAATGGAAGCCCGTTTCAATGGTTTCTCTGACAAGGCATCTTTTTTAGTATTGGCTTGCCTCTTCAGTGAATTCTTACTAGACCCAGCCACAGCAGTCTCCATGGTGCCTACAAAGTCATCTCCTTTAATGTCCTCACCAAAGTTGACCTGACACGTTACACCTGACCTGCTGCTATCTTCATATAAGGGACACGATTTCTGTTCATTCAGAGTAATGGATGTGCGATCATCTGCCGTAATCGGCTGCACGTCATCTTCCCCATAATCTTTTTTCTTCTCCAACCGTCTAATGGAAGACGCACCCTCAGCATTAGTATCAGGTGCAGCCAAACACTCCACTTTATTAACCTCTTCACCGCAGTGGAACTGAGATGTTCCAGCAGACCTACCTCCTCTAATTTCGGGAGAAACAGACTCCTTCCTTTGTGGGCTAATGGAAGCCCGTTTCTCTGATTTTTCTGGCTTCACATTGACCACTTCAGGATCCCTTTTCCTCTTGAACCATCTCTCTGCAGATCCAGGTCTGCACTCTTCCCCATCTTCATGAACAGTTTTCTCAGCCTGTTGGTTTGTAAGCCTTGATGGTCGAGGTCGTTTATACCCATCTGGAAACACATATGAAGGAATCTGCTTTCTACGAACATGAGAAACATATATTTCCATCCCTGGTTTCCAAAATACATACATATTTATCGAATGCCTGAACTCGTCAACAGTACCACGTATATCAAACTGCTGGCCTTCTTGGATTCTCACCCCCTGTTTCCTCTGCAAACCCATGAAAAAAGCACAATGCAAACACAGCTTGGACCTGTCGACATACTCATTTGGATATGGATGGCACTGCAACATCCCATATGTGTCCCGTTCTATCTGTAAATTGCCAAATGGAGTGCACAAATGAGAAAGAAACAACATCTGCACACCTTTCTTATTATGTCTTCAAATTAGTTGTTATGGATAGACAAATGTACAGTTTGAAAAATACCCAAGTCTTCTCTATGTCTATAACACATGCCACAGAACAAACTTACCATCAGAGTCAGCTGCCTCAATCGGGATTCCACCCAGCCTTTCCAAGAACGCAAATCATCAGCATCTGCTGCAACTATGTCAACCTGCAGATAGTTTTTATATGTTTCGAAGAAAAGGTATGGCTCAAATAGGGCACTCCACTGGGCTTTATTCAGCTCAATTTCCTGGATGAGGACAAAACAGTAGCGGTATGGTAATCAGTAACCAAGTGTGGTAGACAATCAGATGGCAGAAAACTCTTCACGCTCTTACCTCGCAGATCTTGTTACCGTTGTCGAACTGCTCCATCATAACCCGGAGAGTACTTGTTGAGACATTGTAGCTAGAGTTCATGCAAGGGTATGCAGGAGTAATGATTGGCATATGATGAGTTCGATCCCGAGGATTTTTACGAGGATCCCATATGGGGAACCCGAGTTCATCCTCCTCTATTGAACATAGCATCACAGGGTTTGGCCAACGCCACTGCGTATAAACCCTAAAGAAACGGGAAACCAACATACTGGGATTTGCATTAGGATAAAGCTGGCATACCCGAGCAACTAGAAGAGCCCAATTCACACCACCAAGAAATCCAGTTACCTACATAACACAAAAGGAAAAGTGAAAACCATAATCTGAAACTGAGATAATAATAAATTCTTTTTAAAAAAGGCAACGATCTTACATTTGAATAAACACTACGCCTTTTAGCCCAAAACTTTAAACATCTCAGTGTCGTGCGAAAATGCTACGATTTGGGGGGGGAGAGAGAGGGACAGAGAGAGATTAGAGAAGGATCAGCGAACCCATAAAATTAACACATAATACAAGGTCAAGCATTTCAAATGTTCACCTCAATATTTGGAACGAGTCGAAGAATTTGATCAGCAACCCTGCAGCCATTAAGACTTCGAACAGTTTGCTCATCAACATTGTACAATACAGACCCATGGGAGATGTCCAAGTCCTGTAAATAAGTCAATTCCAGAATATCAATATATTAAAGCCAAACACCAGCAACAAAATGAGTGTACTTCGTTTGTAACCAGCACTTACAGTTAAAAAAATATGTGAAGTTCAAGTGAACATTGCATATCAGTTGGTGACTGATATGCTGCGCCACGTTAAATAAAGAAACAAGGAAACATTGAAATATTAACACTATAGGTTAATATAGTGTATAGTAACCAAACATCGCATATGATCAGTCATTACTTCAATAATATACACAGAAACAATGCATCATGATTGTCAGTGTTTTTGCCTATCCATATTAATCCATCCTATGCACCATCCTGCCATTCCCACAATTCCAGTTCAACTTCAAACCCTGGTTGGGCATGCTGATTCGAGGAAATGAGATGCCGCTCTTTGTTACATAGCAAACCATATCTTTTTTTAACGATACCTCATAAAAGAACCTGCTAGACTACAAGAAAAGCTAAGCAAGATTGTCCAACCATGAAAGCAAAGCTTTGGGATGGCATGCAAGGCTTCAATAGGTGGAGTGACTGCTAAATTCCAATTGTCAGAAAGACATTATCTTAAAAATAATAAGATACTTGAAATAAGCATTTTCCAGTGCATGCAATGAGCCAATGACTGGATAGATATGGCAACCATGAAAGGGTGTCAGAAATTGTCTACTCAAGTGGAGACAGCACCCCACCATGGACCCCATAATTTTAACAATAAATACATATAATGAAACAAATGCTTCGTTCGCACCATCAACAATGTCAGTTGACTCTACTAAATTTTAAACTTGAAGACCAAAACTTGAGCTTTTGCAGAAGCACTGCAGTACAAGAATACTAAAAACTGCCACAAGACCCTTTATTTAGCAGCAAGAGCAGCTGAGTCTAAGTCAAGAAACTTCAGAGCTCAATAAGGTTTACTAAACTGAATACAACATCTAGATGTTAGAAGGAAACTCAAACTAAGGCACATCGTAGAAGCTCACAAAATACAATTTCCAACATTTATTCCAGTCCAAGCATATAATAGGAAGAAATAATCACAACCCATGGCTACCTTTCATGTATAAAAAGCTAAATTTAAAATGCTACTAATCATACATGAATCCGTACATAAAATAGAACATATTTATTTCAAATTTTAGTATTCATTAAAAAAAAGTAAGCAATCAAAACATGCTGGATATGACTAACAAACTGTGAACGAGATTGAAAGCCACATCAGATCGAAAGTCCTCAACACTGACAGAGACAACGGTTCAAGAACACCACGCTCTAACCTCAACATGAACTGCCTCGTCCAGGAGAGAAAACAAAATAATGATACAGCATCTACAATTTCTGTGGATCTCATCTTACAGTATACAACAGCTTCCAATGGCATAAATATAACATATGTGCTAAAATTAAATTGTCACTAGGTCAAGAGTTGAGAAAAATGCAGTGTGCATCACCATTCCTAGAGCTTCATCCCAACTTTACAACCTCCAACTCTGTGTCCAACAGCTTTCACGTGTCATGATGAGCAATTAAAAATAACAAAAGAGCTTGATATGGATGAACACTTCCTCATGAACCACAAGGAGAGACCCTATTGAATGGCCAGGTCATGTGCTATAAATGCAGAAATGTGACAACGGAGGATATCAACAATAAAATTTTGATCCGAAGAGAAGAATGTATGTCTAAACACCGATTGAAGAATAAGAAATTCCAATAAAAAGAGGCGAGTTGATCTCAACGCAAAACTAAGGAACTCCATCCAAAAAAAGTACTAAAACAATAGCATGAAGTATAACTTAAATGGTCCAGCTAATTAAAGAAAAAAGAGAAGGGTTCAGTATATATCCTTTACTCCAAACACGTGCATACAGACATGCAGAGAAGTGAAACTCATAAAATGTTTACTTAAAAAAATATAGGTAAGAACAATAATTAGAAGAAAGCTAAAAAGAAAAGGAATGCAAGCACAAAATATTCCCCGCTCATACTTACTTCTGGAACAACCAAAAGGGATATACTTGCATAAAGAAGATCGACTGATATTCCCCGGAACTTGAATTTCATTACTGGGACATGAGCATCTGGAACTGGTTGTAGTTCGGTAACTTCTTCCATTTCCGCCAGGATATTATGCAATATAATGAAAAAATCTTCCTGAGGAAAGCAACTACAAATTCAATCATCTCAAATAATCCCAAAGGAAAAGTTCTCTGGATTCATAAAACCAAAATTCACGAACCAGCCAAATACATGATTTACCTCTCGATTAACATAAGATGGCCCAACACATAAAGTGTCTATATCAGCCCCAGGACCATGTACCTGCCAAAGCAATACATAAATGATCACTAGATCTCCATATATAAGGAAGAAATATCATTTCAACAAACATGCAAGTATATGGAGAGACACCAACAATGTTCGGAAACTAAAGGTCAAAATTCTAGCATAGGCTTTGCCAGCTAGGGAGCCTGCAATCTACTGACTAAGCAAGGATGCTCATTAGGTGTGAATTGTACAACTTGTACTTTGTGAGTGTCTCTGAAGTCTGAACTGTTGTACATGCTCCTCTTTCAGGTTTAGATCGATTTATAGGTCCTCTATAATTGCCAGCTCAATTAGGCAACCCCTCTCTCCCTGTCCCCAACACCTCTTAAAGCCCTAGAAGAATACGGAATAGGGAAGATAAATCCACACCATGCTGTTCGAGTCAAACCCACACCTCCATTATGATTAAAAATAAGAGCTAATGTGCAAATAGAGGTTCATACAAAAAGCATATCCAAATGATCACTATGATGAAAGTGAAACACACTACTCTAATGCCAAGACCTTGACTGTTCGTTGGTTACACTTACCCATCTCTTCCCCACGACTAATGATGGATAAAAGGAAATACAAAAAGGTTCAGAACAGCAGTTTAATCCCTAATTTTTAGTAATTCAATTCAAAGCTCCAAACCCTTGATCTCTCCTTTAACTCATATTATAGCCACCCTTGATCTCTCCCCTTTTGTTCAAACTCTAACCACCTCCTCATGTTTAAGAACATAAGCAGAAAGCAAGAAGGGATTGAGTCCACAATCAGCCAAGTGAATCTTAACAGAATTCACTGCTAAGTAGAAAGCAAGAAGGGATTGAGACCACAATCAGCCAAGAGAATCTTAACAGAATCCACTGCCCTTCATTCTTCACAAAAAGAAAGCTTCAAATTAGCAGTTTAGCACGTGTTAAGATTCTCGAGCACCATTGAGAAAAACAAGTAGGGGGTTAGCAACTAGAAATGGTGTTGCACTGTAGACCCTAAATTAAATGTATACTTGCTAGACAAAGCTAAATAAGATGTGTTATTGACCTTTCGCGATAATATGAGACCTGCAGGTTTGCAATGCTACTTTATACAGGCACCGTTTGCATGATATAAAGATTTAGAACTTCAAAACTGTCTCTAAAATATTAAAAGAAAATTTTTAAATACCAGAAAAGGTTTATCTCTACATCAAAAGGAGGAAGTATCACTACTCATACTCACCCCAAGTCGATAAGACCCAAAAGTAAATATGACGGCATTTGCATCCTCGACCATTTGATCAGTATACCCTCTCTGACGAGTTAGTTGCTTCACCCAATTTTTTACAACCTAGCATATACAGTGAAAAATGCCATAAACATTTAGCCAAAACAGAAAACTGCATCCAAAATTCCAATTAGGCAATGGAACATAAATTAATATATATACACACACAAAGAGTTACACACATTAATACTGTAAAGTGTTGCGTTTCTAATATAACAACATTATATGGAATATGTAAGGACAACTAGAAACCATATCATAGGCATAAGAAACTGATTTGGAGGAATAGAAAAAACAACAATGAACCACAATAGTATCGTCAATGCCGAGGATAGTTAACCTATCATACATTTAATACCTAGTCTCCAAGCCATATTAACACTGTTTACGGGTATTTCTGCCTCTTGCAATTTAATAGACTAACTAACTAAAGCAAAAATATATATATACATAACCCTCTTGTCACAAAGCAAGATGGTGTTTTCCCAACCCTTCAATGTGTAATTGTGTATTCATCAGGTTTTTAGTTCCGCCTTTCAGATTGACAAGAAACAAAATATAACCAGTCCTAGGACTGGCTTCAACAACAAAACAGTTGTTGGAAATGGCTGATAACCCTACTTTTCAAATGTCTATAGTTCACTAATTTAGGAGAGTTCTTGTAGTGATAGGCAGATGTCCATCTTTATTCACAGCAGAACCTGCTTCAGGGCTTTTGTTATGTGATCTTCTATAAGTTTACCCCCTTGTAAACTTTTCTTCATATTTCTATCTTTGTAGCTGTAACTGTATACTTTTCTAATCTATTAAATTTCCTGATTACCAATAAAAAAAACAAAAACATTAGTTTACTCATTTATTAGTAGTTTCACAATAGTCATTGCTTTCTATTAATATGTTGAGACTACCAGCCACTGGTTCTTCTTGAGCATGGTTAGTAGAGTTGCAACAGAATATATAGCTCTCATTTAGACGAGGGAAATGGACAAATTGGATTTTTTCTCTTTCAGGTGTGCAGAAAGAAGTTTATGAAATCCAAGTGCAAGGTGTTTCAAAAAACAAGAATGCAGACATGTTTTTGGTAGGAGATTTCAACATTGTCAAGTTCCCGCTGAACAAGAAGGGTGGAGCTAGCAGGGGGACCTCAATATGTATGAGTTCTTTTTTAGACTTCATTAACAGGAACGAGCTCATCAACCACCTCCCCCTTTAAAAGGCATGATATACTTGGTCAGGTGGCAAATATTCCCTTGTTATGTGCAAACTTGATAGGGTTCTTTCTCATCTTGATGGGAATCTGAGTTCTCCAATACGACTTAGGAAGCTTGGCCTTATTTCAGATCACAAACCCATTGTGTTGAGGGATTCAGTTAGATCCTCCAAACCCCCACCTTTCAAATTTTGAAACATATGGATGGAAGCAGAAGGTTTCACCATTTTTTTAAAAATCGCCGAAACCGTTACCTAACACCCGCTACATAAAGGTTTCGGTGGCCTCCGATACCCAATACCATACATTTACCCGTTTATCCCGAAACAAAACTGTAACGCCCGAAACCATAACGTAACGGGCGTTACGCCCAATACGTAAAGGTTTCAGTTGTAGAACTGGGTTCCGAAAATCTCTAAACTCATTCTAAAACTTCATCTTTGCTTTCTCTCTTCTTTTCTACCTATTCTTAGTACTTTTTTTTTCCTAAAATCCTTTTGTTTTTTTATTGATTAACAACTTGATTTGAGGTTTAATTCATAGATTTGAAGGAATCCAATGCAGGTTCTTTATTTCGTGTATGTTTCAACCATCGACCCATCTAATTTCCTTATTTCTAAATTTTGGGCTTCATATTGGCTTTAAAAGTATCTTGTTACTCATTTATTATATGTTTTTTTTTCTATTTATTGGAATTTTTTAGATTTTTTTAATAAAAAAATAATAATAAGTAAAGGCCGAAACCGTTACGTAACGACATTACGTAAAGGTTTCGGCAGTGTCCGTTACGGTGTCCAAAACCTTTTTTTTAAACCTTGGGTTTCACATACAACATGAGGAGTTACTGGAGCGAGCTGCAGTTTGAAAGATGGGTAGGTTACTCTACTCAAGGTTCTCAATGGCAGGGAAAAAGTGTGGAACTGTAAGTGTTTGGTCATGTTAAGGCGAAGGAGGAGTTGTGAGCAGAAATTGATAGACAAGACAGTCCGGAGGAAGAGAGCTACATTCAGACAATGGACTGGATAATGAGAGGATTTAAAGAGAGAGATGACTTCTCTCACCCTCAAATAGGATATTAATTGGAAGCGAAATCCATGGTCCAGTGGTTGAGGGCTGGATATAAACTCTTTAAATTCTTCCACGCAATAGCCAATGCAAGAATGAAAAGGCACTGGTATAATCATAATGATGTAGGATCGAGTAGATTCAGCACTAAGAAGTAAGGGTTGTGTGAAAAGGTGGTTTATGTATGGGTGGTTATGGAATGCTGACTATAAAAGTAACAAAAGAAAAAGGCAAATATAAAATAATGAGAAGAAGAGATTAGAGAAAGAATCTAAGAAAAGCATTACAGCTTTTTTATAGCCCGGTGGACATTCCCCTAGTTCACTAAGAAGTAGGGTTTGTGCGAAAAGGCTGGTTTATGTATGGGTTATGGAATGCTGAGTATAAAAGTAACAAATAAAATAACCAAATATAAAATAAGAAGAGGAGAGAATCTAGGAAATCACACTTAAGATCATAGTTACCAAGTGTACAAGTATAATACGACTGATCTGTTCGGGAAGTATGGGTGTTATAATGCAAAAATACAAAAAAATATTACAAATAATTTATAATTATAAATAAATAGGAATTATGATACTAACTACTAGCAATCATTTAATTCAAAATATGTGTTTAAAACAGCAAAAGTATGGCAAAAATACATGTATTAAACACGTTCAATACAGAATGTGTATTAAACAGAGATAGGCATATAATACGTAATATGGTAAAAATACGTCGTTTTAAATGGCGATCATCCTAAAAGTATTATACGGGTATTATATGCGGATTTAGTAACCGTGTCTAGGAGACTAGGATTGGATTGGAGCCTTGGAAGCATTCACACATCCAAAGAGTTTTACCAATCTGTAAAAAAAATTATCACTCCAAATCAGCATAGCATCAAAAGGATCGAAATCACCATAAACTCCTTGAGATTCACTGCCATCAGCATCATGCCCTGGCTGTTCCAGTGCCCCTTCTTGTTGTTCCACAGCCACATTCAAGGACTTCTTTGTAGGACACGGAAAACCTATGTGCATACTCATGGCACTTACAAGAATAAGGTTCTTTGTTGTTTCCCCTAGCATTACCACCTTCCATTGGTGTTTTTCCCGTAAGATCAGCACCCATATTTAGTTTAAACTTGTTATTATAGTTATAATTATTACATGGAAGGGCTGGCCATGAGAACCATGGAACCTTGTGCGAGTGACCCTAGGGGAATGACAAGAGTTGAACTCAGAACCTCTGCTTCTTGAGGCGTGGTCTCTTGCCAACTTGGCTGCAACGTTCACATTTCGGCCCTAGCCCGACAGAAGATCCTTGTCCCCTTGCCTCCTCAAACTATCTCTTTCCGGTAAACCATTTGTTACTTTTCTTCTCTGATGGCTTTCCCATTGGTCCCTTTCCCTTGCCAACACTTGGTGCGGTCATTTATTCGTGCAATCTCTCCACTCTGAGTGCTCTATTAAGAATTTCAAAAAACGACATAAATCTCGCGGTCATTTCATCGTGGAATAATTATAACCATAGTACGGTTATAATTATTACATGGAAGGGCTGGACGTGAACTTCTACCCACTTCATTAGTCCTCCTTGTAGCTGTCTCCAGGGCTTGAGAAGAAAACTTCCTAATAGAAGGCTGCCTCATACTCTTGATCTTCAAGGGCAATTGAAAGGCTTCAATCAACATTGTACATACAATGGGGTATAATTTGATGGTGAATTTCAGTTCTAAACCCCGATTTAAATCAATAGAGTTTGTCGTGGATCTTCAACTCCCCTACACCTAATTTTCAACTCTTCAAATTTAGTCATGTACTCCATCAGTCATATTCCCTTGTCTAAGAGCATTGGGCAGGTCAAAAAATCTCATCTTAATAATCAAAAGGAAGATATGTGTGCTTCAGCCGTAACTTAATCTCTTCTCAATGAACAATAGGCATGGTTTGAGATATCCTCGATATTTTCAATATATCCCCGATATCGAGGGGTAAAAAATATTTATTACATGTATTTTTTTCTTACAAAATATCCCCGATATATCAGCCGATATTTGCGATATATGTTTTATAAGTAAGGGACATTAAAAGAAATGTCGACAATCGTCGTTGTTAAAAGCGTCGCCTAGGTGACCAAGCGCTTTGTTGGACTCAGAGGGCTGTCAACGGATCGGATTCGGACCGGATCTACCTAGATCCGAATCCAATCCGATTAAGAATTCGACATATCCGAATTCGATCCGAGATCCGTAGGATCATGAAGTAATCAATCCGAATCCGTTCCGATTACATTTGTGAGATCGAAATCCGATTAGATCCGATCCGAAGAAGGTTATTTTTAAAAAAAAATTATATTTTAATAATATAAAATTTAATTATTTCTTAATTAACTCTAATTAATGTTAATTTTTTTAAAATTAATATTTTATGAATAGAAAATCTAAGTAATATATTTAAAATGATTTTAAAAATTATTATAATCAGATCGGATTTTAATCGGATCGGATCACCCTATATCCATATCCGATCCGATTATAATCGAATTCCACCGATTCGACGGATCACATATAGGGTCCAAAGTCCGACTAATCGGATCCAATCCGGATCATGATACGATCCATTGACAGCCCTAGGCTTAGGCGACTGGCCGCCTCCTGCAATCATTATTAAAAATCTTATATATGTAATATTATTATTATTTAAGGATATAAAATTTTATTTTATTTGAAAATGATTGTTTGGTAAACAAAAAAAAAATTATTTTATATACTTTTCATGTCTTTTACGATATAATATGTTAGGATTTGTATATCCAACAAAAAAAAGTTTGCAGAAACAAGAAGAAATAAGAGACGAATGATATCTAGTATGTTTCTCATATTTTAACTTGCTCTCTTTCTTAATGGTGGACGAATTGGTCTCTCTTCCTCTGTTTATAGGTGGACCATATAGTCTCCATTTGTTTTTTTTTCATGGTTGTTAAATTACAGCTAGTTCAGGCGGCCCAATAACAAATTAAGAGTCTTTAAATGCCCCAAATTCCTTCTAGAACCACCAAAACTCTCATAGACTTTTATTTAAAATGGTCTTTTATAATTTAAATAAGTGCAGACCCTATAGTTATATATTTTACTTATCAATATTATTTTTATTACTTATCTTAAGTATAATTGAGAAAAAGAAAGTAATAAGAATAAGAGGTACGACATCTCCCTCTCCCTCTCCCTCTCCCCCCTTCTCTTCTCTCTCTCATGTTCAGCGCCACATTTGAATGTCGAGCTATTTTTCTACTTTTTATTCAGTCTTATATTCTCTCTCATCTCCCCCCTCCTCTCTCCTCTCCTCTCTCTCTTTTTCCTATTGGGCTGTTTATTTTTTATCCCTCTCTCCCCTTTCATCAGTCATTGTAGACTTAATTTTTATTTCATTTTTTCCAACACTTGAAATCCCCCTTTATCATTCTTAGAACTGTCTCTAACGATGGTCCTATCAAAGTGCATCCTGACAATGGTGTAATTTATATGAATGTAGGACCTCTTATAAAGAAAATGCATCATATATAAATCTCATATTAAGGGGAATTTCTGCAACAAAAAGTTCATCAGGCGACGCTTCAGGCGCCTCAAGCTACCGCTTTACGCAACCATGGGGTATGTCGCCTTAAGTCGCCTTGACAACTATGTCGATGATATATGTCGATATCGCACCCCCACGATGTATTTACAAAAGATATTATAAATTTTACACCATATCGTACAATGTCGACAACATATCGTCAATATCGTGTGATATTCTCGAAAATATTGGTTTTAAGCTATAAAACATAGCCAAATTTTGTTTATAACTTATTTACATTAAATATCATTTAAGTAAATGGTTTTCGATTACACCCCCCAATTGAATTCAATAAAAATCCGCATTTCAGTGTCTTTTAGAGATTATGTCAAAATTTCAACTTTCAAATGCTAAAGTATTTCTCAAATCTTAAAATTTTATAAATTTTATCATATTAAAATATTACTAAAACCCAAAATCCTAATGAAAAGTCTCATATTTTAGTCTTCAAAAAATATTTTCATCTACAAGGTCAAAAGGTCAATATATAATATACTTAAAAAATTTTAAAGCTTGAATGTAAGCCTCCATTTAAAATACTCCCACATTTAAATGTCAAAAGAATCATTTGGATATGTTTCTAGATACAAGCCACATGAATATGAGTACGAGGATACAGCCTTATCTGGTTGTGTCAGTGACAATTGTACTCTCAAGAACATAGCTATGCACAGCCAGTGGACCAATACACGCATGGGTATAGAGGTGTACAACCTCATTTTCCAGTACCAGCAACAGTTATGCCTCAGTAGTTAGTACCCACAGTATCTACTGATAGGCGTGTTGCTACATTTTGAACCCGATGACTACTAGCGTTATGTACTTGAATATACATTAATGTATCATAAGGTGATGAGTTGGGCACAATATTGTGCATATGTGGATAACTAGTATTATCGCCAGCCTAGTCTAGACAGAGATGACTTTGAGCCTTTGTATAACTCCTTTTGGTTTTGATTGTAGTTCTTAGGATGAGTTAGATTATTATTATGTATGTTTGTATTGTTATAAATTTTATGAATTATAAATCAATTATTGATTAAAAAATGAATTGTTTAGGAATATGAATCAATCATACATTGTGTCATCAACGCACATCTTTGCCTCCTTCCCAATTCCCATTGCATCTCCTATTTACATTGTTGTTTTTTTTTAATATTTTTATTTTCAAAAGTGAATTAACATCTATTTTAAAATTCACTGCAAAATTCCATGTTTTGCCCCATTTTTTTGTCATTTTTTCAAAAATCACCAACAAACAATATATCTTGCGATATATCCCCGATAAATCTTTTTTCCACGGCTCAACATGTCGAGTGAAATCGACATTTAGAACCTTGACAATTAGTGGTTGTCCTGTATCTCTAAGTTCATTGTCTACACCTACCCACCACACTTGAGCTTGTCCAGCAAGCTTCATAATAGCAAATCTGACCCGCCTTTCATCAATCATGTCATACCAATCAAAATACCTTTCTATAGTAATAAACCAATCTAAAAAAGCTCGTGGGTTGATTTTTCCTGTAAGATTAGGTACTTCTACTCTTTCTTAGTAATATCACCAGCTGCATCGTAGGGATTATACTACCTCTCATTTCAATCTTGTTTCTTGGCGTTCGTCGCCATATCCAAAAAATAAGGTTGCTGCCTTTCATAAATCATAAGGTTGAATAGCTCTAAGGCTGACCCAAGAAGGAGGTGAAGGAGCTCTCTCATTTGGTGAAACAATTTCCGCTATTTGTTCTACTCCATTTCTTGGTGAATTGGATGAATCACATGTGGCGCTTGCTAGATTTTCATTGGGTTGGGGATTAGTACCAATCAAAAAACTCTTGAAACTTGGCCTCTAACGCATCAACTCTTTCCATAATCATGAAGAAGAATTCATCTCGTTGTCGGTCCGTCAATTTTTCTCTACAATTACTTCCACCTCCAGTACTTATAGCATTGTTTTAGGCTTTTAGCCGATACTAAATTTGATGTAGGATCGACTAGATTCGACATTAAGGAGTGGGGTATGTGGGGAAAAGTCCAGTTTATGTGTGGGTTAAGGAATGCTGAGTATAATAGTTTTAAAAAAAAATATATATATATATATATATATAATCAGAAGAAAAAAGAAGAATATTAAAAGAGAATAGCAAGGATCCAGGCAATCACACCTAGAATTCCAAGGCATTCTCGCCTTGGATTGGAGGCATTAGCAATCTTAAGAATTTTTCTATATCTTCTCAAAATAAAGCATTACAGCTCTTTTATAACCTGGTTGGCATTCCCCTAACAAGATTATCGTAAGGGGAAGAAATATGCTTTTCAGGCGTACAACATTGCATATTTCTGGCTTTACATGACTACACACTACACATCTGACCTACTGCTAAATGGAGCCAATTGCATAATTGCGCCTCGTCCCAAGCTCAAGCCATGAGCTCTGACCTTGACCACGAGCTGATCACTATGGCAAAAGTTAATACACACGAGTGTAGAATAGGTGGCAACGCAACACTATGCCTAGCTCCCTAGTTGCCTAACTCCCTATCTTCCTAGCTGACGACCACCTGACCTAACCTTGAGCTTAGACACTAATTATATCCTTATAAAACAATAGCATTGCCCATCCCGAGGTAAATCACTCGACCTAGTCAGAGGCGTTATGTCATATCTCATTAGTCCCATCAAAGTACAGTTCAAACTGTCAAGAGACATAAATAGTCACTTGACCTTGACTGATAAGTGGTCGAGTACGCAAAAATGCATCATTGGCCTACAATTCCATACAGAAGATAGAATGATAGTTTGTTAACTCAATTGATAGAGTAGGTATGAGATAAAGACAAGACACAAACACATAGACCATTCTACCAGCCTATAAAAAGCCTCGATCACACACCCACAAGAGGGGGATTTTTTGGGATGATCATGGCTCCCAGGCTTTCAGCTCAGCTTGGGTTCCCTTCCTCTTCTCCTCTTATTTTTTGCTATCGACTTAAGCATCGAAGTGTCTTTGCAAGTCGGAATATCTCCCCACAGAGGAGGGAATGAAGCGCATTAGGCAATAGGAGGAGGCTACGCATATCAAAGGTACCAGATCAGGTTTTGAACCCACCACAAAAGGAAATAATTCGTTGCAAGGCATTCAGCTCAATCGTCCCTGACCTGCCCTGCACCGATCAATTGGACCCCAACTCAAGCTGACAAACTCACCCGACCTGACCTAAAGCTTGGGCATGACGACTCTGTCGAAACAGCAACGGCATCACTCATCCCATAGTCCGTTGCCCGACCTAAGAAACAACATCATCACTTGACCTAAATGAAATATCATGACACGTCCCATCTAAACCGTCAGAGTACGATTTAGATAAACAACTCGTACAGATAGTCACTTAAATCTTGCTAACACTAAATACCGCCCCATGCCACGTAGGTGGAGATGTGTAGTTACTCTAGAAACTAGTACAAGAGTCATCATAGCGGTCAATCAACCTTTCTGCCAGAGTAAGTGAGACAAAGACTGAATCTATTATCTATCCGGACGATCTGCCCACACGTTAGGAGGGGGGGGAATAGAAGAAAGGATCAAGGGATCTTGGAGGGTCTCCTATGGAGGATCCCCAGAACTTATCACTAAGAACTTTCTAGAATAGGATATTCTAACTTAAGCATCGAAGTGTCTTTGTAGGTCAGAGGACCTACTCGCCAAGAAGGGAGAACATAGCTACACTCTGCCAAAAGTAGATCCCAATAAAAAGATCACTAAATTGGGTTCAAACCCACCACAATTACATTACCTTATGCCCAATTTCTTTGGAACTATTTATGTTCATGATGATATTTCGGGTTATTTATTATTAGTTTATTACTACATTGAGAACTTATGCTACTCGAACACTTCAAAAATCGGACTGCGCCCATGTCCAACATTTGTTTATATACAGAATGCCATAGACAAGTTGATTCCCTATTGTGCCCATAAAATATTGAAATTGGATTATCTGAGGTAGAGGAATGAAATATTTTTAAGGCCTTTAGATTAGCTTTCCAGGCTTATTTTAATACATT
This sequence comes from Tetracentron sinense, assembly GCA_015143295.1. Lineage (NCBI taxonomy): Eukaryota > Viridiplantae > Streptophyta > Magnoliopsida > Trochodendrales > Trochodendraceae > Tetracentron > Tetracentron sinense. Next base: position 35,279,970 of record CM026565.1, read on the forward strand.
GGTGTTATGTTGTTACAAGAGCACTATAAGGTTAACTATTTTTAAGAGGTTTGGGGGAAGGTGGTGTTATGGTTGACTATATCAAATAGTAAAACGATATTTTTTTAAAGCTTTACAGTTTACACACAGAACACTTAGGTGTTTCTGCTAAACAGTTGCATTGGGGGTCTACCTAGGTTTCCCTCTGCATCTACAGTTAATGTCATTTTTCTCACTTTGCCTCATTCTTTTGTTAAATAACAAAGTTTTTCTTTCACATGCAACTTCAGATTATATCCTCATACCTCAGTAACTAATCGTCTGGTTCACAGTACGGATGCAGAACATGCAGCTGCATATGTCCCCCGTATATATTTTTTAGGTACAATAAAGAATTGTGTGCTTTTAACATATAATTTACGAGGTCCATCAGCTTCACTTATCGAATTCTAATCCAACATTGTTAATATATTTTTCAGCAAGGGGTATCTGAGATTATTAAATTTTCACAAGTTCAAAAGATGGGAGTATTTGAATGACTACTCAACCAATTAAAAAAAGTCTAGTTACCTGATCAATCTCACCAAGAACCTCTTCTCTCTTTGCAGCGTCTTCCTTGCTCTCATAAAGCCCAACATCAACCAAGAACTTCCATACATAACCATATATCAGAAATGCAAAGTTACAAAACAAATTGCAAAAATAAGCAATTTTTCAAAACGACATCGGACATACCTTCTCCAAATCCAAACTTCTATGAATATCACCCTCGGTGGGTCCAGCAAAAGTGATTGGTTTTGTCACACCATATTGCTTTACCGCTTCAGGAGGCGACGAACCACTCAAATTCTCAGAAGTCGCCATCTCAAAACCAATGAAACCCTAAAAAGAAACCTAAATAAATTACAGGGAAACTCAAACAAAACTTCCCTATATTCAGACACATACGAAAAAGATCGAATCTGACGCGAGAGCAAACAATCTCACATGAAAGATAGTATCAGATCAATGGGGCTGGAACACAAATAGCGGAGATATCAAAGAACGAAACCCTAAAACCATCAAGTAAAAGTTTCCTTACAGATTCCGAAAAAAAAAAAAACGATAGATCGAAACCCTTAAATCACCAACAATCAAGCCGTTCTTGCCAGATTCAAAGAAAATAAATGATTTAAAACTCTAAATCACGATAAACCACAAAAAAACAACAGATTTTCAAAGGAAGAAAACATTAAAAAAATCTAAAAAATCAAATATTGAAATCCTCTATATTTGAACGATTGTAAATCGAAAGATCGAGAGATCTGAGAAACCTAAACCGATCGATTAAAGCGGTTTCACGGATTTCTGATGTAAGCTTACGAGAGAAATCTAAAAGAGGAAAGAGAGAACTACAGCGCTGGGGTGCGCACGTTTATCCAGGTAGGAAACTGGCAATGGGGTGCGCACGTTTATCCAGATTGGAAACTGGGTTTTGGATTTTTCACCTCCTAAAGCGGGTTTAGAGATAAATCGGGTCGGGATTCGGGAACGCGGAAAAATGATTGCTAAATGCCAATGGGTTGGCTCCAGCAAATCGGGTTCTCTCTAGAACTATAAAAGTCAAAGGTGTATATACAAATCGAGCTGGATCATACTAAAGCCCGATTGAACTCTCCCCGATTTCAATCGTACTCATTCGTCAACACTTAGTCCCTTTTAACTCCTCTGAACTAAAAAAAAACTCCTCTGAACTATGGTTAAGATGATATCATATGTCAATTGCGATTGAACTTAGAGAGATTTCAATCACACCCACAAGCCAACATGTGTCCCTTTTAATCCCGATTAACTATGGTTAAAACTCACTAACCCTTGGAGTTCAAGAATGTAACCTTAATTTTTTAAAATATTAAAAAATTAATATTTTTTTCTAAAATAAAGGTTATATTGTTGATCCCAAAAATTAATGAATTTTAACCATAGTTAATAGGGGTTAAAATGGACACGTGTTGGCCTATTGGTGCAATTGAACTCTCCTCGAGTTTAATTGCAATTGGCTGTGATGGGATCTCGGTTAAGATTCACTAACCTGATTCAACAATTTAACTTTAGTATTTATTTTTTATTTTTAAATTAACTCTAGAGTTAAAAAATTTAGCCCATGTTAAAAGGGGGCTCAGTGAATGTCAATAGACCACCCGAGGAGGTTGTTCAGTGGCTTCACGTGTTCTGTGTCACGCTAGTTGTCTCGAGTTCAACCCTGTGGGGTGTGTTGGCGTTGGCCTTTCTTTGCGGGCTTGCCCTCGGCCACACGTCTTGAAACCTTGCAATGTGGGACAGAACGTGAGGGCCATTGGTACTCAGGTGGTAGGTGCCTACTATGGGTAGGCTTAAATCTGGACGCCAACCCGTTAACCCGGGGCCAATGCCTAGAGGGCCGTGATGACACTCTGGAGCCCCATTTTTTTTTAACCAAAAAACATATATCAATAGCAATTAGATTGGTCAGTTTCATATAAATCTTGTACCTAAAAAAGAGATTGGATGACAACCAATCGCGATTGAAATCGAGGCTCAGAGGTCAACAAGATTGAATCACAATCATCATTTAACTCGGGAAGAGTTCAATCACGCCGCCCTCAAGTCAACATGTGTCCCTACAAAGATTCACTTGCCCTTCAGGTTCATAAATTAATCTTGTTTTTTAGAAAAAATTAGTTAAATCTAGTTAAAAACTTTTAATCCTTATGCTTAATATTTTTTTTCTAAAAAACAAGGTTAGATTGTTGAACCTAAGGGTTAGTGAATTTAACCACAGTTAATAAGGGTTAACATGGACATATGTGAACCTGTAGGTGTGATTGAACTCTCCCCGAGTTCAATCGTAATTGTTTATTATTCGATCTCCAGGTCAACACGTGTCCCTTTTAACCTCTATTAACCATGGTTAAGATTTATTAAGCCTTAGGATTAAATAATCTAACTTTGTTTTTTAGAATTTTTTTAAACTAACCTTAGGGTTAAATTTCTTAACCAGTGTTAAAAAAAATTTAGTGTTTTTTTCTAAAAACCAAAGTTAGATTGTTGAACCATAAAGATTTGTGAGTTTTACCCCGATTAACATGGATTAAGGGACATATGTTAACCTGTGGATGTGATTGAACTCTTCCAGAGTTCAATCGCGATTGGCTGTAATCTCCTAAAAAATTTCAAACCTATGATACTACTAATTTCTTATACGAGATATTTTATGGATTAGAATAACTTTTTTTTTTTTTTTTGGTGGAAATTTTATGGATTAGAATTGCATATAGGTACACACCTCGGAATAGCCCAGTGGTTGGTGTATCCCCTCCTTAGGAGGGAGGTTCCGGGCTCGAGTCCCGTGCAGGTGGGCTATCTATGTGACTTCCCACACTTTGTTGAGTAGATATTAACCCCTAAGACCGTACCAAAAAAAAATCATATAGGTCTCTATAATCCGTAGAAATAAACTGAAATGTATAATAGGGAACGTAGCATGTATTAGTAATATTTTAGTTAAAATGTTATTGGAACCTAAGTGAAGATCTAAAGTAATTTTCTATCCATCTACTAATAAAAGATTTTATGAGTGACATTATAGCAATTACGTCAACCATTTGATGTCTAATTATGGAAGGATTCAACATTTTTCCAATTTTTTTTTGCTTCGGATAACATTTACCTACGATAGTAAGGTTAGTGGTTGGTTTGGGGATTGGAGCTCTTGCGGACCGGCTTTAAAGACTAGCAAAAAAGAGGGGAATTTATGAGAAGTGATTTGGTTGTGAGAAGAGTACTAGTTGCCGACACTTTGTAATACAGGCTAATGTACAAAGGGTGTCGTCACCCCATCTATCCTTGCCTAAGTTGATGCCACATTATCTCTAGGTGGCATTATCTCATTGACTTACATCATCCCACTTATTGATTAATTAGCATTAACTATTAAATATAACTTCATTACATCTTTATGTGTGGGTAATGTACTTAGTTAATTTTAAAATTTTAATTAGATAAACATAATCGTTGTTAACATAATTGGGGTTTTCAAGAAAAGTGGGAGACAACTTAAACTTCTTCAAATCCGGTCCGGATCTTGATCATATCATAAATCGAATATGGTTTTGATATCTTAAATTCAATTTGATTACATTATATATATATATATATATATATATATAATCAGATTTGAATATAGTCATAAACTAGTTCGAATCTGATCCATTTCAGCTCAAGGATTATGTGTCTTTTTCTATTGATTAACGTGAATCTGCTTATTAAAATAGTGGAGTGATCCTTCCAAATGATTTGCTCTCTTGCTTTCCTGCCTAATGATCCTCTGTCTCTTTCTATGCCTCCTCACTTCTGCTTTAGGTTTCGATTATTCCTCAACTCATCTATATAAATTAGATGAATATCGAAAATATAAGACTACACACATTTTCCATCTCTTCTCTTTGTTTTCTTATGCCCGAAGGCCCCAAACATTGCTCCACATGACGAGTGTTTCCTCATTTCGGAAAAAAAAACTATCTCTTCTTTGCATGGGTTGGGGTGGATGAAGTGTAGTAATGATGGGCAACGGGAAAGACTGGAACATTCTTGATCTTAGCACCTAACCTTAGGTTGAGTTTCAAATTTTCCCTTAAATAAAAAAATAAAACAAGTTAGACAAACCCCATCTTCAATTATCCGGGATTTGAACAAAATTAATTGGTATTCATATAGAGATGGACCATGATTTTATAATGGTAGTGAAAATTGTCAATCTAGTTGATTTATATTATAGTGAATGCTAGATTATTACAAGTAAGAGAAGTGCAAACTTTCAAGCTCTCATTGTGGTACCGACAAGTGTTGTTACTTTTCCTTGGTATCTTTAGAACCAGTTGAAGCCATAACTTTTTATTCTGAAAAAATTATTTCTCTACTGTTGAATGGTAGCAATGACAAGTGTTGTACCCACAGTGAGAGTTTGAAAATTGGATATTGCAATCGAGGCTAACACTCATCCTACAAGTAATGATCAGATCAATGAAATTTGTTATTCTCTTTTTATTGAATTGTTATACCACAATATTAAAAGTCTTAACAATCAAAATCCAAATGTCTTCCAAACATTAATAAAAAATTAGATCATTGGGATCTATATTAACACTATATAATATGTCAATGATTAGTTTAGAGTCTTATTTTTACATTTTTGTATTATTTACAAGTATAAGGTATCATTCAACTATTGAGAGTATGTGCAATTTAAAAAAAATAGAAATAAAATCATTTTTAATAAGTTTTTATTAGATAAAATTAACCTTTGTTATAGGTATAATATTTAAAAAAAAATTATAAACCTTAACTAAATTTCAACTTTAAGACTTATTATAAAATTATACTAAACACGATTGATTCATACTGAATATTTCCACTAACTATGTAAAATATATTTCAAATATTTGTTAATTAAATTGTTAAGAAACATAATTTTATTATATATAAACTGTATAAATGAAAATCTCAAATATTTAAAATAGTAAATGATTACTTTAAAATATTAATTATAATTATAAATTACTAGGCATCTCTACTAACAAAGTAAACTAATTTTAAAATGTGTTTAACTTAATTCAATACAATTTACTACTTATGAATAAGATATTAAAAAAAAAATGAATGCAATATTTCAATTTTATTAATTTAATTGAGTGACCCTTTTCAAAATAATAATAATTAATTATGAAATAATTAAATCTTACATATTTGTTAATATTGTAAAAAACTTTTAAAATGAATTTAACTATTTAAAAATACAAATAGTTGTTGTAAATACATTTATAATTGAAAATATATATATAATTAACTTCACTAAATACATAGAATCACATTCTTTAACTTCTTTTATGAATGAATTAAAATTTGAAATATTATTGTAATTTTTAATTAATTAATTTGAAAAGAATAGTTAAAGACCTAAAGTAAATATTTAAAGATTGTTAAAATAAAAACTAATTGTTTTTAAATACTATTCATAAAATTATTAATTGCAGTAGTACCTCAGAAAGCAAATGTTTATTCTTTTTATTTTAATATCTCTTCTCTTTTCTACGTTGAAGTTTTTAATCTCCTTTCCTGTTGGGTTTTCACTAGTTGATTATTGTGTCTTTTGTATCGAATAATTATTGTAAGATCGAATGAATGAAGAATATGATTGTTACATGTTTTTTTTTGTACACTGAGTAATACAATAAACAACGTATTACTATTATAATACTAATATATTGTGCATTGTATAAAAAGTGTATAAATTATTTAAAAATCAAAATTTACAATAATTTTCTCACTTATCATTTTGAACATAACTGTGACATAAATCAATCATTTGATTATTGTTGTATTCGATCTCCTTTGAAAAATAAAATGACTTTTCCATTCCCAAACAAATAGTAAGTTATACAAATACACGCATCTCTCATTTCAGCAAATTATGGTCAAGTACAATGATAGGGTTTCCTTCCGCAATGTACCAATAAGAGGCTCACTCGCCATTTTCCTTCTATGGTCATTTCAGCAAATTTTTAACCATGCTTAGGGGCTAACCAAGGTTAAGAAGTCCTAACAAATCAGTTTTTGATCTTTTTGTATTTTTGGGATTTTTTCCGAAGGATCGAGCATCTTAACCATGGTTAAAAATTAACCGAAGTTAGGTTAACTCCAGTTAAAAGGGCTAGATAGGGTAAAAATGACCACAGAAGACCATTTTAGGTTCCTTAGAATATTTTTGATTTTTTTGTCATTTTTCCTGATCAGAGGTTACTTAACCATGGTTAAGGATCCGGTTTGGTCCAAAGTTGGGGTTGACCATGGTTAAGGGTCCTAATCAGGGTAAAACTGGTCACCGACGACCGTTCTGGAATCTTTGGAATATTTATGATTTTTTTATCAATTTTCCAGAATTTGTTGGGTTAAGGGGTGTTTAACCATAGTTAAATGTTAACCACAGATAGATTTAACCATAGTTAAGGGTCCGATTTGGTCAAAAGTGGACCCAGGGATCATAGCAGGGGCTAAACTGGCCTTCTACTTGGTCTGGGGCCCTGTACAAAGACCAGAAACTAAAAAAACTGAAATTGACAAACACACTTTTAATCATGATTTGCACGTTGTTAACTGTGGTTAAAGAGTGACGTTGTAACGACCCCAAAATCCTACAAGGCTAAAATAGGACTTTGGGATCGCCACATTACTTAAACCTGCTTAAAATCCATGACATGTAAGGCACACTAACACGAGTCTCCAAAAATGAGGATAATAAAATTTTCGATATATCAACTGTGACCAACTAAATAGCACGAGTCTATAGTCAACAAATACGACCCACTAAAACCAAAGAGTCTGATACACAACTATAAAAGTCTACTAAGCAACATCTACTCAAGTCTAATACAACTCTCTCAATCAAAAGAAATAAAAACTAAGAGGTGTAGCCACCCAAGTCTCTGGCTCCCTCATCAGAAGGCTCACCTTCACCTCCTTCCTCTGCGTATGTTTCCTCAACCCACGGCTCCGCCGTGTACTCTTGCTCTAAACCTGCCAAGACAAAGTCCGACTGAGTACAAAGGTACTCAATGTATATAAAATCCAACCAACAATAATAATATACCTACACTTAGTCAGAAACATATCCAATAACATAATAACATAATCAGAGTGCGGAAGAACGTGTGCGCATATACATCATATCATCACCTTGACTCGTGTACTTGTGAGAATCTTAGACTTGGAAGACAATACACTTATGAGTTGCTTATGCTTATGAGACCAAATGCTTGTGAGATGCTTATGCTTATGCACTTATTCAGATCATACAATGATGTGACATGCCGTTCTTGGCGGATACGAACCATGCCTATGAATCAAATGTAATTGACATGCCGTTCTTGGCAGATACGGACCATGCCATGCTTATGCTTATTCAGAATGTCATACGTATGTCATGCTCATGCTTGTGGTCCACATGTGTGACTTGTGAGACTCTTATCTTAACATACACGTGCATATGTGCTTAAGTGTCGAAATTAACATTCGAGTTGGTAATTGCTTAGATTCCGATCTCCCACCATGGAAACTCCACTATACTGTCCCATACCAAATAGTTAGAGAATTCCCGGTTTGAGAGATGTTCCTCTAAGTTCTTACCTTCCCGACTATCAATTTCCATGCAAATGATTAGACATACTTAACAAACCATTCACATATACATATCTTATCATAATTCATATCGCAATTCATAATCAATTTACCACAATTTCATAAGAGTATAATAGCATTTATCCTTTCAAGCATTTTCACAAACACCTTGTGTACGCATAATATGAATCCATTTCCCCTCTATATTTTCAAGCATTCATCAAACCATAATTCATCCATACAATCAATTCACTATTCACATCCACATATTAATCTCATCCTCCATACATTTCCCATCCTCCATATATTCTATCCACATCCAATCCACATTTCCATAAATAATTAGCTTACTTCATAGAAAATTTGGAGAAAATGCATTTAATCTCTATTCTATCATTTCTATCAAATTAATATTCACAAAACATTAAAATAGAGTTGATTAGGATAGTATATCGACCTTAGGAATCCTTCCCTTGGATTCAAAATGCTCCCGAGGAGATTTGGAGAAGCTTTGAGGACGATCTCCAAGCTTTCCTCTCAATCTTCTAGCAACCTCATTCTTCTCCAAGCAACCCTCTCCCTCAAACCCTAGGTTTTCTCCCCCTTTTTGTCAAATTAGGTTAGAAAGAGTATTTTAATATTTCGAGTAGGACCCCCTATTTATAGCCCCAAGGTCTGAGAACAAAAAGACCAAAACGCCCATACTAAAATTCTGTAAAAAATCACGAAAGACCGAGCGATCGGTGGTTATGACCGATCGATCGGTGCTCTTGACCGGGCGATCGGTCAAAAAAGCACTCTCTGGAAATTTTTCCCATACAAAATTCTGAGCCAGTCGATAGATACCGATCGATCGGTTTTGGACCGATCGATCGCTACTTCTGACCGAGCGATCGGTGCTCTATTTCGACTCATTTTACTGTTTTGGCCATAACTTTTGACTCATTCGTCGGATTTTGACGATTCAACTTGCGTTGGATTCATCTTTCGAAAACGAACATTTCTGGAGTTTTAGAATTTCTAAATTTCACTTAATTAATAGACTAAATTGTCTCCAAAGTTGACTGATCTGCAATTCCATTAGATAAAACCCACCATTGACTTGGCTTAAACTCAAAATAAGGAAAAATATTAAACATGAACTTCGAAGAGGGTTCCCACACCTTTCTAATGGTTCAAGAATCACTCAATTTCAGTAAAGGGTGCCAAAACTAGAGCTTCCTAAAGTTTAGGGTGTGATATGACATCCCTCCGTTACAAGTTTGATTAAGCCTAGTTTACACCACACCAAATAAATATATAATCAAAACATCACAAGGACTATAATACTCCTAATACAATGAAGTAAAAACATGAAAAAGATTCGGGGTCTCTACAGACGCAGGGAGAACTGAGGCTACGGGGGTGTAGCCTGAAGTGCAGGGAATGCCCTGAGCCTTTGGTGGGCCCGGAAGAGATCGGGTGTAGGTCCCACAGGGGCCCAAAGGTGCCATGTTTAACATCAAATAAAATAATGATTTTTCAAAACAAAACAGACTTATTTTTAACCACTGTTGGCCAAGATTTAACCACGGTTAGGGGCTGACTCAGGGGAGTTTGAGGCCATGGTTGGATAACCTATACTTTAGGGAAGATCTTGGGCCTTTGGTGAGCTCAGGGGGCGGTCAATCACCTTGCTCAACTGTTCAACATGGTGATTTTCAGACTTTTGGAGCGAAATTAACCATGGTTAAATGGGAGTTAAGCTATGGGATGAACGTGGGAGTTAGCTGGGGGTGAGGTGAGGCCAACCATGGCCCTAGTCTTGACTAGGGCCCACACTAACCATGGTTAAAATGTGGTTACATTAAAGGTAAAAAAAAAACCGCCCAAAAACTAATTTTTTTTTGGGCTGCAATAGTGTGAATCCCGGGGGTTCCTCATGACCTGAGGACCCCCCAAACCTTAAGGAATCTCACCTTTGATGCATGGGGTAGTTGCACCCGAGTTTGGCCTTAAGGGGGTTCCCCCTCGCCTATGGTTAAGGTGGGAGGACCCCTGTCATTGGCTTGGGCAGTCTGTAAGATAAAAAAAAAATTGGGGACCCCTGGAATAGGACCAGGGGTCCCTTACACTGATAATAATAGAAATAAAGAAGGGAGGGCAAAGGGGGGGGGGGGGTATACCCATTGTTGACTTGCAGTGATGGTGAGCTGGGTTCGGGTGTGGTGGCTAAGCTGCTGTGGAGGTTGTGCAACAGGTGGTGGTGGCTGGCCGTGATGCAAGGTGAGACTTGGGGTGGCCTAGGACCTGGCTAGGCGGAAGCTCAAGGACTTAAGGAAGGTGGAAGGGCTGGCCGGAGTTTTTGCAGGGGTTTTTTTTTTTTCAAAATCCTTTTTTCTTTGCTGTGGAAGTGGATGGTTTAAGTAAGAGATGAGGGATCTCCTTGGGGGTAGAATGGGGATTAATGGACACGTGGGGGACCAGCTGGACGTGGCTAGGAGGGAGCATGGGGAGGTCTGTACGCAGGTATGTTTGGGGAAGACAGTGAACAATGTCTTTCCGCCCCCCTCTTTTTGTTTTGTTTTGTTTCTAATTCGGGCCTAACCTTTACACAAGTGGGCCTATAAACTCTTGGTTTTGCCATTTGTAGTTGGCGCCCAAAGTTAGATTTTGAAAAAGGTGGGCCTCACCCTAATGGGCCCTAAAAGGTCATGGGCCCATGTCTGGGGCCACAACAGGCCTTGGTTTCGGTTTTCATGGGATTTTTTGTGATTGGCCTGCTCAAGTGGGCCTTGAGCCCGTAGGGGCTTAAACTAGGTTTTAGCTAGGGTTTAGACTAGGGTTTACCTAGGGTTAGTCTAGGGTTTGGCTAAGCTAACCATGGTTAAGTTAATTAACCGGGGTTAAAAGACGGGGTGTAAAAATGGGGTGTTGACAACATGCATACACCCAACACATATTTCAACATGTTGCATTTATCTTTTTCAATCGATAACATATGTACAATGAAGTAAATTATGTGCTATTTAGAGCATACATCTAAATTAGGTGTGTAATTTAAATTAATCTGTTTAATTAATTTGTTGTATACATGCCTGACATCCATTCTCTCAAATTAATGAGTTGTTGTCGCTCTCTTAGTTGGAACTCTTCTAATATTCTATTTGTCATTTTTCAAATGCAAAGATCAGGTTGTTAAATAAACAAAATGGTATGTTTCGTACTTAATTCCGCACTAGATTTCAATTATTTTTTGTTCATTAGCGTAAATATATAAATTCACTTGATCATTGAATGTCAAATTCATTGAAATCATGTTTTTCAAACCTGTCATTTGATCGTCCATTTGACAATCATCGGGACTATATACTCACGTGCATTTCGCTAGTATATATATATATATATATAAATATTTCATATAATTAATCGGATATTTAATATCTAAATTTGTATCTGATTATAAACGAATAGTAAAATCACTACTTGAATTCGCTCCATCGGATACTTATTCAAATAATTATCCAAGTAACCAAATTCATATATCCGTTAACACCTTAAGCCAAGTGGATACATGTCACACCTTTAAGAATTCTACTACAAATGATTTGAACTCCGGTCTGCCATTAGGGCGTCGTTTTCATCGCATCCTTAAGAATTCTACTAGAAACTCTTTTAGATGCCACTACAAATGATTTGAATTCCTTGGATTTGTATTATAATTGATAATGATCAATTAGAATTTTGTTAAAAGACAATGTCTGCATTAAAGAGAGTGCTAGTTTTAGTCACCCTAAGTGCACCCACAATTTTTTTTACCAACAAGACAAGGATTTCTATGAAATCATTATGAATTACACAAAATCTTTGACCTTTTGCTTCATCAAAAAGGAAAGAGTGCAATTGAGGATGGGGCTAGCCAAATTAATGTAAAAAGGCACATATTTTTAGTATCGCAAATATGATTAGTATCTATTCATTGGTTAGAGGTTAGAAGCCTAATATTGAAAATTAGGCCAAACAATAGAAATTTCAACTCATGAGAAAAAATCCCAAACCACCTTGGGAGTTTGGATGGGCAAGAGCGTTGGTTGTTGCCTGGTGGACCCCATATCAAAGGTGGGCCCCCATGTTTTTGTAAGACACAAAGGGGCAACAATGCAACAACAAGCGTTGTTGTCCTTTGGGTGTGTTTGTTTGCCGAGAAAATGAAAAAAAGTAAAAAAAAAATAGGAGAGAGAAATATTCAGTTGAGAGGAAAAGAAATTGTAAGAATCTGTGGACCCCACAGATTATTGTCTTTTAGTGCATAACTTTCATTTAAAATTTTAATTCAAGAAGGTAGGTTCTTTTACAAGAAAATAATTTTAAAAGTTTTGAATTCCTATTTTATCATTAACTAATGTCACATTATCTATTATATTTCATGTAAAAATGAATTATTAGGAAGAATAATTTAAAAATATCAACCTATTTTCTTTTCTTTGATACCAAGTATCAAAAAAAAAATTCATTTTCATTTCTATCACTTTCTTTTCTTTTATTTTATCTCATTTCTTTTCCTTTACTCATTTCTTGCAAAACGAACGAACCATTTGTGTCTTACAAAGGTAGGGCCCCACATTCAACAGTGGTAAGTCCCATAGCAAAAAAGGTGGGCCCCATATTTTGTAAGACACAACCGTATAACATCGCAACAGAAAGCGATAATCCCTTTGTGTCTTACAAGGGTAGGCCCCACATAGGCCCCACATTCAACAGTGGTGGACCCATATCAAAAAAGGTGGCCCATGTTTTTGTAAGACACACATGGGCATGGGGGCAACAACAGTCGCTGTCGCTGTTGCCCATCCGAACTCCCTATCAAAATTAGTAGGATTTAATATACGGGGCCCATCTTTGTCAATCATCACATGCCACAAGTAGTGCAGTTTTGTGATCGGCAGTTTGGCACTCGCGGACTCATTAAAGAAAAATCGTGATCGGTTCCAAGTAGTATTTGCTCTCCTTCAAAGCCATTTTCTTTGCTGCATTATCATATTTGATGGGTTCCAATTCGTATTTGCTTTCCTTCAAAGCCATTTTCTTTGCTGCATTATCATATGTTTTTCATTATCATTATTATTTATTTATTTATTTTATTGCGCAAAATCTGTCCCCATTAAAAGACGAACGGTACAAAGTACAAACTCAGGCAGAGCCATGCTTAAGGACTAAGCAAAAACCCACAGACACGCTCTAAACCTATCCTCCGTAAATGGAGCAACAAACTCAGCCCTCAAGGAATCTGGTTACAACACAAAAACCTTATGTTAACCCGATTTTAACTCTGATTAATAACTTTAACCTTTAGAAGTAATATAATTTTTATTTTTTGTAAAAACCATGGTTAAATGATTGTACCTTAAGAATTAATAAATCTTAACCACAGTTAAAAAAAATTAAAAGAGACTAAGTGCTCACCTGTGAGTTGTGAGACTCCAAAGAGTCAGGTCATTACCGTAGAGAAGTTGGCAAAAGATTTATTCTGTTGCCCTCTGGTGAGCAACGGAAAAAAAACCGACAACTGATAATAAATCAATTTTTTTTCCCTCCTATTTTTTAGACTTCTTTTCATTTAATATTTTTTTACCTTTTTCTTATCACATGTCCGCTGATGGCTTGCTTACCAGAGGGATACTCTGGTGAGCAACAGAGAGTAAGAGAAGTATAGGTCGCCCAAAGTAAGCCCAAGCAGGCTTAGACTTGAGGCCCATCAGCCCGTTTACAAAACACCTTGTTATAAATCTTTAAACGATTAAGATCTGCAAAGCATACTCATTTGCGAAGACCCTTTCCCCCAAAGCCGTTTCAGAGGATTTTCAGCAAAGACGAGGAGAAAATGGCATCATCTAAGAGCAGAGAAAAATCTCTGAAATAGCAGTATAGATACGGCAAGAAAGATATTCTCTACCCAAAAGACAGAAAGAGATTGTAGGCTTGGGTAAATCATTCGGGGGACAGAAAGAAAAGGAAAACATCTTTAATGACTGAGCTTTAATGGCGATACAGAAAGATGTACAGAGATATAGAGCTAGACACCCAGTTACTTTTCTTTTGCGCATTAAAAGCTCGAGAACGTAGTGGTGGTGTTGCAGAAGCTAGCAGAGGACAAATGGGTAATTATAATTAAAGAAGAAAAATGAGAGAATAGTTACAGTGAATTGGAAAAAAGGTGTTAACAGAGAAACATAAAAAACTGGAGAGATTCACGAATCACGAGATTGTCAGCGGCTGTAGACACTGAGGTATCTTTCTTTTTTGAGGACGCATCGCTCCAAAAGTTAGAGAGAGAAAGAGAGTACTGGAGAGAGAGATAGAGATATGGAGAATGGTGTTTTGTTTAGCTTTCCGGAGTTTCTAATTGGTGGAAAAATACTGGAGTTTTTAAATCTATTTTTTCTTTCCTTTTGAATTTGAGAAGGTGGGTTAGTCTTTCTCTCTGTGATTAGTCTATTTTTCATGGCTACTTTCTTGGGGTTTGTCTGTAATTTCATTTTATTTAATTGGGGTTTCAAGCTTTTTCCTTTTTAATCTGTATCTTTCTGTGACATCTTTTTGTCTTGTAATGCAGTGCTTCACGAGGCGTTGGCAGGTTTTTTTTTTTTAATTCAAAATCCTTTATACTTTGATGCCTTTTATATATATTTTTTCCTCCACTCTGTAATCTGTACTCCATCACTGTTTTGGAACAAAGAAAGATCCTTGAGAGCTGTAAGAGCAGTTTTCTCCAAAAACACCACTTGGGTTTTCAATTTCATCTCATATCGTCTAATCGCTCTGTAGTTTTGTTGGGTTCCTCTCATTCTCTTCGGCTGAGAAAATGGGGAGAGCGATGAGGTGGTTGAAGGGTTTGTTGGGGATGAGGAAAGAGAAAGAACAGAGAGATAATTCTAACACTGTCGACCGGAAGGAGAAGAAAAGGTGGAGTTTTGCCAAGTCCGGGAGGGATTCCGGGGAAGTGAGTCAAATCCCGGCTAACATTCCGGCAGTGAAGGCTGATTGGCTGAGGTCTTATTACAGCGAGACCGAGAAGGAGCAGAACAAGCACGCAATTGCGGTGGCGGCAGCCACGGCAGCTGCAGCAGATGCTGCAGTTGCTGCTGCGCAGGCGGCAGTGGCTGTTGTGAGGCTTACGAGCCATGGCAGAGGGACTATGTTTGGTGGAGGAAGGGAGAGATGGGCTGCTGTGAAGATTCAGACCATTTTCCGGGGATATCTTGTTAGTGTTTTTTTTTATATTTAAATTCTGAAGTTCCATAATGGTTGCTGAACTCCTTTTTTTCATCTGGGTATTTAGGATTTCCCTGTTTTTGATACACTTTCTACATCATTAGCTGAATCTGGTGCCGAAATGCTTAAAAATGGGCACTTTCCGAGTTTGGTAGTTTCTTTTGGTTTCCTTTTCTCATTGATTTGATGTTTTGGTAAAAAAAATTTCTTTTTTCCTCTGTTCTTATTTTGCTGAATCTGAATTTGAATTTTTTTTTTCTCTTTTCTCATTTGGGTATCACTAGTTTCCTTCATCTGCTATTGTTTTTTGAACTGGGTCTTGTTTATTTATCTATATTTCTTCGAATCTCACTCTTTTTCGCCTGTTATTCATTTTCTGAGTCTGGTACCAAAGTAGTTTTACTATAGTACACAATTTCTAGTTCTCCTTGTTTTGTTCTTCCATTAGGTATGATTTTTAAATGGGAGCTTTCTATCTGTTAATATTATTCTTCTTGTTATACTTCATTTGCTTGACAGTGTATGAAATCCTTCCCCACTTCATTTTCCAGTAATTGAACATTATCTTCTCAAATCTGATATGGGTTTCCATTCAGGCCAAAAAAGCCCTTCGAGCTCTAAAAGGACTGGTAAAGTTACAAGCTCTAGTTAGAGGCTATCTCGTGCGTAAACAAGCTACTGCAACTCTTCACTGTATGCAAGCTCTTATAAGAGCTCAGGCCACTGTTCGATCAAAGAGAGCTCGAGGTATCCTCAACAAAGATCAGTTTCACCCAGAAATCCATCCCCGCCAATCCATTGTAAGAATCCAATCTTGTGGTTACAGTGCAATGTGCTAGAGCTAGACTATTTGATCTGATCAATCATTTGTTTTTCTCATTTCAGGAAAGATTTGATGACACAATTAGTGAGCACACAACATCGATCCACAGTAGGAGGCTATCGACATCCCTTGAAACTGCCATTAACACATTCGAAGAAAGCCCAAAGATTGTCGAGATTGACACTGGCAGGCCCAAGTCGAGATCCCGGAGAACAAACACATCCATGTCGGATTCCGGCGAAGACCCATCTTCCCAAACACTCTCCTCTCCACTCCCATGCCACCACATTCCTGCCCGCCTCTCGATACCCGATTGCCGGAATTTCCAAGACTACGATTGGGGCTTCACGGGCGAGGAATGTAGGTTCTCCACAGCTCAAAGTACCCCTCGGTTTGTGAATTCTGGCGGGTCTAATGCACCCGTTACTCCGGCGAAGAGCGTCTGTACAGACAGCTTCTTCCGACGATACTCAAACTTCCCTAATTACATGGCGAATACACAATCATTCAGAGCAAAGGCAAGGTCTCATAGTGCTCCAAAGCAAAGACCAGAGGCAGGGGTGAAGAAGAGGCTTACACTAAATGAAATGGTGGAGTCCAGGGCTAGTCTAAGTGGCATTCGAATGCAGAGGTCGTGTTCACAAATTCAAGAAGCTTTCAATTTTAAGAATGCTGTGATGAGTAGGCTTGATAGATCTTCAGAATTTGTTAGAGAAGCATAAAGGGATTACTTGGAAAAGAGATGGTGAGAGAGAGGGTAGAGAATATGAGCTAACAGAGCTTCCCTACTCTTTCTCTAGTGTAACAACCATTTGGATAGAACACAAAATGTATGTGTAAATTCACAAACAGGATCTGATTAGAATTTCTTTTTTTTCGATGCTGGTGTTCCATGATGAAATCATGTTTTGTTAATGAAACTAAGAAAGTTCTTGTTTCAAATTTTAGTTATTTTATTTTATTTATTGAGCAATGCTAGTCCTCTTATTTATTTCATTGATTATTTTCAAGTTGAGTAAAATAAGTTTAAATATGGCCGGGAGTACTGGATTTTCTCTCATAATATTGGTAAATAAAAAAATTTAGAATTTAAATAAGAGATTAAGGGGTTTTAGTCCTTTTTAATAAAAAAATACCCTGTGAGGGAGGGGGTTAGGTAAGATCCCTGCCTGATTATTAAAATGCGAATTACATCTAAACCAACAAGTGACGATGTACTATAAAATTACTCCTTAAAACGAGTAAATTTCTTAACCTTTCTCTTGGGTCTTCCTTGAGAGGAATCGATAGCTGATGTAATGTCGGCTGTAAAGAAAAATTGATTTATTGAAAATTCTTGGATGATTTACAATGACACCATAAAGGGTTTAAATAGATGTTTCATGCCAAGACTCCTAATATAGAAAGATTTCTCAAAGAGAATCCTAATCTAATCATACTTAATCGAATCCTAAATTCAAATTTAATTGATACTATCTGATTGTGGAGAGATACACTGATAATGATACAATATATCTCATTCACTTTATTACAATAGGATATTTCCTAATATTCCTCCTCAAACACTTGTGGATTGAAAATCTTCATGGGTTTGCGCAACTTGAGTGTTCCCTTTGTGCATAAAGAGTTAAAACATCCGTGCTTAGTAGTCACCGCCAGTCTGTAAAGTTTATCTCTGTCGCATTCCACTCATATTTATGAGTCTGTCGGAGCCGGTAGCCCACTAGATCAAGCTGTCATGATCGCCTTCCAAAAGCACCCGAAGAATGATTTGCAAAGTGAAGAAAAACTCTCATTAGAGAGATCTTCAATAAAATAAAAGGAGTTACACGTATTACGATAGCCATCAAAGATGAATAAAAAAAAACTAGACGAATCATGCTAACATTTATGTTGGCTTTGATGACAAAAAAATAAGAAAGAGAATAGAGAAACTTCAATCCCGACGAGCGGCGACAATGCCGCCCGCCGGAAACACGCAATAAAAGGAAAAAAAAAATCAATATAGGCAGATCGCCCGCTCTGATACCATAAAGAAAAATTGATTTATTAAAAATTCTTGGATGATTTACAATGACACCATAAAGGGTTTAAATAGATGTTTCATGCCAAGACTCCTAACATAGAAAGATTTCTCAAAGAGAATCCTAATCTAATCATACTTAATCAAATCCTAAATTCAAATTTAATTGATACTATCTGATTGTGAAGAGATACACTGATAATTGAAACAATATATCTCATTCACTTTATTACAATAGGATATTTCCTAATAGGCTGCTTTCATCAATTTTTTTTTTCTTTGATGTCATTAGTTAAAAACTGTCTTCTCCTTGTGGCTTTATGTCGGCTACTTTCATCAATTTTTTTCTTATTCCTCTTTGATGTCATTAGTTAAAAACTGTCTTCTCCTTGAGGCTTTTCAATAAGAATATGGCCACCGACTTGCTTCGGCTCACCTATTATATTCACATTTTGTTAAAAACATGAGGTTTTTTTTGTTGAGAATAGGGGATGCATAAGAGTAAGGCTAGCACACATCTCTAGTATAAAACAAGAAAGTATGATTATGATTAAAATCTTGTTGAGGTTTTGAAGATTTAAAATTCAAACATTAATTTAAAAGAAATTTATTACTAATTTTTAAAAACAGAAACATGTTTTTGTAAAAATTTTCAAATTTTTGTTTTTAAAAACAAAAAATGAAAGTACAACCAAAGGAGCCTAAATGATCGGTTACAAAATTTTGATAACCATGAAATCTCCATCATCACTGCTGTATCTTCTATAAGATTTTGCTAACCCCAATCACAAGTCTGCCGCAGACGCAACTTGATGGTTACAAATGGCCACCTTTTTCTATTTTCTAATTTTTAATGTGTTAAAATATAAAACATATCAATGTGATAGGCTAATCTTGTGTCAATGAAACTTTTGGTTGGAGTAAAAGCGATTGGGAATAGCACTCCTCATCTTATATATAGCCAATATAATCAGGAGTCCCCGCAACACCACATATGACTTCATTTTGGACTAAAGTTAGCTCAAAATTCAAAAAGGCAAACGGGACTATAATTACAGGGTTCAGATTTTCTCTGCGAAGCCAAAAGGGCTCTCGTGCGACAGTTGGCGTAAAAATGGGGAGAAGTCTTTCCTTTTCCGCTTGATTTTGACTTCTCTTGATATCTCTCACCCTTATTTTCGTATACTTACGGCCACATGTCTTATCATAGGTAAAAAAGTTAAAATATAAACCCCATAATTTTAACGGGCCTTGGATTGTCTCTGGTGAAGCCAGAAAGGGTTTATCTCGGGGTTCCATAGAATAGGTGATAAGACATGTGGCGATAAGTGTATAAGAATAAGGGGGAGAGATATCATACGGGGAGAAGTCAAAATTATGGGGAGAAAATGGAATGACTTCTCCCCCACTTTCTTGCCAACTGTCGCACATTGTATGGAACCCCGAGAGGGTTTTCTGGCTTCGCCAGAGACAATCCGAGGCCATTTTAACGTCTCCACCACTTGTCCCCTATTCCATGGAACCCCGAGATAAGCCCTTCGCCAGAGACAGTCCAAAGCCATAATTACAATATCCAAAGGTTAATAGTTTTGTAGGAAGATAGAGTAATAGGACAAGACCAACCCACCATGCCCCTAGATAGAAAAGCCTACTTGTGTGGGTTTGATTTTAAATTTCCAATCAGTAATGATTTGGATCTCATTTGATTGATGGTAGGATTTTCTTTCTTAAATACGTCCTTTTCGAGCTTGCATCATCTACGCCTCGTCCTTTGGCAGACATATTCGAGAGGGTCAATTTCGGTACTTACGCCCTCTTTGACTGATTAAACCCTTTTTCAGTCTTCAATTCCATTCATACCGTCATGAGAATTTCGTGAATCGTGTTGATAAGGTCCTCCCAGACATCAATGAGGACCCCAGTCCTCTCCTTGACTTTTGTAGCTATGCCCCCCAAGTCCTATTTTATCTTATGACATAAATACCCCTGACCTCTCAAACACTACCAAATATTTAAAGGACATATTGGATCTCCCGTGATTTGTTAGACCAAATTACTCGTGAGGTCACCACGTGTCTTTTTTGACACCCCCTTAACTTTGTTTAAGATTCACTCACCCCTAGGATTCACCCACTCATCCTTGTTTGACAAAGGATGGGTGGGTGAATCTAACCCCATTTAAGGGGTGTAAAAAAAAAAACACGTAACTACCTTAAGGGGGCCTCGAATTCTATCCGGCAAATGTCAGAAAGGTAGTCTCGGGCTACCACAATGTGTGCGACACGTAGTTGAAGAATTCATTTCAATGTCCCCATGATTTTGATTTCTCCAACCATTATAAGACATGTGACGATAAAATGGTGAGAAAAAAGGGATAGATATCAAGTGGGGAGAGGCAAAATCATGGGGAGAAAATAAATGACTTCTCCTCTTTTTCATGCCAAGTGTCGCACACATTATGATAGCCCGAGACCATTTTTCCGACACTTGCCAAAGAGAATCTGAGGCTCCTCAAGAGGTGATAACTGGATTTGCCAAATCTGATTATCACTCTAGAGGATTTGGGTTCTCAAAGAAATTGGGACTAAGCACTCTCCTTGCAAAATGTTAGCCTTGAACCTTTGTGAATCACTTTTCACTTGGTATTCAAGCTAAAAGCTTGAAGTGTGAGATTTTGCAAATATAGATTTCGGTATTATTTTATTCTTTTTTATTAAAATTTGTTTTTTGGATAAACATTTATTCTTTTGATTTAAATACAAAATTTAATAGAATAAAATTCCTATCACTTTCAAGTTTTTGTGGGGGAAGGGAAATTGAAATTTCTCATTTTACAACTTTTAAAGTTAAAAATTGCAATATGAAAAATGAGAAAGGAAAAAAAATGGCAATTCTCAAAAATTAGATCTCAAGAAATGATAAGAAAAAAAATATATAAAATTGACAATTCTTGACAATTATTGTATGAGTTTTGATCAGAGGACCCCAAGTCCTCTTCCAAGCTGACCACAACAATCAAATTTCAACACAATAAGAAAGAGAAATAAAATTAAAATAATAGTTTTACTACCACGCGTCAAATTACAATTGGGTGGTCAGTTTAGAAAGGCCATGTGGTCCATTTTCCATATTATATTCATACTTCAAATACAAAGGCTTAAGGGAATTACACTTGTGAAAGTGAGTCATCAACAAGAATCCCGATAATAATAAAAAAAAATAAAATCCAACAGTTACCCGCCCTAATCCTCGGACCCTGGTGACCGTGCCTGTTCCATACAATCATGCCGCTTTCTAATCAAAGCCTGTATGCCTCTTTTAATTCTTGCATCAAATATTAATTACTTTTCCTTCTTGTTAAAGAACATTTTGATTCAAAGAGCTCTCTAAAAGAAAGTGGGGACTACTAGCTATTTAGTGTTTGGTTTAGTTGCTTTGCATTCCGCATACTCCAAATTTTAAAATAAAACGGATTAAACTAAACATTGTTTTAAGAGGAGTGCTACCCCAATCGCATTTACTCCAAATTTTCTACAGACGTAAGATTAGGGTTAACACGTGGAGATATTTCATATTTTAACAACTTAAAAAAAAAAAAAAAATCAGAGTTTGTTTGACATTTGTAACCACCCAATTGCGTCCTTTGAAGAATTACGACTGAGGCTAGCAAAATCCTTGTTTTAAATTCAGAAAGATTAATTAATGCAGATCGAGGAGTAGTTGCTTTTTAGTTTGAATTTTGAAAGAAGAGTTTGTTGTTTATGGGATAGAAACTAACCTTGGTTTAGACAAATTTCCACGTTAATGATATTTCCTATAAATTTGATGAAGGCTCTTCGATAAGTCTTGGATCGAAAATTGAAACAAAAGGTTACAAAAATTAAGAAAGTTTCACTTTTACCACCTTGGAATCTGATATTTGACAATGAGAAAGTTTCTCATTGAAATCCAAGAGAAAAAAAAATGGGGATCATGGGTGAGCTTGTCATGACTCTTACCTAGGTGATCTCCTACACCATTAACATTTTTTTGGGGCCCACTAGACCCTACTAGGGTTGGCTATTAAATAAAGCTCGGCTCGTTAATAGCTTGTTCGAGGTCATTTACATAATACAAGATTCAGAGCTCAAGTTTGATTTTATATGTATACAAGTATGTTAAGTTATATAGCATAACATTTATATTAAGTTTATTTCGTTGCGTCCATGCTCGAGCTCGATTGACAGGGTAAACAAGCCAAATCGAGTCAAGCTTGAGCTCACAACGCTTATACGGGTAGAGCTTGAACAATTATGTAATTTAACCTGAACAACTCACTACTCACTCAGTTCGGCTAGGCTAAAATGCCAAGCAATTTAGGCTAGACTGCCGTGGGAAAATATTGTGCTTGCATATGCACAAGTGGGGATTGGAACCCTGACATGTGGCCAAGACCACATCTCAAGAAGTGGAGGTCTTGAGTTCAAGTCCCTTCCCCTTGTTAGTCACCCTTCGGGATTTATCCCGGCTTTTCTAGTTGTGTAGTATGAGGGCATTTACATAGCTCGAGGGACTTAGTCGGGTGCTCTAAGAGGCCTGGATACCCTCGTTCTCAACAAAAAAAGGGATGCAGATACCCACTTGTCCAAGAATTTGATAATCTCCTACACTGGTATGCCGTGAATGACGAAACCATATCGTTTGTGTTCTTCCCTGTGACCAAAGTTTTTGAAGGCCAGGATCTCTCCAATAAGTGGTTACAAATACTATTAGATTAGTATAGACGAATTGATCCTTACCTTCCAACACTTACAGTCCCAGTCCCAGGGAAGAAAAACACAGATGATTTGCTTCCATGAATGACCCCAAAGGTCTAAGTTTCATGACTCATCCACCCTGAACATTGTCGTAATTTTCAAATAAGGACAAATATTTGTCTGGTTTTCAAAATTTTGATTTGAGGTGTAAAGTAAGCTTTTTAGTTGTGGAGTGAATACAAACATGAGTTGTCTATGCGAATGCATTTGATGTTTCTATGTTCATGAGTTTGAAGTTTATTTTATTTACTAACAAGGCTAGCCCATTGCTAATGTATCCCTTCCCTATGAGCGAGATTCTGGCAGATAGAAAATGAAGCAAGATAATAAAGTGTGATAATTGTATCTCATCACAAGGTGATTTGAATTAATTAGATTAGGTAATATTAAATTTGATAGATTTGAATGATTTACA
The DNA here is from genome assembly GCA_015143295.1 of Tetracentron sinense. Classification (NCBI taxonomy): domain Eukaryota; kingdom Viridiplantae; phylum Streptophyta; class Magnoliopsida; order Trochodendrales; family Trochodendraceae; genus Tetracentron; species Tetracentron sinense. The sequence goes on from CM026565.1 coordinate 35,303,447, forward strand.
TGGACCCAAAGAGGGTTCAAATCACCTTATGATGAGATACATTGTATTTCATCACACTTTGTTATACTCCTTCTCTTTCACCGGTGAGGGGTGCGTCCTTAGTAAACCCAACCTTCCAACTTGCTACTCCCTGCCGCTCTTAAATCTCGCTCTCACTCCCAGACCTCCCAATCAGCTACAAATGTCATTCTTGTTGGAAGTTGTCATGAATTCAACCCGAATTCATGATGACCTGTTTGGCGACCCGGATGACCCGATTAATGGGCAATGTGTGGGTTTTCCCTACCATTGCCATGGTGGTCTGGGGGCTTTGCTCTCGGCCGAAATTTTGACCCGATTTAAGGCCCGACCCGTTTTCGGTATTTTACCAATTTTCTCTTTATTGTAACCCTAATATAAAAGGGATTTTTAAGGGTTTTGTTCGTAAGAAAAAAAGAGAGAACAAGGAGCCATTTTTTGGGAGTGTTCTGAAGAGGGTTTCCGAGTGATTATTTGAGAGAAATCTCATTGTTGAATAAAGGAAATCATCGTTGCTCGTGGACGTAGGCATCTTGCTGAACCACATAAATCGTTTTTTTTTTTTTTTTTTTCTATATTTTGTTTGTTTAAATTTGCTGTTTTTGGTTCGTTTCATTTTGATTTGCACACTTTCGCACAACAAATTGGTATCAGAGCATCCAGGTTCCGATCTCGGTATTTTTTCATTTATACGGATTGGATTAATGGTGGAAACGAGCGAAGCAGTTGCTGAGGGTTCTTCTTCGAGACCCGCATCGGTGGCCAGAACTATGGTTTCAAATGCAAAATTTGAAGTTGAGAAATTTGATGGAAGAAATAACTTTAGCATGTGGTAATGCGAAGTTTTGGATGTTCTAATCCAATAAGAGTTGGATATTACTCTAGACGATAAACCCGACGATATAGAAGAGAATGATTGAAAGAAAATAAATCGTCAGGCTTGTGGCACCATCAAGCTTTGTCTCGCTAAAGATCAGAAATATTTTGTGATGAAAGAAACTTCGTCTAAGGAGTTATGGAAGAAATTGGAGAACAAGTACATGACCAAGAGCATTGAAAATCTACTCTATTTGAAGAAGAAACTCTTCTGTTTTGGATATAAATCAGGTACTACTATCACTGAGCATTTAGATAGTTATAATAAAATTCTTGCTGATTTGCAAAATCTTGAAGTAAAAATAGATGATGAGGACAAGACATTATGTTTGTTAAATTTTTTACCTGATAGTTATGATCATCTATCTATTACTTTAATTTATGGAAAAGATGAACTTAAATTTGAAGATGTATTAAATGCTTTGATGAATAATGAGCATCGAACGAATGACAAACAAACCAATAGGGACTCAACATCAGAAGTTTTGACTATAAGGGGTAGATCAGATGACAGAAAATCTAATTAACGGGGTAAATCGTGTTCGAAGTCAAGAGCACCATCATCTGAAAGAAAAATTCCAACAAAGGATGTGTGCATTTTGTCATAATAAAGTGCACTAGAAAAAAGATTGTTCAAAATTGAAAAACAGAGAAGAAGGGTTTGAATGCGAATGTTGCACAGTTTGAAAATGATGATTCTGAATATGCTTTAACTATTTCACCATCAGTTGATCACTCTGATGAGTGGATTTTGAACTCGGGCTGTTCCTACCATATGTGTCTCAATAGAAACTGATTTTCGAGTTTTCAGGAGTTGGTTTGAGGAATTGTTTTAATGAGAAATAATAATGCCTGTAAAACAAAGGGGATATGAAAAATTCCGTTGAAGATGCATGATGGAGCAGTTAGAATTCTAACAGATGTTCGGTATGTACCTGACTTGAAGAAGAATCTCATCTCTTTGGGATCTTTAGACTCAAAGGGCTTCAAGATTACTATGGAAGGTGGAGTATAAAAGTTGTATTTGACACACTTGTTATTATAAAGGGTACTCGACAAGGAAACTTGCATTTTCTAGATGGGAATACAATTACAGGGAGAGCAACAGTTTCTGACAGTCTAGATGAGATTGCGTCTGATACTTCCAAACAATGGCACATGCGCTTAGGGCAAGCGGGAGAGAAGGCTCTGCAAGGATTGGTGAAACAAGGTTTGTTAAAAGGCGTCAAGCCTGATAGATTCGGGTTTTATGAGCATTGCATTATGGGCAAGCTGACTAGAGTCAAGTTTGGGACAATAGTTCATCGTACTCAGGGGACTCTAGATTATGTTCACACAGATGTATGAGAACCTACCAAAGTTGCATCTTTGGAAGGTAAACATTGGTTTGTCACATTTATTGATGACTTCTCAAGGTGAGTTTGGGTGTACACAATGCGGCATAAAAGTGAAGTTCTAGATGTGTTTCTTCAGTAGAAGAAGATGATTAAGACCTAGACTGACAGAAAGATAAAAAGGCTCAGGTCAGATAATGGTGGTGAGTACAAGTTAGATCCATTTTTGCAAGTATGTCAGGATGAGGGGATAGTTAGACACTTCACAGTTAGATATACGCCGCAATAATGAAGTGGTAGAACGCATGAACCGTACTTTATTGGAGAAGGTGCGATGTATGTTGTCCAATTCTGGATTGGGCAAGACATTTTGGGCTGAAGCAGTGACATATGCATGTCATCTCATCAACAGGTTGCTTGCAGCTGCAAATGATGGAAAAATAAAATGGATCTTCCGATACATTCAGGGTACAATAGATGTTGAGTTGATTTATGAGAGGGATGATACGCTTAGTCGGCACGTGGTTGGATATGTGGATTCAGACTATGCTGATGATTTGGATAAACGCCGGTCAACTACAGGTTATGACTTTACTTTTGCTAGAGGACCGGTGAGTTGAAGATCGATGTTACAGTCAACAGTTGTTTTGTCTACTACTGAGACTGAGTACATGATAGTGACAAAGGTTATGAAAGAGGTCATTTGACTACATGAGTTGATTGAGGACTTGGGGATTGTTTAGGAGCACATTGAGATCTACTGTGACAGTTGGAGTGCAATTTGTTTAGCAAAGAACCAGGTTTATCATTCTCGAACAAAGCATATCGACGTCTGTTTTCATTTTGTTCGAGAAGTTGTGGATGAAGGTGATATTTTTCTTTAGAAGATTGGGATTGCAGATAACCCTGCAAATATGCTTACTAAGGTGGTGACTGAGGTCAAGTTCAAGCACTGTTTGGACTTGATCAATATCTTTCGGGTTTGAGCACCTTCCGGTGCATGGCACCTAAGGGCGCATTTGGAGGCAACGTGATTTGTTCTTTTGTTTTTTGGATGGTTTGGTAGAATTCAAGCCAAGGTGGAGATTTGTTAGAAGTTGTCATGAATTCAACCCGGATTCATGATAACCCGTTTGGCGACCCGGATGACCCGATTAATGGGCAATGTGTGAGTTTTCCCCACCATTGCCATGAGGGTCCAGGGGCTTCGCCCCCGACTAAAATTCCGATTTAAGGCCCGACCCGTTTTGGGTATTTTACCAATTTTCTATTTATTGTAACCCTAATATAAAAAGGATTTTTAAGGGTTTTGTTCGCAAGAAAAAAAAAAGAGAACAGTGAGCCGTTTTTTGAGAGTGTTGTGAAGAGGGTTTCTGAATGATTGTTTGACAAAAATCTTATTGTTGAATAGAGGAAATCATCGCTGCCCGTGGATATAGGCATCTTATCAAACCACGTAAATCGTTTTTTTTTTTTTTTTTTCTATTTTGATTTCTGTTTTTGGATTCGTTTCATTTTGATTTGCACACTTTCACACAAAAATTTTCCTTTGGAAGGTACAAGATTCTTGTAAGATTTGTCAACAGTCATCTTGTTTACTGTCACTATAGTTTGAATGATGAATGATTTTATTAATTATTTCTTATAGTTTTGAAAGAAAAATAATATATTTGTATTCATAAGTAATTTTTAAGAATCATCAAGTATATATCTTTAGTTCAGGTCGGGCTAAATTCGAGGTAAGCTAAGGGTGGCCCACAAGCTCAACCCATATTTACTTTGGGCCTATGTTCTTGTCCTAACTCAGCCTAGCCCAGCCCAAAATAAGGAAGGATTAACCCTCCCAAACTTTGGGCCGAACAATCGGGCTTCGGGCTAGCCCAGCCCAATTTGCTACCCATACATTCATGGACCTCTCGAAATAGTCATATCAATTAGATAGCAGTTAGGGGTGTGTGTGGTTATAGGCTTGAGCTGAGATTGGTATTGTGTGTGTGTGTGGGGTGTGCGTCTCGTGTGTTGGTTATCCAAAATAAAAAATAAAAAATAAAAAATTAGATGCGTTAATATGTGCTGGTTATCAAAAAAGAAAATAGATAGCCGTTTATTTTGTGCTATTTTATTTTATTTTATTAATATACATGTTCATAACAGTGGAGAATCACTATAATTTGATCCATTCAGATCCATCAATGAAGCTCAGTGAGATAAAAGGTTTGGCTTCCTCATCAGTCAGTTCTCTCGACCATGACACTCTTCCTGCATAGTTTGCTCCAGGCCCTGTGCACTTGTACTCTCCATAGAACACAGTCCTACAATAACACACCCAAACAACAATATAAATCCAATCTTGTTAACGAGACCCCTCTGCGCATGTTAGTATTGCCTAATTAATAAACTGAAATAAACAACAAAACTAGGGTTAGGTGGGTAGTGTTCTGTCATTTGTACTCTTTGAAAGTGCATTACAACCTGCATTGCACTATTGGAGATGAAAACACACACGTAGTTTGGTTCGGTAAGCACCACTTTTGTCATCAAATGCCGAAAATGACCTATGCATGTACAAAGACAAATGACTAACTCAAGCCTTTTTGTGTGGGTATTTAGGTCATTTAGTTACAGTTGATACAAACAAGAAGAAAAGTAAGGCTTTTGATTTTCAGCAAAAGGACAAAATGACAAAACCTAAGCTGACACATGAGTTGAATGCTAAAGAAGGGACGGCGCCGTCCATCCATTAGGCGAAAAAGTTTGGATCTATTTCTATGAAGGGGGTGTTTGGTAACAAAGTTTAAGTTGCACGATGCCAATTCAGTGGATCCATATTACTGTGTTTGGGTCAGTTATGAGATATATATATATTTATTGATACAGGTCGATCAGGGACAATGGATACCATGTTTTTTGACCCCTTTTTATTTTATTTTTTGGTAATGGAGGGAGGATGTCCAAAGCTTTTGAGCCATGGACACTCCCTTCGGGTATCCACAAAGACCCACTTGAAATTTTTTCCCGGAGATACCAGGTAAGTTGAGGATTGGGAGTTGAACACACTCGGGATGCTAGCCAACTAGCCAACTGCACCAACCCTTATTGGGTGCAAACCCGGGATGGTAGCCAACTGCGCCACTCGGAATTTGTCCCCCTTTTAAAGGTGCATTTGCAATCCAAAATATCAGAGACTTGGAGATTGCTTTCAGGGTGCTGTGGAATTAGTGTGCATGGCCATTGTGCTACTAATAAACAAACTAATGTTTATCTAGTGGGTTATAATTTTAGAGCTTATCTCAAAATTTGTTGCCAAACAACACCTTGGTGGAATCCGGTGAATGAGAGAAAAATAAAGAAAAGATAAAGTAGAGAGAGAGAGAGAGAGAGAGGGCTTACATTTCCCGGTTAGGGTCACCCCAGTTATACCAGCCTTTGGGAATGATAATGTTGTCCATGTAGGTGTAGGCATAGACGACCCTAGAGAAGGTACCCCACGCCCTACCAAGATATAGAACTCCTGACCCCGTGACCTTGCAGTTCACAAATGAGAACCCTGTGTCCTCTAAAGGGCTTCCCCTGTTTTGGGCTGTGAGGGCCCCTGCATTCTGAGCTATTGCATGAACATGACATCTCTACCAACCATAACAAACATAAGAAACAAAGAAAAGATAATCATGTGAATCTTTAGTTAATGGTCCTTTAGGTTTAGTGATGTGAATCTATAATCCAAATAGTCTTATGGTGATTAAGGAGCTGAAAGGTAAGCTCAAACCATTTAGGATTGTAATATACCACCACGCTCCATATTCGACGTTCACAACGGCTTTTACTATACCTTTTTTAATCAATAGCTTATAGTATTCAAGTAGCCCTTCCTTTCTAGTTACTCTTTACTTGGGTTCGTGGTGTCCAGGTAGCCTTTTCTCTAAGTCCCGCTTTCGGACTTGAACTCGAAATATGGTGTTAGCTCTGATACCAAATATTATGAACCTAACAAATGCCTTCAAAAATAGTTGATTAAGGAGGAGAAAGCTACGCTCATAAACCATCCGCAATTGTAACATGTGCCTTACACGGTAGGGTCGAGAACTAGGAACTGAACACTACAAAAAGAACCCGATTATTTTATGTATACGTGGCTAGGACTCACCCCTACCGTGTATCGGATGTCATCTTCGGTGGAAGCATCACACCTCTACAATGCTGCACATGTTCATGGGTGGGACCCTATGTTTGATTGGATCAATGGTTAGGATCATCCAATCATATTTACTTATGGGCTAGGTGATCTCCTTGTTTTGGGTCCACGAAACTCAGAAGGTGTGTGCTCATCTCTTGAGGGTGACCTGGGATGGAGTCTTGTGATGAAAAATATCTCACAGTGATGTGGCAAGAAAAATTTCATTCACCATTACTAACCTACCAACTAAGATATATATATATATATATAGTGATTGATGCCCTTTATTACAAAAAAATATTTGAACATGTAGTGCAGTTCCACAGGGAGCCCATTACTTCAATTTCAGTCTTGTTTATGATATTAAAGAGTATGAACAACTTGAGAAACTGACTTTAAATGGCTGTATCTATCTTCACTTTTCCATAAAGAAGACATTATTTCAGTTAGAAAAGAGAATTTGGTTGTTAAGAGGTAATGCTTAAAAATAATAATCTAACCTCATATAGTGAGAGACCATTGCCAAAGATGAAATCCACAGAGCCTTCTATGTAGCAATCTTTAAAATAATGTCTACCCATATGATCATAGAGTGTATCCTGTGCACCCAAGAATCTACAACCCAAAAAAGCTGCTGTATCTGCTGAAATTCTAAATGCCACTGCTTGCTTTCCAACAGCTCCTGGTGCTGGAAGAGGTGCTGTGTTCTGCAACATATATGTTCATATTAGGAGAGGAGAGGGGAATTGAAGGAAGTTTTTACTGTTATTGATTTTTTTTTCCCGAATATTACCTTGAATGTGATGTTTTTGGCTATGAAATAAGGGGAATTCACAGCAAAAGTTGCAGAACTATAGGTCCCAATAGGCTGTCCATTTGCCCCTTTTGTCTCAGCTGTGTCACCCCATTGGACAATTGTTTGGTCTGCTCCTGCTCCTTCAATGGTTATGAAAGATTTTAATAGAGGTATATTAACCTTCTCCCTGAAAATTTCATATTTTGGAAGTAAACCCAAGTCACATTCTACCAATTAAATTACAAAGATAGAGAAAACCCCAAAAGGAAAAAGATAGAGAAAAAAAATTTAATTTTCATTAGCTACTTCAAATTTTATGTCAAATGACCAAATAGCAATGAATCAAGAGAAGTCAAATACAATTCAAGTACAATTGTAGAACAATGAATCTTATACTCACGTATAAACTCCTGCATTGACCTTAATAACAACTCTCACAAGACTAATCAATGGGAGCGAATCAATGGCGGCTTGAATCTTTGTAAAGTCCCCGGCTGCGGGATTTTTATGAACAATAAGAGTATAAGAAGGGAAGAGTTTGTTCATTGCTGTGGAGAAGAGGGAGTGTCTAAGGCTCCCAACAAATCTGACCCACTTCAAGAATTGCTGTTCTGTGAACTGGGTATGTGTCATATTCATTGATAAATGCTTCCCTGCAGACTTCTTCGGCTGGATTCCTTTGGTGTGGCATAGTGTTTGACATGAATTGAGGAGAAGAAGGAATATAATACACATGGTATGCCGAGAATTCAACATTGAGAATGAAAATGAGATAGTGAGAATTACAGTAAGAATGCTGTTTGAATGCTCGGGAGACTGGTTTATAGTAAAGCTTTATATATATAACTTATTAGTTTCTTCTTATAGGTGGAAGGGAAAAAGAAGTAAAAAAGATAATCAAGTGACATGGAGTGCATGATCACGGGTTATTTTACTGACATTAATGCTATGTTTGGTTGCCTTGAAAATAGGTGAAAACACGGAAAAGAAAAGAAAATTTTGGATTTTTAATACAATTTTTAGCTATGTTTTGTTTAATTTTCTTTTCTTTTCCATGTTTTTACTTATTTTCTCAGCAACCAAACATAGGGTAATGGAAAGAGAGAGAGAGATCACATGTGAACAATTCATGGCATGTACAAGACAGCTTCCATTTGGTGCACTTTTCTGTTTTCTAAAATGCTGTTCTTAAATTTTACTTTTGTTGGTGCCCGTGAACTTGTCTCTCTCTGTTTGTGTACGGGGGTGAATATATTCGTAAGGAATAATGAGTTCTTTCCGGAGTCATATAGCCATCATAGGCACGGAATGCTTCCACTTTCAATCAAGGCCGTCCAATAAGTGGACCTGAAAATAAGCATGTTTGGACATGTTAGAACACGGGCAAGAGAAATGCCAACCCAGGCTTCTAAATTCTCACTGGAGTAGTGACAAGTGTCGGCACTTTTCCTGTTACATTGAGAATCTAGTGAGGGTTTGGAATAAATTTGATTTCTTCTTCTTGGGCTACACTAGCACTCCTCACATGGACAATAGGAACCCTATAGTAGTATATTTTAGATTAATCAAGCATAGTTCTGAACCTGACATTCTACCGTAACTTTCACAAGATATGGCGCAGTCTCTGAATATAATAAGCATGTTTGGACAATAGAAACCCTACTTTTGTCATCTATCACCATTGTATCCATCTTTATGACATTATCAAGTTAGCCTTTTTTGGGTATAATTTGTGATACTCTCTGCATCTAGTTTATGAAAGCTTCAGAATAATATATAAAGTCCCAGTTTCCATGTAAGGAATATTGTTCACTTCACATTCAAAATTCAGAGAATTAAGTTGAAAGTTCTATGAGAGTGGATTTTATAGAGGAGACAAAATAAGTAGCTGGTTCACATGTTTCTCAGTTCTTGGATTGTTAATACTTATACCCGAGTAGGGTTGATCGACCGCAACCTTATTGGCATGCTGTTGTAAAGAATGAACAATTGAGCGTCACACCTCTCAGTAAAATTAGTGTGGAAAGGAATCCAAAATCTAAATTGATATACCATAATTTATGCATTAGGTAGGTGAACTAGTTGCTTGTATGGGAATACCTGATAAGGAAGGAAACCATTCCTTCCAACATCAAGAAGATACTGTCTCTGTCTCCACAGTATCTTCTTGATGTTGGGGTCGCCAACACAAATCCTGATTCATCATTCCTTTACATTAAAGAGAGATAGAAGCAACACCAGTGTCCCAATATATGGATTCACCATCCCTTGCTACTCGTGAACGTTGAAGTGGAATTTTCTCAAACAGCATGGTTTTTGGTATGGACATATATGGAGGGAGGGGGCCTATGCAGGGCTGCACAAAGCCCGATCGGCCCGTTAGTGCGGATTGGCTCGGCCTGAATTTTAGGCTCGAACGGGCCAAGTCAAGCCTAAAAAAAAGCCTAAAAAATCAATCAAGCCGAGCTCGGGCCAACCCCTGTGCAGCTCGGCCCGACTCGATTAAGGTTCAGTTCGGCCCAAACTCAGCTCGACTAGAATATTATTAAAAAAATAAAAAAATATATTATTTATATATATATCATTATATATATATATATAATATTATTATTATTATTTTTTAAAAAAAGAATTCAAGCTGAGCTCGAGCCAAGCCATGCCCGGCTTGAGCTTGAATCAATTCGGGCCAAGCTGGGGCCTAGAAAAATTTCTTTCCAGCAAGCCCTAGGCCTATGCAGATGGATTTGAGATTTTCCTTAGCCAGGGGGGAGCCAGGATTTTTTCATTGGGGCCGAAATACATGTTTAAAAAAATAGGATAAAGCTTTTGAGACCCTGTTAGGGCTGAGACCGTGCTCGAAGAGCACGGGATTTTCAGGTGGAGCCCACCATGTGAAATGGGTCCCACCTGAAATCATGTGCTCAGTCCTAAGAGATTCACAGTAGCAAAGTCCAAAAAAATAATAGATTTGAGAGTATGAAACTTGGGGGTCTTGGGGCGTAGCCCCCAAGAATTTTTTTTTCCGGGTAGTTTTTTTATTTTGAGAATTTTTTTCTCTCGGTAATGCCCTTGAGGTCGCCACGAGTCTCTAATAATACCCCTTAACTGTGGTTAAGATTCACCCACCTATTCTTTGTTTTTTATTAAAAAAAACATAAAATTCCTTTTTAAACCCTAGTCAAAACTCCTAAGGTTAAAAAAAAATTTAATATTTTTTTTCTAAAAACCAATGATAAATAGGTGAACCCGAGTGTGTGAATTTTAACCATAGTTAAGTGGTGTCAATAGGGACACGCGCAAACCAGGGGGCAACTATACTAAAAAATAATTAAAACATTTTAAGGGCCCACTCTGGGAGGATCTCAGCTCTTCTATTCTTTTATTAGCAGTTCGGCTAGGATTTGATAGTATGGCTAGCCGGAAAGATCTAGAATGTCTAGAAGCTTGTTGAATCATTAGATTAGAAACACATGGTTAAATCTTAGCCATTCATTGCACTTGACTTTGCTTATAAAAAGTGGACAACGTTTTAAAGAAATTCAGAGCTCCAAATCTGAAATCATGTTTTTACTACCTTGATTCTCTTACCCTTATATAGAGGTAATATCAGAGGGCCAAGGCCATGTCAGAGAGGGCTTCAGCCCTTTGGAGCTCCTGCTTACTTGTCAAATTTTATATGCAAATGTTTTTAAAGAGAATTGAGACGTTTGGCCGTATATGCGACTTGTCGATAAAGAAGATACTTGTAAAGTCACGATTGGTGCAAGCGTCCCGTAACCAGATTTTTAATCTAGCTAACATCCAAGACCGGCAAGTTCTAACATTGAAGATAATTATCATAAAGCTATAAGCATAAGATTTTTTTAATTCGGCCTCATGTGACAGCTCTGCCTTTGTTTACCTACCAAATCATATATGTAAATGCTGATGTATGCAAGTGTTCATAAAGATAATTGAGATACTTGACTGCATATGCGATTCCCTAATATAAAACATATCTGAAAAGGAACAATTAGTGTATACGAAAATAACCAGATTTTTTAATTTGGCTAACATCCAAGACCAGTAAGCTCTAACACTAAAGACAATTATCATACATTAAGTGTAATGGATCTAACTATTAGGTTTTTTTTTTTTAGGGTTGCTACATAACTATGCAATGATATGAAATGGATCTAACAATTATTACTATGCAATAATTATCAGACGTGTAAGCGTGCTGCGTATTAGAGCTAAATGAGCCGAGCCGAACTAAATGATTAAGCTCGTTTGTTAATCAAGTAGAACACAAGCAATGAGTGGCTTAGCTCACCTCAACTAGATTAATTTTACTGTACTACTTATAATACCATAATAAAATTAGTTTTCATGTAAAAGTTAAGAAACATAAATGTGAATTTGTTGTCAAGGTAAAACTTAAAAAGTTAATTTCACCCTACCATAATTTGTATCTCTATATCATTTTTCTCCCATTACCCTCACGAGAATAATTATGTTAAATTCTTAAGATCTTGATTTGAATTCTTTTTTATTGAATTAGGAGTAAACGAGCCAAAAATAATCGGGTAAGCTCGCGAGCCGGCTCGTGCTCGATTATCTATAAACGAGCCGAGCCCAAGCTAGCATTCGAAAGCTCGAATTGAGATCGAGACGAGCTTGAGCCAGCATATATATATGTTAAAAGCCGAGCTTGAGCAGCAGCCATCTTTGGCTCAACTCAGCACGTTTACACCGTTGATAGGGCATAAGCATAATAAATAAATTAAAAATAGAAACTCAAAAATCTACAAATCAAAATGTAAGAATTATCTAAGTTCTATACAAAATGTCTCTTATATAATGAAGTCAACTTGACCCATGACACTAAGTGTAAACGGTCATGCAATAACTTATCATAACAACTAAAATACGGGGACTATGACTATTTTAGAAGACATGGGTGATTCCTGCCCTAGCCCACAAAAATATAGGTCAGGCTTGGGCTTAAATATTTGAATGAAGTATGTTTAAAACAGGCCTAACCAAGCCGCCCAACCCAACCAGGCCCCTTGAAAGCCTAGGCGAAAGCAAAGCATGACTATTTTTGAAGACATGGGTGGCTCCAGTCCGAGTTCAAGAAAATATAGGCTAGGCTTGGGCTTAAATATATGAATGATATATGTTTAACCAGGCCTAACCAAGCCCAACCCAACCAGGCCCATTGACAGCCTAGACGAAAGCAAAACAGCTTTTTATATAGTTGCCTAACATGCTGATAAGTCACCCAAAGACATGACACCTATACGGAGAAATTAGAAAACAATGAGGTGGTCCATGTGGTGATGATGTCTATAAGCTTTTAAAGTCTAGAACTTTCATTATTACCCAATTTTATTTAATGTTTAGAACTATATTATTTCATTAGAGTGCAAAAGTTCTACAAACATTTTAAAGTTCCACAAAAAATTTTGGATTTTTAAGTTCTATAGATGTGGAATTTCTAATTAAATTGAATTCGATAAATCCGAGATACCATTGAGTAAAATAGTTAGGAACCCTATCCCCTCTCCTAAACATTAATGTTCCCGACTTAGTTCCACCAAAAAAATGGAGAAGCTCAGGTTCCATCAACTTACACACCCAAACCCTTCAAGCCCAACCTAACATTACCAATTTGTTCGGCCGGTTGGATCGGGACAAGCCCGCTCGAGTTGCAGTATGTTGACCATATCAATTCAGATGGATCTTTTCGCATTGCATCAACTTTATTTCAACATGAAAATTCACCCTACCCCCGTGGATTTTTTTTGGTAAATCAGGGTGTCCCCAACCTTTCGGGTTGGGACTATTCCCGGAGGGTACGACAAGAGCTTGCAACACCGAAAAGTTCATGAAAATCCTGTGCGGTGCTAGCCCCAAAGGGCGAGTGAGAAGCCAAACCCAAGATGTCATAAGGATGACACTTATGGTGAGGTAGCAGGTGAGCACCAGAGTAAACCCTTTGCCAATTAAAATCCCTAATTAAGCAAAACACATGGGCAATCAGACCTAAGGTGTCATAAAGATGAGTCCAAGCAACCTCTCTAAGGGCTAACTAATGGGACCAATACAATTCTGCAGTGTTCGGGCATCCCAAACCTCAACTTCAAATCAACCTAAAATCTGTCACTTTCATGTGTTTAGTGAGTGTTACATGGTACCTTTAGAAAATTTATTGCGAGAAATTCAACATACAAAAAAAAAAAATTGACAAACCCTACACCCTGCCCGCTTGCTGCAGTGGTGTGGCCTCTCTCATAAGAGAGGCCTTTTTTGGTGAGGGCGTCTCAAAGTCTTTGCCAAGGGCCAATCCTTTCAGTACCCGCACCGACCCATTCAAAATTTTCCATTTGTGGATTTATACTAAAACTATATGCTGGTTGGTTTCACGTGGCATATCTCATTGGTTTCTATTCTGATTCAATCCACATATCTTCCAATTGATCCAATAAAAAGATGTCATGTCATCCTTTTAATGATTGTTCTTTCTTCCTAATTAAGTGATGGTTAACCCACTCACATTCTATTTTTTAATTGCAATTAATTAAATTGTAACATTAAATATTTATTATTTTTTCTAATTTTACTCTTTAATTATAACTAATTAAGTTGTAACATTTAAATTATTAAAAATATCAAGCCCTAAGTGTCTCTCCTTTCTTCCCTCCATATTTTCATTCTTAAATTGTAATTTATTAAAATTGTAACATCTACCATTCTCAAATTTTCTAACTCTTGTTCTACCTTCTCCCTAATCCCCTATAAATAGTAGATCCCATGGAGCTTTGGCTGGGTATTATTGCATTTTAGGAACTATTTTGGGTCTTCTATTTTGCTCTTACAGTAGCAATTTGAAATAACATAAATTATTCTCACTGAAATTAATGAGATTCAAGATATCATTGATATTAAGAGTAATAAAATGAAATTCAAATTATTCTTGATATTCATTGGTGTTATATATATATATAAATTATATTGATTTACTTAATAAATACTCTATAAGAAATTGAGTTTCTTGATATGATATCTCTATTTGATTTTTATTTTATATTTTGTTATATTATGCAAACTAGTGGTAGTGTTAAAGTGGGTTCCCACTATAAATTTTTTTTTAATTAGATGTTATTTCGGATTGAAGAATATGAAGAGACTAACATTTTCTCTTATATGTTAACTTTTCTTTTTAATAACTAATTATTTAAGGAACTTATTAATTGACAATAAATATCATTATCTATAAAACTTTTATACACACTTTAAATTTTCAGATGAGATGAGATGAGATGAGATAATTTTTTATAATTTTTTTTATAATGATACAAACATACTTTCTTGAAGTTATATAATAATAAGATAAAAATTTATATATGACAATAAAATTATGAATTTTTAAATGATTACATTGACTATAAAAATATCTCACAAGATTACTAAATCACCATAATATTTCTTCTATTTTCTTTTTATTGTCTATTTTCAATTTTCTCATCATATTTTTCGTTTATTCATTTTCTTTCAACACCCGTGCATTTGTACGAGGTTTTTGCTAGTACTGTGATAAGTAGATGAGTGGAGTTGAACACATGACCACAGGGAACAAACTTGGGACGCTAGCCAACTACACCAACCCCTGGTGGGTAATGAAAGAGGTCTTGGGAGTCATTCTCCCGGGTGACAACTTGCAAAAGCTCCACTCTCCACTGCTAACTACTAACTCATGCTACTAACTATAGGTAAATGATATCCTCAGCAAAAAGGAAAAAAAAACTATACTTTCCAACCCAACTCTCAAACCCTAAATTCCCCAACTCTGTCTAACAAACATATCATAACTAAATTGCATAAAATAAATAAAAGAAATCACAACCAAATTGCATAAAATAAATAAAAGAAATCACAACCAATCTAACCATATGTGTTAGTCAATCTCTTATCACATTGAGGAAAAGTCCATACACCCTCAACCCTTTACATATATCCCTAACGGAAAGGAAACTAAATTTCCCAGTCCAGACTGGAAGATCCTTTGTGAGAAATAAGTATATGATACTCCAAAGCATGAGGAATGCTAACCCTACCTTTCAGTGGGAGTAGGGCTAGCATTCCTCACCAATACATTGACACTGTGTTGGTAATAGGGATGGCAACGGGTCGGGTTTGGGCTGGGGCGCTCCCAACCCTACCCCGCCCTTCATGGGAAAACTCCTACCCGTTCCTGTCCCAAACCCGGGGCGGGGCGGGAAATATTTCATAATATAAGTAATGTATTGAGGCAGTTTTAGGATTAATTTAAGAGTAAAATAGTACTCTCACCTTATAAACGGGGCGGGCGGCTTAAATCCATTCCCGGCCCGAACCCAAGTCAGGAGTAGGGCTAGCATTCCTCACCAATACATTGACACTGTGTTGGTAATAGGGATGGCAATGGGTCGGGTTTGGGCTGTGGCGCTCCCAACCCTACCCCGCCCTTAATGGGAAAACTCCTACCCGTTCCTGTCCCAAACCCGGGGCGGGGCGGGGCGGGGCGGGAAATATTTCATAATATAAGTAATGTATTGAGGCAGTTTTAGGATTAATTTAAGAGTAAAATAGTTCTCTCACCTTATAAACGGGGCGGGCGGCTTAAATCCATTCCCGGCCCGAACCCAAGTCGTGTTTAACCTTCTATTCGCAAACCAGCCCCTACCCCACTTAAGAGAACCCCAACCCGTTGCCATCCCTAGTTGGTAAGCATAAAGTTTTCTGCATCAACACATAATCATATAATTTCCATGCTGTACAAATCACAACCAACAAAACACCAGGAGTGATCTAGTGGATCGAATTGATAACATACACTACAATCGCAAAACCACAAAGGGTGAAAGCCCCAAAACACCTTAAATTACCTATATTTCAAAAATATTGTCCCAATCATTTTATATTTTTTTTGGCAAACCACACCTAAGTATCAAACCCATATTCTCTTGGTTTACAAAAATTACCCAATAAAAGGAAACTAAACACCAAAAGGATCATTAGTTAGTGGAAAGCTACAATTCAAACATCAATCTGAGTTTCATATTGTTTACTGCAACAATTGATATCTTAAGATAATAGTGACAAATATAAGAAGTAATGTATGTAGTCTCACCTATAATGATTATTAATGAATTATAAAATTTTTTTCCAGTCATGTCTTCAAATGACTCTTTCAAATATAAGAAGTATTATGCATGAGGAATTTAGATAGCAAATTATATTCAATTTGCTTGCAGTTAAGAACTACATAGAAGTAAAGAAAGACGATCTATCATATTTTATGTTTAAAGTGTAAACGGTAAAATGTAGACGCCATCTTTCCATGCCTCATTCAAACAAGAAAACAAAAACA
This sequence comes from Tetracentron sinense, assembly GCA_015143295.1. Classification (NCBI taxonomy): domain Eukaryota; kingdom Viridiplantae; phylum Streptophyta; class Magnoliopsida; order Trochodendrales; family Trochodendraceae; genus Tetracentron; species Tetracentron sinense. The sequence goes on from CM026565.1 coordinate 35,320,039, forward strand.
CACAAAAATGGAAGAAAAATTAGTTTGCATGAACTTACGTATGGAGTGTCATTAGAGCAAATGCAACTTGAACTTCGGTCCTAACAACAAATTTTTTTGTAAGATTCAAGGATATCGCTTGGTTCCTATATAAAAGCATAATATAAGAATTAGAAATAAAGGATAGAAAATGGAAACAACAAAATAAATAACTGAAATTTGGAAAAAGATACAATGCTTAGAACTATTTACCCATCAGCTTAGGAGCTGAGATACGGGAGAATCTAAAGTACTCTTGGTGGAACTATTAAAGTCTAGAACTTTCATTGTTTCACGCCTAATTTTACTTAATGTCTAGAATTATATTATTCCATAGAGTGCAAAATTTCTACAAATATGAACTTTCAAGTTCCACAAAAAATTTTAGATTTTTTAAGTTCCAGGAACTTCTAATTAAATTGAACCCAATAAATCTGAGATACCATTATGTAAAAGAGTTAGAAACCTTCTCCTCTCTCCTCTCAGACTCTTGCCTCTTGTTCCAAAATATAAATGTTCCGGACTTTTAAAAGTTCCACGAAATTGAGGCAGCATGTTAGAAGAACCATATCACAATTAAAAGAAGGGCATAGGCCAACTTGAAAAGCAAATATATGTGAGTTGTTAAAGATATAAAAGCAAAGATTTCTTTTTTCTTTTTACTGACAGTATTAACAATAATACATGGGCCAACTAAAAAGAAACAGGGACAATCTTCTCATTATTACCTATATATACTAAAAAAAGGAAACAGTGGAAGTCTCCACCAGCTAACAAAAATAACAAAGAAACTCCAAAACACATGCCAGTGTTATTTCTCCATTCATTGAAGTGTGGTGTTTCTCTGCCTGAGCAGAGCTTTTCCAAATCACCTTTATAACAACAATGTTTTCCTATAAGATTTCATATAACTAAATGTGCAACTTAACAAAAAAATTCATATATCTAAAAGTAAACCCAACTCCTGCCTTACTGAAAATCAAACAAACGAATGCATAACACTTCATTAAGAAAAGGTCCTTCCGAAGTCTAGAACTCCATATAAAGCACCTAACATCATAATCATATTTCTGCTGATAAGTAAATTCCTCTCAGCGCTTCTTACAGAATTAAAGTATCGGATCAAATCCATGTAAACATTTGCGTATGAAAGATAAAGCCAATTTTGTTTCTTCCTTCATGAAACCCATGTGACTCTAATTCATGGATTCTACAGGTAGATGCTTTGCATTTTCTTCATTAAAACGAATCCTCCAAAATCCAACACCAGGACCCATATGTAGATTCTATAATTAAATCAAATGAAACCTCTACTCTGGAAAAAAAAAATCAGCTCAAACAAACAATCCCTAAATACAAGCAGATTCAAACAAAAATCCATTGAAATGCCTATATTTCCTCCATATTAATCCAAACGCATAAACCCATTTCCCATAATCAAATTCACTCCAAAGTTTCTCAAACTACAAACCAAAATTTAGATACCAACTGGTTCTCATAAAAGTGAAGAACAAGAGAGAGAGAGAGAGAGAGAGAGAGAGAGAGAGAGAGAGAGAATAGCTCATGTTCATCAGCAAGCAACGCAGAGCAACTTATCTGAATTGAAATACAAACAATCCCTAGACACATGAAGATTCAAACAAAAATCCATTGAAATCCCTATATTTCCTCCATATAAATCCAAACGCATAAACCCATTTCCCATAAACACATGAAGATTCAAACAAAAATCCATTGAAATCCCTATATTTCCTCCATATGAATCCAAACGCATAAACCCATTTCCCATAAGCAAATCCAGTCCAAAATTTAGATACCAACTAACAAAGAAAAGTTCGAAATCCTCATAAAAGTGAAGAACAAAAAGAGAGAAAAGAGAGATTCAAAGAGAAAAACTCATGTTCATCAACAAGAAACGCCAGAGAAACTTATCTGAATTGAAATCCAGAGAAGAGAACCTAGATTTCTGCATTTGATCTGATACCCCTTTTCGCCATTAGACAGTCTCCCGGCGGGAGAAATTAAGAGCATCGACGGTGACTAAATGGGTTGCAGCGGTGGCCAGAGACATAGAGAGACGAAAGAGAGAGAGAGAATTGTAAACGGTAATAATGAAGAGTTTAAATAAGCTGGAGTTCGCCTTCAAAGCGTTTGGCGGACCTCACCTTTTTACATTGCAAACAAATGGTGGTTTTGTAATTATGGGGAAATCATGCTACAAAACTGTACTCAATCGTCTGGTAACTACATAACTGCCACCAAGCTTTGCGTTGAAATGAAGGGTATTATGGGAAGTAAAACCAGATGCAAAAAAAATAAAAAAATGAAAACATAAAGGGTATTATGGGAAGCAAATATTAATAGATTTATAGCCGTTGAAATGAAGGTATTAGCAACGAGGCTCTTCTTTACCGTTAAAGAACTGACATTTCAACGGTCGAAAGTGAGAATTTGATATTTGAAATTTTATCTAACATTTCCCAACGGTCTTTTCTGTTTCTTTCATTTACATTTCGTCCCTCCGAAACTGCAGAGAACAAACAGAAGCAAAGAGAAGAAAGTTATTTTCTTTTTTTGCCGTTTTTTTTTGAAGAAAAAGAGAACAAGAAAATGGATAGTCACAAGAAGAATCTCTTATCATCCACACCCATTAAACCTTCTTCAATTCCCAAACCCTCATTGTCTGGTAAGAACTTTCTACAATTTTCTTTCTCCTTGTATCTTTAACTCCATTTTCTTTCTTCTTACTGGGATCATGAGCTGTTTTTTTTCTCAATAGCATTCTTTGAATTCTCGCTTTATTTTAATCCGTAACAAAAAAACCTGTTTTTTTCAGAAGATGATGTAGAAATCAACGAGAACGATCAAAGCTTGCACCAAATAGGTTCCAAATTGCACATCCCAAAGAAATCGATGACAAAAAATTTCATGTCACCGACGATTTCTGCAGCTTCGAAGGCGGCTATGCCAAGAAAGAAGATCTTGGTTGAGAGGAACGGAGCTTCTTCACCGATCCTCCCCGATACCCATGTGCAGAAAACCCTACATACAGATTCGAGAGTTTCCTCTGCGGATTTGGGCTATGATAGTATCAGTGGCTATTCATCTCAGGTCACACCAATATCGTATAGGGTTTCTGAATCAGATGATGATGATCAGAATACTTTTGTTCCTGAGTCGTCTTCCCAGCCTTACGACCCGTTAAAGAATTACCTGTCCCCAAGGCCTAGGTTCCTCCGGTACAAGCCGAACCGGCGCCTCGGCTTCTTGCTTGGCAGACACAGTGAACTGAGAGAAGGGGAAGATGGTTTCAGAGTCAGTGGATGCGTTTCCCTTGAATCCAAGAAATCAATTGAAGAGGAAACATCGATTGAAGATTATGGTAAGTCTTCTACTTCTTCTTCTTCCCTAGAAGGATTCGAGAAACAAGATGGGTTGAGCCCAGAACCTTTGAAAAATGAAGAAATCCATGAAGGTGAGGACGACGACCTAGAGGATGTTGAAGTAGAGGAGGAAGAGAGGCCTTGGCATTTGATTGAGGTACTAAAATATCTTCTGCTTCTTGGTGTTCTGATCCTTTCCACTTTATATATATCTTCTATGAATTCTCCAAAGCATCCACCTGCTTTAGAAGCTTCATGGGATTTCAAAGAAGGGTATCTCAAGATTAAAAACCATCTATTCCAAGCCACTGTTGAGAACTTTATAATGGGTAGTAACTTTTTTGAACAAAAACTAGAAAAATTCAATGGTTTAAGGGAGTTAAATGAGACAATTGATGATGAGGGGATTGAAAAGGATGAGATTGTTAAACAGGAAATGAGGGAAACAGATGAAATTAGTGATACTATGAGTGGGGTGTTAGAGATACAAGGCAGAGAATTTGCAGATGTTTCTGATCATGAAATGGAGAAAGCAGAGGAGGTTTTTGATAAGATGGATGAAATTTTGAAGCCACAGGTGACAGAAACAGCAGAAATTTATGAATCTTTACAAGTTTCTCAGACCCTGTTTATTTCAGAGTGGGGGGATGATCAAAATTCAGAATTTGGTATTTACAGTACTTCTGAATCAATTTCCAAGGCTGCACAAGATATAGATGAGTCTGTATCGAAAGCAACTGAGAGAGTTACCACCTATGAAGGAATTGGAATAGATGAGGTTGTTGAACCAGAAATGGAGAAAGTAGAGAATATTACTGAGGGTATGCATGAACTATTCAGGCTGCAGGGTAGAGAAGCTATGGAGATTACCCAAGCTTCTCAGAAACAATTCATGTTGGAGAGAATGGTCAATGAGAATAAGGATTCTGATATTCCCACTACTTCTAACACACAAGTGAATTCCGAAAAGGACGAGATTATCAGACCCATGAAAGCTTCATCAAATTCCAAGGTTGCCATTGGAGTTTCTATACTTTCTGTAATAATGGCATCTTTGATTTCGGGATTTTTTTACTTCAAGCGTAGGAAAATGTCTGTAAAAGATTCTTCACTGATAGTCCAACCATTTCCTGAACCTCCTGTGGTAGTAGAGAACAGCATCTTAGCACTTCCCAGTAAAGAAGAGCAAATTGAAAAGGTTGAATCTTATCCTAATCCTTCATCTTCAGTTCATTCCAAAGAGATCTACCAAAGCAGGGCGCCAACAGTCGAGTTGCTCGGAGAATATGTGGTGGGGGGAGAGGTCAGCAGCTCTCATAAGAGCCGTGCTATACAATCGAAGATGATAGAAAGCCAAGAGAGCAACTTTTCTGTGTCTCAAGAAAAGAGATCGAGGAGCAAGGTCCCTTCCTTTTCTAATGATCTACATCCATCTCTTTCCGATTTCTCTGCCACGGGATCCCCTTCGTATGGAAGCTTTACTGTTCAGGGGAAGATTGTCCGGAAAAAGGTAAATTCCTAATTACTCTTTGTTTTTTGTTACAGAATTCTAGTATGAATTAGAAACAGTTCTAGATGGAGGTGTTATGTTGATGCCGAATTTTTCGCCCTGTTCATTCAAAGAGAACCATCTTCTGTGCATCTAAGGGTAGAGGTCAGATGGATGTAGTACTAATGTGTGTTATAACTCGTATAAACAGATAAATAGTTATATATAAACTTGCAAAAACATCTTACGCATATACTGTAGAAATGCGCTGGAATAGAGAAGCATACCTAATTCCATCTTGCATCGACAAATATATACAATAAATATTTGTATATACAATTGTATTTACACATGATACTGGCTTTATTATTGTAGATTCCCAGACACATTAATTATGCGATCATACATGCATTTAGGCGTGCATATGAAAAATTGGTGGGAATTAAGATTGGATTCCTGACATGAACACCATACTAAACTAAAACACATACACATTTTTCATAATCAGACTTGGGCATTGACGCAGATTCATACTTGGATCCAAATTTGCATTAGTACATGTTAATAAAGTGATGAACAAAGCCAGCATACATAATAATTTACTTTGATTGATTTCAACAGTATGCATGCATAGACATGCCCAAATGGTTGGTGCAGATCCACATGCGGGAGAGTAAGTTGAGATCGAGTTGTGTTCTTATAGTTGAAAATTATTTTCCACCCATGCTGAAGTTTATTATTGCACCTCACTCAAATGGAGAACAACCTTTCTCTTTGATGCAAAATCCAGTCACTGATTAAAATATCAATCGATCTATCTCATCACCACAACTGCGATACAAGTAAAAAAAAACATAAATTGAAACATTACTGTTTCTCCCAGTACAGAGAGAACCCTCTTAGATATCCAAATTTGTGGAAACATTACATCTTTCAGTTTTGTGTTTTTGTGTGGAACAGGAGGGTGAAAATGGAGAAGAGATGCCAAAGGTAATCACAACTCCGGTGAGGCGATCAAGCCGAATCCACAATCGCATGGTCATGTCTCCATGAATTATTATCGATGATTTGGAAACAGCTTCCTGTTGTTTCATTTTGCAGTCAGTCATTTGAATAAATCAATGGAGAACTCAATGTCTTTTATCTGACCATCCAACTGAGCTGTCATTTATCTGTATGAACTGATCCTTTTTTTGTATCTCATTTGAAGAAATCAATGGAGAACTCAATGTCTTTTATCTGACCATCCAACTGAGCTGTCATTTATCTGTATGAACTGATCTTTTTTGTATCTCAATTGAAAGAAATCAACCACTGATTATTTTTTATGCGTCATCTGACTGCGACCCCTTTGTCTTCTCTAGCTATTTCGTCTTTGATCTTATCTATGCCATTTTCACATAACAATCAAAAGGTTTTTTCAGTTGTAAAATCTTTCCATTTTATCATCATCATTATCGTCATTGCCACCATCATTTTCAGAGTTGTTGCCATCATCATCTCTATTATTGGCTCCACTTCAAATTACTTTATATTGCTATCATAGAAAAGTTAATTCAGTCAAAATATCTACTGCCTTTTGAAGCCAGCCAATAAAGCCAAAATGCTAAAGCATCTTGCTGTGCATCGTATGTACAATATAGGACTGGTTCGCTGGTGGGGCAAACACTTAACAAATGATTCAATAAGTGGGTGTCTCTATGTAGTAGTTTCCGAAGGTGTTTTGTGTGGTGTCCCGTAACTGTGTTGAGGCACTAAATGACACAAAAATTGGGTGCCTTTCCCTGTCTTTTATTTACTGTGTTCACACGTTAAATGGACACTGCACCAGATCTCTCTGCACGTTACATGGACACTGAACACAATCTAATGTTGTGTTGTTCAACCCCCCCCCCCCCCCCCCCCCCCCCCCCCCCTCCAATTTTGTTTTGTTTTGTTGTGTGTTGATGCTGTCTTCCCCCTCCCAAAATTTAAAAAATAAAATAAAATTTGTTGTGTATGGATCCTGGGGGTTTTATATAATGTTGTGTTGCCCCCCCCCCCCCCCCCCAAAACAAAAAAAATAAAGTGTGTGGATGCTGGGGTATTAACGAAGTTAATGGTATAATTATTTAGTGAAGTAAATGGTATAATTACTGAAATAAGATTGTAAAATTGCTTGAACAAATTTTAAACAGTGGTCACGAATTACTAACTAATGGTGCGAGTAGAATTATTTAAATTAGAATTGCAATTAAATAGATAGAGGTTTAATTGGGAAGTAAATTGAACAATGCCATCTAAAAAGGATGAAGAAAATCTAAAATACCCATTTACAAGACCACATGGATTTACAAGTTTGTACACCCCAAGGAGAGGGATTGTTTTTGCCATAAATTGACCTTATCAGCAGATTGCACCATTCCAAAAAATGTTTATAGAACAGCATGATTAAGATCATCAGATCTTACAAATTTTCGGCTAGTGAGAATCTATTATGTCGAACCTATCGAACTGTTGGTCCTACTCCCCTTGCAACAACTGTTCTGGGGATATATATGCTAAAGCATACTCACAATTCCATACTCTCACCCTTTTTAAATAATAATAATAATAATAAATGATTCTGTGTATGTCCACAAGTGGGCTGATAAAAAAAAATTGTTCACTTCTTGAAAGAGTTAAAACAGTGAATTCCTCGGAAGTACGGAGGGGGGTTGGGGGGAGAGAGAGTTACAGATTTGCAACGCAATGAAAAAATAAAGGATATTATTGTAAGGGGAATGCTAACACCCATATCTCTCTTCCCACTTTTTCTACTGGAAGAACATGTAATCATCATTTTTCCCGAGCGCTTTCACATCCTATTAAAGCTCGAGCATTTAAATCCGAGCAATAGTCCCCTCCTTGCTCTCACAATAGCCACCCTTCAACTCCCATTAACCCAAGGATAGATGGGTGAACCCTAAGGATGGATAATTCTTAACCACAGTTAAATAGAGTTAGAAGGGAGACACATGGCAAGAAAATGGGAGCCAAGACGCCCCTCCTCGCATCACCAACCAACCAAGGAGGTGATTATTTTTCTTTAAATCCTCTCCCCTCCTTAGTTCCAAATAAAGTGAGGACACAAATTCCTCAAGCAAAGCATAGACGGGGAAGAGAGAAAGTGGGGCCATCATTCTCTTTATTTTAAATTATTTTAAGGAAAGTGATTAAAAAACCTCTCAAGAAGTGGACGGTTTGGTTCGCACATGTTTTAAATGATGGCCCCACTTAAATCTTAACACCATTAGAGTGAAAATCCAACAGCTCTCGATTATCTAGAGTTTTAAATCACGTCTCTTAGTTTTTTTTTTGATAACCATGGATATCCTGAGCGTTGAAAGCTCGTACTAATCCCACAGGCTACATAGGGAATACCCCCACCCCACATCCCATTTAACCAATTTTTTTTTTTTTTTGCAACAGTTAGTGCGAGGAGCCAGGAATGGAACCCTAAGGATTTAAATCACTTCCCCTTAGTTTATTAAAGGATAATGTATAACATTTAATGCACAGATAATTCTCAATGTAACTTTCAATTACACAGATAAGGAATCTAAGATTTGAAAATGGCCGGCACTCACATTAAGAAATGAAGGAAAGAAAAGCCTAATACGCTACTACCAATGGCAATAGAAAAAGAAAGCAGTACGTAGTCCCAATGACATCCCTCATATAAAGAAAACAAAATTACATTATACAATACTAGCGGTGGCACGTGCAATGCATGTGAGAGGGATGGGAATGAGTTAATCATAGTTAATACATAGTTAATAGAAGTTAAAAGGGACAAATGTTAACCCGTAGGTATAATAATTGAACTCTCCCTGAATTCAATCATGAATGATTGTGATTCAATTATTAAATAGATAAATGAACGTTTGAGAATTAAAGTAAAAAATTAAAGCAAGTTTTGTTTTATATAAAGATAATTTAGAAATTTCGTAAAAATCTGCATCTCCCATTATAATAATATAGTAAAGATAGGCTTTTGTTAAATGAACCATAATAAACCAAATATCTCTCTCTCTCTCTTGTTTTCTCCGTTTTGAATCCTAAGCTTCTCGGCCTGCCAATCCAGAGAGCCCCACAATACCCAAAAAGCGATCCATGATCAAAAGCGCCACCACCCTTCTCCTCCTTGCCACCTCTCTCTCCGTCGTCCTCTTCTCTCCGCCTCCAAAATCCACCTATCATTCCTTATTCATTTCCCAATCCTTCTCCGACAATGCCACCATATCGCACCACCTCTTCACCCTTACTACCCGGCCCCACGTCGCCGGTTCTCCGGCCAACGCCGATGCCGCTGCCTACGTTCTATCCACCTTCTCTTCCTACAACCTCCGATCACATGTCGTGTCCTACGATGTGTCCCTCGCGTATCCCGTGTCGCGTTCCTTAACACTGACACGCCCTCCACCAGACCCACCCACCACGTTCAATCTCCGTCAGGAGATCTACTCCGGTGACCCATATGCTGATGTGGCCAATCAAGTCCTCCCCACTTTCCACGCCTACGCCAAGTCCGGTGCTGCACAAGGACACGTGGTTTACGTGAATTATGGACGCGTGGAGGATTATGTAACGTTGAAAGAAATGGGTGTGAACGTATCGGGTACTATGGTTTTGGCGAGATACGGGGAGATATATAGAGGGGATATAGTACAGAATGCATTGGAGGCAGGTGCTGCAGGAGTAGTAGTGTACACAGATAGGAAAGACTATGGTGGAGGAGGAGGAGGTGTAAAGTGGTTTCCTGATGACAAGTGGATGCCACCAAGTGGGGTCCAGGTGGGTACAGTGTATAATGGGGCGGGTGATCCGACCACGCCGGGTTGGGCGAGTACCGGAGAATGCGAGAGGTTGTCCGAGGATGAGGTGGAGAGGGGAGGGGATGTCCCAATGATTCCATCATTGCCTGTATCGGCAGCCGACGGCGAAGCAATCATGAGGTCAATTGGTGGACAGGTGGCAAATGCTGATTGGCAAGGCAGCGCTGACGCACCGGTTTACAGGGTTGGACCTGGTCCTGGGTATCTGAATCTCAGTTACACTGTAAGTGACTCAAACTCAAAACAATCAGCTGAGTTTTGTTCAGTGCAATGTGGTATATCACTCTACATTTTGATGATCATTGTCTGGTACTGTAAGCTCAGTTGCTATGGCAAGATATGCTGAAATGGTTTCTTGATGGAATTTTCAGGGAAATCATATTATAACCACAATCCAGAATGTTTTTGCTGTGATTGAAGGAGCAGAAGAGCCTGATAGGTATGTTTCCAAATCCTTCAGGTTCTTTGATTCTGTCATTTCTTTTTCATGGGTTAAATGCAAAAGTATTAGCTAGAGTACAAGAACCCAAAAAAAACAAGGAAAAAGGAATTCCTTGGTTTGTTTGATGCTCAATGATTAAAAGTAAGAAATCTCTCAATCCAAAAGTATAGATAACTTCCATTCCTTAAAACCTACAAAATATAAAGTACACTGGAGGATCTTAGATCTTGAAGTTTTAGAGTTTAAACTGGAGGACTTATTCCTCTCTTTTGATATTTGATCTTGCTTACCGATAGTAAAGATTCAACAATAACACCCCATCATGGTCTTGCTTGTACATCCAGCTTTGAAGTCCAGTACAACTTCTTCCTTACACCCGTGTAAAAACCATATATTTATTGAAAATTCTGTTTATTGTACATTTTCCTTAAAATAAAATAATATAAGAAATTGAACAGTGAGAAAATAATCCATAGAAATTTGCAGAGCTTTAAACTATCAAAATTTTATCATCATCCATGCCTTATCCCAACTATTTGGAGTCAGTCTGTTTTGCAATTTATTTTATTAATAGCTCGAAACAAAAATTCAGGATTCATGTCATAGAAATTTGCAATTTTTTTACACCAGCTGCAAACTTGATGCAATCCTCTTCCTTAAACGGGCTTGGGACTGGCAAAATGCAGCGCAAGGCGCCTCACGGCGGAGTAAATTTCCACAATCAAAGATTACAGAATTAATTCCTAGCTTCCCATCAAAAGCAATTTATGTTTTAATTAACACTGAATTGCAACTATTTACAGATTTGTCGTCCTGGGTAATCATCGAGATGCATGGACATTTGGTGCCGTCGATCCTAACAGTGGCACTGCAGCACTGCTAGAGGTAATTTTTGAATTTAACAATTTCTTTGTAAGTTATTTCTTTTTGTAAGAGAAATGGGCACTGTACTCGAATCTTTAAAGAACCAAATTTATTTCAATTATTCCTCTTCTACTTAATATACACGAGGAATGTAGATCGCTCAAAGGCTATGGAAGCTGCAGAAAAAAGGGTGGCGACCTAGAAGAACAATTGTCTTGTGCAATTGGGATGCTGAGGAGTATGGCCTGGTCTCTCTCTCTCTCTCTCTCTCTCTCCCCTTGCCTTCCAAAAAAAATGACTAACCCATTTTTTGCAGATAGGATCAACAGAATGGGTTGAAGAGAATAGGGAAATACTAGCTTCAAGGGCTGTTGCTTACTTGAACGTGGACTGTGCAGTCTCAGGAGCAGGATTCCATGCCTCTGCGACTCCTCAGCTTGATGAACTACTCAAACAAGCTACTCAACAGGTGTTTGAAAAGTAGTGTCAACAACAACAGTAGTAGTAGTAGTTAGGAGTAAACAACAGCAACAAACTAGCAGTATCAATAACAACATTAGTAGCAGTAGTATCTGTTTATGATATTGTTATTGTTGTTAACAACATGAATGATGTAGCAGCAGCAACAACAATACAGAATAGTGGATGCAGCTATTTTGTGGTTCTTGGTATTGTTGTTGATGTTGATCTTGTTCCAGGTTGTTTCTTTCTGTTCTCTTGCGCGATTTAATCATATGATTGTTTTTGAAGGTTCAAGACCCAGATAACTCCTCACAAACAGTATATGAATCGTGGATTGGTTCCAATAATTCCCCTGTAGTAAGTATTATCCTAAGTGTTTTACTTTCACCTCCTTTAATACACACCTCTAAACAGAGATGAACTGCATTCCAGTAATCTTCAGTAAGAACCAAGTGCAGTTCACTGGGCTTTCCGACTATTTTTTTTTAAAACCATCCAATAGGGATGCGGGGTACAGTGGACCCCTAGCGGATTATTAAAAAGGAGAGAAAATTCCATATAAAATAGGGCTTTCCAACTAACTAAATAGATAAAATAGTTCAAAAATCACATTTTCTTACCTTATGCCCATTGATTATACACAGGAATGACTAGCTTTTAGAGTGAACCTTGTTAGTTTACTACAAAGTTGGAACTGTTAAGTATATTGATATGTTATACTTCTTATTTGAAGATTGGGAGGTTAGGAGGTGGAGGATCAGATTATGCAGCTTTTGTTCAACATGTTGGAGTTCCAGCAGTTGACATGTTTTTTGGAGGAGGTAACGAACTACCTTATATTTCTCCCTTTTCTTTATTCCATAAGGTGAAATAATATATATACATACATACATACATTTAATTAAAAAATGCTGATATGTTTGTAATTGCAAACTTTTCACTGTCTTTTAAATATATATATATGGAGGCGGGGGACTGTAGCCCCCCAGAACTTTTGGAGAGAAAAAATTCCATGGATTAAGGGGCATAGAATGGGGGCAGGGGTGGAGCCAGGGGGGCTCTAGCTCCCCCGGCGGAACTTTTGAGGAAAAAAAAACTAAATTTATACTATATGATTTAATTTTAGTGGGCAGAGGCAGGGGTTAAGCTGCTCCCCTAACTTAAAAAATATATATTCTTTCTTTACAAACAAATAAGACAGCCCTCAAACTTGGCCCCAAAAAAAAGGGTTTATGCCCCTGCATCCCCAAACCACCTAGACCAAGAATATTTCGTACGCACCTAATCATTCTTCACAAACCCATCAATAATAATTAGTATCATTGTTAGCCCCATCCCCCCCCCCCCCCCCCCCCCCCCAACACACACGCATAAAGAATTCCTAGCTCCACCCCTATATATATATATATATATAAGGCATTCTGAAACATATTGACCAGTTGTCCCTAAAACCTATGAAGTCTAAACTTTGAAGAAACTCATTGAAAATTTTGTAATTACAAACATATTAGAAGTTTTTTGATTAAATGTTATTAATATAGCTGGTCGAGGTCTTGTTTAACCCCAATTTACATACCAAAAATAAAAGTTTGAAAAAAAATCTCTTTGTTAATTCCACTTATGTTGCAAGAAGCGTAAACACTATACGTTGCAAGAAGAACAAAGGTAGTTCAATGGTTCATAGTTGGAAATTTTAATTGGAGATAGACTCTAAGCATGATAAACTGAGGATGAAGCCATGAGAAATAGAGAGAAAAATAGACAGGGGATCTAGAGCTTAGAGCATCCTGAACTAAAGAGGTGAGGGGATTAATGCTGACAAAAGACTGTCGCCAATACATAGGAAGAGACATCAAGAGGTGACGAGGTTGATGCTAATAAAATTGAAGTACATTTTTCCTCTTCCGTGGCATAGTATGGGATTGGTCAATATAAAGTTAATTGAGAAGGTTGTATATTTAGAAGGATATTTTATCTTGAGTTTTGTATCCATAGTTCATACCCTAAGGTGTTGGCCACATTATATCTCATTCTATGCCTTGGATGGTAGGGATAAACGTCTTGATCACCTCAATAATAATTCTGCGCATAATCTAGCTCAGTGTGGTCCTATGCCTCATTCAGAAATTATAAATCCAATGTACTGTTCATTGGAGTTTTTAGTAGAAAAAAAACATCATATCTTCCTTTTTATCTTTGCCCCAAAACCTATGAAGTCTAAACTTTGAAGAAACTCATTGAAAAATTTACAACCATATTAACATGTTTGTAATCAATTGTTTATTAATATAGTTGGCCAGGGTCTTGTTAACCCCCCCCCCCCCCCCCACACACACACAAAACCAAAAAAAAAAACTCCTTTCACGTAACATTTTGTTAATTCCACTTATGCTGCAAGAAGCATAAACTAAATACTTTGCCAGAACAAACGTAATGTTTCATAGTCTAACTGCACAAACACTCAAAAATATAAATTTGGGCTAGACACTTAGCATGATAAACTGAAGACGAGGCCATGAGCAACTGAGAGAGGAATAGCTGGGACATTGAGCTTAAGGAATCCTGAACTAAAGAGGTTAGGGGATTAATGCTGACAAGAGATTAGCCAATACATAGGAAGAGATATCACTAGGTTATACGGATGAAAATAATAAAATGAAATTACAGTTTTCCTCTTCGGTGGCATAGTATAGGATTGGTCAATACAAAGTTAATTGAGTAGGGTTGCATAGTTAGAAGGCTAATTTTATTTTGAGTTTTTGCAAGTTCTTTATCCATAGTCCCTACCCCTAAGATGTTCGCCCCACTCTATGCCTTTGATGGCATAGATAAACATCTTGATCACTTCAATAATAATTCCACAGACAATGTAGTTTAGTGTGATCCTCTTCCTGCTTTTTTTTGAGAGGGAATTATAAATCCAACATACTGTTCATTGGAGGTTTTAGTAGAAAAAACATCATATCTCCTCCATTTTTTATCTTTTGAAACTAAACTGATTGTTTAGCAACCGTTTGCTTCTAAATATTTCTGGTTATTCTTTTCATTTTTTAAGCTACAATAGTAAAAAAATTAAATGACTTTTTTATTCACTTCTTTGTTTGGCCTTGGGGGAGAATATCTCTCTAGGTATTATTACCCATACTATTATCAACAATATGATATGTTGTACTGCTCTTTCTCTTCTTGTGGTTGGACAGTTTCTGAATATTTCAGGTTTACTCCTGTTATATAAATTTGAAGCCTCCAATTTTCTATCTATTGAAAAGTCAAGCCATGAAAATATGTTATTATGCCGTTTGTAAATTTTTTGGATTGCTGTTTAGTGAATTTATCAATTGCAGGATATCCGGTCTACCACTCGATGTACGACGACTTCATTTGGATGAAGAAATATGGTGACCCAATGTTTCAAAGGCATGTAGCAGGTCTGTTGTCTTAGTTTGTTCAAGCTCTTATCCAACAGTGGTATCTAAAGCATTTTCTTATTCTCATATACTGAATATTTGGTACCTGAAGATTGTTAAATCTTGCTCAGATAGTGTTGAAGATGTGGAGTGTGGTATATCCCATCATAATATAGTAAAATACATGAATGTGTAATATTGGACCACATCCCATATCTATTCATGAATCATGACTTAATAGTGCTGCATATTCATATATTGAGATGTTGCAATATGTTAGCCAAACACTAGAAAAAAAGGCTTTTCCTCTTCTTGTTATATTTCTGTGAAGCAATTGATATTGTCTAAAAACCAGAAAATAACAGAAGGATCCAACAAAAAAACAATTTACAAAGAGGGGCGTACTTTGATTTGAGCCAATTGACTGATTCCATTGTCTCAATTGAATCAACTTTTCTGTTTATTTTTCTTCAAACAGTGGCAAGCATTTTGGGTCTGGTTGCTCTTCGGCTTGCTGATGAGGAGTTCCTGCCTTTTAATTATCTCTCCTATGCAAATGAGCTCCAGGTATGTATATAGACATGCTATGTGGCAAGAACACTCCACTTTTGGAAAATATTGTTGTGCTGGACTGAGATGCATCTGTTGGATGCACGTATCAACTGTCCAAACAAATCTTAGTTTAGCATATATATGGTTTTCTTCTTTTACTTATAGAAGGATAATATAATTTGATGTGTAAAAGCTCATAAAATAGACTGTTGCAACATTCGATACTCATACACACTAACATTTACATATTAGATCAACTTTGCAATCATGGTGGCAGAATCAAATATGTCCGGATCAATTTTTTGAAAACTCTATATATGTGTCCTAGATTGAAAAACATGACTGCGTTTATATTACTAAGTAAACATCTACATAAATAAATCAATAGATTTATTGCGATGCGTTTGCACGAGAGGTGCTTGTGTATGAATATGTTAAATGCATAACTATGCAACAGCATGCAAAACAACCCATATGACTTAATGTAAGTGACACTCTTGGAGTCTCTGAATGACAGACAAGCACAAAGGACTTAGAAGATGAGATATCAGATAAAAGCATAAGCCTCATTCCCTTGTACAAGTCTATTGAGGAACTCAAGAAAGCAGCTACAAGAATAATTAACCAAAAGAAGGTATGACTTAAAATTCTGCAACACAAGATTGTCCAGAATTTTACATCCTAGTAAGTATATATATAAAATAATGGAAGTATCGTGCTTCAGGCATTAGAAGAAAGCAACAGTTGGGGATCAATGTGGAAAAAAGACTCTCTGAAAGTGAGAGAACTGAACGACAGATTAATGATGGCAGAGCGAGCATTTACAGACCGAGACGGGCTCTTTGGAAGGCCGTGGTATAAGCATTTGGTAGGTTTCTTCCTTATCAACATAACCCAACTGATTCTTGCATTACTGTTAATTACTGTAATGGACCAAATTTCACCACTATTGCGTATTTGCAGATTTATGGGCCGTCAAAGCACAACGACTATGGATCTAAATCCTTTCCTGGGATAGATGATGCCATAAAAAAGGCAGAGAGCTTGAACACCGTAGAGTCGTGGCATTACGTACAACATGAAGTTTGGAGGACCTCTAGAGCTGTTACACATGCATCCCTGGTCCTCAATGGTGAACTAAAGTGAGTGCCTGTGTTATAATTACCTTCCATGTGGTTCACTCACTTTATTGGATATAGCCAATTAAAGGTGCAAATGTATGAAGGCTTTAAAAGTTTTCTTACAGCTTATTGGCAGGAAAATTCTCTTACAGTTTGGTCCATCAATTTTATGGGTTCTAATTTAAATGAATTATTGATAAGACTACTGAAAAGGAAGTGTATGTCAATGAAGAAGTACTCCAAAATTAATGATGGAGACAGTTCAGTCAATTGAAGGGCTTTCCCGTTTTGGAAAATTAAGAACACGGCAAAAGTATGGGAAAATTTAAAAAGAAAAGTAATAAGTATAAATAAATAGGAATCATGATACTAACTACTAACAATCATTTAATACAAAACATGCGTTTAACACAGCAAAAATATGTGTATTAAACGTGTTTAATACGGAATCCACATATTAAACGTGTATTAATTATTATATGGTAATACGCATATAATACGTAACATAGAAAAAGTCCCGTTCTAAATGGCGACCCTCCCCTAAAAGTATTATATGCATATTATGCAGGTATAATATGCGGATTTGGTAACTTTGGTCTTGATCAGCACATGATTATTTTACTTTGAATAAGAAAATGGACATATTACCTTCCAAAAAAAAAGATGATGGACATAAAAGTTGGTTATCCAATAGTAAAGTTTTATCATCTTTCTGCAATACTCTGTTTGTGTAGCTTCATCTACTTTCTGAGGATGAAGAATGTATTTCCGTGGTGCAAACTTCATAGCATGTGACTATTGGTTGACCCTGTAGCTTAATCAGGTGAGGTTCTGCACAACCAAAAAGTTGCAGATCACCTCCACAAAGGAGGTTCTTGGGATAATAGTCCCATCTCATTGGAGACGATGCCAAGATGTGGACACATGTGATCGAAAAAAAGATCACATAGATGTTTCCAAATTTGCCTGAAATTATTAATGTAATTGATGCGGACATCCAACATCAAAAGGAATTTAAAATTTATCATAGGCAAAGGAAGAAGAAGGCCCGCATGTCACTTTTGGTAGATAATTTTGGGTATTGACTCATATGCACACCTTGATCATTAGGAAGACCCTACATTGGGAAGGTGCGCATATGGGCTGATTTAATATAGTTTTAAAAGCCTAATGGGCTGGACTTTTAGTTAAGGTGGAAACATTTTATTAGTATTGAGTTATTTTAGTCTTTTTATTAGTTTGGGTATTCTAGTCTTTATGCAAGTAGGGTTTACATCTATTTAAACTTATCTTCTATTGTAAATTTTTAGTTGTTGAATTTTATGAATGAAAAAAAGTGTTTTTGATCATTCTCTGGTGATTGGAACTTGGTGTGATGTCATGGGAGTGATTCCCAAAGGTCTAAGGTAAGTTCTTGATATTCTCTTTATTTTTCTCATTGATTTTTTATTTTCATTGAAACCCTAATGAATCAAACCTTAGATCTTATTTCCCTTGCAAGAAATCTCACCCAAACCAAACCTTAGATTTCTTTGTCCATTGTTCTTGATCAATTTTCTAGTTTCCCATTCAAGGAACCACAATCAATCAAAACCCTAACCTCCCTACCCTATCTCATTGCTGTCCAATCTTCCCACAACCTTTCCTCTTGTTGTCCCTTCATCCTACAGCTCTCCCATAGCCTATTCCTTCATCCTACAGACCTCCTACAATATGTACCAACCTTTACAACCCCTCTTTTTACTGTTACAACCCTAATACTCTGTCCTATTGTTGTTACAAGAACCCTAGACCTATTCCAATTGCTGTTACAGATTTTCTACAATAAGAGCTATACCTAAACCCTAATTCAATTCCAAACCCTATCACATCAAATTTCCAAAACCCTAAACATTAAAATCCCAAAACCCTAACCCTTTAACCTTTGAAGCCTTAGAAAATGTTAGAAAATTTGCATTGAATTATGAGTTAATCCCTAAGCTTGTGGAAACAGAGAATTTCAGACAACCCTCGCTGACATAACTGAGGAAACAGAGAATTTCATACAACCCTTGCTGACATAACTGAGGATCGTATTGTAAGTTTGTGACATGGCCTCAAGTTGTTATAAAATTGCTGTCTTGAATTTTCTCGGTTAATTATTTGTGATAAGATTGGTATTTTATAATTTTTCTTATTCTTGTTAATCAAATCTTGATCTCAGCACACTAGATTTTAAGTCATTGCATAGTCATACGTAAGTAATCTTTATCTAAGGGACATTTTAGAAGTGTTGTCAAGAAATTAACAATAGGTAATATATGAGAGTCTTAACCTTAAACCTGAGAGAGACAGTCGAGTGAGATTCACTGGCAGATTTGCAAAGACATATACATTTAATTGCTTTGAGACACATTGTTTGGATGCTCAAGTATCATATATTCATGAAGTATTATTTCTAGAAAAGTGAAATACTTGAGAATCTTGTAATGGAAATACAACATATAAAATGCTTGGCATTCAATGACTCAAATTCATGATCTTTTCTTGCACGCTTACATGCTATCAGCTATACAAATCGGGCAGGGGTAAATCAGAAAATTTTCAAGTGGTGAGGCATAAGAGTACATGATCTTCATGAGAAGTCACATTTTCCTATCTCAGTATATGATATATATGTCTCAACTAAAAATTGCATTATATATATATATATATATGCAGTAAGCTCCCATATGTAGGTCCTTTACTTCCACACCTTGATTGCACCATCTGTACTGCTATCAAGAGCCTCTGGTTCAACTTGACAGAAGTCATAGAGAGTATGGAGTCACAGTGACAACCTACACAATCAAAGGCAGCAGCTGCAAGTGCCACTTTTGCTGTCAATGTGGTTGTGGGAGGATGTCTCCTCTTCCTTTCTTGTTTGCCAGCAGGTGAACAGATTGTTAGTCTTAAAATTTATCACGGTCTTTCCCAAGGTAGATCACTGCTGAAAATGGTTGCCGGAGCTTGAACAAATTCTGAAGCATTTCAAACCATTATTTCCTAGCTGAGATTCAGATACGAGAAACAATACAAAGAAAATGAAGCAAGAAACACCTTGTTTCACAACATTGAGTTGATGTAGGACAATGCAATAAACCTAGGATGATATGATTGAGAGATCAAAATTGAATTGCGGTAATAAGGAAAATCATAAAATTACTTTTTTTTTTTTATCAATTCCACAATTACAATAAAGAAAGCCCAAAAAGAAATTAATAATACCCTAGGTCAAGTCACAATCCCGCAATAATGAATATTCAAATCTGATTTGGGTGATCGTAATAAAAGTGAGATCTTCCACTAGCTTAGGGATTTCAACCAATAACCAATGCTAGTTTCTTGTTCAATCGAGGATTTCAAGAACTAGTTAAGGCTCAACAATGGTTATACATTGAAGTATGTATGTGAGGTAGGCTTTTCACATGATATAAAATTGTAGAACATAAAATCAGCAGCAATAGTAATCAAGATTTACCAAATTAGGACTAGGGTTTAGGGATGTGGCTGTTTTTAGGGTTTAGGTAAAGATAGAAGAGGAGTGGTTGCAATGGGGCTGGTTAGGAGGTCTGCAACATTCAAATGTGGGGCTGTATTAGGTTGCAACAGTACCATAGGAGCTGTATAGGGCTAGGACAGCAAGGTTGGGCTTGCAGATGTGCAGGGTTTAGGGTAGGGACTGGAGACAGGGGCTGGGGCTGGGAGAGGGTATTGGAACTGGCGGTTTCTCTAGAAGGGATAGGGAATGAGGCGGAAGCACTAGGGAAGCTGTGGGAAGGTGCGGCAATGAGGGGACAAGGCTGGGTACAGGTTTCGGGCATGGAAAAAGGGCTGTAACAACAAAGGGAAGGTTGTGGGAAGGTTGGACAGCAGTGAAATTTCTAGGGTTTGCAAGAAAACATAAAATAAAGAACAATGGAGAAAAGAGGAAATAGAATAGATCTAGGGTTTGTTTTGGATTAGGATTTTGCAAGAAAAACATAAAATAAAGATTAAACAAAGAAAGAAGAGAGAAGAGATAGATAGATAGATAGATAGATAAGATAGATTACCTTGGTCACTCCAAGATTGGCATCACACCATGGCCTCACACCATTCTCATCACAGGAAATTCTAAAAACCAAAAAAAGCTCTCATATGTCATTCATAAAAGTTTTGTCTCTCATAAAAGAGTCTTTACAGTACAATTATTTACAAAAGCTCTTAAAACCTCCTACGAAATCTAGGTTATTAAACTAATCGATGGCCAAGATTAAAACATAATAAAAACCTAATAACATGTAATAAGACTAAAGTACCCTCAATTACTGAAACTAACATTATAACTCACTAGTATCACACACAGGGGCCAATTTAGGCTTTATAAAAGCTCAAATTAAACTCCTAACATAAAGAGACATGCTGAAATCTTTCTATGTGAACATCTTCCCAATGTGGGGTCTTCATGAGGAATCTTATGAGCACATGAGGTTTTCAACGCTCCAAATCATCCATCAAAAGCTCGAATCAACCCCATGTACATGACATCCATCCACAAGGAAACATGTGTAGGGACTCTCCTCCTCCTCCGCTCATACACTCACTTACTAGATATTCTGATGTCCACATCGGGAGTACTTCTTAACTGAAAAGAGTGGGAGATGTGGGATTTGTGAACTGAAAAGTAAAAAAACTCATTTCTCATTAACTACACATTGAATCATGGCCACCTAACTCTCGATAAATCTAGTTTGTAGCTTATTGGACTAAGAACTCGACTAACATGTTAGATCTCGGGTAAAGAACTGACGAGGGTCAAGATTTTGGCGTGACATGTTTCAACAGGCATGAGTTTGGCAACACCTGCGCAGTCAGATTGGGCACCAAGTTAAAAACCACCACCAATTCAAAAATTTCCCTGTCTAGTCAGTCTCAGATTGGGCATTAGAAATGTTTGAAAACAACCAGCCAGTCTCTAGGTAGGTATTTGAACACTATAGTAGAGATCTTAGGTCACCAAGTTTGAACTAGCTATCGACCATAAAAATAGGAAAAAGGATAAAAAAAAAAAAACAATCCTTCACCAACTTCATCAAAAGAATATTTGAACCTACCAAAGCTATTTCACATACCTGCACAACTTACACCCCAAAACTAGATATCAATTCATAGAAGTGATCATTTTCCCATTCCCTTTGAGCATATTAACAAAGTTGGGGTTCGGGAATAATTCGGCAAGGGTAAAGTATGGAAAATTTTGAAAAATACGGTAAAACTTGGCAAAAACCGAAGATTTTTTTTTAATAATTATAAAAATTAGAAACATGATACTAATTAATATATCTTACAATTTGGTGAGATAATATACAGAAAAAATAATTATAATCAACAATAATAAGTTCATAACATCATTTTATCATTCAATTTCATTTCATTAAGCTATCAATGCATCAAAATTCATTAAGACATCAACTATAGATTAAAAAACAAGACCGATTGTTTGCATTTTCACACTTTCATCAACAAAAAGTATTACAAAATATAAACTACACAATAAAATCATTCATTCCTATTCATCAATCACTCAAAAGCGGCATTCTCATCAAAGTCATCAATATTTGCATCAACTTCATTCCCTAAAGATTCACTAGAAGGGGTTGCTCCATCTTCAAGGTCATGATTCCCTTCAGCTTCAAGTACATCTGGGAATGTCAAAATTTTCTCAAAATTACTTGTTTTTTTTTTCTTCGTATTATTCGTTTTAAACTATAATACGCGTCTTTTTCAAAAAGTGAATTTTAAAAACCGTTTTCTACGGCAATGTATTAATGCTCGTTTTATAACGAGTTTTTTAAAAATGCAGTTTTTTGTGACTATGCCATTGAGAATATCCTGTAATGAGTACAAACAAAGTAACTTCCATTAGGACTGCAACAAAGATGAACAAGTGTTGATCAAACTGCAAACCTAAAGTATAAATAACTAGGTGAAGGAAAAGGAAATTCAATCGAAAGCTGCAATGGTCCCAACAACATATATTCAAGTCAGTTCCCCAAGTTAACAAAATCACCTACGAGGAATGGAATCAACTAACAAGTACCAAGAAGATGAGTAAAATAAAGAATGAGAGAGAGAACCCTAACAGTTTTGGTGGGATTCGGTTGGGATGGTGACCCAGCTGCTTGATTTCTGAGTCCACTGTCGCCATTCAAATTATAGTTGTTGCTCATAGAAGACACCGTAGAAGAATGCCTCAACAAAGGAAGATGAGGATAGCTACAGCTGCTACAAACAGGATTACCATAAGAATAATGATGGATTGAACAGTGAGAGGAAGAGACAACCAGTAATAGTCCTCATCTGGGACCTCGCCAGGACATTCGGTTCCCAAGACATCCCTACGGAATTTCTATTCGGCTCTATTCTTTTGGTGGAGTTTTAAAGTCTAGAACTTTCATTGTTTCATGCCTAATTTTACTTAATGTCTAGAACTATATTATTCCATAGAGTGCCAAAGTTCTACAAATATGGAACTTTCATGTTCCACCAAAATTTTTGGATTTTTTAAAGTTCCATAGATGTGGACCTTCTAATTAAATTGAACTCGATAAATCCAAGATACCATAGAGTAAAAGGGTTAGAAAGTCTATTCCCTCTCTTCCCAGAATTTTGCCTCTTGTTCCAAAACATTAATGTTCTGGACTTTTAAAAGTTCCACCAAAAGAATAGAGCCTTAGGGATGGCCTTAGGGAAGCTCTCATCGTATTATAATGGAGTCTTGATTCTTAGCATTTCTTGTTTTCATTCATTCATCGTTACACCTATAGGCAGAATATAAGATTTTTATTTCATTTGTAATTAAATTTCTCATTTCATTCAGGGTGAGTAGCGAATGTGAAAACTCAACTTTCTTGTCGAGGGAATTTCAACTCTCAGGAATTTAGTCCCTCGAGAGATAAATGCCCAGGAAACAAACACTATCTTAAGTGAAAATTGTGAAAGAAAAATTATGAGGCACACCAATAGAGCACATGATCCAAAAGTTAAGAGGGTTGAGTGGTTGACATAACTAATCAAAACACAGAACTCTAATCGCTAAGCAAACTACTAATACCTAATGAAATTAGGCTTATGCTCAATCCAAATTTAACCAAAAAATCCTTGTAGTGTGCTAATTCCATCTTTCAGTGAGATTAAAGGTGTATTCACCAAAAAAAGTCTATCCACCTTCACAAAATGACAAACTTCACAAAGGAGAGCCCAAGAAATCAATGAGGCTTTGATTCTCTTGTTAACCACAGAAATCGCTGCCACAAGAGTGCCTAATATTAGCATAGTTTCATTCTCTAAAGGGAAAACATCACTATCCCCTAAAACATATCAATATTACAATTTCTCCCCTGTACTATGCCTATTTAGAATTCAAATATCGTCTTTAATCTAATCTTTCTAGTCAAACCCCACGCTAAATCACTTCCATGGTTTGGACATACTATTTCTAAAAACACCCGTATCATCCCAACTCGAATCCAATGTCCATGTCTTGCAAACCACGCCATCTGTATATATCAGCTACTCTCAAGACCTCCAATGGCATTCACCAAGAATTTTCTAACTTCCTAACCCTCCTCCAAAGAATCGTGTGAATATGTTCAAGATATAATCGTCGGATAGGCTGCCTGAAAGCAGGAAATATAAGTTTCTAACTTTTCTCTCCAATAATTGTGTCGATTATGTTTAAGCTGAGTTAACATGACTTCCTTAAAGCAGGACAGCGAGGTGTTTCCTATTGGTTCTAAAGTCAAAAAGCAGATTGGCACAACTAAAAGAAGGTTCAGTTTCTTCTAGCAAACTTTACGGCAATAGGCAATGGCAACAATTAGACCATCCTAAAAAAGGAATGGGGAACTGAATTTTGAGGATTCTAATCAAAATTTCAGCAGTAATCAGCACCCATTTTCTACAATTGCAACAATTGCATGATAATCCACTTGAGTGTCTAAGAAAAACATAAACCCGTAGAAGGAAAAAAAATAATAAAAGCAATGCAATTAATCTGAAGCCACCACATAAAACAGCAGAATAAGCAAAAAGACACAAATAAATTTTTTAAAAACTATTCATTTTTTGTACCAATAATCATGAGGATATATTAATCAAAATAGAGCTAGAAAGGTAGACAAAATAAAATAAATGAGTTTGCAAGAGTGTAACCCAATACAGAAGAAGCAAAGCATGGAAAGATCCCCTTGTGCTGAAAGAGTGAGAAGCCTAAGCTTAGCCGAAGCTCAACCCACCAACACAACTCCTAGATCCACCCCATCATGCCAAATGGAAGCCCATTCTAAGACCAATAAACGAATACGTGAGCGAATGCGAGAAGGAGAAGAGGGAGAATCCTCAAAGACTCTCTTGTTTCTCTCTTTCCATATTGACCACAATATGACTCTCGAAGAGGGAGAAGCCTAAATTATTCATTTAATTTACAAATGAGTAAAAGGTACCTTAAATACAAAAGCAAAAGACTGCAATCAGAAGAGAATGATAACATGAAATTAACCAATAAGTAGAATAACACAAATGAATATTAGAGACAAAGTAGCAGTAGAAGTAGATGTCCATGATAGTATCTCCCCTCTAGCTTCTTAATACCATAACTCAAGAGAACAGTCCCGAATTATTTCATATTAGTAAGAATGCCATTCCTACTATAAAAAAAAGTTTCCCAACCCGAACAACCAAATCCATCAGAACTATGCAAATATAAAGAGGCATATTCTATTGTAATAAAGACACAAAATCAAACACACACAGAAGAAACACAAGATTTTACGTGGTTCACCGCTATGTCCACGGAGACGATATCTTCTTCACTAATCACAAGCAAATGGTACAATTATTATCTCATATTCTCACAAACTAAATAATCATCATAAAATCCTAGGCCCGAACAACAGTATATATACTCGGCATAGTAGCCAATTTACTCCCAGTACAGTAAAAAAAATCGGAAAAAATTACCTCTAGAGTGCTGGCCCGACCCCTGCCTGGGGGCCGCTGGCAGGGCCGGCCCGTCCATTAAGCCATCAAAGCCTGTGCTTTAGGCCCCCAAAAAATGAAGGCCCTAAAGCTTGAGCTTCGATGGCTTTATGAACCTGATTTAGTGAAAAAAAGCTCCATTTTAAAAAAGGCCCCATTTTTATAGCAAGTCCAATTAAAAAAAGCCTCATTTAAAATTCTCGCTTTAGGCCTCTAAATGGCTTGGGCCGGCCCTGGCCGCTGGTCCCTAGAACCCTAGCAGGGGTGATGCCTTGGCCCCACGAATTGGGAACTAGTGGAAATTGGGGCCTAGGTGAAAATAGTACTGGAGTGCAAGACAACTCTGCACAACATTTTCTCCTCTCTTTTGTATTTCTTTTTTCTTTTTGTTCAAAGACAAGATAAATAAATATGAAATTTCGCTTATGCTCCACTTTCAAACACCAAACACCACTTCTCATAAAACAGAACCCATTTGAAATGGCACCAAAATGAACTGAACCCATTTCAAATCACCAAAACAAAAACCCATGTAAAATTTTACAAATACCATTTGAAATGGCACCAAAATTAACTGAACCCAGTTCATAACTTTGAGAATCAAAACACACACTTACCAAATAAGAAATGGAAAGCGAGAAAAAAAAAAAATAGTTTTTATGAATCACAGAATATACAGATTATGAGTAGAAAATTTCAAAACTTACAGGGATTAATGATTGTAATATACGATGCTCGTTTTGAGGAAACAGATAATGGTGATTTGCAGGGTTTTAGAGGTATTGTTGCCAAGTTTCACTAGCATATATTCCGTTATTCAATGGAAAGTTGGTTGGATCCGGTCAAAGTGGACCCAAATGGCTTGTAGTTATTTGTAGGGCAACGGATTTCAAGCCCAAGAATGTTTACCCGGAGCCTCTTTGCTTAACCGTGACCCATTTTAGTTGTGGTTAGATTTACTAAATCTAATCCGTAAGGATAATGAATCTTGCTACGGTTTTAAGTTTTTAGAAGAAGTAAAAATCCTGATTAAAATTTATTTATTTTTTAATAAATTTTTTCTAACTATGGTTTTTAGATTCATTATTGTCGGATAACAAAATAAAATTTCTACCTAATATATAAATAACTATATCCAATAACTGCTCGTGAATTGCTCAAGTTACTTTCAACCAAAAAAAAATTGCTCAAGTTAAGCCACTGCTCGTGAATTGCTCAAGTTAAGCCAAACTTTTGATTCGTCGTGGGTTCCATTTCTCACTCCCCTTTTGGGGCCGGGCTTACCTAGACCTACCTAATGTCGCGGGCTCACATCGCACCCTCGGGGATTAGTCTGACCAGGGTTGGGAACACCCTAAGCTCACATAGCCAACCTGAGCTAATCCCTAAGGTGCTATAAATGTAAATCCACGCAATCAAAGGGCAGAAAGGTGCTCTCAGGCTAGTGATTGTGATTGGAGAAGTCAGATCACGAGCCCCATGATTTTGATTTCTCCAATCATTAAGTGACAAGTGGTGATAGAGTGGTGATATAAAAGAAGAAAGATATCAAATGGGGGAGAAGTCAAAATCATGGGGAGAAAATGAAATGGCTTCTCCCCTTTTCCAGGCACCTGTCGCACACATTGTGATAGCCCGAGAGCACCTTTCTAGCATCTGCCGGAGAGAATCCGAGGCCCTCGGCTCCATAACACCCTGCCTTTGATAGCTTTAGCCGGTACTAGAGTTCATGATTCGGTCATATTCATGGAGCAGAATACCCTTAAAAATGGGGTTGGAAGAGGCGGTCAGGCTTGTGATGGACACCACTTACCTCTCTCAAGCGATAAGCACACCTTTGCCATCCTAGCTGGGCTGGTGATATCTATATGGGTGTCTCTATTTATGGGATTTTACTGTCATTTCATAGCTTCAACCACCAAAAATAGAAATCGAAACAAAAGCTTTGAAACTCAACATGATTCTGCAAATTTAAACGCAAACTAGAGCAACATCCCGTGTCAGGAATATGTACATGTCAAACAAACAAAAAAGAAGTGAACATATCACTTGTTAATGACTTCTTCCGGATCCTCAAAGTTAGGATCCTTTACATCCACCACTTCTTTCTCTACCCCAATTTCAGCGTGCGAGATTCCGTCACCGGACCACGTGAACTTGCCGCCGTGCCCATTTTTCTTCGGCGATCCGTTCATGCCCGTCCCCGACTTTCGATCTTTCCGGCCACCATCCTCCAATTTTACCTGGGATTTAGCTCCCTTTCCTGTGTCTTTCATGGTCCCTCCTTTCATATCTGCCTCTCGCTGAGATTAGCCTGTGCTTGTGGTGCATTGTATAAATAGAGTTAATCGCGATTGAATTCAAGGAGAGTTCAATCACACCCACATGTCACCCACCACCACCTGCCCCTTATAACGATTATTAAGGATAAGAAAAAATATCGTACTCAAGAATTCGAAATTCGAAAAGGATTAGGATTAGACTTTATAGAATTTTTATCTTTGATGTAATATCTATTAAAATTTCACTTGGATATGTTATCTTTACTATTATAATGCAAGAGCTTTGATGTAATATCTATTAAAATTTCACTTGGATCTGCTATCTTTACTATTATAATGCGAGAGCTAGGAGTAGCCTGATTTTTCTGAAATTCCCAATCTACCCTCATATAAAATAAAATTTTGATTTAATGTTTTATTTTAATTTTCAAACTATCATTTACTCATTTATCTATTTTAATAATAGAATCATAGTCAATCGTGATTGAACTCGGGGAGAGTTCAATCACACATGTGGGTTAACATGTATCCCTTTTAACTCCTATTAACTACTGTGGTTAACTCCTTCCCCTTGCTCTCACGTGCATCGCACGTGCCATCCGCTAGTCTATATAATCATCAAAGTTATTCAATAAATCAATTTGGTAACATTAACCCTTATAAACTATGATTAAGATTTATTAAGTTTTAGGATTTAACAATCTAATCTTGAATTTTTAAAAAAAAAAATCTTATAATGGAAAATTCTTTACCTTACCAATAATTAATATTTTTTTTAAAGTCAAAGTTAGATTATTGAATCTGAATCTTAACGATGGTTTTTTATCTTTTGAAAATGTTATCATATAACTAACACTCTCAACTCAAAAATATAGAGTCAGACTTAAGATATCCGTAAGATGCCTTAAGGGTAAGTGTAAGCAATCACTTCAAAAGGAGGATCTGTCGTTTGGTGCGAAGATGACCCTTATTCTGTTTAACAGGGACACGTGTTACGGCAATTGAATTAGGAGAGACTTCAATACACTGCAATCCTAAGGTGCTCTATTTGATAATTTCAATGTTGAACGGGTACGGCGGGACCGTGAGGTATGGGGTGACGTTTTAAGTAGGGGACAAATGGATAAGAACGACGACGTGTAATGAATATTACATGGATTTTTCTAGTCCCACTCTCCAATATTCCACTCTCTCCTTTACCTTTGAAAACAAAAACGTGGTGGGCACAAGGACAAGACACTGAATCATACCTTTTACAAAGATGGGAGAGTGTAATTAGAGGAGAGTGGGCTTCGCATTCCTCATTATATACCGTGTGTTGAATGCACCAAAAAAATTGGGTTTTTTCCAGATTGCCCCTCAAGTATGGGGTTCTTCCCTAAATACCCATGTTTTGAAAACTCTTCTCTAAATGCTCACACACACATATGCATCCATTCGCACATACGAATTTTTTCCATTTTATCCAAATCATTTAAAGAAAAGACTTGGGGTATCCCCACCTCATTTCCAACGAGTTTTTCGTTCCCACCTCATTTCCGATAAGAGAACTTTGTTCCCACCCCATTTCCGGCGAGAGATCTTCGTTCCAAGAGCGTTCTTTACATGTTTTTTTCGTGAAAGAACGTCATTAACCAAAGAACAACCCTCATTTTCGGGCTTCTTGTGTTTTAAAAAACAATGAATTCAAAAAAATCATTGCACGTATGATTAATCTATGGAAAAATGTTTATAATTATTGCATTTATGGTTCAAATCCTTAAATTTCATGTTATATATGTGTTTACATGTGTTTTTTTTCGTTTTCTATGACTTACAGTTGTGTTTCCAATGTCGAAGACGACTGTATCGATCTGGTTGATACATTTTGTATTAGGTCGTTACATGAAATGCACTAGGTTGATACATGTATCAATCTAGTGCATTTTATATTAGGTCGTTACAGTCGATATATGAAATGCACTAGATCGATACATGTATCAACCTAGTGCATTTTGTATTAGGTCGCTACAGTCGATACATGAAATGCACTAGGTCGATACATAAAATGCACTAAGTTGATACATGTATCAACCTAGAGTATATTGTATTAGGTCAATACATGAAATGCACTAGGTCGATACATGTATCAATCTAGTGCATTTTATATTAGGTCGCTACAATTGATACATAAAATGCACTATGTTGATACATGAAATACACTAGGTCGATACATGTATCAATCTAGTACATTTTGTATTACGTCCCTACAGTCAATACATAAAATACACTAGGTTGATACATGTATCAACCTAGTACATTTTTGTATTAGGTCGCTACAATTGATACATAAAATGTACTAGGTTGATTCATTGTATCAACCCTGCGTGCAAAAAACTTTGGAAAAACTCATATTTTTGTGATTTTTTTCATCTTTTCTTCTTCTTCTTCTTCTTTTAAACCCAGTATAGATGGTAATAAAATGGTATTTGGAAGATGAGGGGAGTAGGGGAGCTTCTTTCATCTTATCCACATACATAAATCCTTCTTCTTCTTTCAAAACCAGTGAAGGAGTATTTAAGATTTTTCTTAAATGCTGAATTATGGAAAATTGATCATAAGGGCATTTAAAGAATGGTTTTTAAAACCTGTGTATTTTGGGAAGAACCGCATATTAGAAGGGCAATCTGGAAAACCCCCAAAAAATTTGGTGGAATTGTGGATCAAAATCTTTGCACACCATGCATGTGCCCGCAGTTTCATTAATACTGACCGTTCTTTGTGGTGTACAGATGATGATTTTTTTTAATGCTTTTGGTAATATCTAGCTTCTAAGCTGACCTCACTGAACTCATTACTCCACGACCCTTTTTCACCATATAGTTGAACTATGGTTAACCCGTAAGATTAATTAATTCAACCATGTTTTTTTTAGAAAAACAAAAAAACAAAATTATTTATTTTAATTTAATTAAGTATAACCATGGTTAAAAAAGTGTTAAAAGGACACGGGAGCACTGCGGTCATCTTGGAAGAGGACCGCAGTCCTGCGGTCCTCTTCTCAAGACTCTATTTCGTATTGGTATTTCTTTTTTCCTGCGGTTATCATTTAATTACGTTACTAGGTTAGAATGGTTAAAAGTTAGTTTTGGCAATGGAGGTCTTGCAACTCGTACCCAGAGGGATTGGATCCTCATACCTTCCTCCAATGAAGGCTGCACCCCTACCACTCACGCAAGAGGCGGGGTGCAGGGCCGGGGGGTGGCCATGGCCCCCCCAATTTTTTTGTAAATCCTTCTTCATGTAGTATGAATAGTGGGCCCCTCAATAATTTTTTTTTTAGTATACATGCCCCCCCACCCAATTTTTTTGTCCTATATAATATAGTGGCCCCCTCAATTTTTTTTGTCATTTATATTAGTGGGCCCCTCAATGGAGTCCCCTTATGCCCTTGAGGTTGTCACATGTCCCTATTGACACCCCTTAACTATGATTAAAATTCACCAAATCTCAAGGTTTACCTACTTATCCTTGGTTTTTAGGAAAAAATATATTTAAATAACTTTAATCTTACGAGTTAATGAATTTTAAACTAGGTTTCGAAAAGAAATTTGATATTTTTTTTTAAAACCAAGGATAGGTGGGTGAATCTTAATCACAATTAAGGGGTATTAATAGGGACACGTGGCGACCTCAAAGGCATTACCGGGGGAAAAAAAAACTACCCCAAAATTTTTTTCTCTGGGACTACGCCCCCGAACCCCCAAATTCCATACCCTCAAATCAAATTTTTTTTTATACATGTATTTTGGCCCCCCCAATGAAAAATTCCTAGCTCCGCCCCTGCGGGGGTGTCTATCTTGTATCAGTTACGTATCTACTACTTATTTATACTATAATATAAATAAATAAATGTCACCTTACCTCCTCTATTTGTTCTCCAATCTTCAATTCTAAAGAATCTTATGAGTTCTATTTTAAGGATGTCACATGACACCCTTCTTTAATCTCAACCGTTAACTGTCAACCTCTCCCACACGTCTCCCTCTCAATTCAAAAATCATGGAGTGATTTTGAGGGGATTGTTCCCTCCACAACTCTATCTTCAATCGCAACCTTTAAATCTCTCTCACACACACGTCTTCCTCACAATTCAAAACTTATTGGAAAGATTTTAGGAGATGAATATATATATATATAAAAAGATAGATAGATAGAGAATGTAGAGAGAAATTTTAGGGGATTGTGATAAGAGGGATAAATAGATAGATAAGAAAGATAGAAAAAGAATGTAGAAAGAGATTTTAGGGGATTATGATAAGGTGATAGAGAGAGTGTAGATTTTTTTATTCATACCTAGTACTATAAAGAAATAAGACTTTCTCACTTTGCTCTCTAAATCACAATCCCTCAAAATCTAGAAATTCTATTTTAGAGAGGACATGTGGCTTTTCTCTTTAATTTCCATTGTTCAAGTTTAGGGCCTACTATCCCATCCTAGAGCCCTCTCTATCTCCATTATTGTAGAGTCCTCTCTTATCTTCTAATCTTGCAAGTTTGGGGCTCACTATCTCATTTTAGAGCCCTCTCTATCTCCACTACTGTAGAGTTCTCTCTCATTTCCAACTCTTGAGTGTATTAATTTAAGTTTAATACAACGAAACTTATGATTTTCTATTAAATGTTATTCTAATAATAATAAATTATTGTTATAAAATTAGTTATTTAATACAAATAATTATGTCAATCAAATAATTAAAAAACTTATATTGTTAACAATAAAATTTATTAAATATTATTTCCCTATTTTATTTAATATTTAAATATATAAATATTATTATTTAATTTTAAATATTCTTAAATTATTTTTTTTAGAAGGCATACTCTAAAATTATTTTAATATTTAAATATTCTTAAATTATTACCCATGCAGTGCACGGGTCTCTACTAGTACAGTAAATATACAAACTATAATATTAAAACGGCACTGCTCTATGATATGGTGGACCATTTTCCATCATTTAGAGTCACGTATTCAAGTACTTGATGACACACTCTGGGAATAGCCCAGTGGTAGGTGTATCCCTTCCTTAGGAAGTAGGTTTCGGGTTCCATTCCTGAAAGGGTGAGAGTGGGTTGCACTCTCCACCCGCCTTTAACTTAGAACATATATTGACTTACTAACCGGGTTACGGCCTAACCTTGTGTACTTGATGCCCATGGTTTTAAAGAAAAATAAGGGTTTTTGTATATCAGTTGTTGTATTCTAGTAGTTTTGAAAATACATTGTTATGAGTAATAGTTTTGCAAATTAACTCATGGTTTTGCAACCGATACACAACCTCGATCCTTAGTTTTCTTAAACATCTGATTGTTATTGTTAGGAAAATGATTATTATGCCCTTACAATTTTTCATAATCTCACAAAATCTTTAACTACTCTTGAACTATAGTTAATAAGTTTTAACCTTTATGATTAAGATTCAGACCTTTAGGAATAAAGCAACTTACCCTGGTTTTAAAAAAAAAAATTAAGGTGTCCCCTTTTAACTCCCTTTAACTTAGGTTAAGATACACTAACCCTTATAGTTAAAGCATCTAACCTTGGTTTTAAAAAAAGAAACAGTAACGTGTCCCTTTTGAACTCCCTTTAACTGTGGCTAAGATTCATTAACCCTTAGAGTTAAGGCATCTAACCTTGATTTTAGAACAAATTAATGTGTCCCTTTTTAACTCCCTTTAACTGTGGTTAAGATTCACTCACCCTTGGGGTTAAAACATCTAACTTTGGTTTTTAGAAAAATCAATAATAATAAATTTAACGTGTCTGCTAACTCTTTTTAACCATGGTTAAGGTTTATTAACCCTTAGGATTAAAGCATCTAACCTTGATTTTAAAAAATTAAAAATTTAAGGTGTCCCCTTTTAACTTCCTTTAACTGTTGTTAAGATCAACTAACCCTTCGGGTTAAAGCATCTATCTTTGGTCTTTGGTATTTAAAAAATAAAAATTAACGTGTCCCCTTCCATAAGGATTAGTGAATCCTAACTATAGTTAAAGGGAGTTAAAAGATAAGTTAAAATTTTTTTTTATAAAAACCAAGGTTAGATGCTTTAACCCTAAGGGTTAGTTGTTCTTAACCACAGTTAAAGGGGGTCAAAATGGGACACCTTAATTTTTTTCTTTATAAAAACCAAAGTTAGATGTTTTAATCCTAAGAGTCTAGTGTACCTTAAACCACATTTAAAGTCTGTTAAAAGTGACATGTTAATTTTTTCTAATATTTTTTCTAAAAATCAAGGTTAGATGCTTTAACCCTATGGGTTAATAAATCTTAACCACAGTCAAAGGGAGTTCAAAGGGGACACATTAATTTTTTCATTTTAAAACCGGTTAGATGCTTCAACTCAATGTATCTTAACCTAAGTTAAAGTAAGTTAAAAAAAGACACGTTAAACTTTTTTTTAACTAGGGTTTGATGCTTTATCCTTAAGAGTATGAATCTTAATCATAAGGGTTAAAACTTATTAACCATAGTTCAAGGATAATTAAAGGCTTTGCAAGGTTATGAAATATCGTAAAGGCATAATAATCATTTTCCGTGACAATAACAAACCAAAGTCTAATATTGAAACTAAGGATTGAAGTTATTTGGCTAACGGTTGCAAAACCATGGGTTAATTTGCAAAACTGTTACTCATAACAGTGTATTTGCAAAGTTGTTAAAACACAACAGTTGATATGCAAAAACCCCCAAGAAGTACTTCATGCAACAGTTATGTCATGATCATCCAATTAATTGTTTTAAGATCAACCAATGGTAAATGGTTAGAGATTTAGAGTATTAGAGTAGGTGTGTTGGGCTTAGTCTCATAGGGCCGTGTGTGTTTGAGAGTGAGTTAAGTGATTAGAGTTCAATAAAAAAACCAAGATTGAATTATACTTACCCTGTTGCCGAGACAGTTGGATAATAACCAACTTGTCTTAGTCCCACATCGACAAAGTTGATGTGCTCCCTGTGCCTTATAAGGCTCCTCCCCCTCTTCAAAAGATAGGCTCCTTTCAAGAGGTGTGTTGGGCTTAGTCTCATGGGGTCGGGTGTGTGTTGGCCTAACCATGTGTGTGAGTTAAGTGATTAGAGTTCAACAAAAAAAAAATGGTTAGAGTAAGTTACACTCAAGCCAAGCTAGCTCATCACCTCGGTACATTCAAGCTAAACTCAAGTTCACCTTTAGGCTCAAACTTAGAGCTCAAATTTTTAAACGTGCTTGAGCTCGACTGAGCTTAAAATATTATATTTATTTATATCTAATACTTTTTTATATGTTATTTATATTAATATAAAAACAATATTTTTAACTTTATTTATTACATATTGTAATAATTTTAATTTATAATAAACAAATATAAGAGATAATAAAAAAAATTAAAAAGTTAAAACAGAAACCCTAATCTAACCCTCTACTCTTTGGACTAAAGAATTACCCAAAATCTTATTTTGTATATGAATGTATTAGTTTTCAACAATTTCTTGTATTATAATTTATTAATTAATGCTTTAATTAAAATCATGTAAAATTAAACAACATAATTATGTGAATCAAGCTTGAGCCAATTCGAGCTTAACTTACCGTAAATAAAGTTCGTGCTCGATCAAGCTTGTTCAAGCCAAGCTCAAGCCTAAACATTTTAGCTCGAATCAAGCTTAAGTCAAGCTCAAGCATGTTCAGGCTAAGATCAAACTTAGCTAAGCTCGGCTCGAATACACCCCTAATTATAATCACTTGATTGCTTATGGCATTTGGGGGATATGATAAAGTCAGCCTCACTATTTATTGACGTTAGAGGCAAGTGTAACTTAAGAGTAGGGTTCTCTACGGAGCAAATTCGAAGTAGATATTAGTATATATTCGAATTTGTATTTAATTACATATCTGAATATCCGAATACGAATAAATATTCAATGAAATATGGTATTTGTATTTGACTTTGATTAAAATATTTGATTTGGATAATATCTAAAGGATCCGTTTTTTAAATTTTAATGAAAAAAATAAATTGTTAACAAATATTTTTAAAATAAATTTATTTATAACATAGCAAATTAGTGTTTTATCTTAATCTATATTAAAAATGATAATTTAATGTCTTAAATTATATAAAAGGTTATAATATATTAATTATATATATAGTAATATATTATATAATCGGTTCAATTTTGTCGAATCAAATATATCAATATTCGAATTCGTATCTGATTGGAAACGAATAGTAAAATTATTCTTTGAATTCGCTCCACAGAATACATATTCAGATAATTATCCGAGTACACACATTTAGATACGAATTTGATATGGATAATATTTATATTCGTTGACACCCCTAGTCAAGAGTAGGGGTGCCAATTGACCAAATTCAGGCAAAAAAAACCCTCTTGTAAACGGGTCAGACTCGGGTTGTGCCTATTCAAAAATCACAAAAATGCATGCATTATTCTGACCCATTTGACCGTCCTAGGGATGAAATGGCATGTGATCTCCCCATGATCTAGGTTCTCTCTCTTAATTAATGATACACACTTCCATCATCTCAAGTGTTGGGGGGGGGGGGGGAGGGTAAAAAAAGTTAGAGTTGTCTCTTTTTTAGGTATGCGCTGATTGGGGACACATCAAAATGGTCGTCGTGCGTAATTGCTTTATATTTTTCATCATGGAGGAACTATTTTTTATTTTATTTTATTTTTCACAAAAAACAATGAAAATTTGTTTTAATTTTGCCTATGTGAAAAATAATTATTAACAACTCCCTCATCTGCTTTACCACCATTAACGATGGCTATACCATTGCCACTAAGCGAAGTGCTAGCCCATACATAAACTTTCAAACTATCACTATGGTGGCGCATTTATCACTATTTTTCTATGTTACCTTTAAAATCGGTTGAAACCATTAACTTATCATTTTGAGTAAGAAAAATTCTTAACTTGTTGAAAGGGTAGCAATGACAAAAGTCGTCACCACAATGGGAGTTTGGAAATTTGCGTTTGGGGTAGCACTCGTCTTGCCACTAAATATACCCACCCATGTGTCAAGACACAAATCTTTATTACTATTATAATGCAAGAGGCAGCAATAGATGATTTTCCGAAATTCCCATACTACCCTTCTATAAAAACAAAACTTTGATTTAATGTTTGCTTTAATTCCCAAACTACCCCTTGCCTTTGATTTAATTTCAAAACGACCCTTGCTCATCTATCTATTTTGAATCACAACCAATTGCGATTGAACTCAGGGAGAGTTCAATCGCACCCGTGGATTAACACGTGACCCTTTTAACTCCTATTAACTGTGGTTAATTCCCGTGCCCCTAGCGAGTTCAATCACACTTGCGGGTTAACACGTGTCCCTTTTAACTCCTATTAACTGTGGTTAACTCCTTCCCCTCGCTCTCACGTGCATCGCACGTGCCACCTGCTAATGATTGCATAATAAGAATTGTGACTCAACCCAGACCATTGTCGTTGTCATGACTACCACATAGGTTTGGAAACATATCAATTTTGAAGTTGATAGAGGTATATTCAAATTTGATTATAATATCCGATTATATAAATTCAATACGATATTCGACAGATAATGAAATAGAATATTCGTAGTTGACTTCGATTAAAATATTTGACTCAAATATTTATTTGAATTATTCAAATACATTTCAATAAAAGAAACTTAAAAATTGCCAAAAAAAAGTTACAAAAATACGCATTTCATTTACAACAATGTCAAATCACCATCTTCTCTTCATTTATATAAAAGAATAATAGTTTAATATGTTTCAGGATAATGTAAAATATACATATCACTAAGGGTGTTTTAATCTTGTGAATTTATTATACGTTATATATGTATTTATAATATATAACTAGATTTTTTTAAAGAGATAATCTTTGATTAAAGGAAAGGGATTACATCAGGGGAATAACGCGGCAATGGCCAAGGAGATTGAACATTCAGAGATGTCAAAGTAGCAAAGGAGGTAATACTTGCATGAAGTGCTTGTTCTGCAAGTTGATGAGCCAGACCATTGGCTTCACGAGGAATGTGACTTATAACCGTAGTCCTGCATTGAGCTTTTAACATGATGATGTCGCTGATGATTGTTGAGATATCCCAAGGACTGTGTGTGTTTGGATTATTCAGTAGCTGAACTATTTCCAAAGAGTCTGATTCAAAACATTTCTGGGGCCAATGGTTGGTGACTGCTAGCTGGAAGCCCATTTGCAAAGCTTGGGCTTCTGCTATCCGAGCCGAACCTCCTAGCTAGGATATTTCTGAGTGATGAGAAGAATCCTTCCGGTATGATTGCGCACAACTGCAGCGGCTCCAGCTAATTAGAGATTACATAGCGCAACTAGTTGACTATTTGGGAATGGATGTATCATTATATTATATATATTTGATCCAATTATAAGCAAAATAGTAAAAGTCATATTCAAATCTGATCTGCCAAATATCTATTCAGCTAACTATATGTTATGTATCATATGATATATACTTAAATTATGTCATTTCCATCGGTCTCGGCTTTTGGGATAAGTGGTTGTATTGGGTAAGCAGTAATGGTATCAGAGTCAGACACCATGTCTCAGGTTCGAGTCACGAAAGTGGCTACTTAGGGAGAGCTATGGAAAGAAGGTCAGAGAGGTGCCCCGTCCCAGAGTGAAAGCCGATGTGGATGGCGGTTACGAAAACGTGGTGGTCTGTTATGTGCCATATGATATATATATACTTAAATTACGTCATTCCCATCAATCGGGGCTTCTGGATAAGTGGTTGCATTGGGTACGCATCACTATACGAGTAAACAAGTTTTGATGAACCGTAGATGGATTATATGTATCCCTATTACATCACAATTGAAGTCATTGATTCAGCCATTATTGCCGCATCTTATATTTGATTAACATATCTCTTGCGTATGAATTGCCATTGAGGCATGGTAAAAAATCTAAATCAGTTATATTTGTGTTTGAATTATCACTTATGCATGCCCGAAATCATTAGCACCTATGTCATTGGTTAGATATGAAAGCTTGCCCCATTGGTTGTGGTACACTACACATTTGATCTGGGATCAAGCCCTGAGAGGGTATGGTGATTGATATATCTACTTGTTTCACTAACCTAGAACATATACGGACTATACTAACCGGAGTTGTGGCCTAATCTTATATTTCCAAAAAAAAAAAAAAAAAAAAAAAAACAGGGACATGTGGCTTTATATTTTCTTTAGTATGAGGGGGGGGGGGGGGGGGGGGGGGGGGGGGGAAGGGTAGGGATGTCATGTAGATAAGAGTTAAAATATGATGGGTAGTGAGCATGTAATTCTTTATTTGACTGTAGCCCCTATACTTTCATGATAAATTTTACATTATTTTTGATGGAGAACACTCCATCCCATTGTTTTCATAATCGGATAGGACACCGGTAGAGTGGCCGGTTCGATCAGTTTAGTTGGTCCGATTCGATTATGTACTTTTTGCAAAAAAAAATTTCCTAATTTTTACAGGTTTCGGCCAGTTCTGACTGATTCCCACCCGATTTATTTCACTGGTTCTACTGGTTCTGGTCAGTTTTGACTTTTGATCGATTCTGGCCGGTTCTCAGATAGTTTCGATTTTGAAGATTTTGGGAACCGAAGAAGGAGGCTAGTTCCCGGTTCCACCTATACGACTAACCAATCCGGTCTAGGTTCTGACAACATTGCTCCATCCTATTTAAGCATCTTATCTAGGAATAAAGATTAGGGCCACCAGTCAACTCAAGAACTATAAGTAAGTAATTTTGAAGAAGAGCTTTGCATCAAAAGTTATGCTAATCTTATCAAATAAGAGTGGCTCAGGATCCTCTCGAGTTCAACTGGAAAGAATCCTCTCGAGTTGGAACCCTAGAGGTCGCCACGTGTCTCTTTTGACACACCCAACCCTAGGGTTCACTCACTCATTCTTGGTTTTTTTTTTTTATTAATTATTATTTTTTAAATTAAAAAAATATTTTTAATATTAAAAAACTCTAAAAACAGTTTTTTTAATTAAAAAAATAATAATTAATAAAAAAAAAAAAACCAAGGATGGGTGAGTGAACCCTAGGGTTGGGTGAACCTTACCCATGGTTAAGGGGTGTCAAAGGAAACACGTGGCGACCTCTAGGTTCCAACTCGAGAGAATCCTGTGCCAATAAGAGTAGGCCAATTGTCAATCAAAAATCAAAAACTATAAGTACACTAATACAATCTATAATATTTTATTTTGCTTTTATTTTGACGGTAATTAACAGTCGTCCCACGAACTTCGACCATTGGTACGGGAGTAGACTATTGAGTAACCGCGTGTGGTTTGCCCAAGTCCTATATTTGACCCATACATGTAGGTTTCGTAACCGTGTATAATTAGTAGTCTTTTTGAGTTTTCCGTAAAATGCTTATTGAGGGGTTTTATGTTGTTGAGAAATGCCGGCCTTTAGTCCGTAGATTTCTAAGCTCTCGCGGTGGCAATGACAAGTGTTGCTATTTTTATTTGTTATCTTAAGAAATTGAATGAACCACCAATTCTTTGTATAAGTACTTCTAAACATGTTTTCTTCTTTGCCTTTAGTACTCACCTTGTATGACAGTTTATTCAAAAAAAAAAAAAAAAAAAAAAAAAGTAGTACTTCTAAACATGTTGAAGGGATAGCAAGGCTACATATTGCACCCACCTAGATATAAAATTTTGAATTGTGCGATTGGTTAGCCCTTTATTATGTTTATTTTGGTAAATAGGAAGCAATTTGGAAGAGATAGCGGGTTAGACCTAAGTAATCAGAGCACAAATTGAGAATGTCAAATTTTAATTTAGGATAGGATTGAGAACGCCTTTGCAGCAACACACACACATATATATAAATTTATGAAAGAATTAATAAAATTATTCATCATTCAAATTTGTAGTGACACTAAACAAGATTAATATTGATATATTAAATGTAACATTGCAAATTCAATTACAAGATTGCCAATAATTAACAAACCTTATAAGAATTTTATACCATACAAAGGAAAATATAAACTATGCTAAACATGAAAATTGAGGACCTTATCTTGATCCTCGTCCTTAAGGGTAAGGCTTGGACCTAGTTAGTTCAGCCCCTTCCGGGGCTAGGGCTGTTATGTCATAGTTAGTCTTTGATTCACAA
This sequence comes from Tetracentron sinense, assembly GCA_015143295.1. Taxonomy (NCBI): domain Eukaryota; kingdom Viridiplantae; phylum Streptophyta; class Magnoliopsida; order Trochodendrales; family Trochodendraceae; genus Tetracentron; species Tetracentron sinense. The sequence goes on from CM026565.1 coordinate 35,361,167, forward strand.
CTTTGATCAAGCTCTCAAGATTGCATTCACCCTGGTGAAGGAGGGCCGGCCGGTAAGACCTAGGCCTGCCACGGCCTGGCCCTTTGATAGCCCTATCTACAAGGTAATTGATTTTTTATTTGTTTTTGGTAATCACAAGGTAATTGATTAATGAAGCATTTTATTTTGAGCAATAGTCCTCCGAGGAGGGGACTATCCCCTGCTGGCTCTCACATAGCTGACTCTTCAACTCCCATTAATTCGGGTTGGTTTATTTTATTTTATTCTTTCTAAAAAGGGTTAGATGGGTAAACCGGAAGGTTGGAAGAATCTTAATCACAGTTAAATGGGATTAGAAGGAGGACACATGGCAAGAAAATGGAGCCGAGTCGCCCCTCCTTGCGTCACCCACCGAGGAGGTGATTATTTTTGTTTTATTTTATTCTTTACTAATAATGGAAAACGGACCAGCAGCATCAGTGACCTCATTGGTCCAAGCTCATTTTTTTCACCATGGTTAACCCCCACGGGTTAAGCAATCTGACTGTGATTTTAAAAAAATAAACAAAAAAACAAAATTATTAATTTTAATTTAATTAAATTTAACCCTAGTTAAACAGGGGTTAAAAGGGACACGGGGACACTTGGGTCAGCTTAGAAGCGGGTTCAGGACTCAAAGTTTTTTTATTCCATGCGCAAAAGAAATAAAAAAAAAAAAAGGATTTTTATTCGTATTCGTTTCCGAAAAACCCTAAGCAACAGCAGCAGTTTCATGAAATCTTAGAAGAGGAGAGGTATTTATTGAAGAACACAAAGTGATGAGTGGGGCATTAGCCCTTTTACTGCCGTCTACCTCCCATTCTCTGTTTCTCTCCTTCAATCGTCTCTCTCACTTCCCCTCATCGTCATCTCTCCCTAGAGCCGGTCAGCCTAAACATCTCTATTTCTCCATTTTATTTTCTGATTTTTCATCAAAATCACTTTTTTTCTTTCTTTCTTTCTTAAAACCCATCTCTTTCTTCGTGTTGATGTTTTTGTAGCTGAAAGTTGATTATGTTTATTCTCTTTCTCACGATTAGACCAGAGATTTCCATTATTTGGTGTTTTTTAGTCCTTAAAAATTACATAAATGCATGTAGTGGTAGTGTTGTGTTCTGGGTTATTTTCTGCATATGATACTTTGCACGAATTAGAAGAATTTGAATATGAAATATGCTTTCTCTCAGTGAATTTTCCTTTCTAAATATTGTGTGCTTCTGAATGTTTCATCACTCTGTTTTTGGTTATTATTTCGGAAATAGTTTTATAATTTCATGTGAATATGAGGATTACTTGAGGTAATTTAGTGTGGGTATTGTGGAACTAGACAGATTTTCTTAGAGCAACATCTAGAAGATTTGTTTCGACGACAAAGGCACCATCTGTATCGACCATGGTATGTGTAGTTCCTATTAAAACAACTCCACATTTTGAAATCTATTTTTTTTATCTTGAATCAGTCAATAGGTACTCCCAAATCCCAACCCTTTAATTTAAATAGTTAAGAGCCAAGATTGGATTTGGCTTATTTTGTCATTTTCTAAATTCACATCAGCTCTAATTGTGACCTTTGATTATTTTAATTAAATGGTTAGGATTTGGGAGTGCCCATAGACTGACTCTTTTATCTTATGTTAGAGAATTCACTGAACCTTATTGGGTGAATGTAAATTTCACAAAAAGGTAGTATTTTGTACCATTGGCAAGATTAAGTTGAAAGAGTATACTATCGTATTGTCTAAATGTTGCGGCACAGGATGAAGAAAATGTAGGAAGTTTGAAGCAACAGCTATCAAGGCTGTTTGAAGTATCACTTAGAGCAACAGTCCCTGATGAGTTAGAAGTAGAGCCATTGGTTGCCGCTTGCACTGCGAAGTTTGGTGATTATCAATGGTATAAGTTATTTCTCTTTCCTATTTTTTCTTTGTATAATAAGCATATTGTTTGGTTCACCACCATCTTGTGTAGGGAAATATATATTTGTGAATTGATTTTCATACCCGGTGCATAGTTTGTATAAAAGGTCATTTTCTTTTGGTTTACAACTAACATTCGGTATATAAGTCATTTGGGATTCATTTTTTAATGCATTTGTTTTCAAGTACTAAATCAGGACCTCTCTCTTGGTGTAGTAATAATGCTATGAGCCTATGGTCAAGGATAAAGGGCAAGGGAACTGCATTCAAGGGTCCTCCCTCTATTGGACAGGTATTAAAATAAAAGTTTCTTTTTGCTCTTCTCCCTTGTCGTCATGAATAAAAACTAAATTAATCAAGAGAAAAGTTATGTTTTTATATTATAGCATTTGAATCATTGCATCAAATGACTATGGGGGCTCTTATCTTTTGCAGGCCATTATGAAAAATCTTCCTCCGTCTGAAATGATAGAATCTTGCTCTATTGCAGGACCTGGATTTGTGAATATTGTTTTGTCAAAGAAATGGATAGCTAAGGTGTTTGCACATTGTTGACATTTCTTTTATTACTGTAACTTTTGTGTAGTATTTCATCATGTCTGATTATTTGTTTATTGCGATGATTTGCTTGTGCAGACTATTCAAAAGATGCTAATAGATGGTATTGGAACATGGTCACCGAGGCTTCGAATAAATAGGGCAGTGGTTGACTTTTCATCGCCTAATATTGCAAAAGAAATGCATGTTGGCCACTTACGATCTACTATTATTGGAGATGCTCTAGCTCGCATGCTGGAGTTTTCAAATGTTGAAGTTCTTCGTCGGAATCACGTTGGTGATTGGGGTACACAGGTACACGTGAAATTCTGAAAATGTATTTTTCTTGCATGGAAACTGTACACATTTTTAAACAAGAGTTTAAGCCATGGTAACTACCAATAATGTATGGTTATCGTAAGGAGAGTCTGTCTATGCACATTCAATGCTAGTCTTTTGGAACTTGTGAGCCTTTAGATTTACTAAGTCAGTCAGTTAATAGTTTTCGTTTGTTACTAGTGTGCATTTTAGAGTCCCCTAAGTCTTGGTCATTACGAGTTATAAAAAAGGGATGGCAAGATCATTGTAAGGATTCTTGATTTGAAGATTGATTGCTTTGACTCCATCCCTTGGAAGCTAGGTTGGTAAAAATCCAACTCTAGGATCTCGATAGAAGTAGTGCGGCTCTTCTTCATATCCCTTGCTCTCTTCCCTTTATTTAATTTAAATTTTATGTTTACATAATCAGTCGCTCATCCCTTAAAAAATCTTCCATCATTTAGGCTTCCGTGCTACAATAGTTATAAAATATGAGCCATACCATGGAACTATGAAAAATAGTAAGAGAGCAAAGATTAAGACAAGAAACAGGGGCAGCTGAACCAATTTGGTTTTATCTCTAGGAGGTTAACCATTGAGATTATCTTCATACCTAGACAATTGATGGAAAAGTTCAGAAAGGAGAAGGAATCTCCTCATGGACTCTGTTGACTTGGAGAAAACAGATGGTAGAGTACCTGGAGAGATAATTGTGTTGGTATTGAGAAAGAAAAGTCAAGAGCGGATTAATTGACATTATTAAGGACATGTATGGTAGAGAGCGGATAAATTGACATCATTAAGGACAAGTTACACATGAAGAAAAAGCGGATACTTCTACCTACAAGAAAAATTAAATAGCTATCATATCGGTCCTATTACAGAACATGTATCGAGAAGGGCAGGAAGGAGTGAAGGAAGAAACCCTTAGTATTTTGATCACTTGACAATTTCTTGTGGAAGTAAAATTAAGGTAGCTATGTATGCATATATTGGGCGATCTTTAGATGAGGATGCTGACTTTGGAACCCTAACCTGAGTGCACTATGGAATTGTTAGCAGATTTTCAAGATATGATCCTTGAGGAGCTAACAAACGAGCTATGCTAGAGGTGTAAGATATAACTCTTGTAACTTGATTCTAAGATAATGCAAAAGTCGTTCAGCTTACTCAATGAGCTGGAGGAAGCATGCACAAGATTTTAAAAGGTAGGTTGAGGAGTTGTTAAGAAATGGACTGGGTCCGAAGAGTTTAGTTCCTTTTATTACCTTTGCTCACGCCAAAGGACATATCGTGGAGTATGTGTATTGATGATTGCACCACAAAGGTCACAGTAAAGTGCCAACTTATAATATTGTGTCTCGATGACATGTTGGACAGTGTTCAAATTCTCTATTATTTGCAGATTGATCTTTTGATTGGGAGACGGTGTTCATGAAAAAAGATGCCATTGATAACCTACTTATATCATGATTGTTATCACAAATATGTTGTCTAGTGGAAGGGTAGATCATCTCTCGATATCACTTGGATCTCCGCTATTGATTTTCAATGTTTGGAATCGAGATTTATATAATGATACCCGACTTTCAACCTGTTAGATCCAAGTTCATCTCAGTTGGGGAGGATTGATTTGGTGCATGCTGATAGTAGATGAAAGTTAGAATTTTTGCTGTTAAAATCTGGTTTTTCTTTTCTTTTTAATGGGTAAAAAAATGTGAGGAATACTTCTAATAAAAAAAAAACAGATCGCGTAGAAATAAAAATAAACTAGATGGTTGGCGACTTGAGGCAACAGACCCCATGGACGCCTGAGGCATTGCCTGATGAACTTTTTGTTGCTGAAATATATATACATATATATTATATGGTACATTTCCTTGAATAAGGGGCCTTGCAATTCATATAAATTGCAAAATCTCAATTGTCAAGATGCAATTTGATAGAACCATCATTGGAGACAATTCTAGGAGAGGAGAGAAGAGAGGGAGGAGAGAGGGAGAGGCCATACCTCTTACTATCATTTCTTCCTTCTTATCAATTATACTCAATAAAAGTAATAAAAAATATAATAAGTGAAATATATAATTTTGGGGCTGCATTTGTTTAAATTATAAAAGATCACTTTAAATATAGGTTTATGAGAGTTTTGGGGTCCTAAAAAGAATTTGGGGCATTTAAAGGTCATTTTCTTGTTATTGGGCCGCCTTAGCCTAGCTGTATGCCTGGTAGCGAGTCTTGTGACTCATTTAACAATCATGCAAAAAATAGATGAGGAGCATATGGTTCACCCACAAAAAAATGGAGAGAGACAAATTGGTCCACCCATTGAGTGAGAGAGATGACATGTTAACCAGTGTAGTCAAGGCGTCGCCTAGGCGATTTTGGGCCTGCGTCGCCTAGGCGCCCCTCTAGGCGGGCGATCCTAGTTAAATTTAATTTTTTTTTTTTTTTTTTTTTTTGCTTTAAAAAAATCCAAAATTTCCCAATAATATAAAAACATATAATGAAGTAGAAATAAGATTCTAAATCTTTTTTTTCACTAAAAATATCGTTTTCGACGCAATCTGGGCCTATTAGGCCCAGATTGCGGACGCACTTCGTGCGTCGCAAGGGGGCGCTGCCCCCCCTGCCACCCCCCTAGGCAATCGTAGGGGGCTCTGCCTAATATTATACATGGACAATGACACAAATTTGGGTATTTTGCCTAGATTTTGAAATGTTTAATACTCCACTATGTTAACATGTCTTTGGTTATGTGATGAATGATTGTAATAGACTTTTTATTTTATGTTTTTGTGGAATGTACGTGTGGAGTTTTGGTCTTTTGGATGTTATATATATATATGTGATATATATATATGTGATATATATATAATTATATATATATTTATATTAAATTTATCGCCTAGGCCACGCCTAGGCGTCGCCTAGGCAACGCTTCGCCTAGCCGGGGCTAATCGCCTAGGCATCGCCTAGACGCCTTGACTACACTGATGTTAACAAGAGGGAAATATACTTGACATCATTCGTCTCTTCTTTCTTCTTTTATTTGCTAACCTTTTTTATGTTGGATATACAAAAAAACTTATTATATATGGTAAAAGACATGAGAAGTATATAAAATAATATTTTTTTTATTTACCAAACTAACATATTCAAATAAAATAAAGTTTTCTATCCTTAAACAATAATAATATTACATATATTAGATTTTTAATAATGATCCCAACAGAGCGCTTGGTCACCTAGGCGACACTTTTAACAACTATGAGCTAGGGGGAGGTAGGAGTTACTTAGCCATTATGATAGGGTTAAAGGAGGTCTCAATCTCTATATAAAATTATGTTCACGTTTTGAATAGAGTAGTATATTTTATACCTTATATTTGGGAGTTTTTCATTTTTCTTATATAAGGTGCCGATTCCCTATAAATTAAATTCGAAAAGTTCTTTATATTTTGCTTAAGAAAAAAAAAATCCTTGATTTCCTTATTGTGCTCTGTTTTCCTTCATTAGTGTAATCCATGCAACATTAAAAAAAGAACAGAAGTAGATCCTTTATAGGCACTTCGTTCAAAATAATTATTTTAGAAAGAAAATGGATCAAACAGGCCTTTATTGTATCTTGTAAATATGGACTTTATTACCCAATTTTGTACGTGCTAGTGTACAACTTCTATTCTATGTCGTTAAGGTAGAAACTCATAGTACCATTATAGTGTTTTCTATTGTCTTTTCAGGATATGACATTATGAGCTAGTATGTATAAAATATTTCTAGTTTTAAAATGCTGTATGTTTTGCAGTTTGGCATGTTGATTGAGTTTCTCTTCGAAAAGTTTCCGAACTGGGAAGATGTAGGTGAGCAAGCCATTGGAGATCTACAGGTGTGTTAAGAAAGCTTCTAAAATGATTCTGATTCTGAAACTTATGGTTTTTGTCTCTCTTCACTCTTTTCTTTGTACATAACTTAATAATTGCTAGCAACACTTTGCCAAGAAAATTTTGGACCAGGTTACAAGTCAATACTCTTTTTCATTGATTTATGGAATGATTTTATTGATAAAGACGAAGAATGATACAGAAGGTTCTGGCTATAAATAGGGTGCCAGTCCATAAGAAAGTAAACTGTACACGGAGCAATGCAATTAGCTTCTGTTGTCATCTTCACATAAAACGAAAACAGCCCGGTTCATATCTTCAAATTCCTTTGGAGGAGAGCACAAAAAAACAATTAAACAACTAGTTATTTGTTACAGAGATCGACACCTTCTCTTCAGTGCTAGATAGAAGTTAATACTCGATTGTTGATTCATTCTCTAATCATTGTATGATTAATTGGAAAAGCCAGCTTCTTGCTAAATCGGACAGTGATGTGATGTACATGTGACAGTGATAAGGACAAACCACTAATACATTAATAGCAACCATGCAATATTGTGTCATCTCAAATTTAAAAAACAAGAAATCATCTCATATTAAGAAACAACAGAACCATCTCTTTAAAATTGAGCTTTGTCAAATGGGTATAGAGTTTTTTTATGCTTTTCCATCTCTGCCATCAAGTATTGCATATGTAGTGTGAAACTCGCCTACATTTGATATATTCAATATAAAAAATGGATCTTTAGAGAGCTTAGGTTAAGCCCAAACTGAATGGATCAGCATGAATCTAGCTCATTACTTCCAAGCAATTTCTGAAACGCCTACATTTTTTTTGTTCTTGATTAATTCATATAATTTGGAGCTTAGAATGAAGTTGCCGATAAGGCATCAAGATGTGCCTTGTCAATAATATCAGTCTTTCTCTGGTAGTTATTGTCAATTTAATTTGACTACTGCTTTTCTAGGCATTTTACAAGTCATCAAAAAAGAGGTTTGACGATGATCCTGCCTTTAAGGAGGGGGCACAGCAGGCGGTGGTTCGCCTCCAGGTGAATAACTTGTGACATAAAAACTGATGTGAGGTTGATCTCTCTGCTCTCAGGGAGCTATAAATCCTATGATTTTTTTAAAAAGAGAGAAGTAGCAATACTTTCCATTTTGTTTGTAAAATTTCCATCATATTTTTGCAATGGTTCAATGCAGCGTGGGGATGCCAAGTATCGCAAGGCATGGATGCAGATCTGTGAGATTAGTCGCAGGGAATTTGATAAGGTTTATCAACGTCTTGGAGTTCACTTGGAGGAAAAGGTAATATCCTTATTTTTGCATTTAGACATCATGACTTTGACGAGTTCCACAAGAAATATATGTAATGGATAGCTGTTTTTCTTCTTTCTAAATTATGTATATTGAAAAGAAAGAATTTTCTGTTCATTTGATTCTGGATAGCATTGAAAAAAGTTGCAAACATAACTTGCATTCACATAAATGTTTGGCAAAAGATGATCAATGGCGTGTTTGTCCGAGTGCATATGTTTTTCATATGAAATATCTTTTTTGAGCTCCTAACAGAGCTATACAGATGAGGACTTCTTGTTCAAATGCAGTTGCTGCTTTGAATTATGCTCATTATTTTCTTCTTATTATCTATGATACCCAGGTGGGTTATAGGTTAAGATTATGACAAGTTGACACAGGGCCGGGCCGTCCATTAGGCCATCAAAGCCTTTGCTTTAGGCCCCATTAAAAAAAATAAAATTAAAAAGGCCCCATTTAGAATATTAAAAAAAAATAAAAGACCCATTTAGAATATTAAAAAGGCCCCATTTATAGTTAATTTTTTTTAATAATATTAAAAATTTTTTAAAAAAAATCCCCATTTAGAATTTTCGCTTTAGGCCTCCAAATGGCTTGGGCCGGCCTTGAGTTGACATTAGTGGGTGTGCTTCAACCTTACTTGTCAGAAAGACTCTAGATGCATGTGCTCTACATAAGGACTGTTTTGGATACCCCTCGTATAGAGTGAGACGATTCATCTGTGTATTCTTCATCTCTCTCTTGCGTCTTGAGTCCACAGTTGCAGGTTTAAAATGCTTACTGTGCTAGTACCTGTTATGTGTCAGATGGAGTATTCCATCCAAAATGGTGTGTTAAAATAACATTTCTTATTCTACGAAAGCATGTTTTTCTTCATAACAAGGGACATAGCCCTTCCTTTGCATGAATTGCTTGTAAACTCATGGATAGTTTCTTTGGCACCAACCGGAAAAATGTTTGGATCTAATAAAGATTTCAGGCGTTTAACAGAAAAGATGTTGAGACTTATTAATAGTATTCATACTTGAACCTTTTGATTATATACATGTACTTAAAAGTAAAATTTTGCAATGGAGTTGCATGCATGGAGTTATGGTTCTCTCTCTTGTCCCATTAAATTTTTAAGTTTCTACCCTGACGTAATTAGTTCTTTCCAGATCTAAACAACAAAGTGACATGTGAAAAGTATAATTTTTTGACAGGGAGAAAGCTTTTATAACCCATATATTCCTGGGGTCTTGGAGGCATTAAGTAATCAAGGGTTAATTGTTGAAAGTGAGGGTGCTCGTGTGATCTTCATCGAAGGGAAAAATATACCTCTTATTGTTGTGAAGAGTGATGGCGGATACAATTATGCTTCAACTGATTTAGCAGCTCTTTGGTTAGTTTCCTGACAATCGGAGTTCATGGCTCTTGGAAATTTTAACTTTATATGATCCTTTTCTCTCTCCTTTTCTATTACCTGCAATAAATCAAGTAGATTTAATACCTTTGTTATGTAAAGCTGATCCTTGTCTGTGTTTATCTTTTTAAAAGACTTCTTGGAAGCACTGAAATACAACTGGTTTCATTCGGTTGGCATATCTCTTCATAAATCCTGGTTTGCTGTTTGAGCTTTAGATAGAGTGGAATGGCGGAACAGGATTCATGCAGCTAACACCCAAGTAGTTGGGATAAGGCTTTGACGACAATATTTTTTTCCTTTCCCGGCAATCCATTAATTTTTTTTCACATAATTCACTTTTTGACCAAAGAGTGTTAGAAGCCACTAGAGTTTAGATATATCAAATGATGGCGGAACAGGATTCATGCAGCCAACACCCAAGTAGTTGGGATAAGGCTTTGATGACAATTTTTTTTTTCTTTCCCGTCAATCCATTAAATTTTTTTTCCCATAATACACTTTTTGACCAAAGAGTGTTAGAAGCCGTTAGAGTTTAGATATATCAAATGGTCGAGGTAGCCAAATCCATATCAACTCTCAAAAGCTGTTGTTATCAGATTAAACATCTAAATAGTAAGCCGCTAGAGTTTAGATATATCAAATGGTCGAGGTAGCCAAGTCCATATCAACTCTCAAAAGCTGTTGTTATCAGATTAAACATCTAAATAGTGATTTTTATTCTTCAAATCTGCAAATTTCACGTTAAAACATTGAGGCAACTCCAGGGCAATGCTTATAGCAGTTTCAGATATAAGAATTTGAATAATGTTGCATTTAGGTTGTTTGATGGTTTGCTCAGAGCTTTTAGGTATTCTTTAGATGGTTTATTAGTAGTTCAGAACAATGGAAATAATGAGTCTTGTTGATAGCTCAGCTGTGGTAACCAATTGCTGTGTACTACCTCAGAAGGATTTCTAGTTTTCAAATCCACCAAATAGGATTGACGCCAGTCATGCAATGTTGTGTAAGGATTGCCATAGTGATTCCAATGGAGCAGGTTAGGTCTTTGGTCTCTTCCTCCCTTTGGTTTTGCTGCACCCTCCAAAGTCAGTATGGACATCACTCTTTTGAACTTCTTTTGGTTCAAATAACCCGCTACTAAAGCATTCCTATCGCTGGCCAAGATGAAAAGATTACCGAAATCCTTCTTGAGTTTTGATGAGCCACACCACAAGTCCTTTCAAAATCTTACTTTTGCTCCATCACCCACCTTAAACCTTGTGCCAGATAGGAGTGAATTTGCCACCATAATGCCTTTCCACAACCCCACCCCATGAGAGTTTTTGACATTTCTCATAACCCTACGAGACATCTCCCCATATTTGGCAACTATCATCGACCTCCATAGGCTCTCGCTCTCCTCCCCAAAGTGCCATATCCATTTACCAAGCAAGGCTTTGTTGATTAATGATAATGCTTCCTGGTTCATTCCACCATCTCTCTTAGGACGACAAATTTGGTTCCAAAGACGGGATTTGAATGACTGGAAATCGATGATTTTGAGCGTCTATTAGGCTGCCTTAGTTCTTCCCTCCTAAGTACATAGGGTATCGATACTAGGGTGGCGTTTGTTAACACTAGTTTAAAAAGAAGTGCTTATTTGAAAATTATGCTTAGTTGGACTTTAGATTGTTAAGTTGAAGGTTAATTGCATGTCTACATTTTAGAGATTTTAGGGGTAAATACCTCTACTTTAAAAAGTAGGTATAGAGCTAACGAGATTTTTTTCTACATCGAATGCCAACCCAACAAATAATTCAATTGAAATTTTTTATAATTAAATAAATATAAAAGTAAAGTAAAACAAGTATAATAATGAAACTAGATAATATAGAACCTAACTTAGCAACAATCTAAGGCTATAATCAAAGTGTTAGGGATAATCACAATATTAGGGTTAGGGAATCAACCAATCATTGGCTTAGGGTTACAAGGGATTAGGATTTTAAGGGGTTGGAGTTAGGGTAGGGCTGTCAAAGGGCAAGGGTCAGCCCTAACCCCACCCTTACTTATAAGGGCAATACCCTAACCATGCCCTAGCCCTTCAAGGGCTTGGATTGACTAGGCCTAACCCCGCTCTTAAAGGGCTGGGCTGGGTAGAGTACATTATCAAGGTGATCAGGGAGTTCCAAATGTTCCAGCATCGAACCGTTTTTATCTAGAGAACTTTGTGATAGAGTTACAACAGATGGAGGGTGTTGGTGATGATAATTATCAAGGTGATCAAGGAGTTTTAGAGTCCTGGATGGAGGGAGGTTTTCATCACAATGTTGCCTTAACCCCGTTTACGATGCTGAAGACCTTAGAATAGTTCTTTTATGTTGGTTTGTTTTTGTGATTAGAATACGTTTTGGCACTTGGTTGTTTAAATGTCTTGAACTATACTTTTGGGCAATTGGTTCTGTGATGGTTTTTGGCATTTTTGCTATGTAATGCTTTACATTTATTTCATGATTTATGTAATTAATTTCATGGTTTATGTTTAAGAGCAATGCTATGTCCACTTTCTGGTTGTCCACTATCCCCTATTTTTGTACAAGACAAAATAGTATGACACTTTTTTGTGGGACCCATCACTTTTGTTTTGTCTTTTTTTTTAATAATAGGAAAAACTATCGGAGAGTGGACGACCGGAAAGTGGACTTAGCATTGTTCTATGTTTATGAAACACTGTATCTACATAAAATCGAATTTTCCAGCAAGTTATTCAAACAATGTTATTTTAAACAATTATTTTCAGTGATTATGAACTGAAAATCTGAGCCAAATGGCCCCTTAAGGATGCGTTATAAATATAATCTGAAATTGTTTTCTGACCGTTGTGATTGACCCTTATATTTCTAAATGGATTTGTTTTCCGGTGCATTACAGATCACACTTGATGACTTGAAATGTTTAGTTCTATATTTAAGAATCTTTATACACTCATTCCAAAGGCTGAATTTTTGTTTTGATAGGCTTGCTTCATTTGACAGTGCTGCCTGCAATGTATAGGTATCGTCTTAATGAAGAAAAAGCTGAGTGGATGATATATGTCACTGATGTTGGTCAGCAGCAGCATTTTGAAATGGTATTCAGTGTACGTATCATATGCCGCTGCATGCATTTTGTTTCTCTTGAAGTTTGTTCTTTCCCTTTTTCCTTATTGTTTGTGGAACATAAACTTGAGTTGGACCCCTGACCTTGAGGTCGGGATGCACAATACCTTCCGGCTAAACATGGGATCAGTTACTTTCTTGAGTTTTGAACTAAGGATGTTTTTAGTATTTTCTAATGTCTTTCACAACTCTGACTTGTAACAACTTTTCTTGTTGAAGTTGAATTGTATAGTGTTGACGCTGGTGGGTATGGTATATTATTTAAATGCACGAGTGATTTTGGAATGTGATAGCATTATATTCCCATGCTTTATGAATATAAGGACTCATATTAGTTCAAAAATAGTTTAGTACCGGCCCCTTAGGAGGTTTAAGGTCAGATTTGCTTTCATTTTTGTATTCAGGCTGGCAGATGTGCTGGCTGGCTTCCAGCTGAAGTTAATTTGTACCCCAAAGCAAGCCATGTGGGGTTTGGTCTTGTTCTTGGAGAAGATGGCAAGCGCTTTCGGACTCGCAGCTCTGAAGTGGTTCGATTAGTGGATTTACTCGATGAAGCTAAGAATCGCAGTAAAGCAGCACTTATTGAGCGTGGTATAATAATAACTGATCTATATTTTAGTTGTTTTGTCTCATGTGGTGTGGTATAATGATAATTGATCTATATTTTAGTTGTTTTGTCTCATGTGGTGTAGCTCTCTTTATCTTTCATATATTCATGCATCATCTACCAATATAACATCAATCTCTTCCAGATGCTGTTATAAAGAGTCATATAGAAAGCTTATTCTAACCACCTAACGGTTCATACTTCTGAATTTATATATATATTTTTTGTCTCTGATCAGGTAAGGCTGCAGAGTGGACTGATGAGGAGCTTGAGCAAACAGCTGAGGCAGTTGGTTATGGGGCTGTTAAGTAAGCTCCCTATACTTGGGCATGCCTCCATGCTTGGTGAATTCTTTTTATTTTTGGTGGAATTGGCCAAAACCTTTGATTGGCTATTGGCTCCCCTGATATTACTTATGATGTGTAATTTAGATGGTAGGTTGCAAAAGCTTCTGACTATTGCCTCTTTGAAAATTTTCTCCTGCTTTAACTCCTGCTTCAAAACCTCCTCCCCAGCTACTGCTACCGTGATTCCAGTTCCTCTTCCTCTTAAAGGGGCCACTTTCATAATTTCTATAATCCTTGTTTTTGGAATGTAGAAAATATCAAGGGTGTGTGGATAAATTCTTTTCTGTATAGTCAGGTATCTAAACCAGATCTGAGTGTTTTTTCATGAGTGTGGAGATAATGTACGAATTGACATTTGTTGTGCCTATTGGAACAGACATGTTTTTGCTCTCCTTAAAATCACTTCATATCAAACTGTCCATAATCCCGCCCCTGTTTCAGTCATCACTGCCAAATACCCATCTTGAAAACAAACACATCATAGAATATCAATTCTACACTCAAAAAGTAGAATGTATATCGATACTCAATATTTATAGAATGGAGTTTATTAAATGTTTCCTTTATACTTCTTTGTACTCTTCCTAATCCTAGCTACTGTTGCTTCCTGACAATTTGTCAGTTACTGCTTGCTTCGTTTCCTGTATTCTCACCTGCTTTCGCTTGATGCAAGTAGGGGTAATCGTACTGTTATTTTAGTTAGTCAAAGCTGAAAATTTTGAGAAACTTTCTGTCTGCTTATTCTTTTACTTTCCCTTTTGTCCTTTTTAACTTGGCACTAATGGTTAAAGGATTTATGGTACCTTCTCCATTCATGTGGTATTTTTCCATGGGTGCTATTCTGGATGCATTTATTGAGGCAATTCATTCTCATAATCCTTGTGTTGGTAAGTCCTTGTTAGCAACATGTCCATAGGATTAGTGTAGCCAGTTAAAATGGATAGGGAAAGACCATGGAAAGTAAGAATCCAGGAGTAATACCAATAGGTGATAAAATAAGAGGAATCGATTGAGACCGATTTTGTAACAGATACATAATGTTTACTAAAAAATTTAAGTTGATTTGCATCTCATTGGAGCCACTTCCGTAGTAGCACATCTATTTTCTTACTTTTATTATATTTATCAGTCTGAGCATGCTTATCTTGAGCGGCCTCGGATTCTCCCTTGCGATGCCAGAAAATGGTCTCGGGCTTCCACATAATAGGCGACATGTGGTGATAAAAAGGGGAGAAGTCATTTCATTTTCTCCCCATGAATTTGATTTCTCCCCACTTGATATCTCTCCCCCTTTTTCTCACACTTATCGCCACATGTCTCATTATGTGTGAAGTCAAAATCATGGGCCCCATGATTTTGACTTCTCCACCACTTGTCGCCTAATGTGTGGTAGCCCGAGACCACCAGTTTCTGGCATTGCCAGAGAGAATCCTTTTCCATCTTGAGCTGACTGTCATTGTCCTTTTTTGATGTCATTGTAAATTGTCTTATTTGACAGGTATGCTGACCTGAAGAATAACAGGTTGACCAATTACACATTTAATTTTGACCAGATGCTTAATGATAAGGTGCGTTTATGTTCATAGGTTTTCTCTTGCAGTTTATGAAGCTGTAGTTAAGACTGACACAGTCATAGTTGTTCAATGTTGATGAACAGTTCTATGCCAACTTTCTCTTATTCCTGTTAAATAGTTCATGTTTCTCTATTGCTCTTTCCTTCCCAAACAAAACGTTTTCTTCAACTTAAGTGGCTATTGTTTCATCTCCAGAGGTGGTTTTGACTCATAAAAATTATGTTCATGCATCTGCTTACATTATCTTCTTGAGTGGTTCACAAGCAAGGACTTTCTTACCCTCTCTCTTGTGTTTGCTTTTATATATATATTCAGCAATCAGTTCTCCTTGTTTACTTTTCTGACCCACCCATTCCTCTTGATGAGCAGGGAAATACTGCTGTTTATCTACTGTATGCACATGCTCGAATCTGTTCGATCATCAGGAAATCTGGTAAAGACATGGAAGAGTTAAAGAAAGTAAGTTCTCTTACTGTTCTTTGGAACCTCAATGATTTAAACTTTTATGTTTCGTGAACAATCCGCTCTCATTGTTCATGCAGAACTAAATCTCATTTTGGTGTGTGAATGGTGAAACCAGTAGGATTTGGTCTTGATTGGCCCTCGATGCTTATATAAGCTACTTTATGGTGATGCTCATGAATGATTCAGCCATAAATTCAAACCCTGATTGTGAGACAAATATTCTCAATTGGGGGCTTGTGGCTTTGTATTTCTCATATTTCTGTTTGGGACATTTTGTAAATCTACTGGTACTCCCTTGAAACGTAGATGTTTCAGCCAATATTTTAGACCCTGATTGTGAGAAAGGTTCTCCATGGTGGATTTGTGTTTCTCATATCATGTCTGTTTGTGACAGACGGGAACCCTTCTGCTGGATCATGTGGACGAGCGTGCTTTGGGGCTTCATTTGCTCCAGTTTGCAGAGGTATGAATTGGATTGGAGAAAGATCTGATCATTCTCTGGCTTCTTTGGTTAATTTCTTCAATATCTTCAGCATGATTGCAGATTGTATAACGAACTCTTCTTGGTTTTCTTAACCCTCTTTAAGTAGTGCATGGTAGCTTCTCATGGATATATTGCTTGTACACGATGCTTACTTCTAGTTATGATGGATATTAATGTGTTTTAAGGACTTGCATTTTCAGATTGTTGAGGAAGCTTGCACTAATCTCCTACCAAATGTGTTGTGCGAGTACCTTTATAACTTGTCAGAAAACTTCACGAAATTTTATTCCAACTGTCAGGTATGATTCATCCATAGTCTCTCAAGCTTTACGACAATATGCATTTTCTTTGTATAGATGCTTCTCATCTATTGGGTTGCAATTTCCGTAAGACTTTAAATGCAGTAAAATGAATGATTTCAAAGCTCATTAAAAATGGTAAGACTTGAAATCTCATGATGGTAAGAGTTAATCTTGTTACAAACCTTGACAAAGTGACCCAAATGTCCTACCAATTACCATGACAAAATTTTAAGTGTCAAGCTTTATAAATCTCAGCAAAAGAATGGACCCTAAATGCAAACAGATTAGTGATTATTGACTGTCTCACACTTGATTTTACTGCACGTGTAAAGAAAAAAAAAGACAACTGATGCCGATTCTGATATCTTTAGTGAGATGAGATGCCTTTCTTGGTAGATGAGAACAAGTCAAGGAATTGCTGCTTTGTTAAAGCTTAATGCATGTCTTGAGCATCTCTAAGAGTATCTCTTTGGAGAGCATGGAATCAAGCACTTCTCTCTCTCTCTCTCTCTCCTTCACACACACAACATATGTATATAGTTTGGTTTATACAACTTATTGAATCCATTTGGGTATTTTGAATGTTGGGCAGGTTGTTGGGTCAGCAGATGAAACAAGTAGACTCTTGCTGTGTGAAGCAACAGCCATTGTGATGAGGAAATGCTTCTATCTCCTTGGACTTGTACCTGTCTACAAAATATGACATTTTAATTTTTCAACCCATTATTGAAGTCTTAATATTTAGTATGGGTTGCATTATAGAATGCATATGTTTATCTGACATTTTTATGTGGAAAATTTTGGCCATGCAGTCAAACATCTATTGAATATAGTATTGGTTTCTTGCTATTATGCTAAGTAGCATCTTCCTTATACTTTTAAGGTATTTATGAGCATGAACTTGGATTATTAGGTCAACAAAATAAGACTTTAACAAGTCACTTTTGTGGTCCAAATAATCATCAATAATAAAAGCATAAAGAAAAGTAAATAAATTACTATTGAAAATTTTCTATATCTTCAATTAAAAATAGACGAGACATGTTTCAGTCCATTCGGACCAATTTCCGTTTTCTTTTTTGGAATGAAAGAACTGTTATTTACGGAAATAAAACAAATGCATATTTCTTCTTGTGCAATTGTTTCAGTTGAAAGAAAAAAATGTGTTCATGTGAATTCAAAGAACCAAATCCAAGGGTATTGTCTTGTTGGGTATTTGCAAAAGGCAGGTTTTTATAGCTACCGGCTTTGTAAAGGAATGGGAGGAAACTTACATCCACCCATAAAGCCAATTCTCTCTCTCTCCCTCTCTCTTTTTTAAAGGATGAAAAAGAACCCTTTCATGCCTTCTTTGATATGGTAGAGATACAACTGAGGGGTTGGGCTTGGTGGCCAAGGCCACGCCTCAGGAAGGAGAGGTCTTGAGTTCGAGTCCCTTGCCCTTATTGGCCTTGGGATGTATCTCAGTTTTCTTGGTTGTGTAGAGTGAGGACACAACCTGTGGGAATTAGTCTGTGCTCTAAGAGGCCCGGACACCCTCGTTACTGGAAAAAAAAAAGAAGAAAAAAGATACAATTATGCAAAGGACTGGGACTTGCATTGATTATACTTAGAGAGCCCTCTCCAATTGCCCGAAGGGTTTTTTTAGGTCTACCTATCTCTATTTATTAAGAATCTTTGATACTTAAGTTAGAAAAAAAATGTCTTACCAATAAATGCACGACAAATCTTATATGATCTAATAAGAGTTTTTTAAATACACCAGAAAAATGGACATTTATAAATCTCTGATGTCTAAACAAGCCTGTTAAAGCAAAGGAAAATAGTCACCTCCTCGGGGGCGAGGAGGTGACTTACCGTCTTGTTCCCCCTTTTGGGGCCATGTGTCCCTTTTTTTTCCCATTAACTGTGGTTAAGATTCAATCACCTCTAGGGTTCACACATCTACCCTTAGTTTTTAGAAAAAATTATTTTAAAAAAAATTAACCACAAGAGGTGGTTAATTTTTTAACCATAGTTCCAAGTGTTTGTGAGAGCGAGGAGGAATAGTCCCCTCCTTGGCCCGAGGAGGTGACTATTGCTCTTAACCAAATTGCTATCAAGGCCTATCTCATTGTTTGACATATATAACATCCACATTAACTAAAATGCCAATTGATGTTTTAAAAGCATAAAAGTGATTAAAGCCAATGTACCACCATGTATTAAAAAAACTTTATTACCATGTCACAATTCAACAAAAATTGAGCAAGTTAAGCAACCAGTAATTACATGTAAATTATTTCATCATTACAATATCTCATTGATTAAATTTTAATGATTGATCTAAGCAAATTTCTCCTCCCCTCTTTTGTACATTGTTTGTATTATGTCATTTGTTCCTAGGCCAACCCATCAGGACAGAAGTATCTAAACCTACTACCCCAACCATCTGTTTAGGTCAGCTACAGAAATCAGGCATTTCTGTTTATGAACTCTTCTCCACATCAATGCACTCTTCTACAGCTTCTCCTATGAGGACTCTGTTCCTCACTCATTCTTCTTCCTGAGCTCCCAAGAATAACCAACTTCCACGGATTCATCTTTCTCAGAATACCCATTAGCGCAAAAGATCCATCTCTCATTTTCTCAATCTCACTGTCCTAATTGAAGAATTGTTTGGTACAATTGACGCAATCGGATGGATCTCCTCCTTCGGAGCAAGGGAAGTCTAACTTAATATAGACGCAATCGGATTGATCTCCACCTTCGGAACCAGGGAAGTCTAACTTAATAGTTCCACGTTAAATAGATCCGTGAGTCCCCACATTAGATGTGTCTGATCCTCTCCCCCTCATAGGCCTAGTACCCGAAAATTCAGGCCTGGGATGGGATATCATTTTATCATACTTAATATTAAGGGCTGCGCTGTAATATCTCCGTCATTGTTTGCTATTGTTCATTTGGAGAAACTTTTAGTCTCAATCTCAGTTTCATGCTGTGCAACACGATGATCACTCACTCATCACTCTAAGTGACTTTAATACCAAATTGAAAGGCCCCTCCTGCAATTAGCTGTGATCTAAAAGATCAATTTGTCCAAACTTAGTTTTCTTGAGACGAGAATAGATATCAAGTATAAGTACATAACGATAATAATCCATTCAGAAAGTACAAAAAATTAATTTTTTTAATAATTATAAATAAATAAGAATAATAATAATACTAATTAATAACCATTCAATACAGAATATACGTTTTATGACACATTTAATACAGATTTTACATATTAACAGCATCTTATATGGTAAAACATGTAAAATACTTAATACAACAAATGTTTTACACAGTAATTCTCTTAAAAAGTATTATACGGGTATAATACACAAATTTGATAACTATGGAGAAGAGGAATGACAACAATTTAAAAAAACATAAAACAAAGGATAAATAGAGTAGTTGGCTCTTCTTTGAAGGATAGCTAGTCCTCCAGATCAAGAGAAGAATTCAAATTCATATTACTTCCATTTACAAAAGAGTTTAAAAACAAGTGCTTCGTTGCTTCTACAACTTAGTTATAGAACGTGCTTCACACCACTACTAGAGCATGATCTCAACCAAAGTTCATACCATTTATTTAGCTAAACCAAGTAATGCCAGCAACCGACTCTAGGCATGACTTCTAAGAGATATTTACAAGAAGTAACTACCAAATATATACAACCACCCAACCTCCTACGTTCTTGAAAGTTCACGCATGCTCATGCAAGTATCCCTCTGTTGCAATAGTTTCGGAACATCAGCTATACCCAGAAGAGTGATTCGTCTGTGAAGGTTCAATTGAGCAAAGAGTGATTCATATGTGGAGGTTCAATTGAGCGAAGAAGGTGCCACGATACAAGGTTTTGCAATATTAAGGGTAAGCAAAAGAGGCCAGGTCTTGAATCTAGGTCAGGTATCACTCTAATGGCAGCCATCTCTCTGAGCTCTACCAAAAATCGTGGCTGCCATCTCACTTAAGATGGCCATTACAGTATGGGGTCTATCTCACTGTAGAGAAGAGGATGACAAAAAGAAAGGAAGGGAGTAAGAATAAGGAATGAAATGAATTAGTCTAGGGGATGCTCCCAAGGTGTACTCCCAAATCTTAACCATTTATCTCAATTATTAAACAATTAGGATTAAAGCTGTCGTGGCATCAGAAAAGACAAAATAAACAAATTCAAATCCAAGCCCTTAGTAGTTGGTTATAAGCAGTTAAGATTAGGGAGTACCCATAAACCAACTCCGAATGAATACCCTTAGACTAACTCTCTCTCTCTATATATACTAGTGGGAGGCACCAAACTCCGAATGAATACCCTTAGACTAACTCTCTCTCTCTATATATATACTAGTGGGAGACACGTGCGATGCATGTGAGAGTGAAGGGAAAGAGCTAACCAAAGTTAAAAGGTACATGTGTTAACCGAAAAGTGCGATTGAACTCTCCCCGAAGATTGGGAGCTTTAAATAGATAGATGAGCAAGGGGTAGTTTGGGAATTAAAGTAAAACATTAAATCAAAATTTTGTTTTATATAAGAGTAGTTTGGGAAAACCGGAAAAATCAGGCTACGCTAACCTCTCGTGTTATCTTTACTATTATAATGAGAGGCATGCGTAGCCTTTGATTTAATGTTTTACTTTAATTCCTAAACTACCCCTTGCCATCTATCTATTTAGAATCACAATCAATCGCGATTGACCTCGGGAAGAATTCAATCACACCTGTGGGTTAACATGTGCCCCTTTTAATTTCTATTAACTGTAGTTAACTCCTTCCCCTTGCTCTCACGTGCATTGCATGTGCCAGTAGCGAGTTCAATCGGGTGTCGTTAACTCCTTCCCCTCGTTATCACGTGCATTGCATGTGCATCTCACGTGCCACCTGTTAGTGATAGTAAAGATATATAAGATACTTAGCAATTACAACCCATTTAATTAAGTATATCCCATATACTATTATAACACTTGTCTCATTAACTCTAATTGATTAGCAATAACCCTTAAAATTAATGTTAATTTAATTAATATAAATAAATAAATAAATACTGCAAAACCTATACAGCTTATCAAAGAAATATTGTATTATTGCATTAGACAAACTGGACCGAATGCAACCGTGAAGATCTAGAGTGTATATATATATATATATATCATACCTACCTTTTTTTTGTGGTTTGATAACATACGTACTTTAGATCCATGTTAAAAACGTGTTCAACAAGTCTTAATAGTTTGATTTTTTTTAAATTTTTTTTAAAAATATAAAAGAAAATAAACATTAATTCTAAAAATTAATGCTGACCAAATTAACAACTAGTGTTGATGAAATAATAAAAACAAGTATCACTAAAGTGTATGATTGATCCTCCTTCCTCGAATCTATATATGGACTCTTTCATCAACAAGTGCACTGATTCTCAATGCCGAGACACATAATCCCTTCTCTTTTTAAAATTTAATCTTAAAAAATAGTATAATGATTCAAAATGGAGATTATTAATCCCTAAAGTTTGGGCTCTCTCACTATCGGATGCATGGGTTGGGGGGTGACCTGTGTATCAGGTGAGACTAGTCTGAGTTTAGGCTTAGGATACCAACATTTACCCCCCCAAAAAAAACCAAAAATTAATGATATAAAACATATACCATTTTTTTGGAAAGTACCAAATATTGTATTAAGCCAACATCAACCATTAGGATTAATGATAACCATTAAGACTAATCTCACATGATGCATAGGTAAACCCCCACCATATGCATCCGTTATTGAAGAAAGCCCCAATATCGATCTCAAGACCTCCAGGTTTACGGTTTGCCCTTCGGGCTACTGGGCTACACCCCCAAACTTTTCTAGATGGGTTGCAAAAAAAAGATAGTCTACAATGTGTAGGTTATCTATATTATTATAATAAAGTAATATATCTATTATAATAAAATAATTGTATAAGATCTTGCACTTTTAAGAAAAAACTTGAGAGACATTTTGAGTATAAATACTTGATTTAAAGACATTTTGGAAACCAAAAAAACTTTAAAGACATTTTGAACATAGAAACTTAACCTGAAAAGGTATTTTTGAAACTAAAAAAATTGAGGGACACTTTGGTATAAATTTTTTAAGATATCACGACAATAAAGAAAAAAAATTAATGGGAAATTTGAGTAATAAGTTTGGTTTGATTTCCCAAACATATCCCTTTAAGTTTGATTTATCAAAATAACCCTACTTTATTTTTTTTCTTTGAATTTTTTATACCACAAATACCATTAGCTTTTCTTGTTCTCAAAATACCTTTAAAATCAAATTCTATACACAAGAGTCCCCTTTAAAAAAATTCAAAAATACTCCAAGTTTCTCTACAAAATTCATCAAGTTTTTTTCCCTAATACCAAAAACTATTTCTCAAGATTTTATACTCAAAATATCATATTATAGCCCTTACCCCTGTCTTATTTAAAAATAGAACAGTCATAGGTGTACTTGGGATCTCCATTTACAAACCTAAGGCTAATCTTCATTGGCCTACGTCACCACTCCTAAATACTCACCAATCATTATGAGAATTTCAAAATGGGACATGAACCAAAAAAGACGAGCCTAAGTTTGCAAATGAAGATCATAAATACGTTGACTATTTTCCTTAAAAATAATATTAATCTTGACTAATTTTAAAATATAAAATTATCAATTCATCAAAGTTAGTAAATTAATTATAAACTAGGTTAAGTTAGTATTCATACTGGGTCTTTGGACCGTCAAACTGAAAAGCGAATCGTTCATCCTCAAAAGGGGATACATCCTACAGTGGAGCAAACTAGGGAGATTAAATAGCAAATCTATAGAGCTTATAGAACAAATGTTGTATAATTGAACTAGGAAAACTTAATAGAATGAGGATCACGCCTCCTTGGTTTGCCTTGCTCCAATTGTAGGTCGGATCTTAACCTCTAAAACATATGTACTAACGAAACTTAACTCCTCCACAGCCTACTAACCTCGATTAAATCAAAGTTTTAGAGATGCTTTTGCAATCTAATAACTTTTAATTTTTAGGGGAATACTAGCATCACTTTCTTTCAAACTCACTTTCTTTGTGGACCAAAGATGTGTTATTGTCTTCCATTAAGAGAAGGACTCGTGTTTTTCACTAACACACTCTCCAATCAAAAAGATAGTAAGACTTAAAAGAAAGTGGTGCTAGCATTATCCTTATTTTTAAAAAGAAAATAAATAAGATTAACATTAATCTTAAATTTTAAAGCCAACTATAGGTAATAAAATAACATGTCCAGAGTTCACAAAATAATAATAAAGGGAAATGCTATTGAGACAGCGTTAGGGCCGAGACCACTAAAATAGAGCCTACCATGGGAAAATGGACCCACCTAAAATCCGGTGTTCCACAACATGGTTTGGGCCCTATCATGGTCTCGGTGCCTTATCGGTCTTAATAGCAAAGTAAACAAGTTAGGACCTACCATGTGAAAATGAACCCAACTTGCTCCACAATATGGTCTGGGTGCCCCATTGTGGTCAGAATAGCAAAGTAAACATATATTAATAAATAGCACCAAGCAGACTTACAGAACGAGTTGCAATATAGAGGATCCAAATGTGTAAGCAGGCGCTGACAGTGTATCCCGCATCTAAATTCCACTCAATTGGGGTGCGGCTGTTGAGTAAAAACCCAATGAAGGATATACTAACATTGCTAATTATAGTTAAAAAATAAAGGCGTGTGTTAACCCTATTCAGTAAATTCATATTCAGCCTCCACAACCCACCTGTTCCACCTGTTAATTCTTTAATGAGTGCTAACGTAATTAAAATACTTTATCACTAAGAATAGGCAAGTGATTGGTGGAAACTGAAAATAGAAGTTAATAAGAGTAAGGTTAGCATTCCTTAAAAATTAACCTAAATCTCAAAAAATAAAAAAAGAAGAGAGAGAGAGATGTGGGGAAGATGATTGTTGAAGAATCGATGAAATAGATGAAACACAACTGCCCACCTTCCCCAAATCGATATAGCAGGGAACTCTTTCGGCAAAAAGTGCATTGATTCAAGCACAAAGCCGATACACACAATCCCCGCTTTATTTTCTGAAAATTTTATCTTTGAAAACAATTAGTAAAGGGATTCAAAAAGAGATTAGCAGCACTAGACAGAGATAATTTAAAGAAAAATAAAAAAAAATCAAATCTAGCAGAAAACCATCTCTTTTAGAAATGAAACTGCAGGCTTCACAAAGAGATTACCAGTAGCAGGCAAACATGAAATAAATCAAGATCTCAGTTACTTCGGAAGCATATATATGAAGAGGTTTGAGAAAGAAAGAGGGGAAACAATGAATCAAAAACAGAAAAGGGACGGATAGAGGCTGCGAACTGAATGGAAAGCTCTCTCTATAGCCTCCTATATATAATAGCAACAGCCAATAACCTACATCACGATTAGGGTTTTCTTTTTCGCAACCCTCGAATGATTTTACCTAAATGCCCTTGTGGCCCAATTGAAGCTTATGCATGAGCGCAAATCTTGCAGATGAGCATCATCCCACCAGGGGTTGGCTGGCTGGGTTTGTCCAACGTGTGGCCCCGATTAATGGGGGCATTGGATTCTCTCTAGCCCGTGCCAGAAAAGTGCTCTCGGGTCACCACATATGTAATGTCATGTGGCACAAAGAAGGGAAGAAGTCATTTCATTTTCTCTCCTCATTTTGACTTCTCCCCACCTTTTTTTTTTGGTAACCAAACATTTATATTAAAGGAGTTACAAAAGACAGACCTGGCCTTCCGGACTTGGCTGAAGCACGGGCTATACTAAGTCTGGACTACATATGTACGAGGGCTATACGAGAATACCAAGGAGTAGTGAGGACCTTGAGCCAGAAACTTAGAGATAAGGCTATGGTAGATCTGACAAAAAATTTCCAAAAAGAGGAATATCTGAAAGTCCTTGGACTACTGCATCTATAATTACTTTCGCATCAATTCTGTAAAGCTTCCATCTAAGTGCCACCAAAACTCCCAACTGGAGAGCCAGAACCTGAGCCACCATAGCATTAGACCCAGCTGCACAAAGAGAAGCCCCCCAACCGACATAAATATGCTGAGGGGTACAACTAAAACATCCAGCAGCTATGCAATGAAGATTAGCATTCACGGCTCCGTCGACTTGGAGAATTGTAAGAGGGTATCCTCCAATACTAAGGGGGCTTGAAATATATTGCAAAAGTCCTCGGTCAGAGCTGCTGTAGGTAGTGTGGGCGCGGGAAATAATGGGCCGGGGAGAGGTAGAGAAGGAGCCTATATGGTCATCTGTGAATATGCCCTGAAAAAGTGAAAATTAAGAAGAAACCTACCCCATAATATGGGAAAAGCTAAAAGACTGATTTTCCAAATATACCCCATAAAATATGCCCACAAGTAAAATCAAAGTTAACTTGAAAGTCCGAAAGATTGGGATTAAGAGAAGACCAATACAATAACTACTAAGTAGTCACTAATAGAGAAGAAAGGCAGAGCTAAAGTTCGAATAGCAAAGGAGGAGCCAAACCACAACCGGGAGGTGATCGGGCATTGAGCAAAGAGATGTCATTGTGTCCTACAAAGTGGACATATGATATCAACTTGGATGCCTCGTGAGATGAGATTCTCCCAGACTGGAAGAGAGTTTAAGAAAGCTCGCCACAAATAGAATTTAATTTTAGGGGGTAGCAGACTATGCCATAACCATTTACAAAAGGTCTTAGCCGGAGGACCTACTGGAGACGATCGACTAGATTGAGAAGCCAAGAGCCGGTGATATGCTGATCTAACTGAAAAGTGACCTTTCTATTCCCATTTCCAAAGGGGAATGCCAGATGACGAATATAAGGGTAAAGGTGTAACGGATAAAATTCGTAAAACCAACTCAGCGTTGAGGGACGAGCTCGTTTTTGTCGTTTTGTTCACGAAAGTGACACGTGGACACAAGTTGGGGTCACGTGCTTAAAATATCGGGGTCACACGTTGTCCGATGCACAACGATCCCGTTGTGCGCATTACGACGTCTTTGTTCTCTTGCAGAACAACGTTTCCGTTGTGACTTTGACGACGTGCTCGTTGTCTAAAGCACAACGTGAACGTTGTGCTCTTGACAACGTCGTTGTCGTTGCGTGAACAACGAGACCGTTGTCTCACCAACAACGAGGTCGTGCTGTGTTTTGAGGCATCTACGCCGTAACCGAGCTTGGGTCAACAACGAGACCGACTCGTAGGAGGAAGTGATCAGGAGGCGATCCATAATTCCGACAAGTGTGCCGAACTCGCCGTTTCGTGCCGAAAGCACTGTCCTGACATTTAATGCTGGTCACTTCTGCGTACCGTCCGATCCCGTCCGATTGGACTTATAGGAGGCTCTCACGTGTAATGCAACCGACGGCAGATATATCTCAGATATTTGGCGATGAGTGCTAAGACACGTGGTATGGACACCTATGGCCATCCATGGTCATCGATGGCCATACCAACCTTGCCCTATATAAACCCCGTGATTTTTAGTGCACAGGGCACTGGATCATAAACCCAGATCCGAGAATACGTGTTCAGTGCTCCTAGTGCCTTGAGCATTTTTTTCAGTGTTTGTTCTTGTGCTTACTGTTCACCATCTTCTACCCCTACTGACTTTATAATCGGAGTACAGGTCAGGGTGTCACACCCTCCGCTCCAACCTTCTACCAGCAAACCAGGACGTGGAGGTAGCTGCTGCTGACGCGTGTCTGACCGGCATTTTCTCCCTTCACAAAATTGGCGCCGTCTGTGGGAAAAAAATAAAATAAAAATAAACGAACCCCCCTTCGCTCTCTGTGATCATGGCTGATCAGTCAGAAGTGTTCGGGCATGAGGATCAAACCCCTCATTTCACTTCTTTCATACCCTCTGTCGTGCACATTCCTGGAGCCAGTCCTTCGTCAGGGCAACCAGAGAGGACCGTGCCTCCCCCTGCTGAGCTCTCTGTTTCAGATCGCGTCTTGGCGATGCTGCAACTGCAGCAGTCTGCTCTGGACCAAATCACCAGGCAGCAACAGTTGATGCAAGCAAGGCTGGAGGCGTTCGAGCATAGCAGGCTCGAGGTGGAGGAGGCGCCACTGCAGAGGCCTTCCTTGAGACGTCAGTTTGACTTCTCTTCTTCTCCTTCTGCCCCGGAGAACTGTGAGACCAGGTTTGTGCTTCTTCCTACTGAAGGGGATGTAAGGCAGCCTCCGGTTCGAGCAGAGCAGAGCATCCCTTCGGATCGTGTGAATTTCAGAGAAGGAGCAGGAAGAGAGGACCTGAGAGTGGGTACCGGAGGTGCAGACACCCAGAAGACTTGGGTAACAGCCAAGGAGGTGGAGGCTTTGATCGGTGCTCGCGTTAAAAGCATGAAGGGAGGGATTCCTGACCACTTTGCTCAGTCAGCAAAGGAGAACGTTGAGAACTCTCCTTTCACGGATGCCATCAACCAGTCCTATACTTCTTCCAAGTTCATAACTCCAATCTTCTCCATGTATACTGGAAAGACGGACCCGGAGGAGCATTTGTTTGACTTCAAGCATGCGATGGCTGTTCGCAACCCAGATGATGATCTTTATTGTAAGGCTTTTTCCAACAGCCTGTCGGGAGCAGCATCGAAGTGGTTTTGGAACTTGCCTCCTGGCTCCATCAGCAACTTCTCAGAGCTCAGGTCGGCCTTTATTGATCGCTTCATCATCAATAAGAAGAAGAAGGCGGGTGCAGATACTCTCTTCTCCTTGAGGATGAAGTCGGCCGAATCCTTGAAGGACTTCATTTCGCGTTTCACCGATGAAGTCCACGATATTGACAAGGTTGACGAAGCAAGCTGCATCGCCGCTTTCAAGAATGCTATCCCCAAGCATTCCGAGCTCTACAAGTCCTTAGCTCTTGACTATCCTGTCAAGATGGACGAGTTGATGGTACGTGCCACCAAGTACGGGAGGTACGAGGAGGACGTATCTGTCGTGTCAGTACCGAAGCCCAGAGCGAGAGCGGTGGACGTCGTGGAGAGGGCACACCGATCATCGAAGAGGAAGGAGAAGAAGCAGCAACACGAGTCTTCATCATCTGAGGACTCGCCACCGAGGAAGCGGAAAGAGAAAGTTGTGTATGTGACCCAGCGGGATCAGCCGGATCGACGCCCGCTGGAGAGAAATTTTAACGACCAGCAGGCGAGGCAGCAGTATCAGTCACGCCAAGTGCAGCCTCAAGTACAGCACGAGAGAGGCGTACAGCCTAATGAGAGGCGATCTTTTGCAGATCAGGCACCGCGCACCAATTTTACAGTCAGCCCGGCGACCATTATGAGGTCAATGGAGGATCAGCTATACTTTGAGTGGCCGGCGAGGGCGGTGCCGGATATTACTCGGGACCACGGGTGCATGAGTACTGTCACTATCACAAGTGCCGTGGTCATCTCACCAACCGATGTCGTATTCTGAGGGAATACTTAGAGAGGCTTGTTCAGGAGGGGTACTTGGGAGAGTATCTCGCTCCTGACAACGGCGGTACGGAGCGTACCAGGGAGCCGGTGTCCCAATCTCGTGGAAGAGAACCCGCCAATAATCCCAGTACCAGTGGAGGAGTTTCCTTGGGCACGATCAATGTCATTTGCCGCGTGCACACGCCGGGAGCTGATGAGGAGAGGAACTTCAGGGCGAAGGCCAGGAAGCTGTCTCATGAGGCTGCGGTGTGCCAGGTGCAAGTGCCTAGCAGAAGCGTTGAGCAGGCACTCACCTTCACTGATCGTGATCTGGCAGGAGTGATCCGACCTCACTATGATGCTCTTGTTCTCACCATGAGAATAGGAGACTTCGACATCAAGAGAGTGCTCGTGGATTCGGGGAGTGGAGCGGACATCTTGTACCTTCATGCTTTCACTCAGATGAAGCTGGATCCCTCCGTCCTCATCCCTGCTCAGACGCCCTTGTATGGATTTGATGGCAGCTCGATGAAGCCTGTAGGCGACGTTGTCTTGCCCGTTGTGGCTGGACCCGTTGTCCTCCAGACCAGGTTTTCCGTCCTGGACGCGCCATCACCGTACAATGCCATCTTGGGTCGCTGGTGGACCCATGAGATGAAGGCTGTTCCGTCCTCGTACTACCAAGTGTTGAAGTACCCAACACAGGACGGGCCTCGGGAGATCCGAGATGATCAGTTGGCTTCGCAGAAGTGCGATTTTCCAGCTTCCGTTGTGCCTTCGTAGCAGTTACAGGTCGTTCCCGTTGTGGAAGAGAGCTCGGAGACATCGTTGTGCAGACCTTCCGTCGAGCCCACGAAAGCCGTCAATTTGGGAACAGAGGAAGAACCAAAGGTGTTGCAGGTCGGGACGAGCTTGACAACGGAGGAGGAGCTCGAGTTACTGAACTTCCTTAAGCAGAATCTTGATGTCTTTGCATGGTCTAACAAAGACATGACCGGCATCGATCCGAGTGTTATCTGCCATCACCTCAATGCTGATCCTGCCATCCCTCCAGTGAAGCAGAAACCTCGGAGGCTTGCTCCAGCTTATCATGATGCAGTAAATGAGGAGATTGACAAGCTGATCCAGTTCGGGTTCATTCAGGAGGTGCAGTATCCTGACTGGATAGCCAATGTTGTGACTGTGCCTAAGAAGAACGGGAAGGTGAGAGTTTGCATCGACTTCACCGGTGTCAACAAGGAGTGCCCCAAGGACTTTTTTCCCATGCCAAGGATAGACAGGCTCATCAACGCCACTGCTGGCCACGAGATGTTATCCTTCATGGATGGTTATTCGGGCTATAACCAGATCCTCCTGGCAGAAGCAGATCGTGAGAAGACCACCTTCATAACAGAGCGAGGTTTGTTCTGTTATCGAGTGATGCCTTTTGGCTTGAAGAATGCGGGTGCCACTTATCAACGTCTGATGAATCTCATGTTCGGGTCACTCCTTGGCAAGACGGTTGAAGTGTACATCGACGACATCGTTGTGAAGAGTCGAGTACGAGGTACTCTGGTGGCAGACCTTGCTGAACCTTTCTCTGTGCTGCGATCTTTCAATCTGAAGATCAACCCAGAGAAGTGCACCTTCGGAGTCACCTCGGGGAAATTTTTGGGTTATCTCGTGAGTCAGCGGGGGATTGAGGCTAATCCAGCTCAGATCCGTGCTTTGCTGGACATGCCAGAGCCTAAGTCGAAGAAGGAGATCCAGAAGCTGACAGGCCGGATTGCTGCGCTCAACCGATTTATCTCCAAGTCGTCCGATCGTTGCAAACCTCTGTTCGAGCTGTTGAGGAAGGACTCCATTTTTGCGTGGACCCCGGAGTGTTCTCGAGCTTTCCTTGCCTTGAAGGAGTATTTAGGCTCAGCTCCTATCCTTTCGGTGCCAGAGCCAGGTGAAGTCTTATATCTCTATTTGTCTGTTTCAGAGCAAGCCCTTGGTTCCGTCCTGGTAAGGAGCTGTGATGGCGTGGAAAAGCCTGTCTACTTCATCAGCAAGACATTTCTCAAAGCAGAGTGCAACTATAGCAAGCTCGAGAAGGTGTGTCTGGCTCTTGTCTTTTCTGCAGAGAAGCTTCGTCCGTACTTCCATGCTCATTCTATGGTTGTCATCACAACGTATCCTTTGAAAGTCGTGCTGGGACGACCCGAACTGGCGGGGAGGATGTCAAAGTGGGCAGTAGCTCTGAGTGAGTTCGATATCCAGTATCGGGCCAGGAGTTCAGAGAAGGGGCAAGCGATGGCGGGTTTTCTTTCTGATTTCCCTGTGAAAGAGGAGGCAGAGGACATGGTTGTTGATCTACGGGAGCTCCCAATTGAAGTTGACAACGGAGATGCCGTTGTGGAAGGGGCCGAGTCGTCGGAATGGAGCGGTTGGCTGTTATACGTGGACGGATCTTCCAATTTCAGTGGTTCAGGACTGGGCGTTGTACTTGTAAGTCCAGACAACATCAAGGTGCAGAAAATGTCGCGTCTTGGGTTCACTGCCTCCAACAACGAAGCTGAGTACGAAGCCTTACTCCTTGGGTTGGGGAGTGCACGAGAGCTGCAGATCTCCATGTTGAGAGTGTTTTGTGATTCACAGCTCGTGGTGAATCAGGTGAATGGTGTTTATGAATGCAAGGACGATCGAATGAAGCAGTATGCTACTCTAGTTCGTTCATTGTGTGAAACATTCACCGTTGTGGAGATTAGGCACACCCGGAGGGATGAGAACAGGCATGCTGATGCTTTGGTGTATCTAGCTTCCATGGTGCAGGCTGATGAGCCCAGGGCTATTCTGATGGAGTTTCAAGAGTATCCTTCGATAACTCTTCAGATGCAGCGAGAAGTGTTCTTTGTCAATCCAGTCCCGAGCTGGATGACAGGGTTGGTGGCTTATCTGAAGGACGGAGTTCTCCCTGTCAGTGTGAAGGAGTCAAGACGCATTCAGTTCAAGGCATCTCGTTATACCTTGGTGCAAGGAGAATTGTTCAGGAAATCTTTTGGTGGTCCCTTGCTGAAGTGTGTTCATCCTGTAGACGTGGAGAAAATACTTGCTGAGCTACATGAAGGTATATGTGGCATTCATTCGGGCGGGAGAACCATTGCCCATCGAGCTCTGGGGCAAGGTTACTTCTGGCCTTATATGCAGGCCGATGCTCAGAAGTACGTGAAGAGGTGCAGCCAGTGCCAGCGGTTTGCTCGCTTGATTCATGCTCCAGCTCAAGAGCTCAGCACTGTATCACAACCTTGGCCATTTGCGCGGTGGGGACTTGACATTGTGGGACCTTTCCCGAGGGCTCCAGGGAATCTAATCTTTCTTCTAGTGGCAACTGACTACTTCTCACGGTGGATTGAAGCCGTTCCCCTTGCACGTATCAGAGAACAAGAGGTGAAGAAGTTCTTGTGGGAGCACATCATTTGCAGATTTGACATACCACAGTCTATCGTTACTGACAACGGGAAGCAGTTCTCAGGACGGCTGATTGCCGACTTTTGCAGCGAGCTGAAGATCAAGCACGTCTTCTCTTCCCCTTATTATCCTCAGGGGAATGGATTGGCCGAGGCAGCCAACAAGAATATTCTCAATGCCTTGAAGAGAAGATTGGAAGATTCGAAGGGGAAGTGGACCATCGAGCTGCACAACGTTTTGTGGGGGTACAGAATGACTCCAAGGAGCCCTACCAATGAAACTCCTTTCTCTCTAGCGTACGGCATGGAGGCTGTCATTCCTACAGAGATCAGTTTGCCTACAGTGCGTTCTTGGCACAGCAAGAAGAAGGATGGAGAGAAAGATCAGAACACAGTACTCATGACTATTCATCTTGACCTGCTAGAAGAGAAGCGAGAAGATGCCAGCATTCAGATGAGGAGGTACCAGCAGCGATTGAGGAAAGCCTACAACAAGAAAGTACAACGGAGAGTGCTACAGGTCGGTGATCTCGTCCTCCGAAGAGTGTTCCAGAATACGAGAGAGCTTAACAGTGGCAAGTTGGGGCCAAACTGGGAAGGGCCCTATATCGTAGAACGATTGGGAAGTCCTGGAGTCTGCTACTTGAAAGACTTGCAAGGTAACCTCATCTCGAAATCTTGGAACATCATGAATCTGAGGCAATTCTTTCAATAGAATCTGAGATATGCTATTCACATGCATCGTTGTGATTACAAGTTTTTCAGTGATCTTATATAATCATAATGCTCATATTTCAACATGTGATTTGCTATATTATGTGCCTGCTCGTTGTGTGCCCGTTCATTGTCTACACTGTTCTCTGTCTGGTTCATCAGTGTAATATTGTGAATGTTTTGCAAGTAATTCAAATAAAGTTTTTGACTGAACAACGTACTCACGACGAACACGAGTGGCTTATATAAGGATGTCATCTGAGTAAATCGAGTGGCTTAACCTAATGACATCCTCTGAGCATGTGCTTCGGAACTGAGTTACATTGCGTTCGTCCTATGAATTTTATTTGTCAGATTGCATTCACAGTGAATTATGCGAATGATGTGTCTGGATCAATGCTTGCTCGCAATGCTTGTTCATAAGTAATTTTTCGTAGTGCTTTGCTCATGGTGAACCATCGTAGTGCTTTGCTCATGGTGAACGATCGTAGTGCTTTGCTCGTGGTGAACGATCGTAGTGCTTTGCTCGTGGTGAACGATCGTAGTGCTTTGCTCGTGGTGAACGATCGTAGTGCTTTGCTCATGGTGAACGATCGTAGTGCTTTGCTCGTGGTGAACGATCGTAGTGCTTTACTCGTAGTGAACGATCGTAGCGTTTTACCCGTAGTGTTAACTCGTGGTGCTTTGATCGTAGTACTTAATCGTAGTGCTCTACTAGTAGTGCTTGTTCGTTGTGCTTTGATCATAGCGCTCTACTCATAGTGTTCTGCTCGTGGTGTTTTGATCAAAATAATTTATTTAGTGTGCAACAGTTATAATTACCACGAATATTCAAACATTCACATAGCGAGGCACCGTATTAACATCGGTGCAGTGAACCGTGAAAAATCATTCAATTACTCATGTTGTGATCTTTCTTATTCTGTGTGCATGCGTTGTACTATGGTACGAGGCGAAAGGAAGTGCAAACATGGGAAAGAGGAGCGATCTATTCATATCAAAAGCCTATTTCTGGGCAATAACAGTGATAACCTCCCATAGGAGAGAAAAAGGAGAATTTACATCAAAAAAAAAGAGAGAAGCAGAAACATAGGAAGGGGCAAGGGATCAGAAGAGCAGGAGATCGGAGGGACAGCAGGTCAGACGAGCTCAAGGTCAGCCTCTGTCGCCGTTGTAGCAGGGGCAGGAGTAGAGGCTTCAGCAATAGGGGCTTCCACCGGAGTAACTTCATCGGCAGCAGGGGCAAGCTCTGGAGCAGCAGGCTCGGAGTATGGCTCGGCAGGGAGGGGTGCAGGACCTTCAAGAAAGTGAGGTAGCTCGACGCCTTGTACCTCGGGCTCGTTGTCAAGCTCGATCAGTTCTTTGCTCGGAAGCTCGGAGAACGTGGTTACGTCCTCTTCATTGTCTTCTTTCAAGCGTCCTTATTGGCGGAGTGATTCGAGAACCTCCTTCTCGGTCTCAGCCCGATCTTCGTCCAAGAGCGTGTCCAGCTGAGACTGATAATACTGCTGCAGTCTCAGGGTCACGGACCTCTCTGTGTCCTCCTGAGTTTTCTTGGCCTCCTCGAGCTCCTCTGCCAGCGCTGCCCTGGCTACCTCGGTCTCCTCCAGTTGTCTGCCCAAGACTTGGGAGACATGCTCCAGCTCGCTGATGCGCACAACAACGTTCTCTACCTCCTGCTTGGCCTTCTTTTCGGCCTCCTTTGCTGATCGTGCCTCAGCCTCAGCCTTTTCCCGTACCTTGGTGGCAGTGCCTAGCTTTACCTCAGCACGAGTCGTGTCAGCCTTGGCTTGAGACAGATCAGAATCTGCCTTGAGTCTCTCTTCAGCAAGAGTCTTCTCCAGCATCTCCGTCCTGTCTCTCCAGTAATTGATCCCGTCTCGCAGCTGAGTGTACTTATCCTGGCTGCGATCACAGAGCTCTTGCACGAGCGTGTTCATCTGCAAGGAAATGTCTGGGCGTTAGCACAACGGGAAGAAATATTTCAAACAATTAAGATAGGAGACGAGGGAGAGAGAAGCTTACTGTTGCCACGGACTGGCAGGCAGCGTAGGACAGGTCGGCCAAGTGGAGTTCGCCGACCTCAGCGATGTCCCGGGGCAGCCTCATCGCGTAAGTCAGAGCTCGGGCGGCCGTCCCAGAGCTCTTCGCCGATTCATTCACGGTCGGCACCCCGAACCGAGTGAAGTCGGGTGACCAATCCCTAGCGCAGGACGGCAGCATACTGGCCGGGAGACTCGTTGTGCCGGCCTCCGTTGCGGCCAAGGCAACCACAGCGGAGCTCGTGCTGGCGAGGGCAGTGGCAGCTTGAGAAGGGCCAGGCTCCGAGCTGACCTCGGGCACTGCCGTTGTCACCGCTACTCTTGGGCTTGTTGGAGGAGCGGCAGAGGTGGAAGGAGGAGCGATAATGACTGCGCTCTCTTTCTCCAGGCGTTTGTCCGCCTTAGCCTTCTTCCTGACCTCATACTCGGCCTGGGTGGGCATCTTTCTCTTCGGGTCAGCAGTCGCTGTACCCTTGGAAGAATGGTTCTTCTTCTTTTTCGGCGGTGGTGGCGGTGGAAGCGGCTGAACTGCAGGGCGAGCAGACCTCGGCTTCCTGCTTAGCGGTGGTGGGTTTGTGTCAGTCATATCTTCTTCTTCTTCTTCTTCTTCAGCTAGATGAAGGGCTGGTGAAGGTGAGGAAGTGGAGGCGCCTTGTTGCTGTTGCTGTTGTTGGGTAGTTGCTGGAGTGCTGGCCGAGACCCGCGTGTCGGGGTTGAGTGGTTTCCACCTGATGTATTCCCCACCTCGAGCACGGCGGATACCGGTAAGAAGTTCTTCTTCTTCTGGGGCCAACTTCTTGTATGGAAATTTCTTTGGGTCCACTGCACACAAGAAAAAGCAAAAATGAGTACAACGAGGGAGTTAGCAGGACGAGAAGATACAGCGTACAACGAGAGCGTAGTCAGGACAATGGCGCACAACGGACAACGGATGACTAGTGGTATACCTGCTTCCACTCGGAAGACGTTGGGGACCGAGGAATTCTCTGCCTTCCAGCCGCCAGAGACAACGAATGGAGTGGCTTTCCATTTTCTTTCTCTATCGAGAATGCCTGAGACGAGCTCTGGATAGTGGGGTTTCTTGTTCCACGAATAGTAGGAGTACAGACCATCGTCATTGTTTCGGCATCTGACGGCATGGCAGAAGTGGAATAGGTGCCTAGCCTCTATTGGGTAGCCGTCCTTGATGAATTTGATCATCATGGACATGTACTTGTGGAAGCTCGGGTGCATCTGCCCCGGAGCAAGTTGCAGGGTGGACAGAACTTCATCCAAGACAGGATGAAGAGGGAAGCGAAGGCCAGCCTCAAGCTGGGAGAGATAGACAACGGTACAGGCAGAGCGCCTATCTATGATAACATCATCTCGCTTGAAGTGGAGATTGACGTTGGAAGGGAAGTCGAAACGTTCCCTGTAACGGTTCAGATGCGCCAACTGGTACTGGCGCAGAACTGAGGATTTTTCAATATAGGCACCGTGAGGTGCGCTACCTGTGCAACTGGCCTCATCATCGGAGGGGCCTCTAACTTCCTCTAACCTAGCGGGTTCTACGGGAACGATGGCGGCCATGGAGATTGGAAGAAACAGCGAAGAAGGGCAAAAACAATAAACAGAGCAACAGAGTAGACAGAGCAGAATCACTCTGAGAACCAGAGAAGAAGAAATAATAAGAGATAGGGGTGAAGGGCGTACCGAACCAAAGAACTCAGAGAAATTGTTGAAGAGCTTGAGGAAGGTGAACTTTCA
The DNA here is from genome assembly GCA_015143295.1 of Tetracentron sinense. Classification (NCBI taxonomy): domain Eukaryota; kingdom Viridiplantae; phylum Streptophyta; class Magnoliopsida; order Trochodendrales; family Trochodendraceae; genus Tetracentron; species Tetracentron sinense. Next base: position 35,397,898 of record CM026565.1, read on the forward strand.
GATGAGAAGAGAATTCGGCAGAGTAACAGTGCTTGATGAAACAGGGTGAAAGAGAAGGAGGATTCGGTGGGATTTTATAAGCATCTCTGGTTTGCGAAAGTACACCACTACCCTTCATCTAAGGCGTACACCTGTATCAACGGAATTAAGAGCAGTGGCAAGATCGTCTTTTCAACAAGTATTATAACCGTCAGGGTCATTAAAGCGTTCTCGAAACTTAAATCGGCAATGATGACAGCCTGTCCGCATTAAAGAGACGCGACGGTTCGCACGCGTGACCAGCTGGCGTGAACGGTCGACCTTCTCAATAAGCGTTTAAAGCACGCAACGTTTCGTCTTCCGGAGCAGTGCCAGGTATGATCTTTTTGTCCGTTTATGACGCTTCGAACTACGTTCCAAGCATCATAAAGGGGCAAATTGTAACGGATAAAATTCGTAAAACCAACTCAGCGTTGAGGGACGAGCTCGTTTTTGTCGTTTTGTTCACGAAAGTGACACGTGGACACAAGTTGGGGTCACGTGCTTAAAATATCGGGGTCACACGTTGTCCGATGCACAACGATCCCGTTGTGCGCATTACGACGTCTTTGTTCTCTTGCAGAACAACGTTTCCGTTGTGACTTTGACGACGTGCTCGTTGTCTAAAGCACAACGTGAACGTTGTGCTCTTGACAACGTCGTTGTCGTTGCGCGAACAACGAGACCGTTGTCTCACCAACAACGAGGTCGTGCTGTGTTTTGAGGCATCTACGCCGTAACCGAGCTTGGGTCAACAACGAGACCGACTCGTAGGAGGAAGTGATCAGGAGGCGATCCATAATTCCGACAAGTGTGCCGAACTCGCCGTTTCGTGCCGAAAGCACTGTCCTGGCATTTAATGCTGGTCACTTCTGCGTACCGTCCGATCCCGTCCGATTGGACTTATAGGAGGCTCTCACGTGTAATGCAACCGACAGCAGATATATCTCAGATATTTGGCGATGAGTGCTAAGACACGTGGTATGGACACCTATGGCCATCCATGGTCATCGATGGCCATACCAACCTTGCCCTATATAAACCCCGTGATTTTTAGTGCACAGGGCACTGGATCATAAACCCAGATCCGAGAATACGTGTTCAGTGCTCCTAGTGCCTTGAGCATTTTTTTCAGTGTTTGTTCTTGTGCTTACTGTTCACCATCTTCTACCCCTACTGACTTTATCATCGGAGTACAGGTCAGGGTGCCACACCCTCCGCTCCAACCTTCTACCAGCAAACCAAGACGTGGAGGTAGCTGCTGCTGACGCGTGTCTGACCGGCATTTTCTCCCTTCACAAAAGGAATATGTGAAATTTGAGAAGTAATGTGAGGAGGGAATAGGGATTCTAAGACCGTAGTATTCCAAGAGTGATCTAGACGGAATAAATCTGCAACCTTAGTCAGGACACAAGAGGGAAGACGAAATTTGGATAATGTATTAGAGTCCAGAATAAGTCCAAAAATGTGGAGTGAACAAGTCTCACTCTCTCTCTTCCTAGCTTAGTCAACAAAAGTCAAAATCGGGCCGCCTATCTAGGGATCCATCATCCTAGTAGTGATCTATACAGGGCTCTGGCTCATAGTACTCTTCCTCTATCCAAGGCTCCGAACCACAGACTTTAAAGGGAATACGTGCACCTGCCGAAGTCAATAATTCGGCTGAGTATAGAATACTCAGTGTTTACAAACTACTAAAACTAGGAAGTCATAACAAAATTTGTAACATGCTTTTGAAGTCAAGTAAAGCGGGTAATTAAAACCAAGCCGACTAAACCAACATACTTCAAAATCGTAGAGTAGAAACTACGATACTTTTCAAAACATATACTGTGCAAGCTTTTCAAAACATATTTCTAAACAAGGCTTTACAAGCATAAGTTTGAGACATTCTTTACAAGCAAAGTATTTCCCTTCTCGGAACACCTTAGAGACAAGTTCAAAACTTATCTAAGTGATTCCCTTCTCGGAACACCTTAGAGACAAGTTCATACTTTACAAGATTTCAAAGTAATTCATTTCTCAGAACACCTTAGAGACGAGTTCCTACTTTACAAGATTTCAAAGTGATTCCCTTATCGGAACACCTTAAAGACGAGTTCATACTTTACAAGCTTTCAAAGTGATTCCCTTCTCGAAACACCTTAGAGACGAGTTTATACTTTATAAGCTTTCAAAGTGATTCCCTTCTTGGAACACCTTAGAGACGAGTTCATTTCTTTCATTGAGCAAGCTTTGAGACTTTGAGCCAATCATAATACTTTGAGCATAATATTTAAAAATCAAAACCAAAACATCGAGCAAAACCTCTTTCCAAAACAAAGTCCGATTAAAACTCATTTTCAAAACCCAGATCCTTCTTTGAGGTAAAAACCATTTTTCTTCCATCCTTTTGATTGAACAAAAACCCAACATACAAGTGCAAGTGATTAATTGTGTACAAGATTTAAACAAGAGTTTCAAGTATAAATTATCTAAATCATAGTTTACCAAGAACGAATCCAAGACCTTGATCCCCCAAAGAAATCCTTCCAAAACTTAAAGCTTAGAACTAAATATAACTAGACTAAGTTTAGTAGAGTGTATCTACCTTTCTTAGATCAAAACTTTGATCTAAGCTAGCTGAGAAAGGTTGAGAAGCAAGAAAGACTCCTTTGTTAAGAAATCAAATCTCAAGAACACCAAAAATCATAAACCCAACTCCTTTTTCCTTCTTCCTCTTTCCTCTCTTCTCTTTCTCACTTTTTCTTCTTTTCTTGCTCAAGGGTGGTGTAAACCCTAACTCCCACGAAATTGGGTCTTTATAGACTCAATTGGGTCCATGGGAAACACCCTAAAGGTCCCCAAGTGAATAGTAGGTCGGTCAAGGCAAAAACAGCATGATCGGTGGACCAATAGAGAGGTCCGGTCGACCGGTCAAAAGACTTCTCTCTGCCTGAAAAACCCATACAAAATTTCGTGCATTCGGTCAACCAGTCAAGAGGGTCGGTCGATCAGTCAAGGTTCGGTCGACCGGTAGCAAAATCGGTCGACCTGTTTTGCTTGTTTTCTTCCCCTGTTCTTCTGTTTTTGGCATGTGCTTTGTTCTTTTCCCTTCTTCTACTTACTCCTATACTTATTTAAATTTAAAACATTTAAGTTAATGTTTTTAACCTTTCATTAACTTTAAGTTTTAAATTAAAATAAGAAAGTACCTTCCATTTGAATTCAATAAAAATACTTAGAAAATCTAATTCCTTAAAACTCAAAATCTGATTTTCCAGTTCTAGGCAAAACCCGATAAATTCGGTTCGTTGTAAAATTTTCCATTGCCTGAGAATTCATTCTAAACATGTGAATAAAATCCCATAAAATTACGTGAGCTTAGTTAACATATAAACAACCATTACCAGGACTTTTTATCTCAAAATTTGAAAATTTTCATTATATGGTTACTATTCACAGGTTATGGAAGTAAGATCCGGGGTTCTACAGTCCAAACCGGGAACCTAATTATCCATCCAAATGTTTATTGCAGTCCCATTACCCAAAGTCCACATTAGACCATCTAACAGGAAAGAACAAGTAGAGAAAAGACTCTTCCAACCCCAAGAAGCAGATGGGAGGCAAGCATCACGAAGATCCGTATGAGGGAAGTATCGAGCTTTCGCCACTTTAAACCAGAGAGATTGGGAACAAGCATATTGAGCTATGAATAGCCTCCAAAGTTGCTTAGTAAGAAGGGCTTGATTCATAACTGCCATTTCACGAAAACCCAATCCACCCGAGAATTTGGATGTACAAAGATGATCCCAACTGAGCCAACGAATAGGCGAGGAATGATCAGAGAAACCCCACCAAAAATCTCTTTGAATACTATCCATGGACTGACATAGAGATTTCGGGAGCTTAAAACAAGGCATTAAATAATTGGGGATGGAAGAGCTAACCGATTTGATTAAAGTAGCTTTACCAGCCCGAGAAAGGAGAGAAGATTTCCAACCCGAAACCTTGGCAGCCACACGTTCTTTGAGATAATGAAAACTTTCTGTTTTGGATCAATATAATTGAGTGGGAAGACCCAAATATCATTCGGATCGAGCGGAAAGACGAATGTGTCAAATAAAGGTTGGAGAAGTCAAAATCATGGGGCCATGAAATGACTTCTCCAACCAGCTAACGCTTAATGTGTGGTGGCCCGAGAGCACCTTTCTGGCACGGACAGAGAGAATCCGAAACCAATTAATTAGGGTTGAAATTCCCTTTAGGATTAAAGAATCTAAGTTTTAGAAGAAGAAAAAACAAGGCTATGTTCTTTAACCCCCAAGGGTTAGTGAATCTGAACGAAGGTTAAAAAAAAATATTAACCAAGAGTATTTGCACCCTCTATGCAGCCTGGTGTTTAAGAACACACAACTTCAGGCCATAATATAACATAGCTTAATGCATGCATGGTTTCAGTATTAAACTTCTATGGAACATACTATATTGTTTTTTGCACATCCCTACATACAAATCATAGTATGCTTAGCAGGTTTGAGGCCAAGCATTAAAATTTACTTAACTCTATCCTTAAAAATAATGTAAAATACTAAAATTACATTTTTCTAATATTAAAAGTCGAGGAATGGAACTTAATCCTCCCCCCCTCCCCCCATGAGAGGGACACACTTCCTACCACTCGAACAACAAGGTTGATGTGAAGGCCTACAAATTCTCAATCTTCTGTCCATTAAACTTGGGGTTAGGCTAACCCAAACCACACCAACCAGATGCAATAAATAAAGAAAAATTTACAACCCGAGGCATTATTCTACTTTTGTTACGCTTATAAAGGGAAGGACATTACATGAATTTGGCTTCAGCACAGGGATCAATGGATCACTTTTCCAACTTCACCTCCCAAAATTAGGAAAAATTTAAGGTCACCTTCAGGTAAACCCAAATGGAGTGGGGTTCCGCCCACTTAATGACCCTTCCTACAAGGGGCCTCTGTCCTAAAATCGAACCGCTATAAGGTTCGTAACCACCCTTCTATAACATTTCTGTTGCTACCATTTGAGGGTCTGTAGGATTTTTTTTTTTTTTTTTGGTGTCGGCATCATTTACCTACATTGGTACAGTCAGTACGGTCAGATGTTACCTCCACTGAAGGCCACACCCCTACCACTCACGGAAGAGACAGGGTGTGGGTCTGTAGGATTACAACAGAAGAAAATGGTTCTGGTCATCTGATCAGGTTATTTGGAATGAAAGATCTTCTATGTGGTACCCATAGGCCATATCAACTGAATATCTTTTGTTTCCCATACAGTCATCAGTCAGTTTTTGAAGTTCCAATACATCAATGGATGCTATTGGCAGAGGCAGAGCCCACCCAACAAACAGTCATAAATTACATACACAAAATGAGGATAAATATGAGAAGAAAAAAAGTAATTCAACAACACGTCCATTAAAAGAAAGCCCAAACTCCCTGACGGACTCATAAATGGATAGATGTCTCACTAACTTTAAAATCACCACAATCCCTCCTCCCCTGGGAGAAAACAAATACAGATATATGCCTTCGTTTCCACAAAGATTTTCCCTATTACCACAAATTCTGGGTATTTTTCTACTGTAACCATTCCAACAGCAGATAGGTAGATGCAAGCTTGCAAAGAAGCCAAACCTCTCGACAATCATGTTGCACAACTTGCACTGAAGCAAAAATTTGGGGTTTGACTAATCCAAGAGACTTCCCAACATATGAACATCTCAGATTGATGGCCATTAGCAACAGGTGCAGTGTTGGAGGACAAATGTAGGTTGTGGAACCTAAACATCAAATTCAGGCTAACGGAACTCTGTGTGTGTGGGCTTGTAGATTCACTAAAACGGGATTCCGTGTGTCAGTATGGGATGTGAATTCATCACCTTCTTCCCTCCAATGACACCTGCTGATTCACCTTGGATCACCATATACTTCGTGCCAGCTAGGTGTATAAGCCAGTTGGTGCAAGAGATCTAGGTTTAGCAAAATCATTCATAATGGCAGTTATTTCTTCAGGCTTAAACAGCAACACCATCAACATAAGAGCAATGAATGTGGGTTCATCAGCAAGAAAAGAACAGGTATGCGAAACATCCAAACAAGTATTTAGGTGAGTGCATGTTCTAATTATGTATGCACTACATATGATCATCAGTCATCACAAAGACACATTACCATTAACCAAGATAGTCAGACACAGTTGTCCAATTGTTTCTGAAAATTTGCAGTACTCACAAAATCCGATGCCATGTATTCATAGCAACAGTAGTTCTGAGAATGCATTCGATATCATACTTTTAAATCCGGTAAGAATCATTTCCATTGTTAAAACAATTATGGATAATGCTAGGTCTACTTTCCTTCCCATCCACTTTCTCCTTTTTGAACAAGACAAGAAAAGGTGGTTGATCAATAAAAAACTGCCACATTTTTTTGTCTTGTTCCAAAAAGGGGGGAAATAGATGAGAAGGAAAATGGACGGACATAGCATTTCCTAAAATATATATATAAGAAAAGGCAAAAAAGCAACAAACAACAAAGACTGTCTGTGACTCCATATATGGACATGGATTGGAAGCATTCTGCCATGACCAGATCCATAGCCTCACAACTAAACAGTAAGTCATCTCACATAATTCCAAACAAGTAAACAGTATCCCATTTTCATTCAATCAAAATGCATCCTATGCATTCAAAAAGTTGAAATATCATAGCTGTGAAGTACATAAAATTTGAAAATATTTAGGGAAAAAAAGAAGTAATGAACTTTAATCAAAAACGTTATGAGCTTAAATACAATGTTCCCATCTTCAATCTGTTGATATGATTTTGGATTGGAATTTGCTGTAACAAGAAAAATATCACATCCAAAGCAAAGCCATAGAGATCTAATTGTTTTGATTACCGATAAAAAAATTCATAGAGATCTAATTGTTGGTTGGACACTCAAAACAGTCTACAGTTGGTAGAAAACTACAATTTAAGTTAAGGGTGTCATTACCAATAACTTGAAGATCGGAGCTTGAACCTGTATCTCAATTGGTTTACACACTTCATCGCAACTGTAAGGTCACATATTCAAGTCCAACTTATCCCACAAGAATGAGAATCAATAATAACAACAACAACAGGATTGATATAAACAACAATGGAAAAACTAAAACATAAAAAATTGTAAAATTCAGAGAACCTGTATTCAAATTAATCATTGCCCTCAAATGGAAATTTGTTGATCAGTCCTTATACACAACATGCTCACCAAATCCATCTGTAGGGGTATCTATTCAAAAATATAAAACTGTATAAAATATCCAAAATAAAACATGAGAATTGTCATAACAAATGATATCCATGCCCCAATATAAACAGAACAATGTAGTCAAAATGTCGGCTCTCCTAGCTAGGACCTATATCGCCTAGATATAATTTAGGCAGACACTCACTAAATCTTATATAATATAAATGGGAAAAAATTTAGTTGCCTAGACATCGCCTAAGCCTAGGGAACCTCCTACCACCTAGGTGTTGCCTGGTCAAAGGACACTTTGACTACACTGAAACAGAACCAGAATTTCAAATTATATCAAATGAAAGTGAATTTGAAATCATACATCAAATAATGCATCAAGTATGTAACCTTGAAATTAATCTCAGTTGCAATAAATATACATCATCTCTTAGATGTACTTTCATTAAGTTTGGTGGGGAACAAGGTTATCAACGAAGCATTAAGGGTTAAATCAATAGTTTGGTTGTTTAAGAATAACCACTAAGCTGTATAATAACCTTTTATATAAAGAGTTCAAGAAAATATATCCCTTACCTTTGCATAGGATCCTCTGCGGATGCAACCCGTCCGGTTAAGTATGGCTGGTAAACTGTAGCACCCATCCCATTAACCCTAAAAGGTCAGCATTAACACCTAGAGTTAGACTACTAACCCAACACTTATCTATTAAGCCAACATTAACTCATGCCCATCTTCTTTAACTCTAGTTGGTCAAAATTACCCCCAGGGGTTAATGCCAACCTAACACCTATCCTACTACCTCTAATCTAATTAGAGTTATCCTATATGCTAACCCTAATTTAGAAAAAAAATCTGCATAATTGTAGAACTTGACGAACAAGTGGTGTCGTTGCATTGACCTGCAAACGTTTCCGGATGGGTTGCAACAGTAGAGAATTTGAAGTATTCTACATGTACTTTTATTAAATTACATATATGTAAGTCACTTCAAGTCTTCTACCACATTTGTCCGCCCAGTCATACAATTTGACACTATTCTATTTTTAAAAAACAAATAAAATTAAATATTAATTCTAAGAGTTAATACTAACCAATTAGAATTAATGAAATACGGTGTCACTGAAACCGATTAGACTTAACCGGATGAGTTGTAACATAGAGGATATGTTGTGTATACAGACACTCCAACGTACTCCCACTCCCACAATAGTTTGTGCATGTCATGTAGGTACTCCAACGTACTCTCACTCCCTCGATGGTTTCAAATTTACTTGACCATTACTAGTTCATTTTCTTCAATAACCCCTACAAAAATCACTCACTCACATACACACACACACACACACCGTATAGAGGATTGAAGGCCACAAAAAAAAAATTTACCTTTACACAGTATCCTTACAATTACAACCCATCTATTAAGTATATTTAGTAAACTATTACAATAACTATCTCATTAACTCTAGTTGGTTAGCATTAACCCTTAAAATTAATGTTAAATTTAATTGACGATTAAAAAAAAAATAAAACTGCAAAACTATAGTGCTTATCAAACAAGTATTGTATCATTGCATTAAACAGACTTAACCGAATGCAACCAAAGAGGATCTAAAGTATTATATATGCATATATTATAAGTACTTTAGATCCATGTTACACACGTGTCCGACAAGCAGTATAATTTGGCAACTTTTTATTATTTTTTTAAAAATAAAATAAAATAAGATTAACATTGATCTTTAGAATTAACGCTGACCAACCAGAGTTAATGAAATAATTAAACAAGTGCCACTAAAGTGCACCATTCAGACTTAACCGAATGGGCTGCAAGTTGCAACATAGAGGATCCAATGTGTATGCAAGCGCTCCGAGGCTCTCACTCCCACAATCGTTCCCATTTCAAGGCAACTAATAGTTTTTTTGGTATGTGTCATCATTTATCTAGGTTAGTAGGTGTAGGTTGGAATTAGGTTAATACACATGGTGGGCCTCTCAATTGCCACACCGAGACTAGAAACCAAGTCCTCCCCCAAAGGGAATACGTCCTACTACTAGAGGTTAGAGCAAACCAATGGGCATAGGCAGTTGATACTTAATATAGGAAGTGTGGAGCTTGCCTCGACTGAACATTCAACTTTTGTTATGTAGCCCTAATACTATTAAGAATAGGGGTGGGCGGCTACTATTTTTTTTAGATCGCAACTCTGTAATTCTCTTTTGCTCTAGATCATAGTGAAATTTCGGTGACTCTGTGGACGTACCTCAACTTGAGGGAACCACGTAAATCTGTGTCTTCTATGTGTGTTAGTTCTTGTTTATTTTTTTGTTTATAATTTCGTGTCTCACAAATCCTGTTTAGGGTTCATTCCCTAACAACTTAACCATCACTTCTTCGTTTTTCAAGAACCCTCACATCATATAAACCCAAAATTAAACTTCAACAAATGAGAGATAAAGAGAGATGTGGGGAAGATGATTGTTAAGAATCAATGGATGGGATGAAACACAAGTACCCACCTTCCCAGAATCAATCAAAAAATATATATATAACAAGGAACTCTTTCAGCAACAAGTGCACTAATTCAAGCACAATGCCGATACACACAATCCCTACTCTCTTTTTGAAATTTAACCTTAAAAAAATAGTATAGATATTCAAAGAGAGATAATTAATGCCTAGAGTTAACACTAACCTTAGGGTTAATGCTAACCCAAGGTATATCCCTATTAACTCTAGTTCGTCAACATTAAACCCTGGAGGTTAATGCTAACCCAAGACTTATCCCACTACCTCTATCTAGCCGGAGTTATTCTTAGGGTTGATGCTACCCTACTTTAATTTCGATTTCTTTACAAATATTGCAAAATTGTACAACTTGTCAAACAAGTGTTGTGTTGCTACAACTCCTGGTTTGCACCAGTGGTAGACTGGTAGGACGTAACCCCTTTGAGGGATGACTTGGTTTTGAGTATCGGTGTGGCATTTGAGAGGCCCACCATGTGTACTAACCTAAATCCTAACCTGCACTTACTAACCTAAATAAATGATGACACTCTTCAAAAAAAAATCTTGTGTAATGACCGACAAACTTTACTAGCTAGGTTGCAACCTAGAGAATCTGAAGCGCGCGCACACACACACACTCACACACATATATATATACTAGCAAACACCCCGTGCAATGCACGGGACGAGGAAGAAGATTAAACATAATATGAGAATTTAGTAAAACAACTTTAGATTACAAATGTTACGATGAATTAAAATACAAATGTCATGATGAATTCAAGCTTTCCAAACGCATTAAATATTTTATTTTGACTATCAAATTTTTTTTTTCTTTAGATTATTAATATTAAAATTTTAGTAAGAGAAAGAAGTGGTCTTAAGCTAGAAGAGAGACACCCATCTCCTCAATCGGGCCAGCAAAATCTAAAAAGAGACAATATTAGAGTCCCATTAAATAAAAAAAAATAAACTAAAATCATATATTTTCAATATCAGTTGGTGTTTCTTCTTTGAGTGTCACATTGATCTCTTTTCTTCTTTGAGTGTCACATTGGAATAATAAAGTAAAAATTTGTACATGTATCTCCATCTCCACTTCCAAGACCTGTAGAAATTGATTACCTTATTTCTATCAAGTATCAACAATATCACAATAACTCGTAATCATTTTGTTTTAAAATCATTGTTTTGCTTTTGAGATGATTGTAAAATGGTCTTTTATTGCCCTTCTTTTTCTCTTATATGTAAAAAAAAAAAATGTTATATAAACCTAATGCAACAAGAAACCATATTCATACACATCCATAATGATCCTAACCTTAGCACATTGGAATTTCTATTAAATTAAATATCTAAAATCAAAATCAAACTCACCAGTCACCGCAATAGTATTGGAGATGCCAAAATAATGTGATAGTAACGCCCTTTACCACAGACTATGTTATTAAACCAATGGCAATAGAGTTAAAGAGGCATCAACATCATTGTGACAAACGGCGGGATCACCTCTCGTCGGTTGCAACTTCCACCCTTCGTTTTCTTCATTCCATTCTTCTTTTGAACCTTCTTCTTTCTTATCTAAAACATATCTCAACGAACTGTTTATACAGAGTAGGTTTCTTAGTACCAAAGAAGTCAAAAGGCTCCAAGTTCTCAAGAAATTTCAATATTCCCATGAATTCGAATATGAGTTGTTGTGGTTCGTGTGATGCGGATAGAGGAGATGGATACTACAGTTGGCTTACTTTCAGAATCGTTCCCAGAGTACATGTTGTAGCCTCTCCATGTCTCTTTACTGGCATTCCCATCAAACACGTTTTGTATTCCTATTAGTTAATGCTTGGATAATGAGGAATTATAACTTATGATTGTGATAGTCGTGAGAAGTAGGAATGTTAGAGTTCCTTTACTTTAATGATAGGGGTTTAGGAAAAGAGGTAATGGTAATGTGATGCCTGGTATCACCCAAATGAAGAGATGTGTGGTCCTCTCTCTTAATATCAACTTCTCTATCCCTTTAAATTTTCTCATTAAAGTCATCTACAAATTTCTTCACATTTTGAAAATCAGAATTCCGGAAAGGATGATTAGAACTCAAATATAAAGTTCTCTATCTATTTGAGTTCTAATTTATCCACAAATTTCCAAGACAGAATCCAGAAAGAATGATTATAAAGAGTTCTAATCATAAGGCTACAATTCTTTCAAAAGCAAATCTTCAAATGTATTGTTTGGCAATAAAATTTAAAAGCCATTTTTAACTGCCAACCAAACCCCACCCTCCTTTGCCTAAAGGCCATCACCAATGCTAAAGATGCATGGCATGCTACTCTAAATTAAGTGAAATAAAAGTGTACTCATCCAGCCAAGTCCCATTCCGCTTCATGCCCTTGAAGAGGGAAAATGCTATAGCATAGAGCCTTGATCTTTTATATGCTTTGACCATGACATTATACTCTACTCCAATCTTTTTTATGCCCTATTGAATACCCCTTCCTCAAAGACCACGGCTTCAGCTTCACTCCAAAGTCTTGTCCGCATGAAGCGTAAGTCTTTAGAACTTTCACAAAAATCATGGCTAACGAACTCTATCTAGGGTTGCGGCGTAACCGCATGCGACTATCCAAAAAAAAAAATGGAAAAACATTCTGGCAAGAGGATGCTCATTAATATGTACACCAGAATTCTCTATTTATTCAATCACAACCTCTAGTGATCTAACCATAGTCATCTCACATAATATTTGAAGAACAACTATATAGGTCACAATATTGGGGAAAAGACCACTTTCAGTTTTATAAGCTTGTGTAAGCAGTGACCGATCAAGCAAGGATGCATGACAGTGGCGAAACAATTGGAAAAACCTTCCACTTCACTTCAATTAATAGAATCACGCTTACCACTGTAACTATGGATGAAGTCTTAACCTTCGGGGAAAAAATGGATAAGCAGCCAAGGTTTTCTGTTTATGTTGATGAACAATAATAAGCCCTCTCAACTTATCGAGGAAGTGCACAATTTTCCTGGTCTCATGAATTGCTGTAGAGATATCCAGTAGAGAGGAAGATAGATGTAGAGATATGCGAAAAAAATTGAAAGAATAGCACTGTCTGACTTATGCTTCAGATATCACAGCACCAACTCATTGTTATCTCTCAATTCTTAGGAATATTTGCAGCAGTAACAAGTAGAACATCTCCAATCGGCCTATATGAGGTAAACATTATATAGTGACATTGACAGCGGCACAAATACAATTAATCAGAGAGTGGTGATAGAGCACAGAAAAGGAAACGTTTCCAATTAGTTAACTAATAACCATTCAAAGAAGCAAAAGCAAGCTTACCCCATTTCAAGCCTCAATGCTCACATCATTGAAACTGCATTCCAATTTTCCAAGACTAAACATTAGAATAAAATAAATGGATGAAAAAAAATGCAAACTGTAACGTGATTTCAAACCCCTAAAACACCATCTTCTATTTTTGTTGATCAGCACCATCAAAATTAATGTTTGAGAAACTAAAGTCTCAACCTCACAATCATTAGCGCTAAAATACGATCTCTTATCAATTAATCCAGTCACTATTTTAGTAGGTCCAGAACCGCGAGGCATGTCATTGGTGGTGCATAGGGCAACCTTTCTCATTGAAAGAGAATGTTAAATTCAACACTAAGGTGGAGAGCTATACCTCTTAACTTTTCTGAATCATTATCTCACTGAGGATTTCCCAAATATGTTCGCCCGGTTTTAGATTACCCGATTCCTATTAGATTGCAGCAGGAAGCAACATGATTTCCCAACATATGAATCACATGATTTATCAAACCCCACTTTGGTGCACAACAACCTTCCCCCATACGCATAAAATTTGCCGGAAAAGTTTATTCTGCAGCCACCATTGTTCCGCTGCAATGGAGTGCCGGGGATAACATCCTCGCCAATGTTAAAGAATTCTCGGCATGGCTTGTGAATGCGAGGGCAAATTCTGGAGAATGGACTTCTACACCCTATTTTTAAAGGGAAGATACCAAGGGTGGCAACCTTTGAAGATTTAGGATGAGATTGAGGGGTTGCAATCCTTTGAAGCAAGCGTACACCAAGAGTGATGGCTCCTCAAAGAATCATAACTCTTAGGGATTGATATAAAGATACAAAGCCTTATCCTACACGTTCCCCCATTATCTCAAAGTCCGAAATTGAAGAGTTGTGACTCCACAAAACTGAGATTGGCTGTCACTCTTTACATCTCTTGTCAGGTAACCCAACCTCCTAAAATCACTCCGGGTGGGAACACCAATGAGGTGCGAAAGGGGGGGTGTATTAGAATAAATAAAGGATTAAGAAGCTTTAATTAATTTACACATGGAATAAAATTATTGGTTGAAGGGTGTGCCAAATGAAGGGTTAAGAAGTTTTAATTAATTTACATATGGAATAAAGTTATTGGTTGAAGGGTGTGCCACGTGGCACTAATTTGAAGAAAATAGAGAGCAATGAAATATGCCACGTGGATACCAATTGGTATACAGGAGTACTAGTAAAAACCCCGTGCAATGCACGGGTAATAACATGGTCATGAGCGAAAAAAAAGATAAAGATAATAATTATTATTGAATAAAATCTGAAGTGCAATTCAACAAAGGTTTTGGTTATAAGTTATGCATACGTTTATGTGTGCATAAATACTCTGAGTACATCTTCTATGATCTTACTCTTATTCTCTAGGACTTCTCATCTCAAAAATTTTATTTTATCATGCACAAGTACTCCCAATCTTTTCCTGTGAATAAAGTTCGAGTAACAGAAAAAAAAAATTTCAGTTATGATAATCTAAGTTTGAAGTGAGTTATATTCAATACTTAAGAACACAAAAGCATATAATTTTCTTATAATTTTCTTAAGATTAGTTTTTTGCACATATTAGGAAAAAAATACCACAAAATTTACAAAGATTTTCACTGTTAAACCTGTTTTCTAGTTTGGGCATGATGTAAGAGAATGTGAGGAAGTTGATTTCCATAGATGCATGCAGATGAGGAGTTGTGAGAGAGAGAGAGATCTACTTATTGAGGAGATATGGAGAAAGATGTGGGAATTTGGAAAGATGTGAACAGGCAAATGATGAGGACTCTTAATCTCACTCTCCTCTCCTTGAGAACCAAGAGTGTCTTGAGTCTTGGCACACTCATTCACTTGGAAAAAAAATTTATATACATATAACAAACAGACAAATAAAAATCAGTGTAAGCCTGTAATCTTCTTCCATTGGTGCTAAGTTGGTAAAGTTGTTGGTATCAGAACCACAACTGGGCTCAAACCCCACCTCACTGCTTTAGGGCTGGCCCAAGCCATTTGGAGGCCTAAAGCGAAAATTCTAAATGGGGCTTTTCTTAAAAAATAATTTATATTATTAAAAAAAAAATTAACTATAAATGGGGCCTTTTTAATATTCTAAATGGGCCTTTTTTTTTTAATATTCTAAATGGGGCCTTTTTAATATTATTTTTTATTTTTTTTAATGGGGCCTAAAGCAAAGGCTTTGATGGCCTAATGGATGGGCCAGCCCTGCACTGCTTGTCCACTAATCACCCAACTTGCCTACTCTTAAATGGGAAAAGAAAACCGAAGTTCTTACACTCTTTGCTTCCAAAATGGGCCTAGCTGCTTTCTTGATCAATATATAGAATAGTGTTCGACAAATACACTACTCTTGTGAAACGCTAACCATATATATTGCGACCTATTTGATGGCAACATGGTACTATCCTTTTTTTTAAAATTGGTATTACAATATGGTGCTGTCCTTTTTTTGATAGATATGCCAAGATGGTGCTGTCAATCACCCCAGTCAATGGTATGTCACAACTATAAATGAAATATGTTGTCCTAATAATCCATAACAGACCTTCCCAACTTTAATCTCATTTCTTAAGATCCAAAATTTGAAAACAGACCTTGATTAAATATCTTATGATCCCTAATTTAGAAACAGACCCTTGCTAACTTTAATCGCATTTACTAACATCCAAATGTTGCAATAGAGTGCTTAAGCATGTATTGATTTTGCATACATGATGCACTGAGTCCGAAGATCACCAGACTCCTTATTGTTAGAATAACCTTAAAGAGGCATCATCAAGGTTATGTGGACATAAGAGGTTACCAAAAGAATAGGAACATGGATATTGTGAGTGGGGGGGCAATAACACAACTCATGGCGTGCTATCCTGACTAACTGGCTCACGAACATGGATATTGTGCGGTAACCCATTTTGCAGCTCCATACACGCCATACCTAAAATGTTATGTACAATCCTTTTGTTTGTTCAATGAAATGTGTGTGGCACAGGAAAAGACACTAAATGAAACATGACACTGTTTTGGAACAAATGTATACAGATTTTCTTTATTAAAAAAATACTCGAAATCAGAGGATGCATGATTTGATAGTTGAGAATAGTTGGCCGTTTCAGCTGCAAAGAAGTTGGGCGAGGTGAGACGGATAGTGGACGGCGGCTTGAAGGTAGGAACGTTGGCTATTTCAGTTGCAGAGAAGTTGGACGAGTTGAGACGGATAGTGGACGGCGGCTTGAAGGTAGGACCATAGGAGGATGCACACGCGCACTTCGTGGCGAGGGCACAAAGGGATGAAGGTTTCAGGGCCAATGGAGGTCACCCAAACATGTCTCTAACCTCTCTCTCTCTCTCAACGTACCCACCCGCTCAACGTTTTAAAGGGAAGATTAGAGTTTCAATCCAAAGCGTTACAGCTTCAAACGGTTTTAAAATAGAGAAATAAACGTCTCTAGTAAGTAACTGCCAGCCGCACCCTTCCCCTTCCTAATTGCACTTACTAAAGGAAAAAAAGCAACCGAAAAATAATAAGGAAAGGTTGAAGAGAGATTGGGTTTTAAGAGAGAAATGTTTGAGAGTTTAAGACGACACTCTCCAAATTGCCATGTGTGTCCAAAAGAGAAGATAGGAAACAGATGAAAAGAGGAGGCGTGAATGAAGGGGAGATGAGTGGGAAACATAGATTTTTGAAACGTGAATGAGGGGATGATGAAAAAATAGGAGTTGTGTAGTGGCTTCATAGATAGATGGAGAGAAGGCTTGGAATGGAAGTTTCCCCTTAGAATTTGGAAATATAAATGAGGGGAAACGTGATTGAGAGGGGGAGATAATGGAAAAAAAACGTGATTAATTAATGATAATAAAGAAATTGAAACATTTCAATTAAGTAGACACCCTCTCCAATCGCCACGTGTCCACAACCTCTAATACAAAGAGGTTTTTTCTTAGCATTGAAAATGTGTGTAGGGAGGCTTAGGTGACATCACAAATAGAATTTAATACCCGTAATTAAATGAACCGTTTCAAAGAGTTTATCTAGAGAGGGTAAGAGTGTGAGGAGGCTTAGGTGGCATCACAAATAGAAAGCAAGCTTAGGTGGCTTCACATATGAGAAGTATGCTTAGGTGGCATAAGGAGGAGAGATTTCACTCTAGCATATAAGAGGAGTATAGATATATATGTCACTTCAAATCTTCTACTACACGTGTCTAATAAGACGTATATTTTGGCAACATTTTTCGTTATAAAAAGTTAAATAAAATTAACATTAATCTTCAAAATTACTGCTAATCAATTATAATTAATGAGAAAGTGTCTCTTAAACTGATTGGACTTACTGGATGAATAGCAGCTCAGAGGATCTGTTGTGTATGTAGGCAATCGAACGTACTATCGTTGGAGTTTCTGCTCTACTAGACCATCACTTGTTCATTTTTCTTCAATAACCCCTTCAGTAATGAAAAAACCTATATATATATATATATATAGGGATTTGTTAACATTCACGCAAGCCAAGATTCAAAGATGTTGGTGATATTCTTATAATTATGAAGAGATGAAGTGATATTATTGCAAAATTATTTTCTCTTCATAATTTTATGAAAGCCACTACTTCTCTTTGTAATTACAAGAAGAGAATGTGCACTTACCACCGCATTTCACTATGTAGTCAAATGTGCGGTCCTCATTGGTCAATGCCCCTTTTTAAGATCCATCAAATGAGGTTAATATTCACTAACCCCTAGGATTAAGCAATCTAATTGTAGCTTTTAGAAAGAAAACAAATATATTAACCTTAATTTTCTTAAGCTTAACCACAATTAAAGGAGTGTTAAAAGGAACACGTGAACACGACATTTGACTACATAGACAAATGCGTGGTGGGCTAATCACTACCCTTACAAGAATACCATAAATTTTGGCTTTAAAATTCAGGTGAATGTTAACAAACCTCATATGTCACGCCCCAAGAATCTAGATAGAATATCTAATAATTGTGTAGATCTCAATGCGTGAACCAGGAACACATCCCAATGTAAATAGGAAATCATGAACACATAATCCATAACCACATTTGAATATCAAGCATCAACTAAAAATTATTAATAAAGTTATGCTACTCAAATTAACAATCACAATGTTTAACACAAAATTTTTTCACCACACTCCTTAAATAAAAAGGAAAATAAAAACATTACCTCATAGAAAGAATCAGATTAAACAAGAGTAAGCATAAAGCCGATAAAAGAACACATCCATTAGGTGCACATAAACATAAATGGTTTGTGCAGGAAACAAGAGTATCAATGGATGTGATGAATTAGATTCAACGAACTACTATTTAATGGAATTTCAAAAGACAATAATAAGAGAGAGAGAGAGAGAGGGATGTGGGGAAGATGATTGATGAATAATCAATGGACAGGATGAAACACAACTGTCCATCTTCCTCAAATCGATATGGCAGGGAACTCTTTCGGCAACAGGTGCACTGATTCAAGCACAACTCCGATACACACAATCCCTGCTCTCTTTTTCGAAATTTAATCTTTGAAAAAAACATAGTGAAGGATTCAAAAAGAGATTACCAGCACTAGACAAAGATAATTTCATGAAAAAAAATCAAATCAAACCAAAATAATAATTAAAAATAAATAAAAAATTCTCTCTTTTAAATATTAAACTGCAGGCTCCACAAAGAGATTACCAGTAGTAAGCAAGCATACATGAAGGAAACAAAGCAGGATCTGATTTACTTCGGAAGTATCCATATGGATGCTTTAAGAAAGAAAGTGGGAAAACATGAGTCAAACACAGAAGGAAAGTGAATGGCTAGGGACGCCGCCTAGGGTTTGTAAGAAGCTGCAAGTGATTGGAAAGTTCTTTCAGGGGCCTCGGATTCTCTCCAGAAAATGGTCTCGGCCACAATAGGCCACATGTGGTGATAAAAAGGGTAGAAGCCATTTCCTTTTCTCTCCGTGATTTTGACTTCTCCTCACTTTGAGATTATTTGACTTCTTCACCACACCTCACCTAATTTGTGTAGCCCGGACTACTTTTCTAGCACCTACGAGAGAGAATAAGTAGAATTATGAGTGAATTACACTCACCTCAAGATTTGGTGAAATTTCAAAAGCCTCCCCTTTTGTTTTTAAAATTACACCGGTCTCCTCCTCTCAATTTTGGTTGTATGTAACATATATCCCTTCCTTTAATTGGTTGGTATTTATATGGATGGATTTTGATAATGCTATTAATACAGTAAAATAAATTATAATTGAATTTGGTAAACAAGGTTAATAGCACTGGTCTCCTCTCAATTTTGGTTGTATGTAACATATACTCATTCCTTTAATTGGTCGGTATTTATATGGATGGATTTTGATGATGCTACTAATACAGTAAAATAAATTATAATTGAATTTTGTAACAAAGGTTAATAGTATTAATTTAAAGTTAATATATATTTCCAAAATCAAGGTTAATAGAGTATCAACTTAAGGTAAATATATATATTTTTTCTAAATACGAATGTTAGATGAAGTCTAGGGGTGAGTGAATTTTAACCATAGTTAGTGGATATTAAAAGTGACACGTGTCGGCTTATAGAGATACTTTAATTGTGGTTAAATATAATTAACCTCTGATTAATTTTTTCTCCTTAAAATCAAGGTTAGATGGATAAATCTTAGGGGTAAGTGAATCTCAACCCCAATTAGTGGGTGTTAAAAGGGAATACGTGGTGACTTGTAGAGCCCTCTTTAATTGTTGTTAAGCATAATTGACTTAAAGTATTTTTTTTTTCTTTCTAAAAACTAAGGTTAGATGGATGAATCTTAGGGGTGAGTGAATCCTAACCGCAGTTAGTGGGTGTTAAAGGAGACACATGGCGGCTTGTAGAGCCCCCTTTAATTGTGGTTAAGTATTATCAGCGTAAGTTTTTTTTATTTTTAAAAACCAATGTTAGGTGGATGAACCTCAGGGGTGAATGAATCTTAACCATAGTTAGTGGATGTTAAAAAGGACAAAGTGGCAGCTTCTAGAGATCTTTTACCTGTGGTTAAGCATAATTAACTTAAAATTAATATATATTTTTTTTTCTTCTTAAAACCAAGGTTAGATCGATGAATCTTAAGGGTGAGTGAATCTTAGTCATAATTAGTGGGTGTTATTAAAAGGGACACGTGGCGGCTTAAGACTTTTATACTTTTTTTGTTGAGCTTTTAAACTAGCTTACTTGTTTCCTCTAAAGATAATAATTAGTTAACAGAGTTAATATGATGAGTATGATAGGAGAGGTTAGTATAATTTCATAAATAAAATGGGATATTTTTGAAATTTCACCAAACCTCAGGAGAGGCGAGTGAAATTTACCCTATAATTATATATAAAGAAACAAATCCTCTACGGTTATAACCGGACTTGGGGGAGTCCGATAACGCCGCTGAGGTCACCATGTTGTGGTTAAGATGTATCCCTTTTGACATCCCTTAATTGTGGTTAAGATTCACTCACCCCTAGAGTTCATACACATATCCTTAATTTTTTAGGAAAAAAATATTTTTTAAACTCTGCTTAGAAAAATATTAAAATTTTTTTAATGTTTTTTTTATAACAAAATACAAGGATAGGTGGGTGAACTCTAAGGATAGGTGAATCTTAACCTCAGTAAAGGGGTGTCAAAGGAACAAGTGGCGACCTCAACGGCGTAACCGGACTCCCCGAGTCCGGTCATAACCGAAGCCTATTCCTATATATAATGGTTAAACTTGTTATTCTCTCAGATTATATCCGGTCTGAAAGAGCCGGTTATAACTTTGTACATGGCATCTGTTCATTCGGTGAGTGTGTTGTGTTAGTATTCACACTATCCAAAATAGAAAAGAGACATCTGAGCAACATGGTTCGTTAACTACTCGAGCTTGTAACTTCGGCTTGATTATATATATGCTTACCATGATAAAATATACTTACTTTATTTAAATATTAAAATTAATTATCTTATTTATTTACTAGTAAAGAATAGTATATAATCTATTTGTTTTTGATGATAAGAATACCTTTTATGTAATGAACTAATACTAAATTTTGTTAACATAGAATATTTCTTTACCTAGAACCATAAAATAAAATTTTCAAATATTATAAATAGCTATATCCAATGAGCCAAACTGGTTGCAAATTGCTCGAGCACTCAAGCTCGGCTCGAGTTCGTTTATTAAAGCCTGAGTAATAAACAAGCTAATCTCAAGCTTGAACACGCCACAACTCGGCTCGGTTCAATAACACCCTTAAAGGCAACCGTCGGGTAAAGACTTGAATTTTAAAGATCTTTTAATAGGCTTGGCCCAAAGCCACAGTGCACGGCACGTATTCAAACCGAACCCACACGATTGCCACCCCTAAATTCCCACGTCAATAGGTTACTATTTTAATTGTGGTTAATATTTTCTAACCTTGAAGATTATTATTTTTAGGGCCCTTCACCTAAAAGGGTATGCTTTGCATTTATATTATCTAAAAAGGTATGCTTTTAACATATTTATCAAATTGGGCATCCTTTGTGTTTTTATTATTAGAAAAGACATGCTTTTGACATATATCTACCCTTAAGCTATGTGTATAAAAGCCAACACTATAAGGGTAATATTGGAAGACAAACCCTCTTTGGTAAATAATTTCAAACCATGCCCTAAGCAGTGATATTTTAAGTTTAGGGTGACAAAACGTTACTTAACTCTTTTTTTTAACCTTGGTTTGTAAAAAAAATTAAGATTAAAAATATTGATTATAATAAAAAATAGTTTATCACAATTAAAGGCAGTTAAATGGGACACATGCCCGAGTTAGAGGTAAAATTTAACTTTTCTTAGAAAACGGTAAAAAGAAACCCCATTTTTTTCGTTCTCTTTCTTACTCACATTCTTGTGAAACGAATGCATTCACGAATCAAAAAAAAAACCCTCAAGTGAGAATAATCTCACAACTTCTACTTATTCTTCAAGCCATGCATATTAAAGTTGGTCGGCTAAAAGGCCTTTCAGGATTGTAGTATCCTCCTCCAAAGGAAGCACTCCTGATTCACAGCTGATGCCCATACAATGCAACACATCCAAGCGTTGAGAAAATAAGTAAAAACATGAAAAAGAAAAGAAAATTGGACAAAACACAACTTAAAACTGTATTAGAAATCCAAATTTTTTTTTTTTTCCATATTTTCACCTATTTTCTCAACAACCAAACAAAGTTTTAGGATTTGTTTTTTTGGTGAAACTTTTAAAATCTAGAATTTTCATTGTTTCATGTATAATTTTACTTAATGTCTGGATCTATATTATTTCATAGAGTGCAACAGTTCCGCAAATAAAGAACTTCCAAGTTGCACAATTTTTTTTTTGGATTTTTCAAGTTTCATACATGTGAAACTTTTAATTAAATTAAAGTAATAAATCTAAGATATTATTGTATAAAAGAGTTAGAAATCCTCTCCCCTCTCCTCTCCTCTCATAATCTTGCATCTTGTTTTAAAAATATTAATGTTCTGGACTATTAAAAGTGCCACCAAAAGAAGGTTGCCTTAGCCATGTTAGTTGACTCCTTTGACACTTAGTTTAGCTATGTTAGTAAATTGGGATTTCGAACTCAATCCTTACCCACTTAGGAACTTAGTAAATTGGGATTTCGAACCCAATCCTTACCCACTGAGCACACACTTCCTACCACTGGAACCACAGAGGTGTGTACTTATGCATCTCAATAGGTCAAAAAGTACACGCACGAGTGCCTGTTTATGGGTGTATTTTAGCCGAGCTTGGCTTGAACATGCTCGAGCTCGGCTAGCTCAAACTTTATTCAAGTCAAGCCGAGCTCAAGTTAGCTCAAATTTGATTCAAGAAATTTAATTTTACATGATTTTAATAGAAGTGTTTTTCAATAAATTATAATACAAAAAACTAAAAAAAGTAATACATTCAAATTTGAAAAACAAGAGTTGGGGTACTCCTTCAGTCCAATTGTCCAAAAAGTAGAGAGTTAGAATAAGCTTATATTTTGTGTTATATATACCAAAAAAAATAGCATAAGCTCCGCCCTTTAGTCCCATATCGGTGGGTTAGGTGTGTGTTGTAAACCCTTTAATGCCCCATACAACCCTCTTTTTTGAGGGGTGTGTGAGTGCTCTGTCCTTTGTTGCATGTTAGGGGTGTGTGTGTGAGTTGTGTTTGTGTGTTATATATACCAAAAAAAAGAAAAAGAATAAGCTTATGCTTTTAACTTCTTAATTGTTTTTGTTATTATCCCTCTTAAATTTACTTATTAAAAAATATATAATCTATAATTAAGAAAGTTAATAAAAATATTTTGTATCAATATTAATAGTAATACCAAAAATATTATGGAAGTATGTGTATATATAATATTTCAAGCCTAGTCGAGCCCCTGATCCAGTGGAGCTGAATTAAACAAGGACTACCTTGAGATTGGCTTGATGAAACAGTCTAGCTCTAATAAAGTTTTGCCTGATTCGTACAAGCATGAAATGTCAGCCGAGCTGAGTCCAGCTTACAAACTAGCTTGGCTTGAGTGCACCCTAATTACTGTACTATTGTCAAACTTTAATAGGAATTACCTTACAAGGAGTTACTCTATTAAATCACTTTTTCAACTTCACCTTCCAGAATTTTGAAAGATTCAAGGCCTCCCTTCAGGAAGACCTAAATGGAAGGGTTCAACCACTATAAAGTTCAAAACCACAATTCTATAACATTAATTTTTCCATCATTAGAGGGTCGGTGGTAATACAACAGGAAAAAAGGTTTTTAGTCATCTGATCAGGTTATTTTTCAAAAAAAAAAATCTTCTATGTGGACTGGTACCCATATTAACTGAATATTTTTTTGCTTCCCAGCCATCAGTCTTCTCAATTTTTAAAGTTCCAATGCATCAATGGATGCTAGTGGCTTGGGCAAACACAAAAACACAACCCACCCAACAACCAGTCATCTGTATATAAAATACATAATAGTCATCAGTCTTAATTTTTGAAGTTCCAATATATCAATCTATGCTTTGGCTTTGGCACACACCATAACAGAGCCCACCCAACAACCAGTCATAAATTACAGACATACACACAAAATGAGGATAAATATGAGAAAAAAATGTCACTCAATCCAACACATCCATTAGAAGAAAACCCAAACACCCCTAATGACAGACTGATAAATAAATAGGTGTCTCACTCACTTGAAAATCATCACAATCCCCTCCACTGGGAGAAAACAAAGACATATATAGCAAAAATAAGGAAGATGGCATATCCATCCCTTTCAAGCACCACATACCTTTTTTTCCACAGAAAATTCCCCATTACATCAAATTATGGATATTATTCCACTGTAACCATTCCAACAGCAGATAGGTAGATGCAAGCTCATGAAGAAGCCAAGAGAACTGCAATAAGTAACAAAGACATACCGAAGCAACTAAAGACCCTGATCAATAAGATAATCACCAAGCCTCTCGACAATCATGTTGCACTGGCCTGCAGTCAGTGGCTCATCATAGATGCCAATGATCAACGCCAGAGTCGTCTTCTTGACAGTAACACCACCAGAGCCCTGAGCACAAATTACAAAGAGCCAACAGGTAACCACGTCAGTAAACCATTTCTTAACATGAGAAAAAGAAGTAAATGGTTATAGGCAACAGCCTCAGGCATGTGCTGGATTCCAACACCATGAAGATCTGGCATATAACTTCCATTTCTTCACAATTATGCTGGATGCACATTTTTATCCCTAATTTACACAACAAAGAAATACATAAAATTATGATATTCATAATCATATATACCCAAATTATAACATTATTGATATTATCATAAGGACATAATTTTGTTATCACTAATTAAAGTACAATGTGTAATCCAAACGGACTCGAGATCGAATCACAGCCAATCACGATTGAACTCAGGGAGAGTTCAATTGCACCCAAAGGTCAACACGTGTCCTTTTTAACCTCTATTAATCTTGGTTAACATTCCCTAACCCTTAGGGTTCAACAATCTAACCTTAATTTTTAGAAATTCTTTTTTAAAAAAAAATTAACCCTAGGGTTAAAATTTCTAAACCCTAAGGTTAATTTTTAAAAAAATATTTTTTAAAAAAACTATGTTGAACCCTAAGGGTTAGGGAATGTTAACCATGGTTAATAGAGATTAAAAGGACAAGTGTTGACCTGTGAGTGCTATTGAACCCTCCTTGAATTCAATCGCGATTGACTATGATTCGATCTCTACGGACTCTGATGCCATTTTGGATTCTGACATTTGTATCTTCCAACAAAGTAATTTAGTTCTAACTGTTACCGTCTGGATTGCTGACCACTGTGAAAGTATGCAAGGAAGCTGCATTTTTAATAGACCCTTCATTTGACCACCCAAAATAAAGGTTCTTTTTGGACTACTTGAATGGTTACAAATGATGCAAAAATGTTGGGCTTTGACTAATCCAAGAGACATTCCAACATATGGGCATTTCAGATTGATGACCATTAGCAACAGCTGCAATGTTGGAGGACAAATGTAGAATGTGGAACCTAAACATCAAATTCATGCTCACATGTGCGTGTGCGTGCTCGTGCGTGTGCGTGTGCGTGTGCGTGTGCGTGTGCGTGTGCGTGTGCGTGTGCGTGTGCGTGTGCGTGTGCGTGTGCGTGTGCGTGTGCGTGTGCACTAAAACAGGAGCTGTTAGATAGAGATAGGATGCCAAATTATCACCTTCTTCCCTCGAATGACAGCCCCTGATTCACCTTGGATCACCATATACTTCGTGCCACCTAGGTATAAGCCAGTTGGCGCAAGAGATCCAGGTTCAGCAAAATCGTTCATAATGCCAGTTATTTCTTCAGGTTTAAACTGCAACACCATCAGCATAAGAGCAATGAATGTGGGTACATCAGCGAGAAAAGCACAGGTATGCACAATGTATTTAGACATGTGTGCATGTTATGATTAAATAGGCACCTACATATGATCATCACAAAGACACATTACCATTAACCACGATGGCTATACACAATTGTCCAATTGTTTCTGAAAATTTGCAGTACACATACACAATTCGATGCCACGAATTCATATCAACAGTAGTTGTGAGAATGCATTCACTATCATGCTTTTAAATCCGGTCAACCGTTTCCTCTGTTAAAAAAATATAAGAAAAGATAAACAGTAACAAACAACAAAGACTGCCTGTGACTCAATATATGGGTATGGATTGGACGCATTCTGCCATAACCAGATCCACAGGCTAACAACTAGATGAGAGAAAAAGAACGAGGAGATTACTACGGTAAGTCATCTCAGGTAATTCCAAACAAATAAGCAATAACCCATTTTCGTTCAATCAGATTGGACTCTATGGATAAAAAAACAAATGAAATATTGTTGTTGTGAAGTACATAAATTTTGAAACTTTTTATTCGATTGGTGCTTGTATAAATAAAACTTGAAACTTTTAAGGAGAAAAAATAAATAAAACATTTAACGAGCTTGAATAAAAAAAGTTATGAGCTTAAAGGCATTGTTCCCATATTCATTCAGCTAATAGAATTTTGGCTTGGAATTTGCTCTAATAACAAAAATATCACCACATCCAAAGCCATAGAGATCACGTTGTTGGTTGAACACCCAAAACAGTCTTCAGTTGGTAGTTACCAAGCTGGAGATTGGGATTTATTCAGCTAAGGAAATTTTGAAAAAATGCCAGGCAAGATATTAAAATAATAAAAAGTAGGATTACCTATTATGAAAATTATAGACAAATATGAGTCATATATTAATTACTTATTTAAGACTCTTTCAAAAAGTTGTGAGTAATTTACGTTTCATTCGCAAAATTCAAGACTATTTTCTATATTTTTTTAAAAGCCCCAAATACTTTCAAATTTTTTTGAAAAAATTGGAGAACTTTGTTACTATGGTACTAATAAGTCAATAACTTAAAGATTGGGGCATGAGCCTGATTCTGAATTGGTTGACATACTTCATCGCAACCATAAGTTCACATATTCAAGTCCAACTTATCCACCAGAATGAGGATCAATAATAGCAACAACTGCACAAGATTCATAAAATCAACAATGGAAAAAATAAAACAGAAAATAGCAAAATACAGAGAATCTCTATTCAGATTAATCATTGCCCTCAATGGGAACCTGTTGATCAGTCCTTCAACACAACATGCTCGCGAAATCCATCTGGATAAGTATATATTTTGGGAAAAAATAAGTATAAAATATTTAAAATAAAACATGAGATTGCCATAATAATTGGTATCCAAGCTCCCAATATAAACAGAATAAGAATCCCAAATTATATGAAATGAAACTGAAGTTGAAATCATACATCAATCTCAATAACAATAAATATACATCATCCATCAACTAAATCAGATTCAAACACCTCAACTTCAACATAATAAAATCAAATCCACTGAAAATAAAAACAGTGGATGGGTATTCAATGCTTTCATGTTAGATCTAATCAGTTACTGAATCCCAAAAGCACATCCAAAATTACAGAAGAACAAAAATAAAAATCTCTTATCTCAACATATAAACCCATCATCCATGCAAAATCCAAACAGATTCTAATTAGATTGGACATGATGAATCAAACCCATCAACAATCTACCATACCCATGAAAGAAAAATAGATTCTTGCAGATCTAGATTGAAAATAAAAGAAGAAATAAAACCTGAGGGAAGGTCGCGCTCTGGGCCCAGACGCTGCCATCGTGACCGATGATCGCTGCGGCGGAAAGATGATTGCCTTCGATGTCGCACATCAGGTGATCATCAACGTATGTTTGCCACGACATCTTGTTTAGATTTTGACTTCTTCTTCTTCGATCGTCTCTTTTATGTGTTCTGTATTTTTTTCTTTTTTACAGAAAGCTTGCTCAAGTCTAGAGAGAGAGAGAGAGGGAGAGAGAGCGTCGGAACAACGAAATGTGGAGAGGAATAAATAGAAGGCTGCTCAAACTGCATATTTAACCCGATTGCATAAATGCCCTCACGTCCACCTCCTTCTCGAAATTACTTACTTCTCCCTCATGATCCATATAATTACAGAAGTACTCTCTAATTCAAATTACCAATTTAGTCCCTGGTCTTGTTATGAATGACAGATAGACCTGGTATGGTGCGACCTTTTTTTTTTTTGTTGGGAATTCGGGTGTCCCCAACCAACCCTTTGGTTAGGACTAATCCCCAAGGGTACTACATGAGCCCACAACCCACCGCACTAGGTAAGTCCGGGTAAACCCATGTGGGGCTTGCCCTAAAGAAGGAGTAAGAAATAGAACCCAGGACCTCCCACTTGGAGAAAGGCCCAAGAACCACTGATCCGCCCCTTTGGAAAGGATCAGGGTCTAGTGATTGTATGGTGATGTGTTGCAACTTCCAACCAATGTTACCTGATTCATAGGTTTGTTCGGTTTCAATTTGGTTTTGGAACCCA